>CM077908.1:347786-1547786 GCA_039720435.1 Amazona ochrocephala
TAAAGCAGAACTTTGATTTACATTTCTCATCCCATCCACAGGTTCCCTCCTTTGTTTCCCCATTGGTTGGGTACTCCAAGGTTTACAGCCTATCCGACATGTATAATCTACATGCTGACTGTCCCGCCTCTGGTTACATCTTCCCTTACTCGATTTTGTACGCCCCTTCCTCTTATTTATCTCCTTTTATGGTTTGATTTCATAACTCTCTGGCAGACATGTGGTACCCCAACTTACTGTTTAACTACAGAACCAGTTTGCGCTGGCTTAGTTTCATGGGTTTTACAAAGATAGTCTTCTTTTTAACCACAGAGTATATTTTTCATCCAGAGATGACATTGTCTTTAACCACAGAGCGTGTCTGTTAGAGTCATGGTATTTCAAACCCTTTGTTTCGTTTCCTTAGTAACTTAGCCCCAGCCCCAATATTGCAAAGTCTTAATATTATAAAGCCTTAATATTGCAAAGCCCCATCCCCAATATGTGAAAACAACACTGTTTCATAGAGCTGAAGGAGCAGAAGCTGACCAACAAGGTGGTGGTGAAAAAAAAGCACCTGGTACATCCCTGGCCAGGCTGGAGCTGTGTGCGAGGTATGTCTGCTACACAGGGAGGTGGTAGGGCCGCAGGCTGAGCCCTCCCAGCCCCAGCATGTGAGCAGGAGCCTCCTGACTCTCTCCATGGGGTGGGATGGGGTTTTCCACAGGCACCAGTAACTTGGAGGCCCTAGAAAGTGCAGGAATAGGGAGGAGGGATTCCTGGGACAGCTCCTGTGAAGGAGGAGGAAGATGTGAGAGCAGCTGGAGAACCTACAAGCTGATATTTGCATGGATAATGGATTGGTGCCACAGCAGGAGCCTTTCCCAGGGAGCAGGAGGGAATCCCTTTGGATGTGGCTGACTCAGGATTTGGTTGTCTGCCTCTAACATGTAGCTTCTCCCTAACAGAAACAAGAGCAGGAGATCACCTGGCTGTGCAACGACTCTGAGAGACAAGTCAGGACATGCGTGAGCTTCCTTTGTCAATGTGCTAGGGAAGGCTCCTCTGAGCCCCCCAACACAGCCTAGAGCAGAAAGGGGGATGGTTTTCTCCCAATTCTGTCTGGTTCTGCAGAACCCCAGAATCATGCAAACAGAATGAGGCTGGGTGCCTGTAGTGCAGGCTGAGGGGTGCAGGCAGGGCGCCTGTGGCTGCTACCAGGCAGCACTTACCCACACAGTGGGGTGGCTGGAGGAGGCCTTGCAGAGTTCTCGCTCTGTTACTGAAAAAAAAAAAAAAAAAAAATCAAAGAAATTTGATCAATTAAGACTCAATTTGTAGTTTTAGAAAGCAGCATTCTTTATTGCAGTGCTGGGTACACATGCATCTTTCCGCAAAGGTGAGCATACCCGATACTTGCCGGCAGCAGCTGTGTATTTAGCATACTCACACATATTTACAGCTTTCCCAGGAAATTGTTTACATATTCATGAGATCTCTAGGGACTGATTATAATATTTGCATTCTAATTACACATGCACTTTCTTGCTGAGTGGGGGGCTCTGGTGGTCTCTGTCAGTCTTCCTCACTGTGTTTACTGAATGACCTCAGTGCTTGCGCACGCTTGCAAGGTCCTAGTGCTGAGTTAACAGTTGGTATGTCCTTGCTTCTGTTCTGTTCCAGTCTCTACTATCTTGAATGCTAGCATCCTTGGTCATATTTACTGTCTTCTTACTTGTTATCAGTCCTGTAAAGTTTTTCCCCCGTCAGCTGGACATTCCTTACTCTCTACATGTTAGCAAGTTAGAACAGTTTGCTATATTTTACTATGTTAGTTTAAAGTCACACACACTACTGTTAGTTTAAACCTATGATTTAAGCCTACAGCTCCACCATCCCCCTTCAGGGGATGTTCCAGGTTCTCATGGTCTGACTTGAACCTTTTCCGTGGCCTTTTTCCAAGGATGCTATTTCTGGGCTCTGCTCTCCATGGTCCCAGTGTAACTGCTCTGCAGGCTGGTGGCAGCTGCCATGACACTGCTAACAGGGGTCTTGTCCTCGTGCTGGTGCTGGCTAACAGAGCTGGGGTGCATCACGCAGGGTCTGCAGGAGGTCCTCACCCAGCCCCTCTGCGCTCCCCCAGAGATCAAGGCCAGGTATGCTGAAAAGATGCAAGTGCTGCGGAATGAGCTTGACTTTGTGGAGGAAGACAGATCCATGATGTGGAGGAGAGGAAGAACAGCCACATCAGTGAGCTGATGATGAACCACAAGAAGGCCTTCAGTGACATGAAGAACTAGTACAATGTCATCACCCTTAAAAACCTGGAGCTCATCAGCTTGCTGAAGGTACTGCTGGCCCCCTTGCTGCCACCAGCCTGGCCTGCAGAGTGTCACCCTGCCACTATGACAGCAGTCTTGGGAGGATTTCACCCAGATCTGGCCAGTTCCCAGGTGGTGGTGTGGGTGCTGCTGGTCTCTTGAAGGTTGTACACTGTTACATGAGTGAAGTTCTTGAGCCCAGGGAGGTGTGCTTGCTAGGCCAGCAGCAGGAGGGTGTCTGATGGTGTGGGAAGCTCTGAGGAGCTGGGCAGCCTCTGAGAGTTGGCACTCGTGTTCCCAAGAACAGGAGCAGATCAAGGACTTGCAGAAGAGAGTGAATCACTTGGAAAAGAAGGCGGATGTGCTGCTCCAGAACAAGCAGCTGAAGGAGTCCCTGCATCAGGCACAGGAGCAGGTCTTTGAGCTGCAGAAGTTGGTCTGCTATGACAAGGACAAGGAGGCCCTGATGGTGAGTGGCCAGCCCTGCCTGTTCCCAAGTCACCCTGGACCTCCTGGAGGGAGTCACTCAGCAGTGACCTCTGCCACTTGGCTTGGCCAGGTTGCTGAGCAAAGTGAGTGGGTCCCTTTCAGCTTGGCCAGGTGTTTGTGAGATCTCAGATGGGACTCCCAGAACTCTGAGAAACCAGAGTAGAGGGTAGGGAGATGGTGTGGGTGCTGCTGCCTGTCTTTTCCCACCATGTGTCTCTGCTCCCTTGCTAGAACTCTCCCTCCGCTCACTCTCCTCCCTTGCTAGAACACATCTCCCACACCTCCCAGAGAAACCCCTGCTCTTTAACTGTCTCTTCCTGCTCACAGAATATAAAAGCCCATCTGAAAGTCACCTAGAAGGAACTGAAGGATCTTCAGTGGGAACACGAGGTGCTGGAGCAGAGATTCAGTAAGGAGGGAATTGCAGATGGGTCTGGACATTCTGCTTCCCTCTCCAAACCCCGTCCCCGCTGCAGGAAACTGAGCAGGAGAGTGTATGTAGCCGAGGGCTTTCCAAAGTTCTAATCCAGAGCCATGTGATACCTGCTGCTTCCAACAAAGCTTATCCCAGCTTTGGCCTCTCCCACAGTCAGTAGACAAGCCTGGTCTTGTACTTTGCTAAGCAATCATGCACGCTCCAGTGGTCCCCGCCTGGCCTGCGACCACAGCAGTGTCTCAGGGGCAGAGAGATTGTCACAGGCCCCCAGCCCCAGCTCACTCCCTCCTTCTGCTGGTGTTTGGAGGTCGCTCCCCCAGTTCTGGGGTGGCTCAGCATGAGTCCTGTTGACCAAGTTCTCCCAGACCCAGCCTTTCCCCCCTGCAGCTAACCCAGATAAATCTGTGGAGGCAGAAGAGAGCTCATTTGCAATTCATAGAAATCCCCAGGAATATGAACTGAATTGATCTGAGGCCTTGTTAAACAATCTATAATTAAGGCAGCAACATATTCAGTGCATTCAGAAATAGGCTTTGGAGGGGAGATTGTATCCTAATTAGGACACTTATTAACTAGCTGTGAGCCAGGGACTGCTGCCAGCTGTGGGGAGGGGAGGAGAGACCCCCATGTGCTGTGGGGCCCTCTCTGAGGGCTAAAATAGTGCTGCAGTGAGTCCATCAGCCCATTGGGCTCTCGAGGGTGGCCCATGCCCAGAGGGGAGGTGGAAGCAGAAGTGCAGGTGCCAGCCTGGGAGGGAGGTAAGCTGTGCTCCAGCACCTGCCTTCCCCACGGGCTGCAGGTGCCATAGGGAATAGCCAGGCTCCTGCTGGAGCAGGCAGGGCTGAGCTCCTGGACCTGTTTGCAGGCAGGTGGGAATGGGTCCTTCTGCTCCAGGCCTTGTCCAGAGCAGAGGAGAGGGAATGCACAGCAGGCCAGCCAAGTGGCTTCATGCCCTGGGCAGGCAGAACCCAGCCCAGGCTACCCATTTCCACCCCCCAAGCTGCAGCCATCACCCAACAGCTTCCAACCTGGAGCTAAGGGGACAGGACAGCCCCAGCCCCTTCCATCACCTTGCAGACCTCGGCCAGCTGGAGCTGCTGGTCCTTGATGGTGGTGTTCTTGGAATTGAGCATGTCCTGCAAAGGGAGAGGGTGCATTAGGCAGTGGCTGCCCAGCCCCAGCAGCATGGCTGAGCTGGACCCAGGGCCTGGCTCAAGCAGAGCTGCTCCCAGCACGGCCTGGCAGGCAGCCACCAGCCTGTGTCCTTTCAGCCAGCACTGCCAGGGACAGCCAGGCCCCAGCAGCAGCAAGGGAGGGGGACCTCTCACACCAACAACCACCAACACAGCTTGTCCTGGGCTCAGCTGTAACAGTTATTTTTCTCCTTCCTCTCACAGCTGGTGCAGTGCTGTGTTTTCAGCTTTAGTTTGAGAACAGTGCTGATAACACACCAATGTTTTAGTTGTTGCTAAGTAATGCTTACCCTGATCAAGGACTTTTCAGTCTCATGCTCTGCCAGTGAGGAGGGGCACGGGAAGCCAGGAGGAAGCAGAGACAGGACACCTGACCCAAACTAGCCAAAGAGGTATTCCATACCATAGCACATCATGCCTAGTATATAAACTGGGAGCAGTTACCTGGAAGGCCCAGATCGCTGCTTGGGTCAGGCTGGGTATTGGTCAGCAGGTGGTGAACAACTGTATGTGGCATCACTTGGGTTTATTGTTGTTTTTTTCCCTTCCCTTTTTAGTTTTATTCTCTCTCCCCTTGTTATTTCCCTTATCATTATTATTATTGGTGGTGGCAGTAGTGGTTTTGTATTATACTTTAGTTACTGGACTGTTCTTATCTCAATGCATGGGATTTACATTCTTTCGATTCTCCTCCCCATCCCACTGGGGGGGGGGGGGGGGAAGGGGGGAGTGAGCAAGCATCTGCATGGTTCTGAGGTATTGGCTGGGGTGAAGCCATGACACAGCTCTGGTGTCATTGTCTGCCCTGCTGCAAGGGGGACACAACAGCAGCGCCTGCTCCAGCAATGCTGCCTTGCCGTCACAGCACCAGGGGAATTACAAGGGGAGAGGTTCCCTGAAACGATGCTGAAAGCAGCTGAACTAAGGAATTCCAGGACCCCAGCTGCTGCAGGAGAGCTCGATGTCATGACCCACGTTCCTGGAATCTGCCTCATCTGTAACTGCAGAAGCAGCACTTGCTTCGGGTTGGTAGAGATGCAGGAGATTTGGCCTCCATGCTCTGCTTGTCCACCACCCTGGTGCCCTCCCGCTCATCACATGCCAGCCTGTCCCCTTCCACGTCCTTCTGCTGTGTGCAGCAGTGATGCTTGTGGACACCCTCTTGCCAGGGTGCCCTGGGGATGGGCACAGCAGCAGCTGAAGCTCTGGGGCCATAGGATGGATGTGTCACCTACTAGCAGGTGTCACAGCAGCAGGAAGGAAAACACATTCCTGGGAAAGATCAGCTGCTTTCAGCATCGTTTCAGGGAGCCTCTCCCCTTGTAATTCCCCTGGTGCTGTGACGGCAAGGCAGCATTGCTGGAGCAGGCGCTGCTGTTGTGTCCCCCTTGCAGCAGGGCAGACAATGACACCAGAGCTGTGTCATGGCTTCACCCCAGCCAATACCTCAGAACCATGCAGATGCTTGCTCACTCCCCCCTTCCCCCCCCCCCCCCCCAGTGGGATGGGGAGGAGAATCGAAAGAATGTAAATCCCATGCATTGAGATAAGAACAGTCCAGTAACTAAAGTATAATACAAAACCACTACTGCCACCACCAATAATAATAATGATAAGGGAAATAACAAGGGGAGAGAGAATAAAACTAAAAAGGGAAGGGAAAAAAACAACAATAAACCCAAGTGATGCCACATACAGTTGTTCACCACCTGCTGACCAATACCCAGCCTGACCCAAGCAGCGATCTGGGCCTTCCAGGTAACTGCTCCCAGTTTATATACTAGGCATGATGTGCTATGGTATGGAATACCTCTTTGGCTAGTTTGGGTCAGGTGTCCTGTCTCTGCTTCCTCCTGGCTTCCCGTGCCCCTCCTCACTGGCAGAGCATGAGACTGAAAAGTCCTTGATCAGGGTAAGCATTACTTAGCAACAACTAAAACATTGGTGTGTTATCAGCACTGTTCTCAAACTAAAGCTGAAAACACAGCACTGCACCAGCTGTGAGAGGAAGGAGAAAAATAACTGTTACAGCTGAGCCCAGGACAAGCTGTGTTGGTGGTTGTTGGTGTGAGAGGTCCCCCTCCCTTGCTGCTGCTGGGGCCTGGCTGTCCCTGGCAGTGCTGGCTGAAAGGACACAGGCTGGTGGCTGCCTGCCAGGCCGTGCTGGGAGCAGCTCTGCTTGAGCCAGGCCCTGGGTCCAGCTCAGCCATGCTGCTGGGGCTGGGCAGCCACTGCCTAATGCACCCTCTCCCTTTGCAGGACATGCTCAATTCCAAGAACACCACCATCAAGGACCAGCAGCTCCAGCTGGCCGAGGTCTGCAAGGTGATGGAAGGGGCTGGGGCTGTCCTGTCCCCTTAGCTCCAGGTTGGAAGCTGTTGGGTGATGGCTGCAGCTTGGGGGGTGGAAATGGGTAGCCTGGGCTGGGTTCTGCCTGCCCAGGGCATGAAGCCACTTGGCTGGCCTGCTGTGCATTCCCTCTCCTCTGCTCTGGACAAGGCCTGGAGCAGAAGGACCCATTCCCACCTGCCTGCAAACAGGTCCAGGAGCTCAGCCCTGCCTGCTCCAGCAGGAGCCTGGCTATTCCCTATGGCACCTGCAGCCCGTGGGGAAGGCAGGTGCTGGAGCACAGCTTACCTCCCTCCCAGGCTGGCACCTGCACTTCTGCTTCCACCTCCCCTCTGGGCATGGGCCACCCTCGAGAGCCCAATGGGCTGATGGACTCACTGCAGCACTATTTTAGCCCTCAGAGAGGGCCCCACAGCACATGGGGGTCTCTCCTCCCCTCCCCACAGCTGGCAGCAGTCCCTGGCTCACAGCTAGTTAATAAGTGTCCTAATTAGGATACAATCTCCCCTCCAAAGCCTATTTCTGAATGCACTGAATATGTTGCTGCCTTAATTATAGATTGTTTAACAAGGCCTCAGATCAATTCAGTTCATATTCCTGGGGATTTCTATGAATTGCAAATGAGCTCTCTTCTGCCTCCACAGATTTATCTGGGTTAGCTGCAGGGGGGAAAGGCTGGGTCTGGGAGAACTTGGTCAACAGGACTCATGCTGAGCCACCCCAGAACTGGGGGAGCGACCTCCAAACACCAGCAGAAGGAGGGAGTGAGCTGGGGCTGGGGGCCTGTGACAATCTCTCTGCCCCTGAGACACTGCTGTGGTCGCAGGCCAGGCGGGGACCACTGGAGCGTGCATGATTGCTTAGCAAAGTACAAGACCAGGCTTGTCTACTGACTGTGGGAGAGGCCAAAGCTGGGATAAGCTTTGTTGGAAGCAGCAGGTATCACATGGCTCTGGATTAGAACTTTGGAAAGCCCTCGGCTACATACACTCTCCTGCTCAGTTTCCTGCAGCGGGGACGGGGTTTGGAGAGGGAAGCAGAATGTCCAGACCCATCTGCAATTCCCTCCTTACTGAATCTCTGCTCCAGCACCTCGTGTTCCCACTGAAGATCCTTCAGTTCCTTCTAGGTGACTTTCAGATGGGCTTTTATATTCTGTGAGCAGGAAGAGACAGTTAAAGAGCAGGGGTTTCTCTGGGAGGTGTGGGAGATGTGTTCTAGCAAGGGAGGAGAGTGAGCGGAGGGAGAGTTCTAGCAAGGGAGCAGAGACACATGGTGGGAAAAGACAGGCAGCAGCACCCACACCATCTCCCTACCCTCTACTCTGGTTTCTCAGAGTTCTGGGAGTCCCATCTGAGATCTCACAAACACCTGGCCAAGCTGAAAGGGACCCACTCACTTTGCTCAGCAACCTGGCCAAGCCAAGTGGCAGAGGTCACTGCTGAGTGACTCCCTCCAGGAGGTCCAGGGTGACTTGGGAACAGGCAGGGCTGGCCACTCACCATCAGGGCCTCCTTGTCCTTGTCATAGCAGACCAACTTCTGCAGCTCAAAGACCTGCTCCTGTGCCTGATGCAGGGACTCCTTCAGCTGCTTGTTCTGGAGCAGCACATCCGCCTTCTTTTCCAAGTGATTCACTCTCTTCTGCAAGTCCTTGATCTGCTCCTGTTCTTGGGAACACGAGTGCCAACTCTCAGAGGCTGCCCAGCTCCTCAGAGCTTCCCACACCATCAGACACCCTCCTGCTGCTGGCCTAGCAAGCACACCTCCCTGGGCTCAAGAACTTCACTCATGTAACAGTGTACAACCTTCAAGAGACCAGCAGCACCCACACCACCACCTGGGAACTGGCCAGATCTGGGTGAAATCCTCCCAAGACTGCTGTCATAGTGGCAGGGTGACACTCTGCAGGCCAGGCTGGTGGCAGCAAGGGGGCCAGCAGTACCTTCAGCAAGCTGATGAGCTCCAGGTTTTTAAGGGTGATGACATTGTACTAGTTCTTCATGTCACTGAAGGCCTTCTTGTGGTTCATCATCAGCTCACTGATGTGGCTGTTCTTCCTCTCCTCCACATCATGGATCTGTCTTCCTCCACAAAGTCAAGCTCATTCCGCAGCACTTGCATCTTTTCAGCATACCTGGCCTTGATCTCTGGGGGAGCGCAGAGGGGCTGGGTGAGGACCTCCTGCAGACCCTGCGTGATGCACCCCAGCTCTGTTAGCCAGCACCAGCACGAGGACAAGACCCCTGTTAGCAGTGTCATGGCAGCTGCCACCAGCCTGCAGAGCAGTTACACTGGGACCATGGAGAGCAGAGCCCAGAAATAGCATCCTTGGAAAAAGGCCACGGAAAAGGTTCAAGTCAGACCATGAGAACCTGGAACATCCCCTGAAGGGGGATGGTGGAGCTGTAGGCTTAAATCATAGGTTTAAACTAACAGTAGTGTGTGTGACTTTAAACTAACATAGTAAAATATAGCAAACTGTTCTAACTTGCTAACATGTAGAGAGTAAGGAATGTCCAGCTGACGGGGGAAAAACTTTACAGGACTGATAACAAGTAAGAAGACAGTAAATATGACCAAGGATGCTAGCATTCAAGATAGTAGAGACTGGAACAGAACAGAAGCAAGGACATACCAACTGTTAACTCAGCACTAGGACCTTGCAAGCGTGCGCAAGCACTGAGGTCATTCAGTAAACACAGTGAGGAAGACTGACAGAGACCACCAGAGCCCCCCACTCAGCAAGAAAGTGCATGTGTAATTAGAATGCAAATATTATAATCAGTCCCTAGAGATCTCATGAATATGTAAACAATTTCCTGGGAAAGCTGTAAATATGTGTGAGTATGCTAAATACACAGCTGCTGCCGGCAAGTATCGGGTATGCTCACCTTTGCGGAAAGATGCATGTGTACCCAGCACTGCAATAAAGAATGCTGCTTTCTAAAACTACAAATTGAGTCTTAATTGATCAAATTTCTTTGATTTTTTTTTTTTTTTTTTTCAGTAACAGAGCGAGAACTCTGCAAGGCCTCCTCCAGCCACCCCACTGTGTGGGTAAGTGCTGCCTGGTAGCAGCCACAGGCGCCCTGCCTGCACCCCTCAGCCTGCACTACAGGCACCCAGCCTCATTCTGTTTGCATGATTCTGGGGTTCTGCAGAACCAGACAGAATTGGGAGAAAACCATCCCCCTTTCTGCTCTAGGCTGTGTTGGGGGGCTCAGAGGAGCCTTCCCTAGCACATTGACAAAGGAAGCTCACGCATGTCCTGACTTGTCTCTCAGAGTCGTTGCACAGCCAGGTGATCTCCTGCTCTTGTTTCTGTTAGGGAGAAGCTACATGTTAGAGGCAGACAACCAAATCCTGAGTCAGCCACATCCAAAGGGATTCCCTCCTGCTCCCTGGGAAAGGCTCCTGCTGTGGCACCAATCCATTATCCATGCAAATATCAGCTTGTAGGTTCTCCAGCTGCTCTCACATCTTCCTCCTCCTTCACAGGAGCTGTCCCAGGAATCCCTCCTCCCTATTCCTGCACTTTCTAGGGCCTCCAAGTTACTGGTGCCTGTGGAAAACCCCATCCCACCCCATGGAGAGAGTCAGGAGGCTCCTGCTCACATGCTGGGGCTGGGAGGGCTCAGCCTGCGGCCCTACCACCTCCCTGTGTAGCAGACATACCTCGCACACAGCTCCAGCCTGGCCAGGGATGTACCAGGTGCTTTTTTTTCACCACCACCTTGTTGGTCAGCTTCTGCTCCTTCAGCTCTATGAAACAGTGTTGTTTTCACATATTGGGGATGGGGCTTTGCAATATTAAGGCTTTATAATATTAAGACTTTGCAATATTGGGGCTGGGGCTAAGTTACTAAGGAAACGAAACAAAGGGTTTGAAATACCATGACTCTAACAGACACGCTCTGTGGTTAAAGACAATGTCATCTCTGGATGAAAAATATACTCTGTGGTTAAAAAGAAGACTATCTTTGTAAAACCCATGAAACTAAGCCAGCGCAAACTGGTTCTGTAGTTAAACAGTAAGTTGGGGTACCACATGTCTGCCAGAGAGTTATGAAATCAAACCATAAAAGGAGATAAATAAGAGGAAGGGGCGTACAAAATCGAGTAAGGGAAGATGTAACCAGAGGCGGGACAGTCAGCATGTAGATTATACATGTCGGATAGGCTGTAAACCTTGGAGTACCCAACCAATGGGGAAACAAAGGAGGGAACCTGTGGATGGGATGAGAAATGTAAATCAAAGTTCTGCTTTTGCTGGGTGTGCCTACTTGCTAGGACACCCGTTTTTGCACGAACGTTAATAAATAGCTGCTTCACTGCTGTGTCTAACCAAGGCCTGCCTGAACCTAGAAGCCATTTCTCACAAGCTTCACTTTCAAGGAGCACTTGTCTTTCTGCAGTTCCATCTCCTGGGCCAGCTTCACAGACAGGATGCCCTCTCCCTCCAGCTCAGTGAGGTTTTCCTGGTGTTTGTACAGCAGGTGCTTCACCTTCTGCTTGTAAACCTAAAGACAACCCACAGACCGGGTGAGATTCTTCAGCAGGAGACACCCAGAGCTGGGATACTGGCCAAGATGCTCTTGGCTCACATCCTTCCCAGCTCCTCCTCCTCTTCCCCCTTCCCTCTCTTCCTCAGAGCTGCCCGAGGCTCGCCCCAGTCTTGGGGCACTCTCAGACTTCTCCCCTCCCACCCTGACCTCCACTTGATGCTGCTCCTCCATCTCCCGGTCCTTGTTGCACAGCTCCACTCTCTTCTCCTCCAGCTGCCGGCGGGTGATCTCCCAGAGGGTGTGCATCATGTCATGCTCCAGCTGGAAATAGTTGCGCTCTTCCTGTTCCCAGTCCAGCTCCTCCCGGAGATGCACAGTGTGCTTCTCCAGCTGCAAAGGAGAGAGGAAGAGTCAGGTAGAGGGACATGGAGGCCTCAGAAAGGTACCTTTGAAAGACACCCATGGCAAGCCATGTTGCAAACCTGACAGGACACAATGGCATTTACTTGGATGAAGAAGAGCAGGAAAAAAGGGGAGAAGCCCTGACCTACCCTAGGCTTGACAGAACCCATCAGTCTCTGGAAGATCAGTAACAAAAACTTATACTACTGTAGGCAGCCTGGGCTCAGCTATTCTATCTCGCAGTGTCCAGTAACACCATTCTCGTGTGCCTAAATACTCCTGAAGCATAGAATCAGACTCGTTTAGGTTGGAAAAGGCCTTTAAGATCATCAAGTCCAACCATTAGCCTGGCACTGCCAAGTCCACCACTAAACCATGTCCCTAAGTGCCACATATCCACATCTTTTAAATACCTCCACAGATGGTGAATCCACCACTTCCCTGGGCAGCCGGCTCCAGTGCTTGACAACCCTTTTGGGGAAGAAATTGTTCCTAATATCCAGTCTAAACATCCCCTGGTGCAGCTAGAGGCCATTACCTCTTGTCCTATCGCTTGTTACTTGGGAAGAGAAACTGACCCCACCTTGCTACAACCTCCTTTCAGGTAGTTGTAGAGAGCGATAAGGTCTCCTCCCCTCAGCCTCCTTTTCTTCAGGCTAAGCAACCCCAGTTCCCTCAGCTACTCCTCACAAGACCTGTGTTTCAGGCTCTTCACCAGCTTTGTTGACTTTCTCTGGACCCACTCCAGCACCACAAAGTGTTTCTTGTAGTGAGTGGCCCAGAACTGAACACAGGATTTGAGGTCCGGCCTTACCAGTACCGAGCACAGAGGGATGATCACCTCCCTAGTCCTGTAGGATGAGGTGGCTGCTCCTTCCAGGAACAGGGAGAACCACCCCCACATAGCCCAGACAGGCATTAGGCAGCAAAAGAAACCCCATCTGCTTGTCTCCATCATGCTCTGCAACCTGTTGTCCCCAGAGACAGGTGCTGAACAGGGGTCCTGAGCGCAATGCCCTCCTGTTCAGGGGTGGGCTGCAAGATGGAGGTTCTCTCACTTCCTCCTTGCTCATGCCCGTTGGGAACAAGGCATCCACCACTGCTGGACTTCTGCTCACATTCCCTTTTTTTCCAATATTCTTTTTGGGTGCCTAAGGAAAGACAGAAAAATCACAGTCACAGGCTGGTTTGGGTTGGAAAGGACCTTAAAGCTCCTCCAGTCCCAAACCCCTGCCACAGGCAGGGACACCTTCGACTAGACCAAGTTGCTCCAAACCCCATCCAGCCTGGCCTTGAACACTGCCAGGGATGGGGCTGCCACAGCTTCTCTGGGCAACCTGTGCCAGCGCCTCAGCACCCTCACGGGGAAGAACTTCTGCCTAAGATCTCAATCATCTCATCTCTGGCAGGTTAAAGCCATTCACTCTTGTCCGGTCCCTACAGTCAAAAGCCCCTCTCCAGCTTTCCTGTAGCCCCTTTAGGCACTGGAAGCTGCTCTAAGGTCTCCCCGGAGCTTTCTCTTCTCCAGGCTGAACGGCTGCCACCAGCCCACACCACGAAGCCCCTCACAGCAGGGGCGTACGAGAACAGCGGGGAGCGCCAGAGCCGGGGAGAATTCTGAGGCCTCCGAGGCCCTCCCCAAGACCGGAGTAGAGCGGGCCAAGCCTCCCCTTCCCACATCCCCCGGCTCAAGGGGACCCTTCAGCAACGGGTCAGAACCCCCCGTACACCAACCGGTCCCGGTCCCCCTCTCATCATGACAGCTGCCACCGGCACCGCAGTCTCCAGGCAACGGTCGAACTGATCTCGCGAGAGGCGCGCGCCGGCCTGGACACACCCCCTAGTAACGCGGCACTCCGCTTTAGCAACGGCGGCGGGGCCTACTCCAGGCCCGGCCAGCGGGGCCTCCGCGGTGACCGGTCCCGGCACCCCTCCGCGCCCCCAAGCTCAGTGCTGCGCTGCGGCCCCCCGCACCCGCCGCTGGGCCCTCCGCCGCACCCCTGCACTCCCGGTCCCCGTGTTCGTGTCCCGGGTGTCCTCCGCTTCCCCGGTTCCTGCAGTGCCTCCCCCTTCGCCTCGTGTCCGCCCCTCCCGGTGTCCCCGGTCCCGGGTGGGCCTGTTCGCGCTCCTCAACCCCCGCCCCCGGCACCGCTCCCGCTGTGGCGGGCAGGACCGTGAGGGCTGCGGGATAGCACCAGGCCCGCCCCGCCTAGCACCGGCCTATGGCGGCTCCGGGATTGACCGGCACCACAGGTGAGGCAGCCGGTGGGGGGCGGGTAACGGACCAGAGCGCTCACCACTGTGGCCCCGGCGGCTCTGAGCCTGCAGCGAGCGGAAATGGGCCGGGCCCCGCGGAGCGGGTGTGCCGGGGTTCACGGGGAGGTGTAGGGTGGAGGAAAGAGGGGGGTGTGTGCAAGAGGGGGTGTAACGGGGGTGTGTATGCAGATGCAGGAGGGTGCGGGAGACTCTGTGGGGGTTACGTGGGGTGTGTGTGCGTGCAAGGAGAGTGCAGAGGTGCATAGGGGGAGTGTGTGCACCCGGGTGCAATGAGCTGGAGGGGGCCCGGCCGCAGGGGGGGCTGGGGGGTGCAGGGAGAGTCTGGGATGGGGCTGTGGGGGTGCCCAGGGGACATAGGGGAGCAGTGGGATGCCAGGTAAGGGTTTGGGATGCTTGTGGCAGGCCAAGGCACGGGGGAGGGGGGGGGCCGGGCAGAGCCCCAGTGCAGGTGTGCCAGTGCTGTAGGAGGGGCATGGAGGACTGGAGGGGTGCTTGGGGACCAGGTGGTGGCCGTGCTGGTATTACGAGGGGATGCAGTGGGGCCCTGCATGGTGACACAGGTGGCTCCTGCACACACCCATCCTTCCCACATGTGCCCAGCACACGGCTGATCCATGGCCCCGGTCCTGGTGGCAGCCCTGGTCATGCCCTCCCAGAGCAGTAGACCTTTGGCAGCTGGGCAGTGCCACTGAGACTTACAGTGGCTGGGAGCAGGGCTGCCACCGATGGGGTGACCAGAGCCATCTACTGCTGGACTCTGCAGTTTGACATGAATCAGCAGAGTGGTAGTAGCAGTGAGGGAGCCCTGATACTGGCCCCACTTCCCCCCAGGCAGCCAGTTGAGCCCAGGCCAGAGCAGGGCAGCATAGCTGGTGTCACAGTGTGACCATGCAGGCAGAGGCCTGTGAGGATTTCTGCAGCAGGGAGCAGCACCCCGGTGGGTGGGGGTGCAGAGGGCTGCCAATGGCAGAGGGGAACACACATGCTCCATAGGGTAACACCCCCGTGTCACCCACTGAGGCTGGGTGGTGGGGTGGCAGGAGCAGGCAGCCCCTGTGACCCCCTGGGAGCTCTTCCCAGTGTTGAAGTGGGGTGGGGACCCCGTTTTCTGGCTGGAGGGAAGGTGCTGGCAGTGCAGGGTGCATGGTCCATCCCACCTCACGGGGTCAGGATGCAGCAGAGCCAGTGTCAAGGTGCAGGCGTCCTGTAGCTCTGTGTGCCAAGAACGGGATCCAAACGCCCCCATAACATCTCTTTCCCCATCCCAGGTCCTTTGGGTTGGGGGCATTCCTGCCCCCTGCCCCACTGTCTCCATCCTGGGGGGACAAGGAGGTACCTAGCCCACAGTGAGTCTGTTCCTGTGCTGGCTCATCTGGCAGTGAAGCAATGGTAGGGCCTGGTGGCACATGGTGCCGGGGCACAGCTGGGTCCTGCTCCAGCACTGACCTCAGGTGGGCTGGGGGACTGGGTGTTGCTTACAGTGGGCACACGAGGTATCCTGATGCCATTGGTGTCCCTCAGTATGCCGCCACCACCACTGGCAGACAAGCCGCCCTTTGCATGGGCTCGGGCTCAGGCACAGGCCATGCTTTTGTCTGTCTGACACAAAGGGGCTGCACGGGGCAGGGGGTGTGGGGCTGCAGCTTCCAGCACAACGCCCTGGGCAGTTCTGCCCATCCCACCAGGCCCTCCCAGGGGTCTTGCTGGCTCCTCAGCTAGACTGCCCATGGGGGCTGGTGGGGCCCTGGGATGGAGCTGCTGTCGCCAACATGGCATGTGCTGGTTTCGCAGAGCTTGGCAAGGAGATGCTGGTCCCGGAGCGCCCAGCGGGGACCCCCGCCCATGGGCCAACCCAGCAGCCCCCCGGAGCCCCTGTTGAGGAGCAGGGTAGCATCCCCATCCCTGGCCTGCTGCAGGTCACCGAGTGCAGACGTGAGTACAGCCCTGCCTGTCCCCTGCCATACTCCGACTGCCCCCAGGGTCTCCCACCAGCCCCTGAGGTCCCCTGCCAGCCCGTGCCTGTCTCTGATGTCCCTTACCAGCCTCTAGGATCCCCTGTCTGCTTTTAGTATCTCCTGCCAGCTCCTGGGGTCCCCTGCCTGCCCTCAGCATCCCTTGCCTGCCCCTGAGGTCCTTGCCAGCCCATGGGGCACCTGCCTGCCCCAGTCGGTCATCTTCCCCCACCGACTCCCTTATCTTCCCTGAGCACCAGCCCCCCCACCCCCTCGGGTGCCCCCCAGCCCCCCCCGCCCCTCTCCCTGGCTCCGGGCTGAGCAGCGGGCGGGTCCCGGAGCGCGGCCGCCGCCCGCAGAGCCGCTGAGCAGCGTCTCCTCGTTGGAGGTACACTTCGACCTGCTGGACCTGACTGAGCTGACCGACATGTCGGACCAGGAGCTGGCCGAGGTCTTCGCCGACTCCGACGAGGAGAACACGGCCAGGGAAGCGCCCGGTGGTGAGCGAGGGACCGGTCCCGGTCCCGGTCCCCCCAGTCCGCCGACCCTGACCCACCTGTCTGTCCCTTAGGGTTGCAGCCGCAGGCGGTGCCGCGGACCAGGTACCTGCGCTCGCCCTCCTGGACCCGTGCCCGGGAGCAGGGCTGGGAGAAACAGCATCTCAGCGACCCGGAGCTGCCGCCGGGACCTCCAGATGCCTTTCTGCCCACCGACCGGCCGCGGGATCCCTAGGGGCGGACCCGGCCGTACAGGCCACTTCCTTCCGGAACCGCTGGAACCCGCCCCGGGGACTGGCACCGCGGGTCGGCCGCGATGAGAGGCGACCCGCAACTCCGCTGGGGGAGCCGGTGGACCAGAGCCCGTACACTCCACCCCCGGAGCTGCCCGCAGCCTAGCATGGCCGGTGCCTGTCCGGTTCTCATGTAGCAGTGCTGTGTTCCAGTAAAACCGAGAGACCCACCACCGCCGCGCCTCTACCCGTCTCCATCACCGCTGGGGAGGGACACAGGGCTCCCCTCGGGCCCGGGAGCACCGGGAGGGCGCGGAGCCAGCCCAGTGAGGGGGGAGAAGAGGGATCCCGGCTGGTACAGGTGCAACGCTGTTTTGCCCCCTGCCGACGGCAGTGCGGGACACCACGATATCTCGGCACGTTTGGCAGAGCTGGGGGGACGGACACATGACACTGGAGTCCCAGTCCCACTGCGCCAAAGCAGGGACACGAGTGATGGGTTGCACAGAGGCTCATTAATGCTACAGGAAACCCGGTGGGGGAACCGGGTGTTGGCCCCCAGACTCAGCAGTGTCATTCCAGTAGTGCATGTGTGCGGAAGGGGGGTTTCCCCCGGCTCCCACCACCCTGCCCAGCCCGCGGGAAATCAGCTCGGGTCTGTCCTAGTGCAGCCGTGGCTCCAGCTCAAGCCGGTAACACAGGCCCATGCCGCACAGGTGCAGGCAGCGGGGTATGGGACTCCTGCCCTGCCTGCACCCACCCCTGTGCTCCAGGCATGGCCACTGCAGGTGGGATCAGTGTAGGGACAGCAGGAGCTGCTGTGGGTCATTAACAGGATCCCAGTCCCCCTCACCCCAGGGCTCACCCAGTTCCCAGGGAGCAGCTGGGGTCTGGCAGCAACACCCCCATCCTGTCTCATCCCTCAGGGCCCCATGGACAGAGGGTCCAGCAGGAGTCAAGAGTCACCCTGGTCCCCAAGCAGCCATGGGGTACCCATGTCTGTCCCAGGGCACCATGGGGTGGCTGTGGGGCCTGCCCCTCCCCCCCCCATCAGAGCTCTGCCTCCATGCTGGAGTCCTGAAAGAGGGTCTGCTTGTGCAGGTGGTGGAGTTGTTGTAGTAGCAGTCCCTGCATTGAGGGGACAGCACTGGTCACCCCCACACTGGCCCCTGCGTGTCTCCCCACCCCAGTGCGGCCATCCTGGTACGTGCCATACCTGTGGAAGATGGTGGAGCAGTCAGTGCAGACTGAGGCGTGGCTGATGAAGGGGAAGAGGACGTTGCTCTCCTTGCAGAACTCACAGATTAAGCCTTTCACCTGGCAGCACTGGGGCAGGAGCAAACAGAGGGTCCCAAAGGTGCGCTGAGGGGACCCTGCCAGCCCCCCCACAGTGCTGATCCCATGGGAGCAGTTCTGTGGGTCTGCCCCATGGCACCAGCTCACCTCAGAGTCTAGCTTGATGTGCTTGGCAAAGAGGGCGTGGATCTCAGTGAGGAAGCAGCTCAGGTGCCAAGCCTCAGTGTCAATCAGGTCCTGCAGTGAGTATATCTCATCATTCTCCACAAAGTGCTGCCGGTCCTGCAGCCAGACAGCCTGTCACTGCTGTGCCCGTCACCCCTGTGCCCATCATTGCTACATCAGGCCCTGGACCCCCAACTCAGTCCTGTCCCCCGGGGCTTGACCTGCAGCAGCAGCTGCGACTCCATCGCCTCCTTGCAGGTGATAAAGTAGGGCTTCATGAGCAGGATGTCCTGGTGCAGCTTCTATGGGGGGACAGGGCAAGATAGAATGGGAATGGGACCAAGACAGAAAAGGGTGGTGGCAGGGGTAGGATGGAGACAGGTACAGGGATGAGATGGATATGGTGTGGGAATGGGACAGGATGAGGATAAGGATGGAGATAGGGACATGATGGGGACAAGTCAAGCTGGGTCAAATTCAGCCCCATAGCAGTTTGGCCGCTCTCTTCCCTGACCCCCACTCCTGCCCTGCTCCCCCTTTGTGGGACCCAGTGGGTGCTGCCAGGGTCCCCCTCTCCCTCCTGCTCACCCTATGCTCCATCCACTGTGCTGCCTGCAGCTGCCCACCCTGCCCAGCTCCAGCCCTGCAGGAGGGGATCCCCCCTGTGCCTGCACCCTCCAGCACTCACCTGGATCTCCACCAGCTCTTCTACATAATTGAAGAGCAGTGGGTTGATCTCCCGCAGCTTCAGCACAGGCCAGGACACCATCAGCACCAGGTACCACATGCTGCAGCATGACACCTGCCCACCTGTGGCCACCGTCACCCCATAGCCACTGGGCCCCCTTGCCAGGGACACAGCCCTGGGGATACGGCCCCCCCAAGTGACCTTTACCCAGGGACATGACCCCCATGACCAGGGATGTAGGCCCCCCAAGTGACCTCTACCCAGGGACACAGCACTCCCCAGGCATCCCCAAGCCCCCAACTGGGGCACCTTGTGGGGCTCAAAGTCCCAGTTATGGGCAGGCATGATGGCCAGGTTGTTCCAGTAGCAGCTGCTGCAGTAGTAGAGGCTGGTGTAGTTGCACTGCTGAGCCTTGCTAGGCACTGCCCCCTGGGGTGGCATGTGCTGGCACACATGTTGGCACACATACTGGCACCATGCCGCACCCTGCTCGCCCCACGCCATGTCCCCAATGGACATGCAGCAAGCAGTGGGGCCCCAACATCACCTTCCCATGCACTGTGGATTCCCCCAGCCCCGCACAGCCCAGACCCCCCCATCTCCACGTAGCTCCCAGCCCCACACAGCCCCCAGAGTCTCAACCTTCAGCTCTTCCCCAACCCCATGCAGCCCCCAAAGAAGCCCAGCCCCACACATACTCCAGCCCCAGGCAGCCCTGGCCTCCAGTTCTCCCCAGACCCACAGAGCCCCCAAGGGAGCTCAGCCCCACTGTGCCCCCAGCTCCACCCAGCCTCATGCAGGCCCCAGCCCCAGGAAGCCCCCAAAGGAGCCCAGCCCCACTTATCCTCCAGCCCCCCAGCCCCACACCACAGTGACGCAGCCTCACAGAGGGAGATGGGGGTACAGCACTCAGCACAGCAGCAGTCATGACTGTCCAGCCCACTCTTGGGGCAGATGCTGAGCTGGTACTCAGCCTGATGGCTGATCTTGGCCTGCATGCAGGCCTTGCTCACCAGTGGCAGGCACTTGCTGTGGCACTGGTAGTAGCAGCCTGGAGGGGGGGGGGGCATAGATGGCTGTCAGCGTGGGGATGTGGGATGGGTGTGTGGGAGGTCCCAGGGTTCCCAGACCCACCTGTGCAGGTGTACCAGGTCTGGATGAGGCCCCAGATGATGATGCTGCACTTGTCACACATCTGCTTCACACTCTTGCTCTTTTCCTTGTAGAAGCAATGCTCCAGCACCACTCGGGTGTTGGGCTCAGCCTCACCAGGATCCTGCAGAGGTGGAGGGGGATGTGTCAGTGTGTGTGTTCCCCATCATGGAAACCCCCCCAGGCCCTGGTCCCGGCCCAACCTTCAGCTCCTGCAGCTTGAGGCGGAGGTGGATGAGCCACACCACCAAGTCCTTCTGCCACTCTGAATGCTTGGGTAACACCCAGATTGCCTGCTTGCACTCCTCAATGGCCTGGCACAGCTGCTGCACGTCCGACGGCAGGATCAGATGCTGCGGCACCGAGAGGAGGAGGAGAGGAAGGATGAGCCGGCAGCCCCCAACCCCCTGCCCAACTCACCACGGGGTGGGAGAAGTGGTTCTCGCCCAGGTCCGGGTCGCTTTCCCCCGGGAACGGGTCCAGCCACCGGCCTGCAACGGGGCGAAGTGCCGGGGGTTCCGGTGCTAGGGGCTGTGCGGGGGGTGTCAGCACCCACCTGAGTCCGGGTCACCCCCGTCAGGCTGCTCCTGCGGTGGCGGCTTGGGGGCCTTGTCGAAGGGGTTGAGGTGTACCTGGTGGAAGCGGGCCAGCCGCTCATCGTACGCTATCGCCATCTGCCTGCGGGACGGGGACGCAGCCGCAGCCCCGCGAACAAACCCGCCCCTCCGCTTCCCACGCCGCTGGCCCCCACCCTGTCCCGCTTAGCCCATGGCCGTTCCCATCCCGACTCCGTGCAACCCGGCGCCCCGCAGAGCCCCCGCCCCGCTCACCGCCGCGCCGCTCCCCGCCTCGCTGCCCCGTCCCTCACCTCTGCACTGCCGCGTCCCCTGCCGGCCGGCGGATCACACCACGCCAGAGCGGGACCGCGCGGTGTTGGGGAGAGACCCACGGGAACGACCCCATAACCTAGGTCTGCATAGCCTCTGAGTCACCGGTCCCTATAGCCCCAGCCCCATAGCTCCCACCCCTCCCCTCTGCCCCCACAACACAGCCCCTTTTCCTACAGGAACTCCCGGGGGGCTGCAACCCCATGGCAGCACATCCCAGACCCCCACTCCAGCTTCAGCCCAGCATCTAAGCTGGAAATGAGGGGCTTAGCACTGTTTGGGTGTGCTCTGGATCCCCCAACCCCAGGCACAGCCCTAGGGCAGCACACTGGGATTTGCGCCCCCACCTCAGTTTGGAGGGACAAAAGGCCAGTGCTGCCCTGACTAGGGAGGGGCAGCCACTCCCCCCCCCAGCATGGAGAAGGGTGACAGTGGGGACAAAGGCACAGCCAGGCAAGGTGGCATTGGCACCCCCAACCCCAGATATGTGGGGCAGGAGGGCATGGGGCACCACACACCCAGCAGGACCCGGGGCATTGCTATGGCCTGGGCATATGGGGTCCCCAAACATCCCCCAAGATGGGAATGGCTGGGGGTCAAGCCCCTGAGAGCAGAGGGTGTCCCCATTCCCCTAAACAGAGGCACAGACAGGAGGAACCTGGACAGCAATAAATTTATTAAGTATTAAAAAAAAAACAAAACAAAACAGACACAACCCAGTAAAATCAAAAAGGGGGAAGGTGGGGGGGGAAGCAGGCTCAGGGGGAGACAGTCATGAGACACTAAAGGGGTGCAGGGGGAGTCCAGCTGGGGCCTGGGGGTGCAGCAGCACAAAGCCGGGGGGACTGCAGGCAGCAGAGGGGTGGGGCATTGGGCATCACTTGGCACCCTGCGCCTCCGACTCCTCCTCGTCCTCGTACATCTCGCCTTCCTCCTCAGCCGTGGCATCCTGGTACTGCTGGTACTCAGACACCAGGTCATTCATGTTGCTCTCGGCCTCAGTGAACTCCATCTCATCCATCCCCTCACCTGTGTACCAGTGGAGGAAAGCCTTGCGGCGGAACATGGCTGTGAACTGCTCCGAGATGCGCTTGAAGAGCTCCTGGATGGCTGTGCTATTGCCGATAAAGGTGGAGGACATTTTCAGCCCTCGTGGAGGGATGTCACAGACAGCCACCTTGACGTTGTTTGGGATCCACTCCACAAAGTAGGAGCTGTTCTTGCTCTGGATGGCCAACATCTGCTCGTCCACCTCCTTCATGGACATGCGGCCCCGGAAGACCGTGGCCACAGTGAGGTAGCGGCCGTGGCGGGGGTCACAAGCAGCCATCATGTTTTTGGCATCAAACATCTGCTGGGTGAGCTCAGGGACAGTGAGGGCACGGTACTGCTGGCTGCCACGAGCCGTCAGTGGGGCGAAGCCTGGCATGAAGAAGTGGAGACGTGGGAAGGGCACCATGTTGACTGCCAACTTGCGGAGGTCAGCGTTGAGTTGGCCGGGGAAGCGGAGGGAAGTGGTGACACCACTCATGGTGGCTGACACGAGGTGGTTGAGGTCACCGTAGGTGGGGGTGGCCAGCTTGAGTGTGCGGAAGCAGATGTCGTAGAGAGCTTCGTTATCGATGCAATAGGTCTCATCCGTGTTCTCCACCAGCTGGTGAATGGAGAGTGTGGCATTGTAGGGCTCCACCACTGTGTCCGACACTTTGGGGGATGGCACCACACTGAAAGTGTTCATGATGCGATCAGGATACTCCTCCCGCACCTTGCTGATGAGGAGGGTGCCCATGCCGGAGCCGGTACCACCACCCAGTGAGTGGGTCAGCTGGAAGCCCTGCAGGCAGTCGCAGTTCTCGCACTCCTTCCGCACCACATCCAGCACTGAGTCCACCAGTTCGGCCCCCTCTGTGTAGTGCCCCTTTGCCCAGTTGTTCCCAGCCCCACTCTGCCCTGCCAAGGGGGGGAAAAAAGAGGCACCGATGGCTGCCAGCACCCTCGTGCCCACACCAGGGAGGGGATGGAGCACTGCCAGCAGCAACACTGGCAAGATCTGAGGCTGGGGTGGGAAGTGGGAATTGCAGAGGTTTGACAGTGAACTGACTGTGCCAGGACCTGTGGCAAGGGTGGGGATGCACCTGCTGAGTGCCCCAGGCATGGTGACAGCCTGGGAGGGGTGTAGGGACGTGGGTGCTGGTGTCTCCCCCTCCCCGGGGACCTACCAAAGATGAAGTTGTCAGGGCGGAAGAGGTGGCCAAAGGCACCGGAGCGCACACTGTCCATTGTCCCTGGCTCCAGGTCCACCAGGATGGCGCGAGGCACATACTTGTGAGCTGCAAGAAAGCCTGTGCTGGGGGCGGGACCTGCTGCTGCCCCCACCCACCCTGTGGGATCCCATGGGGCTGGGTGCTCACTTCTCCCCCCAAACATAGTAGGGATCCCACAGGGATGGGTGCAGTTTTCCCCCTCCTCCCCCTCAAACCATGGGGCTCCACGGGTGGGGATGCAAGTGTCCCTTCCCCCCACCAAGGGCTGGGTGCATGTATCTTGCATGTATTTGCCCCCCACCCGAAAGACCTGGGTCCTGCACTGGAGGGGAAGTGATAGGGGTGTCCCCCCAAGGCCCGGGGCAAGGGTGCTGTGCTGCCCTGCCCGGAGGATGTCCCGGGGAAGGTGTGTGTCGCTTACAAGAGGCCTCATTGTAGTAGACGCTGATGCGTTCCAGCTGCAGGTCCGAGTCACCCATGTAGTTGCCGCTGGGGTCGATGCCGTGCTCATCGCTGATCACCTCCCAGAACTGGGGGAGACAGGGCTCAGCAGGGGTGGGGCACCGGGACCCGGAGGACCTCTCATAATCACACACACAAAACCCCAACCCGCCGGGCAGGGCGAGGCACCCCAAGGCAACAAGGACGGACCGGGCGCTATCCGCGGTGCTGAAGGGCAGACGCAGACACGGGAGGGGGGACGGGGGGGGAGACACGAGGGAGGGCGGGGCCCTTTGTCCGCCCGCTGCGGCGGGAGCGGAGGGCAAGTAGTGGTGCGGTTGATGGTCTTTGTCCGCCGCCCGGCTCCGCAGCTGCAGGGTAGGGCCGCTGTTACCTTAGCGCCGATCTGGTTGCCGCATTGTCCCGCCTGGATGTGGACAATCTCCCTCATGGTGCTGCCGGGCGGGAGCAGAACGGGATGGAAATGGAACGTGGATCGGAAGAAGTACCGAAAGCACAGGGGACAGCCCTACCGCCGCCGCTTCCTTTATAGGCGCCTAGAGCTGCACTGGGCCGGGCGCTGACGTCACCGCCTCCCCGCAGCCAATCGGCGGCTGCCACCGCAACGCTGCAACAGCCCTGCGGCACCGGCACCGCCACCCCCCCACACTCAGCACGGGGACGGGCGGGGACATCCCGGTCCCCCCGGGGCAGGGGGACCTCGGTACCCACGGGAGGGGGGAGCACGACACGAACGGGCCACAGGGACCACCCGAGAGCGGTGGAAGAATCCCGGGGCGGTGGCGGGCGGGGGGTGACATCCCCAACTCGCGTCCCGCTGCGGGGGGGCCGCCCCGGGGGTCCCGGGCGCCAGGAGCCCCACCCCGGGGCCGGGTCGAGCGGTGGTGGGCGCGGCCTGAGAACAAAGGCCGCGGTGAGGGGCGCTTTGTTTGGGCCGTGCCCCGCTGGCCGCCCCCTCGCCACCCCGGCGCAGCCCCGGGGCCAGTGCAGGAGGCAACCAGGAGCAATGGAACTTGAAAGAGACGGTGGGGCCGGGAAGTGGCCCCTGGGAGCTGCACGGCGGTGCCAGCCACGGCATCACTGCAAACAGCCTTTATGGGGAACCACAAGCCCCTCAGCCTGGATTGGGCGACAGAGTGGGACGCCCCGCGGTGCATCCCATCTCATCCGTCAGTCCATCCTGTAGCAGGGCGGCTGTGCCATTACTGGTGTCCCACTCCCTACCAGGAGCACAGCACCACCTCCCACAGCGTCCACCGGAGCTCCTGGCTCTGGAAGGTGTAGACGAGGGCATCAGTCACGGAGTTGCAGATGATGAGGAAGAGGTTGAAGTAGCTGAAAAAGCAGGTGCATAAGGGGTTGGTGGGGCAGGTGATGATGAGGATGAGGTGGAAGAAGAAAGGGCCTCAGCAGATGAAGATGCCCAGGAGGATGGTGAGGGTGACAGCTCCCTTGAGGCTGCTGCTGGCTGGAGATGCTGTGGAGGTGGTGGTGGGCCAGGGTGAACATGTGGATATAGAGCACCAGCATGAGGACCAGCATGAAGAGGATGAAGCTGATGAGGCAGAGGAGGGTGGTGGTGTTGCGGTAGTATGTGATGAATGTGGTGCTGGAGACCATGCTGGCCAGCCAGATTCTGGCCATGGTTACCACAGCCCGCTGCAGCCTCATGATGCTGTGGTAGAACAGGGCGTAGAAGATGGTGATGTATTGGTCCACGGCAATGACCCCCAGGAAGGAGAGGCAGGACACAACAGAGCTGCAGATGAGCATGTTGATGACTTTGTCCGTGTGGCAGACAATGCTGGTGTGGATCACCAACATACCGTGCTCCATCAGCAGCATGAAGAGCATCTCTACCAGGTTGCTGATGCTCACCAGCATGTCAGAGACAGCCAGGCAGCAGATGAAGTGGGCGAGTGCAGTTTCCTGTTCTTCAGGATGGCGGCCACCACCAGCAGGTTCTCCACCAGGCTCACCAGCCCCAGTGTGAGGAAGAGGAAAGGGGACTAAGGGGAAATCCTGCCTGGCCAATCTGGTGGCCTTCTATGATGGGGCTATGGAACTGATGGACAGGGGCACAGCAGTTGATGTCATCTGCCTGGACTTGTGCAAAGCGTTCGACACTGTCCCACACGACATCCTTGTCTCTAAGTTGGAGAGACATCAACTTGATAGATGGACCACTCGGTGGATAAAGAACTGGCTGGATGGCCACACACAAAGAGTTGTGCTCAATGGCTCAATGTCCAGCTGGAGACCAGTAACGAGTGGTGTCCCTCAGGGATTGGTGTTGGGACTGGTCTTGTTCAACATCTTTGTCGGTGACATGGACAGTGGGATTGAGTGCGCACTTAGCAAGTTTGCCGATGACACCAAGCTGTGTGGTTCGGTTGATACATTGGAGGGAAGGAATGCCATCCAGAGGGACCTTGACACGCTTGTGAGGTGGGCTAATGCCACCCTGATGAAGTTTAACCATGACAAGTGCAAGGTCCTACACCTGGGTGGGAGCAATCCCAGGCACAGCTACAGGTTGGGCAGAGAAGAGATTCAGAGCAGCCCTGTGGAGAAGGACTTGGGGGTGTTGGTCGATGAAAAAATGAACATGGGCTGGCAGTGTGCGCTTGCAGCCCAGAAAGCCAACCGTATCCTGGGCTGCATCAAAAGAAGCATGACCAGCAGGTCGAGGGAGGTGATCCTGCCCCTCTACTCTGCTCTCATGAGACCTCACTTGGAGTATTGTGTGCAGTTCTGGTGTCCTCAACATAAAAAGGATATGGAACTGATGGAACAAGTGCAAAGGAGGGCCACAAGGATGATCAGGGGACTGGAGCACCTCCCGTATGAAGATAGGCTGAGAAAGTTGGGTCTGTTCAGCCTGGAGAAGAGAAGGCTGGGTGGAGACCTCATAGCAGCCTTCCAGGATCTGAAGGGGGGCTATAGGGATGCTGGAGAGGTACTCTTCATTAGGGACTGTAGTGATAGGACAAGGGGTAATGGGTTCAAACTTAAACAGGGGAAGTTTAGATTGGATATGAGGAAGAAGTTCTTTACTGTGAGGGTGGTGAGGCCCTGGAATGGGTTGCCCAGGGAAGTTGTGAATGCTTCATCCCTGGCGGCGTTCAAGGTGGGGTTGGACATAGCCTTGGATGGCATGGTTTAGTGTGAGGTGCCCCTGCCCATGGCAGGGGGGTTGGAACTTGATGATTTTAAGGTCCTTTCCAACCCTAACTATTCTATGATTCTATGATTCTAAGAGCTCGTTGGGGATGTTGAGCCCCTGGCACCAGGCACTGCCAGCCCCAGCCATGGCATTGCTCTGGTTGCCCTCGTTGGCATTCCAGGGCTCATGCAGCAGGCACAGGGGGGCCAGTGTCAACATGGCCCCTACCTCATCCCTGGGGCCCCCCACAGCACCCACAGCCCCCTGAGTCCCTGTTGTGCCCCACCAGTGCTCCTGTGGTGCCCAGCAGCAAGGCCAAGGGGATGCAGAGGAATTGGGGATGGGGGGGGTCCCACCACCTGCCCACCAGGACCTTGGTGTCCCAGCCGCCTCCTTGCTGGCCCTGTCCAGTGTCCCACAGTCACACGTCCACTGGGCTGGGGCATTGAAGAAGAAAGGGCCCTTTCTCTGCCCCACTTTAAAGCTGGCTCCCATGGCTCCTCCTCCCAAGGAGGGTGAGCACCTGCATGACAGTGGCACCCCAGCAGCAAGGGGAACCGCTGCAGAGGCTGCGGCTGTCAGACCCCCAGCACAGCCCTGGGGAGCCATGGCCTTGGGGTCACCACATGCCCAGGGATCCTTGGGAGTCCACATTCCCCCCAGGCCTTGATCCTTGGGCGGTGTGTGCCACAGGGGCCCTCTGCACCCTGGGGTCTGTGCTCCTTGGGGTTCCCATGTGTCCTGGGGTCCTGTGTGTGCTGGGGGGATCCCGGCATCCTGGGGGACTGTTTGTCTTGGGGTATCCATGCACCTTGGGGACCCCAGTAGGATCCTCTCCATTGCAGGAACCAAGCTGCCCCTCCCAGTCCCCATCCCTACCACTGGCCTCATGGGCATCACTGGCCTGGCCCTGAGGAAGATGTTTTGCCATGGGGCAAGCGATGGGTCTGATAAAGACTGTCAAAGGCACCATTGAATGTGACAGCACACCTATGCCCCAGCAAAGCCCAGCACTGGCAGGAGCCCCAGCGGGCTGTGGGGCATGGGACCCATGAGGCCATCACGTACCTTGGGTTGGTGTTCATGCCTGGAGCCACTTGGCTGCCAAAGAGCCATTCATGGCTGCATGAAAAGGCCCATCCTGCAGTTGGCCGATTCCGCTCCTTTCCATGGGGCAGTTGGAGCCCTTCACCATGGCACAGAGCACCCTGCAGCTCCAGATGCACTGGGAATGGGGTCCCAGTCTGCCATGGTGCCTTGCTCACCACAAGCACCAGCCCAGCAGGGAGCTCAGCTAATACCTGGTGTATGTTGAGCCAAAGCCGGTGCACACATGGTGCTGGATGAGTAACAAAATCCCGCTTACCCCCCGGGAAACATAAGCAGGAAGAATCCAAATCAACAGCCACCAGCTTCCCCCCCCTCCCCAGCTGCTGCTCAGCTGAAGAGTATGCTGGTATATGCCAGGAATTTTTAGCTTTATTAACAGAGGCTTTGGGAGCCAAGCTGGAAAACGCTAAGTCTGCAAAAACAAGTGATGTGAGAGAACATCACAGGGAGCTGAGCCCACCCCAGCCCCCTCCCCAAGCATCCAGGCTGCTCCCCGGGGAGCCCTTCCAGATTTATTTGGGGCAACACAGCCTGGCTTAGCATTAGAGCCAGATACACACCATTACACAGCAGAAAAAGGGGAAAAAGCTTTGCAGGCAGCAAGGCCGAGTTAAAGGTTTGAGCGCAGCTGATCTCATTCCTTGCTCTGTATGGTGAAGGTGGGGAAATGAGGGATGGAAGGAGAAAACAAAGACAAGGGATGATTTCTGCTCCCAGCACAATGCAACAGATGCAGCACAAGGAAGAGCCACTCCCCACATCCCTCCAGGAGCACGGGGAGAGCTGAAGCTCTGAGGGAAGGCCCATGTTCTGCTGTGCCCTAAGGGATGGCACTGGAGCAGGGACCCTGAGCTCTTTGTCAGCAAGCTGGAGGGTCCAGTGCTGCTTCATGGAGGGAAGGAGGCTTCAGGCTGGGGGAAGCACAGCTCAGGAGCAGGGAAAAAGAAGCCTCCAGTCATTAAACAAGACAAGGAAAAGAGCAGGCAGGGGAAGGGGACAGCAAATGTTCATGGAGGAGGCCAGAAGGGACTAAGCTGACAGGGGGCCGAGGGACAGCTACTGTAATTAGCTCTGCCATGCTCAGACAACCCTCAGCACCTGCCAAGATGCGAAAGGTGCCATTGGTGGCTGCCCCCCCTTCCCAACAGAGCCCATCCCTGCAGAGAGAGCAGGCACCTGAGGCTTGTGTGACTTTATTGGAGTGTGACACGAGTCGTGGGGTGATTACAGAAGGGTGGGGGAAAGACACGTGCTCTCATCTCAGTCACCTTAGGGGTTGTCATCTTGGGGGGGGGGGGGTCGGGGTCCTGAAACTGGATGTTTGCCAGCATGTCACACATGACCACTATGAGCCTGTTCAACCCCCTACATCAGGTCCTGCCCTGCTCCAGTCTCTTCATCCCCATCATGCCTGATGTCCCCCTGCAAGAGAGTGGAGCTGCAGCAGCCGTGCAGGGAGCTGTCTGCCTGCCTGCAGCAGTCAGGGAAAGATGCTGCTGCTTGCCAAAAAACATCAGGCTGCTCTGCAACCTGACATTTAATACACACTGCACATGCCAAGAGCCACTCCCTTTGCAGAAACACTGTGCAGTGGAAACTACTGTGTACTGACAGCAAAAGCATTCTCGGATCTGTCCACTGCACATACCTGCAAGTTAAAATTTGGCAACAGCAAGCAGAAGAAGAGAGATAAAGTGCTTTTGTTGGATGGATGAGTCATTCTGAAAGACAGAAGTCGCAGCAAGGTTAAGGGAGCAGCTTGGTACTTAACCTTGTGGTGGGGCTGAGGAAGCACAGGGACGCTGGAGAGAACCAAACTGTCCAGACCAGCACCCAGCTGCTCCTGAGCTAGCTCTGAAGCAGGGATTTAGGGGATTCCTGGGGTTTTATTGGGATTTTTTCCCCCAGGCAGCCAGCAGCTGGACAAAGCAGACACTAAAATCACCACCAGGTTTGCTCTGAGCTGGGTCAGTGCATAACACATACGGGCTTCACCTCAGTGGCTTGTTCACGCTGCGGCTGGCTGTGCTTCAGCCTGCGTTTATCCCAAACCACCTCAGTTAAACAGCCGAAGTTGTTCAGTGGCCTTTGCCTTAACGGCTGTGACCAGCCACCCTCTCCAGTGGTGGCAACCAAGGAGAAACAACAAGACCAGTTCTGCTGTATGCACCACAAGCCAGCTGGCTCTTCCTCCAAGATGGAGGAGAACCGTGAGCTCCAAGCACCCATGTGCACCCAGGCCCATGGCTGAGGGCATGCCTGGAACACGTTGGCTGTGCCAGCCCAGAAACGAGGGGTGGAGGAGGTACCTTTCTGGTCTGATGTAGGAAATAATGGAATCCAAAGGAAGTAAGGGGTAGAACCCCATCACAGGCTGGGAGGTCACCTCCTGGGGGGAGGAAGAAAGAAGGGGTGAAGCTGCATTACCAGCAGTAGAAAGCACTGAGGCATGGGGATGGTTGGACCACCCAGACAGCCCTAGTGGAGTGTGGTGCCCAACCTGCCCATACATAAATCCCATGGATGTTGGTCTCCAGCAATGCCATGATGGCTGGGTCCTTCCACAGGGAGTGAGTCCTTCCCACAGAGGGATGTCAGCTGTTTCAAGGCAGGAGGCTGGCTACAGGAGACAGTTGTTATTCAGGGCACTCTCCTCCTTCCTGCCTGCAGGTCCCTGTGTAAGCTGGCAAGGGCTCATCTCTGCATCATGCTTTCGCGTGAGAACACAAAGAGAGGAATCACAGGCTCCCTGCCTTACTATTTCCATCTACTTTCATCAGTTTTTCTGCCTCTGTCTATTTTTGGGATAAGCACAGTCATGAGATGAAAGTTAACTTTGCCTTGACCCAAGGGGGAGACCATTCATGTGTTTTAAGAAGACCACGTGTCAGGGAAATACAGACTGGTAGGAGACAGCCTGCCCTGAGAGCACATACATGTTCCCTCTCACTACAGGTACTGACAAGCTTCAGTATGAACTTCTGACCCATCCACATTAAAGTGAGGTGGGTCTATTAGCATTATCTGGTAGCCATTATAGAAATTAATTACCATAGCATCCAAGAGCCTGCTCGGGAAAACCAAATATTCTCCTATGCAGCTTTGTAACTCCATTAGCTGCCTGAGCAAACAAAAGCCCCACTACCAGCAAGATCGATTCCTTCTCTTTACTGAGAACATCTCCAGGGCTTACCTTATCTGAGAATTCAGCCTGAAAAAGGAATGGTTCATGACCCTGGCATCAGGCTGCACACTGCAGTGATCCAACAACGGCATAAGAACTGCAGGAGAGTCAGACAGCTCACTGTCAACGGCCTGGTGAGGAGCACCATGGCATGGCCAGGGATACAGGGAGACATCCCCTGCCCAGGGGGCAGCACCCCACCAGGGCGCTGATCCATGTGAGGTGGGTGCAAGGATGCTGCTGGGGTTTGTGCTGTGTTCTGATCTCTGCGTGGATGATGGAAATGGATACAGAGTAAACAAAAAACAACAAACTTTATTCCCCTCGGTGCAGTAAGGTGCAATTTTCTGCACTTAATGCTGCTGGCCTTTGAACTTGAACAAGGGTTTTATTTCAGTCACCACTGAAGCACAGAATCAGACTCTACAACTCAAGGAGAGTTATAAAGCAGGTATGTTTATTACAGCACCGGGTGCAAGGGGGATCACTCCTCCTAACTTGCACTCCGAGGGGTTAAGCAAGCAGATATTTATTACACACAAACATACATATTCATTAGGTTCCCGAGAGAGTGGTGGGGATATTACAATGAGTTTAGGTACTCATTATCATAAGTCTCCTCCCTTTTGGCGCTTGCGCACTGCCCTCTGATGGTCATGGGCAGGGGTCTTCAAGATGAAGTAAGCAGTCTCCCTCAGGGTGCACTTTTCACCTTTGGCACAGTTGGATGCCCCAGTAATTCACAATTAGCTGAAACCAGCTGTATCTGCAAGTTTCTGAGAGCTGGCAAAGATTTAGAGCAGTGTGACCTTTGTACAAAATTTATTGCAAGCAGGACAGGATGGGCAGACAAGGAGTATCCTAAGCTAGCAGGTGTTCAGAAGTCACTGTCTCCAAGATAACTGATAAATTAGAAGGCTGGTAAGAAAGAATTCACTCATTAGAAGGATGAAAAGAAATAATTCACTCTTGTTAGTAAGACTGCTAAATTCTGTTATCACACCACAGACTTACAACACAAACCTTATTCTCTATCTTAGACCTAAGTTAAGTTAAAAGTGTTTTAACCCTATGTTTTCCAGGCACTTGCTTTCCTTATATTAACCATGACAAAAAATACGGTTTCAGCCACCACAAACTAAACCTCTGTTCGAGAATTGGTTATTCCTGCCTATAAAGACACACACTCCTCTGGGCCCAGAGGGGCTGTGTATCAACTTTCATGGACAGCAGCACCAACTGGATGGAAGCAAGAGAGATGGGCACCCATGGAGAGCACATCTAAAGCCGAGCAGTGCCTCGGAGGGAAAACCAAGAGAGACTTGCCTTCTCTGGTCTGTGCAACTCCGGGGTGAAATGTTTTCCTGTTCCAAGACTCTGGTACTCATCCTCCCCCAACTTGCATGCCTGTGACCATTGCTAATGAATGGGAATCAGCTGCTCCATGGAGGGCTCACAGCTGTGAGGTGCCCTACATGGTTCCACCACACTCTCACCAGCCCTGCTACGGTGCAGAAAGGCAGAATCCCACCACCACCACGGCCTCACTGTGAGGGCGGTGAGGCCCTGGCACAGAGTGTTCAGAGAAGATGTGACTGCCCTATCCCTGGCAGTGTTCAAAGCCAGGTTGAATGGGGCTTGGAACAACCTGGTATAGTGGAAGGTGTCCCTGCCCGTGGAAGGTGTCCCTGCCCATGGCAGGGGGTTGGAACTAGATGAGCTTTAAGGTTTCTTCCAACTCAAACCAGTCTGTGATTATACCTGCCACCACATCTGGTCTGCCTGAGCAGTATCACCCTCCGAGTCAAGGCTCCCATCTCCCACAGACAGAGGTAAATGCCATTTGCAAGCCACAGGCAAACTGCTTCCTCTGCATTTGACTGCCGGGAATCCAGCCTTAGCTCTTACAGAAGGAGAGAGTGGCAAAGCCTAAGGGAATGGACTTACCGCTTAGGAAAAATGACCAAGGCAACCTGAATGAGCGGGGAAGCTTTCTCCCGGCCCTGGCTTAGCTCAAGCTGCGAGCGCTCCACCGGCTGGCTCAGAAAGAAATAGGCCAGCGGAATCGAGAAGGCAAAATTGGGCAGCTGGGACAAATTCCGGTGACTGCAGAATCAGAGACACATTTACCGAGAAATGATGCTATGCAGAACCATCTCGATGGGGCTGGCCTGCGCACAGGGTGGGGGTTCTTGCTATTCTGCTGACAGGCAGGGTACGCAACAAAATGACCACACACTAGCTGTCAACTAACTAGCTTATTAAACAAGCACACTAAAGAGAATAAGCACACAAATATCAATCAGGTATTGTCGTGGTTTAAGCCCAGGCGGTAACTCAGAAACACGGAGCTGCTCACTCACTCACTCCCCGCCACTTCCTCCCCCTGCTCCGGGAGGGACGGGGAGGAGAATCGAAAGAATGTAACTCCCACAGGTTGAGATAAGAACAGTCCAGTAACTAAGGTATAACACAGACTACTGCTGCTACCACCAATAATAATAACGATAAGGGAAATAAAAAGGGAAGAGAATACAACCGCTCACCACCCGCCAACCAATACCCAGCCCAACCCGAGCCCTCCCGGGTAACTGCCCCCAGTTTATATACTGGGCATGACGCGCTGTGGTATGGAATACCTCTTTGGCTAGTTTGGGTCAGGTGTCCTGTCTCTGCTTCCTCCCGGCTTCCCTTCCTCCCTGGCAGAGCATGAGACTCATAAAGTCCTTGGTCAAAGTAAACATTACTTAGCAACAACTGAAAACATTGGTGTTATCAGCGCTGTTCCCAGGCTGAAAGTCAAAAACACAGCACTGCAGCAGCTACTAAGAAGGAGAAAAATGACTGCTACAGCTGAACCCAGGACAAGAGATAAATGCTGGAGAAGGAGAAAATAATCTAAGAATCTATATGAATTTGAGTGAAAGGACTTACACCCTGAACCTTGGATTCCCTGCCCAGGTGTGACACTGGGGGCTCAGAAAGCTGCACCCAGAAAAGGAAAGACACCAATTCCGTACTAATGTCTGATCACCAAGAACATCAGAAGCCCCAAAGTATCTCTTCAATTCATTCTCTGGATTCAAGTTTCTGAGGTTGAAACAAGAAAGAAAAGCAGTTAAGCACAGCCCAAAGTCTCACACTCAAATCTTCTTCATCAACACCAAGTGCTTTGTACCTCAAACTGCCTCTGGCCAAGCTCCCCCATCTGTCACACACACCATGGATCTGACACAATACACAGAAAGGAGACTAAACCCAGCCAGGAGGCACTGAAAGCCCTGTTCAACCATGAGCATGCTTCCTTCCTGCTCTGCTCTGAAGATGGTGCTGAGCTGGGATATACTTCTGCTACCCTCTCCAGGGCAGCTGGGGCCTTAGTCTGGGATAGTCCCAGGTCACTCTCTGTTCAGGAGTGCATGCTCAGGGAAACATGAGCTACCTGCTGCAGAGTTTAGCACTGGCAGCCTGCAACTTGGAGCAAGCACCCCGACCATGGCATGGAGGCTGACAAGGACTTTTAATACAGAGATCTTGTAACAAAGCACACCACCACCTACAGTTTCCTTAATCTAACATTTGGCCCAGAGACGGGAGATGTATTTGAGAGGGGCTTCTCTCTGCTGCCCAGTGAGCCAGGCTTGAAGGGAATAGGAAGGCTGAGATTCAGCACTACAAATTCTCACCCACTCAGAGGTTATCCAGCTCTCAAAGGTTTCTGAATGTTTACCTGACCCAAGACATCACTGGAATGTAAAACCTCCTCTGGGCAAACATTCTGTTTTTACTGCAGTGTCCCTGAGCAGGCCACAACAGCCTAGACTCAGTTTTGGTGCACCAGCTACAGGTTTAAATGTTATCTCCAACAGTAGAAAAAGCTGCCAGCTTCTGCACCAGCCCAGGGTTCCGAAACACACTGGACACCAGCTGGCCCATTCCCAGCAGGTTTCCCAGTGCAATACAGGCCCAGACATTATAGATCTCAAGTCTGAGGCAGATTCATTCTCCATCTCCTTGACACGCTTGGTGCTTAGTCCACTTTGTTAATGGGGACATGCATGAAAGGTTAGACAAGTCTAACTTGCTTTCCTGGTGAAATGAGCTCCTAGCACTGCACAGCCCTCCTTGGAGGACAACACATGGTGTACTGGGACCTGCTCTCCCAGCACATGGGCTGAATGTAGCCCGTCACCTGGCCAGGTGAATTTGATGTCAAAGCTTTATGCACCAGCATTCTCAGCAGTTCTGCAGAGATTCACCTACAGCATATTTTAGGCTGCAAGTCACCTCTGGAGGCTAATCTGGTCCAGTCACCCACTCAAACCAGGCCTGACAATAGAGAATACCAGTCACTGCTCAAAAACCAAGCACAGCTCCAAGAAATGGGTTAGAAATGGGGGTGTGCACAACCATTACAACAAACCCTTTCAAGCAAGGTCCTGAATTCATGGCTGGATCATACTGGGAGGCTTCCAACTCCCTTCCTCAGGGAAAGAGATATCCCTGTCACGCCCAAGGCCAAAATCAGGAAAGGAGTAAGCAATACCTGTGCTCTATGTAGAGCAGAAGCCTGCTGTCAGCAATTATTCCACACTGGGTCTGCTGCGACAGCCCACTGGTATCCTCAGTCTTCTCCAGCAAGCTGCCAATGTCTTCCAGGTCATTATCTTCCTTAAGATAGGCAAAAACAAGGCAGTTATTACAGGATGAGTCACCACAGCACACAGATCATCCAGCAGAGATCACACCCAGCTGCCTCCAGGTCCTTCAGCTCATCCTGATCTCCATGCCATACCAGTGCAACACCTACCACTCACCCTGCTGCTACCCCATTGCTCATGTACTCTCTTATTCAGGCCTCCTGCTCTCCACTCAGCACTCTGTTCCCTTGGGAATCTCACCCAGAGCCTGCCTTCCCTCTGCAGCTGCCCCCAGAAGGGCTGGCTGCTCTTCCCCACTGGCTCAAGGTATCACAAGGCTGTTGCTGTTCAAACTATCCTGAGTCCAAACATGCCAGCTGAATCTATACAGCAGGGGCAGGAGGTCAGATCTCTGGTCTGCCCCTTCCTACCCAGCCTTCACCCTGCTTTGTCTGGTTTATTTACACTACAGCCCCTAGAATGTGGAGAGCTATTTGGCTGTGAATAGGCAGGTGAGCAATCCAGACAACTGCTTGACAATTGTAAGGTAGTAACCCACAGGTATTGAGGCCTCGCCTGGGGGTTACTAAAGTTCATGTACGTGCAGAAGCCTTGAGAAAGTTAGCACGGAAAGCTACTGAGAGAGATGTGCAGGAGGGAACTGATAACTGTAACCTTGAAACATATGCTGTAATAGTTAACCAATCATTAAGCTGTTACTAACACTTAGCTGAGAGATGTTAACCAATCATATATTAAGCAGGACACCAAGTAGAATGTAGGTGGAGAGCACTATGCGTGTGGACAGAGGGTCTGAGCAAATCCTATTCTGTATTTAGTCGCGTGAACAATGCATGTATCCAATTAGAGTTGTGTGTGTTAATGATAGACAAGTAGAATGCCTATATATACTGAGCTATCTGCGCAATAAACTTGTTCAGCGTCTGATCACATTGATCGTTGTTGTGTTGTTCCGTATCCCCCGCACTAGAACATCCTGAACTGTTGGGGTATTGATTTCAATCCTAAATTATTTATATAATTAGCCTCTGCCATCTACTTCCCATGGAAACACTAAGCTACTGCTGTGACCCCTGCAATAAGGTATCAAACCCGCTTGATTTTAATCCAACTCTAATGTATTGCACTCTCACTTTTCCCATCTTCCAACAACCCAAAGGATACATCCAGCAGTGCATATTCAACAATTGTATAACACTTCTAACCCAATTTTCCTCTGTTTTTCCCCACAAATAGCAAGCAACACATTCTTTACACAGCCATTTCACATCCTCCTCATGATGTACATGGGTGGAACACAGAATTCCAGTCAGGACACCCAAACAGCACTGTGAGCTTGCCTTTTCCACTTAAATATAACCACTCTGTGTGGAATGGATACATGAAGAGTTTATAACATGCTTTGCATTTAAGTGCTTGAACAAAGGTAGTATCATCTCTAGTTGGCAAATGCCTGTTTCTAGGTATGAAATGCTCCTAGAGCTGGCAGATGTCACCCTGTTGCTCATTATTCTTGGACTGTGAAAGGAAACAAGCTCTTTGATCAAGTTCTTGGCCTTAGTAACTTGCTCCTGAGCTCTCTCAGCTGAATTCCCAGGGAGGAGCCAGCCAGCCAGGAATACCAGAGCTACAGCTCACCCTTCAGTACTTCAGCTTAGCGTGGTTGAATTCGAGATCCTCAGGACAGTGAGAAGAGCGTGCAGCAAGCTCACTGCCCTGGACTTCAAGAGAGCAGACTTTGGCCTCTTCAGGAACCTGCTCAGTAAGATTCCATGGGATACAGCCCTAGAGGGCAGGGGGGCCCAAGACTGTTGGTTGATATTCAAGGATCACCTGCTGCAAGCTCAGGAGCGATGCATCCCAACTAGAAGGAAGTTTAGCAGGAGGGCCAGGAGACCTCCTTGGATGGATAAGGAGTTGCTGAGCAAAATTCAAAGGAAAAAAGAGGCTTATAAAAGGTGGAGCAAGGTCAGGCGGCCTGGGAAGAATACAGGGATATTGTCCAGGAAGCTAGGGACCAGGTTAGGAAAGCTAAGGCCCACTTAGAATTAAACTTGGCTAGGGATGTGAAAGATAACAGGAAGGGATTCTATAGGTACATTGCAAATAAAAGGCAGGCTAGGGACAACGTGGGTCCTCTCCGGAAGCTATCGGGAGAACTGGCTACCCTGGACTTAGAAAAGGCTGAGGTTCTTAATGACTTCTTTGCCTCAGTCTTCACTGGCAAATGCTCTGACCACACCACTCAAGTATTGGAAGGCAGACACAGGGACAGTGAGAATGAAGACCCTGGGCCTACTGTAGGAGAACATCTGGTTCGAGACAATCTTAGGAACCAGAACAAACACAAGTCCATGGGACCTGATGAAATCCATCCACGGGTCCTGAAGGAGCTGGCAAATGAAGTTGCTAAGCCACTGTCCATCATATTTGAAAAATCATGGCAGTCAGGTGAAGTTCCCGATGACTGGAAAAAGGGAAATATAACCCCCATTTTCAAGAAGGGGAAAATGGATGACCCAGGGCACTACAGACCAGTCAGCCTCATCTCTGTGCCTGGCAAAATCTTGGAGACGATTCTCCTGGAAGGCATGCTGAGGCACATGAAAACCAAAAAGGTGGTTGATGACAGCCAGCATGGCTTCACTAAGGGGAAATCCTGCCTGACCAATCTGGTGGCCTTCTATGATGGGGCTATGGAACTGATGGACAGGGGCACAGCAGTTGATGTCATCTGCCTGGACTTGTGCAAAGCGTTCGACACTGTCCCACACGACATCCTTGTCTCTAAGTTGGAGAGGCATCAACTTGATAGATGGACCACTCGGTGGATAAAGAACTGGCTGGATGGCCACACACAAAGAGTTGTGCTCAATGGCTCAATGTCCAGCTGGAGACCAGTAACGAGTGGTGTCCCTCAGGGATCGGTGTTGGGACTGGTCTTATTCAACATCTTTGTTGGTGACATGGACAGTGGGATTGAGTGCGCACTTAGCAAGTTTGCCGATGACACCAAGCTGTGTGGTTCGGTTGATACATTGGAGGGAAGGAATGCCATCCAGAGGGACCTTGACACGCTTGTGAGGTGGGCTGATGCCACCCTGATGAAGTTTAACCATGACAAGTGCAAAGTCCTACACCTGGGTGGGAGCAATCCCAGGCACAGCTACAGGTTGGGCAGAGAAGAGATTCAGAGCAGCCCTGTGGAGAAGGACTTGGGGGTGTTGGTCGATGAAAAAATGAACATGAGCTGGCAGTGTGTGCTCGCAGCCCAGAAAGCCAACCGTATCCTGGGCTGCATCAAAAGGAGCGTGACCAGCAGGTCGAGGGAGGTGATCCTGCCCCTCTATTCTGCTCTCATGAGACCTCACTTGGAGTATTGTGTGCAGTTCTGGTGTCCTCAACATAAAAAGGATATGGAACTGATGGAACAAGTGCAGAGGAGGGCCACAAGGATGATCAGGGGACTGGAGCACCTCCCGTATGAAGACAGGCTGAGAAAGTTGGGGCTGTTCAGCCTGGAGAAGAGAAGGCTGGGTGGAGACCTCATAGCAGCCTTCCAATATCTGAAGGGGGGGCCTATAGGGATGCTGGGGAGGGACTCTTAATTAGGGACTGTAGTGAGAGGACAAGGGGTAATGGGTTCAAACTTAAACAGGGGAAGTTTAGATTGGATATGAGGAAGAAATTCTTTACTGTAAGGGTGGTGAGGCCCTGGAATGGGTTACCCAGGGAAGGTGTGAATGCTCCATCCCTGGCGGCGTTCAAGGCGGGGTTGGACATAGCCTTGGCTGGCATGGTTTAGTGTGAGGTGCCCCTGCCCATGGCAGGGGGGTTGGAACTAGATGATCTTAAGGTCCTTTCCAACCCTAACTATTCTATGATTCTATGATCTCACTCGTGTGAATAGTTAAGACAAACCTCAGTAGAAAACTAGCTCCCACTTTAACTTTATTTCTATTGAGGAGACCAACGGTGTGATCCATTTAGGCTCCTAGCCTAGCTGAAGCAAATAAAGTATATTCAAGCACACATATTCATCTCAGGTTTTATCTGCAGCACAGAGACTTTGGATAAGATTTCTGCTCCAAGCACACTTCCTTAGGGGTAGACAGCTTAGTCAGTGAGAATCACCATCCCCTTGTTCCCTTTACCACTAAGGGGACAGAGCAGGCCCCATAGGAATAGCACATAGTAGTGCGTTTGCTGACAGTGCCCTAGTAGATGTTTCTGTCAGCATTCAGTGATCAGATCTCCAACTGCAGAGACTGTACAGCTGTGCACAGGGGAGAAGGCAATGTGGATGATGATATCTGGCAATGACATCTCTGCATGGCTATGCAGAGCCAGAACTGCCGAAGTAGGGCAAGGAAAATATAATGAAAATGGCAAAATTCCTCACGCAGGACCTCTCCTGGGTGGAGCCTCAAAACAGTGATGAAAGAAGATGTCTCTGCCGGGATTTCACAGCCCTAAGCACCTGCAGCAGAGCTGTGCCAGTCCTTGTTGCTTGAAAGACCACAGTCAAAAGCTGCTGTTGCTGTTTCATAATTTTCAAGGAGTACAATGCAAAAATGGAGCATTTTTGCCTCAAAATCTTTTCTGGAACCACCTCAGTTACCACTTTGTCTACCCCAACGGAGAAATTAGCACATCACTAACTCTCAGAGCAAATACAGACATACCAGAGTCTCCCCTGCTGAAGTTCTCTTGGTTTTCCTTTTTTTATTCTTTCATGGCTTGTTACTCGACATGGGCTGCAAAGATAAATGGGACAGTTGTCAGAGCATGCCCAGGGACTGCAGGGATGACAGCTCTGCAGGGAGACCAGCATTTCCCACAGGGATCAGCATGTCAGGAGAGCCCTTAAATGAAACCAATATTCATCCTTTCAAGTTTGCCAGTTGTGGAGACATAAGGCACAGACCCCGTTACAAACAAAATCATTTATTTCACCTCTCCCATCCCTTTTATAGTCTACTAAGTGCTAAGCAGTAACTTTCCACTCTCTCACTCCCTTATCATCCCGATTTTGCAAAACTAATAAGGGTTACAAATATTCACATTGTTTGGTCTGTCTTTGAGATGCACATCCTGCTTTATCTTGCAAACTCTGCTTTGTTTTGCTAACCCATCTTTACCCTTCATTGTTGTCTTTACAGTTCCCAAGGCTTAGGCAGGACCAGGGCAATAACACCTGGTGTTTTCTTCACTATTCCCAGGGCTTAAGCCAGACCAGGGCGATAAGGCCTGAATCCATTTTGTTAACTATTTCTATCCCTTCACCCACAGCCAGTGACTGGAAATGAAGCTACAAGGAGAAAATGGAGGAAAGCACCAAAGGTTTACAAAGGGTTAAACCTCAGCTGACTTTCATATCAATGTCCAAGACTAGAAAATCAGGCAAGAAACAGTTTAGATATGCCAGGTTCAGAGGAAATGTTTCATCCCTCCTTCAGTCTCTAGGATAAACTGTATTTCTATCTTTCTAGCAAGCATGACAGTTTCACCAGTCACTCAGACTTCCACAGAAACCAACACCTGCCTGAAAGCACCACCATGGTCTTTGCTCCTCTGGCCACACCACCTAGCACCCAAAAACCTAAACGCTGAGGCCAAACAGGGGGACAATTCCCCTTCACTCCCCCCAACCCTCATTTCTGGTGAGATATGGGCTAGACTTGCAATGTCAAATTGTTAATTAAAGCACACCTTTCCTTACAAGCTTCTGCAAAGAGACACTTCTGAGTTGACACAGAGCACAGGAGTGAATTTTAACACGAAACAACAACAAAACACTACAGTGAAGAGCGAGTTTGGTGTTTGGTTTACATTACTTGGAGTCTTCACACCTTCCTCTCCAAAACAAGCACTTCACTGAGCATCCACCTGCCAGCCAGCCCCACATATGGTGCAGAGCTCAATTCAGTGTGCAACAAAGGGAAAAGTAATCTCCATTTCAGAAGCCCAGGGTGCTATCCTCCTCCTCACACTCTCTGCCTGACCTCAGCACTCATGAGGACACAGCACCAGATCTTCCTCAGGAACATTCCCTCTGCAGTTTAGTTACTGTTTGGTCTACCTGCTCTGCCTCCTCCCCATCTCTCTGTCACCTTCAGCCTCTTCAGTTAGAGCCCCATAGAATCATAGAATAGTCAGGGTTGGAAAGGACCTTAAGATCATCTAGTTCCAACCCCCCTGCCATGGGCAGGGACACCTCCCACTAAAACATATCACCCAAGGCTCTGTCCAACCTGGCCTTGAAAACTGCCAGCGATGGAGCATTCACAACTTCAGGTCTCCACGCAGCCTTCTCTTCTCCAGGCTGAACAGACCCAACTCTCTCAGCCTATCTTCATACGGGAGGTGCTCCAGTCCCCTGACCATCCTCATGGCCCTCCTCTGGACTTGTTCCAACAGTTCCATATCCTTTTTATGTTGAGGACACCAGAACTGCACACAATACTCTAAGTAAGGTCTCACAAGAGCAGAGTAGAGGGGCAGGATCACCTCCTTTGACCTGCTGGCCACGCTCCTTTTGATGCAGCCCAGGATACGGTTGGCTTTCTGGGCTGCGAGCACACACTGCCAGCTCATGTTTATTTTCTCATTGACCAACACCCCCAAGTCCTTCTTCATGGTTATTCCCTTCTACTGCATCCCTCTAGGTGAGCTGGGCATCTGCTCACTCCTCTCTAGATGGCAGCTCATCCTCTGAGCTCCTCAGCGGTGATCTGTGCAAAGAGATAGACGAGCTGCAGAAACAGCCAGCACGGGGCTGTGCTCTGCCCTCTCCTGTGCTCGGGGAACAGAATTTCCCAGGGATCTGGTCTGCTCTTCTCCCACCTGCAAACAGAGGAGAAAAATGCCACGGAAACAATGCATGGCTCAGCTGCCTGACCAGCTTCTCCAACAGATAGACGAGGACAACCCCTTATTCCAAGTGTGTCACCCAGCAGGTGCCTGAACAGCCCTACACCAACCAACTTGCAGGAGGGAAGCACAGGGCCACAACACATCCACAGCACAGCCCTATCTAGACTCTGCTTTACCTTGGGAAGAGACTCCAAAATCAGCCTTGCCTATACATGCACAACCAAGCCTTGGGGAAAAAGAGGGAATCGCCGGGGCTGACCAAGGAGCCTAGAGAGAGAGGACCAGGATCTGTCACCCCAAGGACACATCTGTGCCATCAGGACCTGCCTGAGTCCTGACCTCCAGCATCAGGATCTTGCAGGGCTGGGAAGGTGGCAGGGATACTCCTAAAACTAGTTTTACCCACTGCTTGACCATCCCAGTACTGAGGCCCAGCTCTGACACATCCTAGCCTAGTCCCCCCAGGCCTCCTTCCCAGTTCAGCCCCAGTTGCCGACCCTTAAGCCCTCCCTGCACCCCCACCTCACCCAGGTCCCTCCTTTCCTGCCCCCCAGCTCACAGCCCCCTGTTAATGACACCCTGAGCCAATTAAGGGTGATAATGTAAAGTTTTATTGTGAGCAAGCGGTCAGCAGACAAAACAGCGCTGGGTGTGTGGAGAGTCTCCGCTCTGCCAACACCACGCACACCAGGGGATTAAGCGAGCAGGTATTTATTACACAAGTGGGGATATTACAATTAGTTCAGGTACTCATTATCATAAGTTCCCTCCTCTTTTGGTGCTTGTGGGCTTCCTTTCGATAATTGTGGGCCGGGGTCTTCCGGATGAAGTAAATGGTCTTTTTTTAGGCTGCACTTTTCACCTTTAGCAAGTTGAATGCCTCAATCATCACTATCAGCTATGTCTGCAAGTTTCTGACAGTTGGCTAAAATTTAGAATAGTGTGGTTGTCAAACAATTGATAAGCAAGCTAGATGTGTGAATGAGGAGTACACAAGGTTATCAGATTTCCAGGAAACACTGTTTTAGGGGAACTACTAAATCTCATTATCACAACACAGAATTACAATACAAGCATTGTAAAAAGGGCCATTATCACTTCACAGCCTTGTAACATTGTAAAAGAGCTATTTCTACTTCAAAGACTCACTTTGTTCTCTAAGTTAAACTAGAAGTATTTTAATCCCATGTTCTAAATACTTGCTTATATTCAATGGAGTTACAAATAGTGACTTTTATTAACGTTGCCTTAGCAATGTGGATATAGTAACTCAGGGTTTCGTATAGTTAATTATTAATGGTTTCTTACTTTATAATTTTCCTCACCATGTTTTATAACAAACTATCACTTTTAACATGAATCACAGTCTTGTTATAGCACAATGCTAATCAAGCTTAATTTACATGCCTTGCTTAACTGGCAAATTAATCATTTACAATTTATCAGCAAATTATCTGTTTACATTTATCACAAGCTGCACAATGCTCGTCACCTTGTGCTTTGAGGAGCAAAGGTTTATCTATTACACCCCCCAAAACCCCTCACTCCCACGACAGCCACTGACCCCATATCGCACCCTCCCACAAAACGTACCTTCAGTCTGTCCCTGTGTCCCCCTGCCCCCAGAGCACTACCACCCTTTTCAGTCACTGCCACCCTTCCCTCCCACTTCCCCTCATCCCCCTGCTCAGCCACCACCCCAAGCGACCCCTTTCACAGTCGTTAACACCCTCCCAAGCTTCTATCACATCAGCTTCCACCCCTAGCCCCTGCTCCCCGAATGCCCACAGGCCCCAACCCCTCCCCGGTCACTGTCACCCCTCACCAACTCACACCAGTGCGGGCCAGCCTATGATGTTCCCTCCCAGCGACGGCTAGTGATAACAACCCATCAAAACCAGACTCAACCCACTCAAACCCACAAGACCCACCGCGACATAAAACCCAGCCTGTGCTGCGCTTATGCAAACCCGCCCCCGTACCACTGCGCATGCGCGAACCTGCGCCACACCCGCCCGTTCTTGCTGCGCAAGCGCACTGCGCTACCACCGCGACTTGTTGCTTGTCTCCAGGCGAAATATGTCCCGGAGGGGGGCGCGTGAGAATGCGTGCTTTCCCACGTCTCCACGGCGGGGTCACAGCTTGGGGACACGGGTGGGACCTGGGGACAGGCCCTGGAGGTCACGGGGGACAGCCTGGAGTAGCCTTGGGCATGCAGTGGAGCAGGGGGGCAGTTTGGGGGGGGCACGGGAGTGGGGTTAGAGAGGTGTTCCCATGGGATCACGAGTGGGGCACAGCCCGTGGGGCGGTGGGGGGGGGGGGGAGGTAAAGGAAGGATGGCCGGGGTGGATACACATGATCAAGCAGGCCTTGGTAGTGTGGGACATCCAGCACCCCCTACCCCGGCTTACCCACCCACCCAGGACTCCATTCAGGACTATCCACATGGCCCCAGGGGCAGCCCTGTGGGTTTATTAGCCGGGGTGGGCATGTACAGAGGGGTCGTGCCAGCCCACGGTGCTGGCTGCCCCAGCACAGCCAGGGCTTGGCACAGAAGCAGGGCTGGAGGGAGGCAGAGGCTAGGGGCCATGGGCGATGGTGGGTGCCCCACAGCAGGACCCATCCCCACAGGGGCCATGCCAGCATCCTGCCAGTGGCAGGAATGCGAGGGGACAGCAGGGATGGCAGGTGGCCACCATGCCACCTTGCCTCTCCTCCCCCTGCTCTATGAGGTATATATATAGAGGCTGTATATATATGTCCTATGTATATATGTACATCCAGGTGGCTGCCAGCAGGGTCTGTGCTGTGCAGGGCCCCTCACTTGTGCCAGGAGTCACCATAGAGGGAGCATGGCATTGAGGACAGCTACACTGAGGTGGCTGGAGCAGATGACATCGGTGACAAAGCTGGCACAGTTGCTGCAGACATTGGGCAGGACAGAGTCCTGGGCGTAGATGTGGGGGAACTCCTCTTCCACCCGGTGTCAGCATGTTCCCTAGAGAGAGCTGTGGCACAGGGCATACCGTCAGCCTCAGCCCGAGGAGAACGAGGGAGGAGGAAGGCTTAGGGCTGTAGGACTCACTGGAAGGTCTCTCTCCTCTGCAGTGGCAGGGCTTTGGCCAGCAGCAAGCCTGGGAGGCTCTTGAAGCTCAGTGCATAGACAGGGATGTAAGCCAGCTTCTTGGAAGGCATCTTCATCTGCTGGGTGTATGGGTATCGGGGTGGGATGGTGAGATGAAGAAAACTCTTGACAAGATTAAGGATAGCCCATTGTAAATAGAATGTAACTAAGAGACTTGGACCCCGTGTGGACTTTGTAACAATAAGGAAGAAGGCTTTTCAGTTAATGTTTAAGGAGACCAGTTAGAGCCAACTAAGGAGCTGGCAAACAGACAAGACCATCCAACTCCAAAGTTCAGCCAAAGGACGAAGTGATGAAGAAGAAGATGATGAAGAAACGACCACCAGGGGTCTCAAAGACCACTACCACATTATTATGTGCATGCTGGAAGAATTTTCTAGAAGTATGATGTAATGTATAAGTAGCTTTATGAATATGTATATAATGTAATGAATATGTATATTTAGTGACAATGTAATCGCAGCCTGTTTAGTGCTTGAGCAGGACACGCTTGGAGGAGCGATCCCCTGTGTCTCCCGGTGCCGCAATAAAGAATGCCTGCTTGTCAACTTAAACTTTGTTGGCGAGTTCTTGGAGGATTTTTTTCTACGAATCAATGTGGATGGGGCAAGGGCAGGGCAGGACAGGACAGGGACAGGAACACAGTGGCACCCTTCAGGCTGCAGGAGCTGCAGACAGACCTGGGGACACAGAGAGAGGCCAGCGAGTGGGGCCATCGCAGGCACCCTCCCAGCCCTGTGGCACAGTGCGTCACTCACCGCTTGCAGAAGAGGCATGCTGCAGGCCAGGAGAAGAGGGGGAACTTGGCCCTGCAGCAGCAGCAGACCTGTGGTCAGAGCAGGGTGAGAGCTGGGGGCTGGGCAGGCAGTGCTCAATCACTCCAGCCCCAGGTCCCACCTTCCCCTTCTGCAGGCTGCTGTACAGCCCCTTGCTCTGCAGGAACTTCTCTATCTCGGTCTTGACCAGCACCCTGCGCATGTTGATTATCTCCAGGGTGAAGGCCAGGCTCTTCATGGGGTGGCTGAACTCCTGCGGGCAAGGGGAAACATAAGCCAAGTCTGCTGCAGGGCTGTGGCACAGGGCATGGCCTGGAGCATCCTTGTGCCATGTGCAGAGCCTCCCAAGAAGGGTAGAGCATCCCGGCATAGGCACAGGGCACAGGTCATAGTGTGCCTCTAGCTCCACATCCTGTGCAGAAGGAGGAGGGAGTCCATGGGGAACCCCAACCACCCTGTGCCCTTGTGCTGGGCTGCTGTGTGTGGGTAGTCATGCTCACACGGTGTCCCCAGTCCCACCACCAGCGCTCACCAGCCAGAAGTGCTTGGAGCTGGTGCTGGGGGCAGTGCCGGATCCATCCTCTGGCATCTCCTGCACGGCACCAAGGACAACCCGGGGTAATGCTGAGCGAGACTGTGGGAGGGATGGGGAGGTCATGGCAAGGCCACACTGCCCAGTGCCACCCCTGCCACAGGGCATGGCACAGCCACCTTGGGGACGGCACTCACCTGCTTGAGTGGGGGCTGGGAGCAGATGAAGTCAAGGATGAGTTCATGGGCATCCTTTTTCACCTGGGGAGGGATGTCTCCATACACCTGGGAGAGGGCAGAGGGGCTGCGGGCAGACTGCCCAGACTGTGTTGCACAGGCTGCCCAGCTCTGCCACCAGCCGCTCCTCTGCTTCCTCTTCCTCCTTCAGCTTCTGCAGCATCTGCCACCACATGAGACACCATCACCCCTCCCTGGTGGCACCAAGGGTCCAGCCAGGACTGTGCCACAGGGCCATAGCACTGATGTGCACCTCCATCCCCGCTATGAACTATCCTTGCTGGCACCCACTGGGGCAGGCAGGAGCTGGCAGTGCCATGGCACAGTGCCCTGAGAGAGGGTGTATGGCCGAACACTGGCACCGGCAACCCTGATTGGGGTGGGCAGAGGCTGTGCCATGCTCGCCTCAGTGTTTTGGTCCCATGGGTGGTTTCCCCAGCCAGGCAGCAGGGTAAGCTGTGCTGGTGGGCAACCACACTCACCTCCTTGGCATCACAGATTTTGGCGAGGAAGGCTTTCAGCTCCACAGTCTCAGCAAAGAGAGCGTGGCAGATAACCTGGTAGTGCTCCTGTGCCTCTGAGGAGTCAGCCAGGTGTGTGGCACAGCACCGCATGGCCTGCCTGAAGGTTCATATGGCATGTGGCAGCCCCTCATCCCCCCCTCCTCCTCCTGCCCCCCATAGCCTTTGTCAGCGGTGCTGCAGCCACTGATCTCTGAGTTGCTGTTGGTCATCAGGTTGGTAACTGCTCCAGCTGTGGGCTCAGCTCCTGCTCCTCATTGTCATTCTTGTCCAGCCCCCAGTCCAGTTCATGGTAGATGGCAAAGCCCAACGACTGCACCATCTGAGGGGAGACAGCCCTGGCTGGGCCCTGGCTGGCCCCAGCTGCACCGTGGGGAGCCCCTTGGCACACGTCTGGCGCCAGATGCCCCCCCCAGCCATCAGTGCTGGGTCTCATCCCCCCACTTCACCCCACATCCAGACCCACATACCTGGGCTTCAGCGGAGGGTGTCAGCAGTGGGGACAGATCTGTGGGGAGGAGGACAGAGTCACCTCTTGGCACCTGCAGCCCCACACTGGGCATCCCCCTCAGCATCACCTCCTGTCCTGCTCCCCAGGGATGCTGCACCCAGCCATGGGGCACCCATGGGACCACCCTGAGTGGGTCCTGTCCCCAGCAGCTCCTGCTCCAAGCTGGGACTCCCAATCCCACCTGATCCCATCCTGACCTAGTCTCAGGACACAGCTCCACAGGACAACAGGGACCTGTGTGCTGACCCCAAACAGGCCCCAGCCACTCAGCCCTGCTGCCTCTGGCTGGACCCAGGAGGCACATGGAGAGGGACAGTCATCCCACTGCCCTTCACCCCTGGGGCTGAATGCTGAGAGCTCTGCATCGGCAGGGAAATGCCCCCTGCACACCTCTGGGCTGCAGGCACCAGCAGTGTGGGCACTGGCAGTGTGGGCACCATCAGGCAGGGGTGCAGATCACACACAGGACATGGCCCTCGTGGCTGGTGTGGGCTGTGGTGGTGGGTTGTGCCTGACAAACGATGCTGCTCTCCACTTCTCAGCCAGCAGTGCTGGAGCATCGTGCACAGACACACAGAGCACTGTGCCCATGCACTCACCAGCCCAGCACACACTCATGGACAGCTCACACTGCTCCTCATGCTGGCAGTCGGATGGTCATGGGCTTTGCAGTGTCTTTGAGGTCAGTGCCCCAGGGCCCCTGGCTCCACTTTTCCAATAGCAGCCACAGAGCCGTTTCTCTGGTCCAGGGGAGCACCAGCTGTTAGCTCTCCATTTAGCTGATGCATACAGCAACGAGCAGCAGCGGTGAGGTTGTGCCAGCTGTGCGCCAGCCAGGCTGTGCGCTGCTTGGAAAGGGCAGCACGAGCAGTGGAGATGCAGGGCCTGGCACTGCCATGGGGCTACACATAAGCCCAATGTCACCCCTGTGACCCCAGGCCATGCCTAGCTCCTGCTGCAGTGCCAGCCCTGGGATGTTCTACCCCAACTGGGAGAGGATGCAGCAGCACATCCCCTGGGACACTGACACCTGGACCTGTTGCCCGGCCAGAGCCTCCTGTTGACCATGGCTCAGCAAACATAGTGGGAGCCATGCTGGTGGGCTGAGCTCCCTCCAGCTGCTTGGGCAGGGAGTTCCCATGGGATGGGGAATTGGAGCAGCTCAGGCAGGTGGAGTGGCCAATCCAGGTGCCAGGCTGGTGCCACCACCTGCATCAGTGCTGGGAGGCACCCAGAAGCCTTCCAGCTTTGGGCCTTGCTGTGAGGGGCTGTCATGGTTTAAGCCCAGCCGGCAATCCAGAACCACACAGCCGCTCGCTCACTCCCCCCCTTCCTCCCCCCGCTCCTGAAGGGATGGGGAGGAGAATCGAAAGAATGTAACTCCCACAGGTTGAGATAAGAACAGTCCAGTAACAAAGGTATAACACAAACCCACTGCTGCTACCACCAATAATAATAATGATAAGGGAAATAACAAGGGAAGAGAATACAACCGCTCACCACCCGTCAACCAATACCCAGACCGACCCAAGCAGTGATCTAGCCCTTCCGGGTAACTGCCCCAGTTTCTATACTGAGCATGATGTGCTGTGGTATGGAATACCTCTTTGGCTAGTTTGGGTCAGGTGTCCTGTCTCTGCTTCCTCCTGGCTTCCCTTCCTCCCTGGCAGAGCATGAGACTCATAAAGTCCTTGGTCAAAGTAAACATTACTTAGCAACAACTGAAAACATCGGCGTTATCAGCACTGTTCCCAGGCTGAAAGTCAAAAACACAGCACTGCACCAGCTACTAAGAAGGAGAAAAATGACTGCTACTGCTGAACCTAGGACAGGGGCCCACACTGGTTCCTGGGGAGATGGCTCCAATTGGCACAGGAGGGACATGGCATCGAGGTGCTGGCTCCAGCACATGGCCATGGTGGCTCAGGAAAGCCACGTGTAACTGGTGGATCTGGTGTGACCACACCATGCCTAGCCGCTGCAGGCATGTGCTGTGCCTCTGCATGGCCCTGCCCTGGCCGTGGAGCTGCCCCATGCAGCCTGGCCCCCATGGACTGCCTGTGCCCTGCTTCCCAGCTCCATGCTCATCCCCCTGCCACCGGGAGCATCCCCTGCCCAGACATGAGCAATCCCCTCTACAAGGGACATGGTGGTCGTGGCACACAGGGTGGTCATGGGGCACGGCTCAGCCCCAGCCCCAGTGCCTGCCTCCCTGACAGCTGTCCCACAAAGCCCATGTGCCTGGCAGGCAGGCACAGATAGAAAGCGGGAGTTGAAAGGTCAGAGCAAATTAAAGCTGTTGTCATTATGAGCTTCCCATTTCCACAATGGAAGGAGCATAAAACCCTGTCTCAGCTCCATTAACCCATGAGCATAAACCCCGGAGCTGCGCTAGCAAGGCTGGGAGAGGGACATGGGTGCTTGTCTATCCCACATGGCCAAAGAGCTGTCCTGGGGATGGAGTCCTCTGGCAGAGTCTGGGACAGTGCCTGTAGCACCACGGGAGAGAAATGTCCTCCAATGCCCATCCCAGAGAACCTGAGCGCTGTCAGCTCCATCTTTGGAGAAGGAAATCGGAGAACAGAGTTGGACAGCTGGGAAATGCAGCCCTGTGTGGTGCTTTGGGGTTTGGGAAGGAGGAGGATGGGTGCAAATGATACAAACTGGCTATGCATCTCTGGGATTACTCAAACACACCATTGCCGGGGCAGGAGCACATTGCAGGGATTGGGAGCATAGTGGTGGCCTCAGCCCCAGCCAGATCCGCATGTTGTGCATGGTTCATGGGTTCATCCCCCTGGAGCAGTTCTTGGCTGTGATGCCAGCATCTGGCTCTGGCTTTCTGCACCAACAAGGGAGATTTGAATGCAACGTATGCCCTGTAATCAGCCGGCTTCGAAGCCTGTTTGGAAAGCACCTTAAGAGGGAGGAAAGCTGTGTGTGCTGCCCACTGCACAGATCTGCACTGGGCCAAGCAGGCTGCTGGCTTTCCTGCACTGGACACTCCTGCCAGCACCTGCAGACACAGCCAGGGTGGCACCGTTGGCAATAGGAGCAGGGAGGATGCATGGCATTTGAAGGCAGTGATAACCCAACCTGCAGCATTAATGGGAATGCATTTGAATTATAAAGCACAAAGCCCTTTGCTTTGTGCAAAACTGTAATTAATATGAAATCAAGCTGTAATTAAAAGCTACCATATTGGAAAAAAATCAAACAAATGCTGCAATAAACTGGGGGCCATGAAAGTAGAAAGCATTTGACAAGGTAGCTTGTTCTTGCTGCGTGCTGGCCTCACATATGGCTGGAGCATGAGGACCTTCCCCATGTCTCTGCCTAGAGTGCAGCCCCCAGCTCCGGGCAGTGATGCCAAGCTCTTGGCTGTACCTCCCTGCATCCCCTTGGAGTGTTTCTCATTGGCTTGGCTGTCTCAGTGATGGTTTTTCTTCTTTGGTCAAACAAGAGATAAGTCCCTGACTCTGCCCAGTGTAATGGAGCACTCGTTGCTCCCAGACTTTCTGATTCCCCAAAACGGCCCCAGACAGCCCTGAGTCAATTGAGCCCCTGTCCCAAGATTGGCACTTTGGTCCTGCTGCGTTCCCCCCAGCTGCCCTCCACCCCTCTCTGGGGCAGAAGTGGGTCTGCACATCACTGTCTGTCAGGAGGCACCAGGCTCCTGGGGCACAGATGCTGGAAGAGCTCCCCAGTCTCCTTATTCTCTGTGTGTATAAACTTCTGGAGCACCCTAGAACCCCGAGCTCCAGGTCTGATGCCATGCTGGGGCCAGCCACACTGGGGGATCCTTTTGCAGAAGCACAAGCACCCTAGCCTGGGGCAGACACTGCTCTCATGGCCGGTCCTGCTGCCCAGCAATGCTGGGCTCTGCCAGATTGCCCTGCTGTGGGAGGAGAGTAAGGCACTGCAGCAGGCTGGAGAAGCAGAGAGATGGAATTACAGAGCATTTGTTAAAGCTCCTTTACCTTTCTCAAGTCTTCTTCATTAATATTTTAATTAGAACCAATTATCTGTGCAGACTACATTAACTCAGTGTACCTCTGCCGTGGTTTAAGCCCAGCTGGTAACTCAGAACCATGCAGCCACTCACTCACTCCCGGAGGGATGGGGAAGAGAATCAAATGAATGTAACTCCCACGGGTTGAGATACAAACAGTCCAGTAACTAAGGTATAATACAAAACCACTACTGCTGCCACCAATAATAATAATGATAAGGGAAATAACAAGGGGAGAGAATACAATTGCTCACCACCCGTTGACTGATACCCAGCCCGACCCGAGCAGCAATCTGGGCCTTCTGGGTAACTGCCCCAGTTTCTATACTGGGTAGGACGTGCTGTGGTATGGAATACCCCTTTGGCTAGTTTGGGTGACGTGTCCTGTCTCTGCTTCCTCCCAGCTTCCCATGCCCCTCCTCCCTGGTAGAGCATGCGACTCAGAAAGTCCTTGATCAGGAAAAATTACTTAGCAACAACTAAAACCATTGGTGTGTTATCAGCGTTGTTCTCAGGCTAAAGTCAAAAACACAGCACTGCACCTGCTACTAAGGAGAAAAATGTCTGCTACAGCTGAACCCAGGACAACCTCACAGTGAAGGATTAAATATAGCAAGCGCAGCTCTTGGAAGGGCAGTAAACCAGTGAGGTCAGAGACCTCTGGCACTATTGATAACAGTGACCTTTGCTGTTCCATTCCCCCCACAAGTGATGACTCCCCTATCAGGCTGTCCACAGGGAGCCAGGGATGCTCAGGAAGTACAGGGTGGGGGACACTCTGGTGCCATAAGTCTCCCATCTTCCTGGAACATGTCCCAGAAGCTGGAGCTCAGCTCAGCCCTCTGGGTTGTGCAGTGCCGACCTCAGACCTCGCAGACAGGCAGATTCCCTTCTGTGCCCCATCCCACGTTCTCCTCTCTCTGTGTGCACCTTGCTGTCATGGTTTAAGCCCAGCTGGAAACTCAGAACCATGCAGCTGCTTGCTCACTCCCCCCTTCTTTCTCCCCCCACTCCTGGAGGGATGGGGAGGAGAATCGAAAGAATGTAACTCCCATGGGTTGAGATAAGAACAGTCCAGTAACTAAGGTAATAATACAAAAACACTTCTGCTGCCATCAACAATAATAATGATAAGGGAAATAACAAGGGGAGAGAATATAAAACCAAAAGCGGAAAAGGAAAACAACAAACACAAGTGATGCACAATACAATTGCTCACCACACGCTGTCTGATACCCAGCCCGACCCAAGCAGTGATCTGGGCCTTTGTCATGGTTTAAGCCTCTATAACTCACGCAGTCACTCTCTCACTCACTCCCCACTCTTTCTTCCCCCAGTCCCAGGGGAATGGGGAGGAGAATCAAAAGAATGCAACTCCCACAGGTTGAGATAAGAACAGTTTAGTAACTAAGGTATAACACAAACCACTACTGCTACCACCAATAATAATAATGACAAGGCAAATACAAGGAAAGAATACAATTGCTCACCACCAATCCCCAGCCCGACCAAACAGTGCACCCCCACCCTTCCAGGTCTCTGCACCTCGTTTTTACATCCTGGACATGACATGCTGTGGTATGGAATACCTCTTTGGTCAGTTTGGGTCAGGTATCCTGTTTCTGCTTCCTCCTGGCTTCCCCTCCTCCCTGGCAGAGCATGCGACTCAGAAAGTCCTTGGTCAGACCAAAACATTACCAAGCAGTAACTGAAAACACTGGTGTTATCAGCACTGTTCCCAGGCTCAAAATCAAAAACACAGCACTGCACCAGCTTCCAAGAAGGAGAAAAATGACTGCTACTGCTGAACCCATGACAGCCTTCCAGGTCAAAAAATTGTAATTTGTGTCACTATGGAAAAGCCTGAACAGATATAAGGACCTCCTAAAATGTCAGGATGACCTGGGAACAACATTAACAAAGAGTATTGATAGCTGGGAGGAGGCTTCAGCCATGCGTAGGTAGATTAAGAAAAGGGGCTAATAAATCTCTGGGAAAACTATCCTTTTAAGACTGGCACATCCTGAAAACACGTGGACATCATCAAGGTATGGCTTTGATGTGTCAGCACAACATGATTAGGGTGTCCTTTAGATGAACTATTGTCATTATAACCTCATTAGAATAATAAAAATCACACCTACAGGTCAAAAGATCCCAGCCCAGGTTAAAAGACCATTCCTTGAGCATGGGTAGTAAGGAATCAACAATGTAACCATATGTAAATTAACTGATCAGTCATTAAATGGTAGGAGGGTTGTAGGGAGTTACTAACCTGAAATGAATTGTATAAATAGGTGAATATTGTATGAGGTGGTGTGTATTTCTGTGGGATACCACCTAGCACCCTTTTGGGGGCAAACTTGGAATAAACAAATGTCTCATCTCTGTTGCACACTGGGCAATGGGTCCTGTTTTCAGGATAACCAGGAGACTGAGGCCAGGAACTAAAAGAGCTGGTCCCAGGAACACTGCACTGGGAAGAGGCCCGAGGCACGGATGACTGCCCTCAGTCCCTGTGGTCCGTACCAGCCAGCCTGTGGGGGTGAATGTCTGTCCCTGTGTTGCATTAAGAGACAAAACAATTTGGCAGAAAATAAACCCTCTTCCATTCCAGTTGGTCCTCAGATATTAGAGGGGCGGGGTGCATCTGGGCTTAGATTCTGAGTGGTGCTCAATTTACCACTATCAGTCCGGTTGCATTCAATATATTGAATGATCACAATTCCAGATGCACTAATAGCATATAGTACCTTCAAGTCTAATTGTGCTCACGAACTAAGATGACCACACTTAAAGGATTTGGTCGCATTCAATGAAAAACTATTACAATTAGCTACTTAAACAGTGCAGTTTATTGAAGCAACAGATGTAGGTTCTTATGGATTGCCGGTGACAAATACACTGTCTGCAGAAAGCATGTGCAAATAATAGGGCTGTGAATTGTACAAACACGTGACAAAGTTATGAATAACACAGCCTGGCTTCGAAATATAAAAGTAGAAAGTAGCTCTATATAGAGATCCCTAATTTTCCTGGGGAAGCACTTGATACAATGCAAGTCTTACCCAAAGGCGTCCCTACAGAGGGGAAGAAAGGTCCAGTCTGTTGACTGGTCCCAGGAGTCAAGGGTAATCTGCTGATGGAATCTTCCTTGACTTGTCCACGATGAGGTCTTCCCTAAAATTCCCCTTCCTTGGGCCATTTTTATACTATTTTTCACCTTCAAGGTGGAGCTTGAGTGACTCTAGTCATACATACCTTTATTATCATTGGTGCAAAATTCTCTCACTTTGCTTTTAAAGGTATATACCACAAAGAATTCAAAGAGCATGCTCAAGGAGGGGTGGTCTCACCTTGGAGGTGGGTAGCATTGGAGATGGAGGTGTGCTTTTGTATTAAAATGTATTAAAATGAAGCAAACTTCACTCAAAGGTCAACATTTTGTCAAAAGATGACAGACTGTTGTCTCAGGATAGCAAGTATGCAGCTTATCAGCTTTTAGTGCCACGTAGTTACCATCTCTGCTGGTGTTATGAGCTTGGCTGCAGAATCTTCACTCCGCTCCATCCTCTGTCAAGCAATGTTGCCACAGGAACCGCTGTGGAGTGAATTCCTCACATACCAGGTGCAGCCGCATCTTACCCTGAAAGTCTGTGTCATTCTATACCTTTCCGTTATGTGTGAACAATGCTACATTTTCAAATATAAGTTTAATTTCTAAATCATGTTCAGTAATTATTCCACATCCTGATGTGCTGAGCCCCCCATAGTCAGGCACCTTTCCCTCAGGGCTTGTCAGGGAAAGCCCTTCTGGCTGTCATGTGATGGCTGCAGTTTGAGCTACCCACCCCAGCACCACACACACTGCCGCAAACAGCCGCTGCAGAGTGTTCCGCTCTGACCATGCCCTATCCTAGTGTTTCCCCCATCCCACCTCAGCCCCACAACCATTGACACCAACCACCCTCCCCAACACGGCAACCTCCACCACTGCCAACATGGCGAAAGGGTGGGCAGGACCACACCACGCTTCCAACCAATGGGCAGCGGCAGCCTCTGCTGGCAGGCAGCCAATGGCAGTGTAGGGCAGGTGGGTTTGGAGGGAAGTGGTGGTGCTGCTGTCATGGCGGGCCTGGGTGGGGGGATGTGGCAGGGCTTGCTGGGTAGGTTGGTGCTGAGGTGGCGCTGGGGGTTCTCTGTGGGAGCTCGGCACTTCCTGCAGGGACAGCAAAGGGGAAGGGAGGGGTGAATGTCCCCTCCTTCATACACACCCTTCCTCCAGGTTGTATGGTGCTCTGGGCTCTTGGCAGCTTCTCACCTCAGCTCCTCCTTGGCTCTGTTGCCCCTGCTCCCCCCATAAACACTCTCCCAAAAGCTGGTGTCCTTCCTGTGGCCCTGCTGTGGCTCCTGTTCTGGGGTGGGGGTGTCAGGGTACCACTCTAGGTTGCTTTGTGCCAAGGGCCTTTGGAGGCTGACAGTGTCTGACAGGGCTTTGCTTGTGCTGGGCTGCTTGTGCTGAAGTCCATGGGGCTTTGTCTGCAGAGCTGCCCAAACCAACCATACCCAAACATCCTGTGCTGCTCCTGTCATGCTGCTGAGTAATGAGAGTCAGCCTGTGCCTACCTTTGCCCTGTCAGTGATGTGTGCTGTGGCAGCAGAGAAAGGGGAGGTGTCCTTGGCGGCTGCCGGAGCAAACTGTGGTTATAAAATATATCCAAACTTGTCAGCAGGGAAAGCCAGGAAGTTAAAAAGTGCCTTTGGGAGCACAGCAGAGCTACAGGAAGCAGCTCTACACCTTCTGGATCACCATCAAAACCTGAACGACTTCCTCCAGGAGGTAGGAGTAGGGTGGTTTGGGGTATAGAGGTCAGGCTGAAGATGGTGAGAGATACCAGCTGGAGGTAGGTTCCACCAGAGTTCTTCCTAGGGCAACTGTAGAGTAAATGTCCTGGGAACACAGTTTTCATGATATGTGTGTCATGGGTTCAGCAGTAGCAGTCATTTTTCTCCTTGGTAGCTGGTGCAGCTCTGTGTTTTTTACTTTCGGCCTGGGAGCAGCACTGATAACACCAGTGTTTTCAGTTACTGCTTGGTAGTTTTGGTCTGGCCAAGGACTTCGTGTGTCTCATGCTCTGCCAGGGAGGAGGGGAAGCCGGGAGGAAGGAGAGACAGGACACCTGACCCAGACTAACCAAAGAGGTTATTCCATACCACAGCACGTCATGTCCAGGATGTAAAAACGGAGGGCAGAGACCCGGAAGGGTGGGGGGTGCACTGTGGGGGGTGCACTGTTTGGTCGGGCTGGGGACTGGTGGTGAGTAGTTGTATTCTCTTCCCTTGTATTTTCTCTTGTCATTATTATTATTGGGGGTAGCAGTAGTGATTTGTGTTATACCTTAGTTACTAAACTGTTCTTATCTCAACCTGTGGGAGTTGCATTCTTTTCATTCTCCTCCCCATTCCCCCGGGACTGGGGGAAGAAAGAGTGGGGAGTGAGTGAGAGAACGACTGCATGAGTTTATAGAGGCTTAAACCACGACAACGTGAAAAGAAAAAACATCACTGTAGGAGTAAGCTGAAGTTTAGAGGTCTGTGTTGCAGAAATAAGATTATTTTTTTTTAATTTGTTCCTCTGTGTTTTATTGTTACAGACTAAAAATGGTTAAACATGTTTTGGATTTGTGGCAGGGGAAAGCCAGCCCCTTTTTCATGGGGTCAGAAGTGGCTTCTTATAAATATAGGATAGGAGGAAATCAGGAGAGACTTGGGTTTCCTCTGAATTGCCAACCACTTCTGACTAATGTGACTGTCTTTATGAAAACCTGAATAACCTGCCTATATAGATGTGTGAGCCAATATTCTGACTTGGCCACATTCTACCCTCTCCTTGCCCACTCGGGAGAGCTTTTTATTTAACTGCAATAACCAATTAAAATACTTCCCATAGTTCAGCCTCAAGGATGTTTCTCTAAAGAACATTTGTCTTTATGAAAAGGGCATTTAACTGGTGAAGAAGCCAACATTTTGACATGTTTTACCAAATATTTATAGCAGCGTGGCTTCACAGAAGGGACTTGAAAGGTAGAAATTCTGTTCCTGGTGCTTCTGCTGATCTGTTGGGCGACCTGTATCTCCTTTTCTCTGCATGATCTGACAATAACTATACATATGTCTCTTGTAAGGTGCCCTGAAATCTCTTGTTTACCATGACCACATGGGAGCTTGGAAGTATTAATTTCACTTCCGTTGCTCCAGCCCCCAAGAGTGCCAGAGCTTTGGAAGGAGTGGGTTTGTAAATGTGTGTAATAGAGGTCTAAGACTGTTAGGTTTTTGTTTGGTTTGCAGGTGGAAGATTCAATTAAGTCATCTGTAAAGAATGGCGCAGAGTACCAGGGAGCATTGTCAGAATAATTTTTAGGTGAGAGTATCTGTTGGAGACAGATGTGGAAAAGAACTTTTCTTCATGTACTACATTTTTGCCTGTTAAATGCAATCCCAGTTTTGCTTTCTATTCATTGTTCTGGTCTCCCATCCAGATACTCGTTTCTTACTTGTTTGGTGGTGGCAACCCTGGAAAGGTCTGATTGTTGAATATTTTGATTATTTGAAAGCGTTACTGTAAGCCCCACAAGATTCAAATACAAAAATCTGCTTCACAAGGATATTCCACCTCTATGGTTGTTCTGCATCTGTTTATGTACAGTAAAGGAATAATACATAGAAATTAAAACTATTTGTTCAGTGCAACAAATGACATCTGTCCTGGAAGGGGTTTAAGACTTGGGACTTCTGTCTTCATAGTCACATTTTCAAACCTTTTTTTCTTCCATGCTGACAGCTTTCTGGTTTGGTTGCTTTATTTCTTTTATTTTCTTTTAGTCTTTGTTCTGCAGGAACAGGCCTTAAGGTTGGGTGTGCTCACAGCAACCCTGGCAGCCAAAAATGCTGTTACAAACATTGAGTGGATCTGCCAGGATTCTGCAAGCTCCTCTCAAGTCCCACTCCTGAACTTGGACCAGAAAGTAAGGGAGAAGTTTTCCATTTAGTTTATCAAGAAAATGGTAATGTTAGCTTTGACTTTAAACCCAGTTTATCTGTTCTGATGAGGTCACCCAAACATATTAAGTGTCACTGCTGTCAGACAGGCTGCTTTCAGTTCAGCCTTAAGATGAAAAGTTTGATTCTCCACCATTCAAGCCTTTGAAAAGCAACAAATTGTTTTTCCAAGACTGTGTTATTTACTGATTCAGAGAAAACTCCAGGAACTCGCCAACAAAGTTTTAAGTTGACAATCAGGTATTCTTTATTGTGGCGCTGGGAGACACGGGGGATCGTTCCTCCAAGCATGTCTCTACCAAGCATCAACCAGGCTGTGATTATATTGTCGTTAAACATACATATTCATTAGATTACATACATTACATCATACTTTTAGAGAATGCCTCCTGTATGCACACTGAAATGTGGTAGTGGGCTTTTGGACCCCTGGTGGTTAATTCTTCATCACTTTGTTTTAAGATCGCTGTCATATCAGTAACCAACAGGCGGTTCTGGCAAAGCTTATCTTAGTAATTTCCTTTTCTCTATAGTTGCAAACAAAGCCTAACATCCTAGAGGTTACTCATTTACAACCCTATTCTTCAATCAACCCCATTCTTCAATCCCCCCTTTTCTTGTCCTATTGCAAATTCTTTTGCAACTGAGTTATTTCATTCTTATTTAAAGTTTCCTGAAGTATTTCCCTGTTTCTACTTGATGCTTAATTTTGTTTCCCTTCCATTCATCATAGTTCATCATGGATTGTTTGCAACACCAAAAGGAACAATGTATCATACCACAAGTAATCAATATTAAAACAATTAATATTAATATCCCTGCAACCAGTTGCCTTAACCAGGAGAGATTGGGTAACCATGAGGTTAACTTTTTCCATATTTCTTCGAACCCCCAGGAGGTATCATCCTTGGCCATTTCATGAAATATTTTAGTTTGCTTCCAAATTTCCTCCAGATCTGTTTCAATCCTGCACGACTCAGCTCTTTCTTCTCTACCTATTCCCGATTCCTATACGCTCTCCACACTTTTTTAACATAGAATCATAGAATCATAGAATAGTAAGGGTTGGTAAGGACCTCAAGATCATCGAGTTCCAACCCCCCTGCCATGGGCAGGGACACCTCCCACTAAACCATGCCATCCAAGGCTATGTCCAACCCCACCTTGAACGCCGCCAGGCATGAAGCATCCACAACCTCCCTGGGCAACCCATTCCAGGGCCTCACCACCCTCACAGTAAAGAATTTCTTCCTCACATCCAATCTAAACGTCCCCTGTTTAAGTTTAAACCCATTACCCCTTGTCCTCTCACCACAGTCCCTCATGAAGAGTCCCTCCCCAGCATCCCTATAGGCCCCCTCTTCAGATATTGGAAGGCTGCTATGAGGTCTCCACCCAGCCTTCTCTTCTCCAGGCTGAACAGACCCAATTTTCTCAGCCTATCTTCATACGAGAGGTGCTCCAGTCCCCTGATCATCCTCGTGGCCCTCCTCTGCACTTGTTCTAACAGTTCCATGTCCTTTTTATGTTGAGGACACCAGAACTGCACACTACTCCCAAGTGAGGTCTCACGAGAGCAGAGTAAAGGGGCAGGAGCACCTCCCTCGACCTGCTGGTCACGCTCCTTTTGATGCAGCCCAGGATATGGTTGGCCTTCTGGGCTGCAAGCGCACACTGCCGGCTCATGTTCATTTTTTCATCAACCCACACCCCCAAGTCCTTCTCCACAGGGCTGCTCTGAATCTCCTCCCCGCCCAACCTGTAGCTGTGCCTGGGATTGCTCCCACCCAGGTGTAGGACTTTGCACTTGTCATGGTTAAACTTCATTAGGTTGGCATCAGCCCACCTCACAAGCGTGTCAAGGTCCCTCTGGATGGCATTCCTTCCCTCCAACTTATCAACCGAACCACACAGCTTGGTGTCATCGGCAAACTTGCTGAGGGCGCACTCAATCCCACTTTCCATGTCACCCACAAAGATGTTGAACAAGACCGGTCCCAACACCGATCCCTGGGGGACACCACTCGTTACTGGTCTCCAGCTGGACATTGAGCCACTGAGCACTACTCTTTGCGTGTGGCCATCTAGCCAGTTCTTTATCCACCGAGTGGTCCACCTATCAAATTGATGTCTCTCCAACTTAGAGAGAAGGATGTCATGTGAGACAGTGTCAAAGGCTTTACACAAGTCCAGGTAGATGACATCAACTGCTCTGCCCCTGTCCATCAGTTCCGTAGCCCCTTCATAGAAGGCCACCAGATTGGTCAGGCAGGATTTCCCCTTAGTGAAGCCATGCTGGCTGTCACCAACCACCTTGTTGGTTTTCATGTGCCTTAGCATGCCTTCCAGGAGAATCGTCTCCAAGATTTTGCCAGGCACAGAGATGAGGCTGACTGGTCTGTAATTCCCTGGGTCATCCATTTTCTCCTTCTTAAAAATGGGGGTTATATTTCCCTTTTTCCAGTCATCGGGAACTTCACCTGACTGCCATGATTTTTCAAATATGATGGACAGTGGCTTAGCAACTTCATTTGCCAGCTCCTTCAGGACCCGTGGATGGATTTCATCCGGTCCCATGGACTTGTACACATTCAGGTTCCTAAGGTGGTCCCGAACAAGATCCTCCCCCACAGTGGGCCCAGGGTCCCCACCCTTACCGTCCCCGCGTCTGCCTTCCAGTGACAGCAATCTCTTCCTCCTTAGCAATAACAGCTGGGGCAGATGCCAAGAGTGCTCCTCTCGGAGGTGCCTGTGATACATAATCCCCCAACCTATCTTCCTGACTACTCTGTGGTTTTTTTTTGTTGTTTTTTTGTTTGTTATTTTTTTTTTTTTTTTAGCTTTAAACATCATTCCCCCAATATCACAGGCTGAACAACATCTCTCCAGCTCAGATTTCTGGATTTCCCTGTCCTTTTCCAAAGCCAAAATTAGGGAACTGGCAGAGCTATATTAATTTCACATGCCATCTGCCATTCCGGGCGGTTTCTTAAAGTGAAAAACATATCTGCATACATCACTTCATCCCATTTTCCTTCTTGTCTTAAAAATAACATTAATTGCAACAACATATTATAATTCAAAGTCCCATTTTTGGGCCATCTTTCCTGATCCTCTAAGGTATTGACTCAGAGAAAACTCCAAGAACGAACTCGCCAAAAAAGTTTTAAGTTGACAAGCAGGTATTCTTTATTGCGGCGCCGGGAGACACGGGGGATAGCTCCTCCAAGCATGTCTGTCTTATTGCTATACAGGCCATCCTTATACAGTCACTGGGCATACATAGATATTCATGAATTACATAATTTTCCAGAAAGTTTCCCGTATGTATACAAAAATGTGATGGTGGTCTTTGAGAGTCGTTTACAATATTCATAACTGCTGGCAGTCTTTGCAGCTCCAGCTTAATTAACATTACAGACATAGCAATCATCCTGTCCTTCTATTGAGCAGATAGTTTCACTGCTCCCATCCTGAACATCTGCTAGTCCTGGATGCCCCCCAGTAGATGTTTACACCAACTTAATGGATTCATTAGCGTCTGCTAGTCCGGGATACTCCCCATCCCCAGGTCCTGTTTTTCTACATCTTTGCACTAAGGTCCTAAGGACCTAAAACAATGTCAGCTACCTTCAAGCTTCTCAGTTATTTTCCATTACAAAGCCACCATACTTTACAGTTACTTAGAACTGATTACATTTGGTGCCTCCTTGTCTCAGTATATAATGGCCACCATTGGTTACAATATTTAATTAAAGTCTTTTTATTTACGGAGCCCCTGGGGGATCCTCCTAAATCTTTCCAGTGAGCCAGAATACATCCCAAAGGGCTCTTTTCTACTGTTTCTCTGCTCTATTTCCCATTATTTTCTTATACACATTGTGACAAATAATCCGAGACCAAGCTCTCTATGTTTGAGCAGCTTGAATTTATTGAGCGAATAAAGGTAAGCAAACAGCACTGGGTGCGTGGGGAGTCTGCGCTCCGCCAACACGCACACCTACAAACAGCAGCATAAAGCATTTATAGTCTGTACTCTTACATATTCAACAAGGGTTATGCAATATGCGAATTGTCCTCCGCTTTGTATTAAAATGAGTTTCGCGAGTCCCTTCCGCATGCACACTGCCTCCTGGTGGTCTTGGGCGAGGGTCTCCGGATGAAGTAAGAGTCTTCCTCAGTGACCTTTAAGGTTGAACTCTTCACCTTCTTATCTCATGCATGTCTTCTTGTCCTTCCTTCCCGTAATCCACCTTCCCCAACCGGTTTACACCCATAAGACTTGCATTCCGGAAGCTTGTGATTGCATTAGTTCCCTTGTCTAAGTCTATATCTACAGCTAACACAACAATTCTCTATTTAACTAAGTTAAGTCTATATCTACAACTAACACAGCAATTCTCTATTTAACTAAGTCTATATCTATAACTCACACAGCAATTCTCTATTTAACTAAGTTAAGTCTATATCTACAACTAACACAGCAATTCTCTATTTAACTAAGTTTTTATTGACACAAATCAGTTTTCACTTCTTACAATATTTCATCCTGTTCGATATCGTCTTTACTTACACGAATAACATTTATATTTCTCACAATCCCCCATCTTTTTCTTCATAGCATTGACTTCTGTTTTAGTTTCCAGTCGAGTCAGTACTTGCTTTATTGGAATCAATTCTGGATCCTCTTTTGTTTTTATAATCATTAGGGAATGCATCTTTTCTTTCCCTTCTTCAGGATCAATGGGTACAGCCGATATTTGCATTCCTTGTATAACCGAATGTATTAATCTAATAAAACAAGGTATTAAATATGGGATAATTAATAACCCTGTGAATATCCCCAATACAATTGCTCCTATCCTAGTAAACCAGTCATTATTGAAGAAATTACCCCACATCCCTCCCAAGTTTATCCCATTCCAAGTTTGAACTGGGACATGTGTAATTTTCTTCATTTCCCTTACAAGTTCATTTACAGCTTTTCCTTCATCATCAATTTCTAAACAGCAATCACTAAGGTTAAACTTTCCACACACACCTCCTTCCTGTGCTAACAAATAATCTAGAGCTAAGCGATTTTGATATAAGACGGTTCTCATTTTTGTATTTTGTTTTGCAATCAGTCCTAATGCATCTCCAGTTTTGTTCACTATTATCTCTACTACAGCTTGCAGTCTAATAATTCTATTGAGCATATGTATTGGAGTTCTATAACCCCAGGACCCGTCTTCTGCCCACATAGCAGGATCATAGTAGGCGATTGTCCTCTCAGGTGGCCACTCATTGTCTTTCCACTGTCCTATTTGTAGACTCCTCTTATATTTTCTTTCTCTTAGTTCGTCAGCTTCAGTATACACTTGGACTCCTAATTGTTCTCCCTGATTTACGGGTAACAGGAAAAAACTGGGTCTTATAGTTCCTAATACACAGGATCCTGTCCAATTCTTTGGTAAGTATGCATAAGCTAATCTGCCACAAATCCAGTAGTGTCCGTCCGGAGTTGGACACTCATCTGGTATGGTTGTCCCATTAGTCCAATTTCTAAATTGATCAGCCATTTCCAGCAGTTTTCCCCATTTATCTCATTTGTTCCTAGTTTCATTCCATAGGTAACCTCCTTCACATTCCAGGTTACCTACCTTTTTCCCATTTCCCAGATTTTGCCAGCAACTTTTTCCAATTATACTTGTTTGAAGTACCCACTGTTGTTTCCTGTTACCTCTTTTTTTTGTTATTTTCCATACTCCAGGATCCGTTATATTGCTTTCCATGGCCTCCCATGGCCATCGTTCACCCTGATTAGTTCCTCCACAAACATAACAGTTAGTTATATTTAATGATTTAGCAATATTTTCAGCCAAGTTTATAAATAGGTTTTTGGCGACTGTAGGAATCTCATATTTTACTCCTGCCTCTATTTCATGATAAAATGAGTTGAACAATAGTCGATGCTGCACTGCCTCTTTTGTTTTTTCTATTATTTTCACATTAATAATTACACCCGGATCTGTTCCAGTTCCATCTATTTTAAGTACCATTCTCATCTCTTTCTTTTCCCAATCTGCCAAATTTAAGAATGTTAAATTTAAGGGGTTACATGTCTGAGCAGTACAATTTATGGGTGGGTTCCCTTTGCTAATTTTAAGTTTTAGTCCTACACATTCCTGTTCATTCCATCCTTGCCATGTGCCCTAGCAGACACAATTCCATCCTAATCCTGTACAAAAATGGTTTTGTTCCTTTTCCTTTTTGATCCATGGGGCAGCATCAAAATATGCTGGTGAAGTTTTCCATCCTCTACATTGCTGAGGATCTTCGGGACAAATATATTTGTCATTTCCACTATAGGTTCGTCTCCATCTCATGTCCCCACAATTCGAATAATCGTCATCATCAATGACACTACATGCAGCAAAGATTATTGACACTGGGGTGCTTAAATTGGTTATTGGTTCACTCTTTCCAATCAATCTGCCACTTTCTGAATTTGTCCTCATTTCTATCCAATATTGATAAGGAAGTTCCTTTGGATCATAGCATACAACTTCGTCTGTTTCATTGCATAAGGCATACTGGGTTTGGTTAAAAATGCAGCTTCCCAACTTTTGACCTTTACAGTCATAGACGGTGTGATAGACCAAGGTCTGGGAATTGACTTTTCCCCTCCTGGTGGTTACCACACACTGACTGCAATTGTTTGCCATTATTAAAGTCAGGAGATTCCCCCCAAGTATAATCAAAAGAGGTCCGGACAGGGCCATAGTATTCGGCAGTCACAGCCCAAAGGGGTTGCAGCCCTCAGCAGGCTTCTACAGCCGCAATACCAGTTCCCTCTCCGGTCTTGCCCTCTTTCCTTTAAGTATTGGGTGACTCCTTAGATCAATTTGGGTCCAAAGTTGAGGCTTCTCAAACCCTTTAATTGCTTATTCTATTTATACACTATGTTCTAAGGTTCAGTTCAATTTCTGATTCACAATTTAGAAATTTTAACTCTCCTTTTATTCTGTTATTTGATATTTTCGCTGGGCCTTTTCCCATGCAAACCTTTTAGCGCATTTGGTCAAGACACGATACCAATTGATCTCAAATACTTCCCACATTTCAGGTAAAAGTAATTCCCAGCCGCAAAACAGTTTAAGAATTTTGACTTGTCTTATTTGTTCCCTTGTAGGGAGTGAATTAGGGTTTCTGCACTTTTTGCAGTATGGTTGTTTGTTAAATGATACACAAGACCATTTTTGGTTGCAATTCCAGCATCTACAGACTATCCAACATAGATGACCAATAAGTTAAAAGTGTAAGATGTCAGTGCTTGTTGCCAAATTCAACCCCCCACTGCCTGTTATGGAGTCGGAAATGGAGTGTTTGCTGCAAAAACCCTCTTGTTTTGAGGGGTACCGGGTTTCACTGCACCCCGCTTGGAGTTTCCTAACAAAGGATTTCCATCCTTATCAAATTTAGATTTTCATTGATTGCTCCAGTGATAGCCTTTCTTGCATCTGGGACAGGGTTAAGATGGCATTTTTTCTTTCTGCTTTTGTTTCTTTTCGGGACACATTTTACTAATACATCCTTCCTGTCAACAGTTAAAACATTTTTGCTGACTCATATTAAATTTTGATAATGCAGCAGCCAATACAGAAGCCTTATGAGCCTCTGTACCAATAAGCTGACATGTTTTAATAAACCCAGCAATGTCAGTGAATTTTTCCCTGACTGGGGCTAAAGCAGCTTTGCAATCTCCTTTTGCATTTTCATATGCTAGCTGAAATAAAAGTGCATGAGCAGCCTCAGGATTATCAATCTGCCTTTGCATAGCATTGTTTAGTCTATAAAAGACACAGTTTCTGAGACCTTTGGTGAACACTTGTGAAAGATGTAGTTTTCTTTCCTGATTCAGCTACTTGCCTCCAGGCTTGTACAGCCATACGGGCGGCTTGCTGGAATACCAGAGGGTTTAAATTAATTTGATCATGAGGTTGCAACCATTGCCCAGAGCCTGTTAACATGTCAGCATCTATTGGTACTCCTCTTTGAGCATTATCTAATACCTGTAAAACCACTAAGTTGTTAAATTCCAATCTCCACACAAAATATTGAGCATGTGTCAAAATCATTTGCATTAAAATGTTCCAATCCCATGGCACCATAGATCCTGAACTAGCCATAATTTCTAGCAGACCTAATGCATAAGGACTTTGAATTCCATTTTCTATCACTGATTTTTTCAATTCCTTAAATATTGTGTACAGAATATTTTCATGTACCAGTTGTTGTTGTCCCTGTTGTTGTCCTGTTTCACAGGAAAAGTGAAAGCCATGTCTCCAGTAAAATCATCATCCTCTATCGCTTTCCCCATGCATTTTTGTATAAATGTTTTAGTAGCCTTCTGGTTAACTAATGGCTGGTCAAATGGTTCTTTATCAAGATCAGTTAAGGGAGGTGTGGTAGGTTGAGGAACATGAGGAATATTCGATGTGAATGCCTTTAACGGTGTCAAAGGTGGGTATAAATTTTTTTTTTCTGAATCTATGGAGCTAGGATCAAAAGGATCATCAGGCTTCTCAGAAAAGATATTTGCATTGTTCCGTCCTTGCTCTTTCAAATTGTCAGTATTTTGTTAATTTATTTGTTTTATCATGTTTCTGAATTATATCCTCAGCAGGTTGTAAATTAGATAACGCGTAATAGACAAAAAGCCATATCGCTATTAAATCAACAGGAACCTCCATACCAAGGGGATTTTGAGCCTGTAAATATTCTCACACTCTCTCCCATATCAGAGTATGAAATGACCCTGTTGCTGGAAACAAGTTACAATTTGTTTTCACCCATAACAGAAGATTCATTACTTGCTTCTCAGACAAATGGTATCCAGAGGATTTTAAAATATGCTGTAAAACTCTCAAATATAATTTCTGTTCGGCTGATTCTACTTGTCCCATTTTTCTAGTGCAATCCTGTAATTCCCCATTCAACAGGTATTACTGACCTTTAACAGGCAAATGTTGGTACCAGAAATTCCTCATCAGATCACACAGGCACTGCAATGTCGAGCAGTTTAGTTACCTCACACGGAGGGCACCATTTGCGGCATCTGTAAAGAAAGAGGCTAAACACACATGCACAACTAGTTCTACTTTATTCACTCAAGCATGGTAATATATAGCATACAGATACAGGTCTGAGTCATGAAGCCAAACAAAAACTACATCATTCCCAGTGGCTGTTTTCAGTCACTATAAATTCCATTCTATAAACAGTCACTCCGCAGGCTGCTCCCAGCCTGACCTTGCACCCAAACACTCCCTGGCTTACTCAAGACCCAGGTGCACTGTCAGCAATTATTCTTCTTCTTTAATTATCCACATAGCGGGAACAGGACAGCTTGCAGTTCCCACAGAAATGCTGTGTGGTTAACTTACGTGGTTTGGGTGTATTTTAAAATCTATTGTTGAAAAGTAAACTTTTTTTTTTTTGGGTGCAGTGTCTGATGCCATCCATATGCAGAAAGACTGGAGCTTTACAAGAACTTGTTTGCTGCTCACTACCTTGTATTGCAAAGTAGGTCTCCTTATTTTCATGGAGAATTTTATTATGCTGGGTTTATATTCATTAAAGTATCTGAAATGAGATTATTTAAAAACGGTGTGTTCCAGTCACAGAATCTGAACCAGCTGCCAGAAATTGTAGGTGGGGGAAGCATGAAGAAAAAGTACTACAGAGGTTTTCATTTGTGCAAGCTCTTAATGAGAACAATGATGATAACTGAGGATGTGAATTTTCACTGTTACAGAATATGACATGACTCCTGAAAGAGTGTGAATATTGCTATTTGTTTTAGTCAGGGATGGTTCAAATCCAGGATGGTATCTGGCCCTGGAAAGCTGGTGCAGAAGTTGTACACAGGATAGCTTTTTTAAGTCATCTGCATGTTCCTATCACTCTTCCAGCTGTCCGTGGCATTCAGTGCAAAGGACTCGATATGCCAGCTGCAGCAAATGCTGGAGACTCAGGAAGTGAACTGGCAGCATGTCCTGTCCTGTGTTTCCATGCTGGTAGTCTGTCAAGCTGAGGCTGAGCAGCAATTCAAAGGTAAGTAGGTATTGGCAAACCTTTAAGCTAATGTCTGCTTGTTGCTTCTTGGGTACTGGAGAGGGAAACCATGCTGACTGGTGTAGCAGCATGCAAGTTCATAGTTACTGTTTTGAGATATCAGCATGGAAAAGCAGAAAAATCTGCTTTTCCATTCAGACATTGAATGTCATGCAGCGATGTGAATGTCAGGACTTGTACCTGGCTCTTCTCAAACTCTGTTGTCGTGGTTTAAGCCCAGCTGGCAACCCAGAACCACGCAGCTGCTCGCTCACTCCCCCACCTCTTCCTCCCTCTGCTCCCAGAGGGATGGGGAGCAGAATCGAAAGATTGTAACTCCTACAGGTTGAGATAAGAACAGTCTAGTAACTAAGGTATAACACAAAACCACTACTGCTACACTTCTACCACTTCTTCTCCCCATTTCCCCCCCCAGGAGTGAGGGGAAGAAAGAGGAGGGAGGGAGTGAGCGGGCTGTGTGATTTACAGCTTAAACCACAACAGTTCTTTTTGGCGCCCAACGTGGGGCACAAAGGGTTGAGATAACGACAGTATTTATAGTCACTTGTCACAATGCTGCTTTATTGGCTCTCAAAGTTGTTGCTCTGGATCTCACAGGTTCAGTGTATGATACTTTACTTACAGCTGGTATTTCTTATCTTAACATTTTTCAGACATGGATTTTGGGTTAAGGTTCTTGTTACATTGTATTTTATTGCAATGGCTTTTAATACAATAGACTCAGTGATCATGAAACTGACCTGGCTTTTGTTCCCAGTGTGGTCACCAACTCTATACTTTGGGAGGTATATAATAGAAGTGTTTAGGAATTATACATCTTTTTTCACCTCCTCGGGTGGTCAACCTGTGAGGGAGACATTCTTTTATGATCCCAGCCCCCCCACCAGACCGTTTACAGCATCTTTCGAGAATTCTGAAGGTTTTGAATGGCCCTTAGACACCCTTGAGACCTGCCTGCTGGTTGTGATGGGGATCGCCATGTTGGCGCGCATATCGAGTGTGCTTTACTCACGACCATTTTGTTTGGTCCCAAGAGTTATGCAGAGTCGGGTTTGGGCCTTGTCTAGGGTTAGACGACGATATAGGAGGACCAAGCGATTTTCCCTGAGGCTGGATAGTCATGAGTGGCAGGGTGTGTGGGATAGTATGGGCAAGTATCTAGGCCAGTGGGCCCCTCCAGTGCTTTGGAACTTCACCAATGAACAAATGCAAAATCTGTAAAAATTAGTAAAACACTTAAAGGAGGTGTGTTGTCATTCTGGTCATACTTAGAGGGACAAATCATGGCAATGTGCTGGGGCTTGGCCTATGCTTACAGAGCCCTGTTCAACACTATCCAGAGCCTTCAAAAGGAAAAAAATGTCCCTGGATCTGAGGGCAGAGTAATGGACAGCACAGCTACTCCAGCTCCAAGCACAACAGCTACACCACCCCCAGGGACAAGTACAGTAGCTACTCAAACTTCAACAGTAACGGACAGCGCAGCTACTCCAGCTCCAAGTACAGAAGCTACACCACCACCAGCGACAAGTACAGCCACTACTCAAACCCCAGTGACAAGTACAGCAACTACCCAAACCACAGTGATAATCACCGCAGCTAAACCAGAAGACCAACTCGTACCAATACCGATTGCCCCTGTATGCAAGAGGAAAAGCAAAAAAGAGGCAAGAAAGATAAAGCAAGATGAAGAAGCAACGTACTCACTGCCTGGGACAGCATCTGACCAGGAGTCATCATCACATGACGAAGAAGAAGAAGAAGCAGTGACTTCCCGAACTCGGACCTCAACCGAGCTACGGAATATGCAAAAAGACTTTACCCGTCAGCCAGGTGAGGACATCATCACCTGGTTGCTCCGATGCTGGGACAATGGGGCCGATGGTCATGTACTAGAAGGTAGTGAAGCCAAACAGCTGGGATCACTTGCTAGGGAAGGGGGAATTGACAAAGCAATTGCAAGAGAGAAACAGTCCCTCAGCCTTTGGAGGTGGCTCTTGGCAGCTATGAAAGATAGGTTTCCATCCAAGGATGATGTTACGAGTCGTTTGGCCAACTGGACTATTCTAGAAAAGGGCATCCAGTCTCTGAGGGAATCAGCCATTGTAGAGGTGATCTATAATATCAAGCCGAATAAAGGGGATATACCCATAGATCCAGATGAAGTTGAATGTACACGACCCATGTGGCGGAAGTTTACACAGAATGCACCCCCATCATATGCCCATTCACTGGCAACAGTAACCTGGAATGACATAATACCACCAACAGTGGATGAAATGATTCATAAACTCCGAGAGTTTGAAGACAATCTCACCCCTTCCATCATCTCAGCTGTGGAAAAACTGTCCCAGAACCTCAAACAATTGAGAGACGATCTATCCAGCTCCTCACGTGTACCAACACACATCTCAGATATTAACAAAAGGCGTCCTACTGTTCAAGAGAGAAGATATAGAAGGTATACACCATGGGCAACCCTATGGTTTTACCTGCGGGATCACGGAGAAGATATGACGAAGTGGGATGGAAAACCTACCTCAGCTCTGGAAGAATGGGTGTGTGAATTGAAGAGGAGAACAAAGGTCAAGGCTGATCTCTCCATGAAGGCTGCGGCTTCAGTCTCTGGTGAGCAGGTTCTCAGATGGAGTGGAAGAGCTGATTTTACTTCAGCAACTGTGATAAGGTATAATTCCTGTCAACAAGATGTGAGTGACCAATGTGATGACTATTAGAGGGGCCCCGCCTCCAGCCAGGTGGAGGTAGGGGACAATCAGATTTACTGGACTGTGTGGATCAAATGGCCAGGCACATAAGTCCCACAGGAGTATGAGGCTCTAGTAGATATCGGAGCACAGTGTACCCTGATGCCATCAAGCTGTCAAGGGGTGGAACCCGTTTATATTTCTGGAGTGACAGGAGGATCCCAAGAGTTGACTGTACTGGAGGCTGAAATCAGCCTGACTGGGAGGGAATGGCAAAAGCACCCCATTGTGACTGGTCGAAAGGCTCCATGCATCCTTGGCATAGATTACCTCAGCAGAGGGTACTTCAAAGACCCAAAAGGGTACCAATGGGCTTTTGGTATTGCTGCTTTGGAGACAGAGGAAACTGAGAAGCTGTCCACCTTGCCTGGTCTCTCAGAGGATCCTTCTGTTGTGGGGTTGCTGTAGGTCGAAGAACAACAAGTGCCAATCGTGACCACAACAGTGCACCGGTGGCAATATCGCACCAACCGAGACTCCCTGATTCCCATCCATAAGCTGATCCGTAGATTGGAGAGTCAAGGAGTGATCAGTAGGACCCGCTCACCCTTTAATAGCCCCATATGGCCAGTGCAGAAGTCTAACGGGGAGTGGAGACTAACAGTAGGCTATCGTGGCCTGAATGAAGTTACACCATCCTTGCGTGCTGCCATACCGGACATGCTAGAACTTCAGTATGAACTGGAGTCAAAGGCAGCCAAGTGGTATGCCACGATTGATATTGCCAATGCATTTTTCTCGATTCCTCTGGCAGCAGAGTGCAGGCCACAGTTCACTTTTTCTTGGAGGGGCGTCCAGTACACTTGGAACCAACTGCCCCAGGGGTGGAAACACAGCCGTACCATCTGCCATGGACTGATCCAGACTGCACTGGAACAGGGGCAAGCTCCAGAACACCTGCAATACATTGATGACATTATTGTGTGGGGTGATACAATGGAAGAAGTTTTTGAGAAAGGGAGGAAAATAATCCAAATCCTGCTGAAAGCCAGTTTTGCCATAAAACGGAGTAAGGTCAGGGGACCTGCACAGGAGATTCAATTTTTGGGAATAAAATGGCAAGACGGATGGCGCCAGATCCCCACAGATGTGATCAACAAGATAACAGCAATGTCTCAACCAACTAACAAGAAAGAAACACAAGCTTTTTTGGGTGTTGTGGGGTTCTGGAGAATGCACGTCCCAAATTAATGTCTGATTGTTAGCCCTCTCTATCATGTGACCCAGAATAAAAATGATTTTAAATGGGGCCCTGAGCAACAACAAGCCTTTGAGCAAATTAAACGAGAGATAGTTCATGCAGTAGCCCTCAGACCAGTTCAGACTGGGCCAGATGTAAAAAAATGTACTCTACACCGCAGCCAGGGAGAATGGTCCTACCTGGAGCCTCTGGCAGAAAGCTCCAGGGGAGACTCCAGGTCGACCTCTCGGCTCTTGGAGTTGGGGATACAGAGGATCTGAGGCCAGCTACACCCCAACTGAAAAAGAGATACTGGCAGCCTATGAAGGGGTTCGAGCTGCTTCAGAAGTGATTGGCACTGAAGCACAGCTCCTCCTAGCACTCCGGTTGCCGGTGCTGGGATGGATGTTCAAAGGCAGGGTCTCCTCTACACATCATGCAACTGATGCTACATGGAGTAAGTGGGCTGCACTAATTACACAACGAGCTTGAATAGGAAATCCCAATCATTCAGGAATTCTAGAAGCCATCATAGACTGGCCAGAGGGCAAAGATTTTGGAATGTCACCAGAGGAGGAGGAGGTTATGCATGCTGAAGAGGCCCCACCATATAATGAACTGTCAGAAAGTGAAAAGCAATATGCCTTGTTTACTGATGGGTCCTGCCATATTGTGGGAAAGCATCGTAGATGGAAGGCAGCTGTATGGAGTCCTCGACAACAAGTTGCAGAAACTGCTGAAGGAGAGGGTGAATTGACTCAGTTTGCCAAGGTGAAAGCCATCCAGGTGGCCTTGGACATTGCTGAACGAGGAAAGTGGACAGTACTTTATCTCTATACTGACTCATGGATGGTGGCAAATGCCCTGTAGAGGTGGTTGCAGCAATGGAAGCAGAGCAACTGGCAACGCAGAGGTAAACCCATCTGGGCTGCTGCACTGTGGCAAGATATCACTGCCCGGGTGCAGAACCTGGTGGTGAAGGCACCCCACGTAGATGCTCATGTACCCAAGAGTCAGGCCACTGAGCAACACCAGAACAACCAACAAGTGGATAAAGCTGCTCAGATTGAAGTGGCTCAGATGGACTTAGTTTGTGTCATGGTTTAAGCCGTAAATCACGCAGCCCGCTCACTCACTCCCCCGTCTTTCTTCCCCCCCACTCCAAGGGGGGGGGGAATGGGGAGAAGAATCGAAAGAGTGTAACTCCCATGGGTTGTGTTAAGAACAGTCCAGTAACTAAGGTATAACACAAATCACTACTGCTACCACCAACCATTACAATGACAAGGGAAATACAAGGGAAGAGGATACAACTGCTCACCACCTGACGACCGAGCTGTGAACTGAACTCTTCCGGGTGCCTGCCCCCAGTTTTTCCATCCTGGACATGACGTACTGTGGTATGGAATACCTCTTTGGTCAGTTTGGATCAGGTGTCCTGTCTCTGCTTCCCCCCGGCTTCCCCCCCTCCCTGGCAGAGCATGAGACTCAGAAAGTCCTTGGTCAGACCAAAACATTCTAAGCCATAACTATAAACATCAGTGTTATCAGCTCTGTTCCCAGGCCAAAAGTCGAAAACACAGCACTGCACCAGATAGTAAGAAGGAGAAATATGACTGCTACTGCTGAACCCAGGACAGTATCCAACCCTTATTCCATACAATTCACGTCATGCTCAGATCCCATATTTTCAATATACCATCACATATATATATATATACATACACACACACACAGAGAGGGAGAGAGATCATCCCTCAGTGCATGGACCAATCCCTGCAAAGCTGCTGAGTCCTTTTGGTCTGTGATGTTAAGCTCCATCACCTGCAACAGCCCTTCAGAGCAGGGGAGGCCATGTGCAGTGTTGAATCGTTGCCTGCCGATGCTGATCATTCCTTTACTGCAGAACTTGTCTTGTTTCATCAAAGTTAATTCTTTGCTGGGATGATGGTCAGAGAGCCAGTCGCTGATGACTTGAAGACATCTAGTTGGTGGGCTATAAAAGTATTACATAGCAGGCAACAGCATACAATTGAGTTCATTGGCTGTTTTCCCCAAAAATCAAATCCCCTTGAGGTACACATCAGAATTCCCCATCTTCCCACATTACCCACCAAGTATATCCAGGTCCCTGAGCAAAAGCAATCCCACGAGTGGGTTTGCCTTTACCTGAAGCTGGAATAACCCAGACTGTCTTCCCCAGCAAATTCTTTATGTGCACCACAGGAACTTTGTCTCACTCCACAGTATGTAGAAGTTCTGACTGGGCCGGGCCAGCCCTGTTGGCAGATCCTCTGGTGTTGACCAGAGGCCATGGCAGGGGGATTGGAACTAGATGATCTTAAGGTCCTTTCCAACCCTAACTATTCTATGATTCTATAATGCCTTTATATGTCAGTGGTGCAGTCCTAATAATCCTGTTCCGAATTGCTACTGATAGTGGAGCCTGCAGCATAGCGTCTGCATTTCTGACAAAAATAGCAGCCTTCATCCCTTCCTCCTTGGCCCACTGAACACAGTCCTGTAGGGCATACCAAGGTCGATCTGCACCCGGCTATTCCCCTTCCGTGGGGTATTTTCTGCTACAACCTTCCATCACCACTGCTAATAAATTAGCATCCTCGGCGTCTCGGAAGGCGTTCTGAGCTAATGAGTCAGAGCTTAACATGACAAAATTTTTAGCATCATCTGGATCCTATTTATCTCCCGAAGCTGCTAAATCATGTAACCTGATGGTCCAAGAAAGCAAAGATTCTCCAGACTTTTGTTTGAACCTGTCCATAATGTCATTAATTTCATGTTCAGTGAAATCTTCTAAACTGTCCCGCCTAAGTGGAAGACCTAGAGGGACGTGTTCAAATTTTCCCTGAAATATCGACTTTGCTTCAACAATCACCTCACCCTCTGAACAACTATCCAACTCGGTTGAATTCCACACATATCTGTCCCATTTCTCAGGGTTCCAATTCCTTCCTGCCTCTGCAGTCACTGTATGCACTTCTTGATGGTTTACTTCATAGAATCATAGAATAGTTAGGGTTGGAAAGGACCTTAAGATCATCTAGTTCCAACCCCCTGCCATGGGCAGGGACACTGCACACTAAACCATGTCACCCAAGGCTCTGTCCAACCTGGCCTCGAACACCATGTCATGGGCTCAGCAGCAGCAGTCAATTTTTTTCCCCTTCATAGTAGTTGATGCAGTGCTGTGTGTTCGACTTTCGGTCTGGGAACAGCGCTGATAACACCGATGTTTATAGTCACGGCTTAGAATGTTTTGGTCTGACCAAGGACCTTCTGAGTCTCATGCTCTGCCAGGGAGGGGGGGAAGCCGGGGGGAAGCAGAGACAGGACACCTGATCCAAGCTGACCAAAGAGGTTATTCCATGCCACAGCATGTCATGCCCAGGATGTAAAAAAAAAAACTGGGGGCTGGAACCCGGAAGAGTTTCTGTTTTAGTTCACAGCTCAGTCGTTGGGTGGTGAGCAGTTCTACCCTCTTCCCTTGTATTTCTCTTGTTATTATTGTTATTGGTGGTGGCGGCGGTGGTTTGTGTTGTACCTTGGTTGCTGGGCTATTCTTGTCTCGACCCGTGGGAGTTGCGTTCTTTCGATTCTTCTTCGCATTCCCCCCCCCCTTGGAGTGGGGGGGAAGAAAAACTCTTCCCTTGTATTTTTCTCTTGTCATTATTATTATTGGTGGTAGCAGTGGTGGTTTGTGTTACACCTTAGTTGCTGGACTGTTCTTATCTCAACCTGTGGGAGTTGCATTCTTTTGATACTCCTTCCCATCCCTCCAGGAGCGGAGGGAAGAAAGAGGGGGAAGTGAGTGAGTGAGCAAAACTGTGAGTGGCTGAGAAGCTTAAACCATGACACACCGCCAGGGATGGAGCATTCACACCTTCCCTGGGCAACCCATTCCAGGGCCTCACCACCCTTACAGTAAAGAGCTTCTTTCTTATATCTAATCTAAACTTCCCTTGTTTAAGTTTGAACCCATTACCCCTTGTCCTATCACTACAGTCCCTAATGAAGAGTCCCTCCCCAGCATCCCTATAGGCCCCCTTCAGATATTGGAAGGCTGCTATGAGGTCTCCACGCAGCCTTCTCTTCTTCAAGCTGAACAGCCCCAACTTTCTCAGCCTGTCTTCATACGAGAGGTGCTCCAGTCCCCTGATCATCCTCGTGGCCCTCCTCTGGACTTGTTCCAACAGTTCCATATCCTTTTTATGTTGAGGACACCAGAACTGCACACAATACTCCAAGTGAGGTCTCATGAGAGCAGAGTAGATGGCATCTCTCAATTGTTTGAACTCACGAGACAATTTTTTGTGGCGTTTCATGACACGGACTCAAGTTGATGAGGAGACTCAAGTCCCAATTGAGACTCAAATCCAACTTTATTACAACAAAGCCCTTTTTATCCCCCCGTTCGGTACTTTCCCTGCCTGAACATCCATGCGGCGTTCAATCTCATTGGCCCCTGTAAAACTTTCCAGGTAAATAGTCCAATCACAATGCTGCAGACCCTTTCACAACCCCCACATCGTCTGGCCTCCAACTGAGATTCCCGCCACAACTACATCCTGGCCCACCCTCCCAAGGCTTGCTCTTCAACCTTCCCTGTCCTTCAATGCCCCAACTCATCGCCCCAAGGCTTGTCAAAGCACCAAGGCCTCAGAGCCTATTCCCAAACTGTTCTTCATGCAAATCTTATCACCTTCACTCCTCACATTTTTCGACAGCTGAAATGATGGAAGGGGTGAGATTGTCTTCAAACTCTTAGAGACTGGAGCACCTCCTGTATGAAGATAGGCTGAGAAAGTTGGGGCTGTTCAGCCTGAAGAAGAGAAGGCTGCGTGGAGACCTCATAGCAGCCTTCCAATACCTGAAGGGGGCCTATAGGGATGCTGAGGAGGGACTCTTCATTAGGGACTGTAGTGATAGGACAAGGGGTAATGGGTTCAAACTGAAACAGGGGAAGTTTAGATTGGATATAAGGAAGAAATTCTTTACTGTAAGGGTGGCGAGGCCCTGGAATGGGTTGCCCAGGGAAGTTGTGAATGCTTCATTGCTGGCTGCATTCAAGGTGGGGTTGGACATAGCCTTGGATGGCATGGTTTAGTGGGAGGTGTCCCTGCCCATGGCAGGGGGGTTGGAACTAGATGATCTTAAGGTTCTTTCCAACCCTAACTATTCTGGCAGCGCCAGGAGGAGCAGCGGTAGATTCAACCCGGGCATCATCGGCCATTTCCGGCCCATTGCTGAGGTGACTGTCTCGAGAGGGGATGCCTGCAGGGCCTGATCGGGGGGAGGCTCGGCGTCTACGAGCTTCACCTCGGAGCAGCAACTTGCACCGAGGGAGCCTCAAGTCCTTGACAGGTCCTGCTCCGGAGCCTGCAGCTCAGCGGAGGTGAGCAGCTGACTCAGAGGGGGCGGCGCCAGGAGGAGCAGCTGCAGACCTGACTGGTTAAAAACCTGCCCCAGGGAGCGCGATGGACCCAGAGCACGGCGAACAGGGCAGGCAAACAGGGCGGGTTCGAGGCAGTTTGCGCGGCAGTTTGCACGGGCAGGCGAGGGGGGTGGTGAGCGGGATGGTGAACACTCACCGTACGAGCAAGGCTCGGTCTGGGAGCTCTGCTCTGGCTGCCCCGGCGGTGGCCAGTGTAGGCACCCAGACGGAACCAATGGGAAGGGAGGCTGCAGTGCAGAGCTCGGGGTGTAGAGAGTATCTGCACTGCTGTTCTGAGGGAAGGGTGAGCAATGGAGTGTGGAGAGCTATTTGGCTGTGAATAGGCAGGTGAGCAACCCAGACAATTGCTTGACAATTGTAAGGTAGTGACCTGCAAGCATTGAGGCCTCGCCTGAGGGTTACTAAAGTTTGTGTACGTGCAGAAGTCTTGAGAAAGTTAGCACGGAAAGCTACTGAGAGAGATGTGCAGGAGGGAACTGATAACTGTAACCTTGAAACATATGCTGTAATAGTTAACCAATCATTAAGCTGTTACTAACACTTAGCTGAGAGATATTAACCAATCATATATTAAGCAGGACACCAAGTAGAATGTAGGTGGAGAGCACTATGTTTGTGGACAGAGGGTCTGAGCGAATCCTATTCTGTAGTCGCGTGAACAATGCATGTATCCAATTAGAGTTGTGTGTGTTAATGATAGACAAGTAGAATGCCTATATATACTGAGCTATCTGCGCAATAAACTTGGCACAGCCTGATCATATTGGTCTGTGTGCTGTGTCCGGGACTTCTGCATCAACAAGTGGCGCCTGAACAGGGACCCTCAGATCGGCACTGGATAAAAACGATGAGACCGACAGGAAGGAGGGGGCAGAAGCCAGTCGATATCGGGTGCTGTCCCAGCACTCGGGAGTCGCTAGCGCAAAAGGTTTTGGGAATCTCACCCTGATCAGGTGAGCAGCCGGGGAGGAGAGGGGGTCCACACTGACCAAGGAAGAGTCATAAGTGATTAAGCTCCTCCAACACATTCTCTCTATGAGAGCAGAGAGTTATGATGAGCCTGCCTTGAAGGCTTTGCAGTATTGGGCAAAGGGAAAGGATTTAATCCCCTCAGTGGATGCTGCCTTTCAAATCCCAACTTGGGAAAAAATAGGAGCAACGCTGTGGGAAGAGGTAAGTAAAGGATCCAAGGAGGCAAGAAAATACCCCACTGTGTAGAGACTGATTACTGACTCTTTACAAAATATGCAAGCAGAAGAGCTTTTTCCACCCCCATGGAACAAATGGGAAACAACAGAACCGATGGATGGGCCAGGGGATACGAATTTGTATCTTCCTTTATCACTTTCGCCGCCCCTGGTCTCCCTCCCCCCAGAGCCCAATCCTCAATATCGTCAAGGGTGAGACAAATGGACAGGATTGTTCAATAAGAAATTACAGACACTTCATGACAGACTCACAGATTTACAGCTCTCCGACACGGCTAAGTCAAAGAATGAGATAGTGGAGCCCAAACCCCCACCCCCACCCCCACCCCCCCCACACCTCCGAACCTCCGCTAGTCGCTGCTGCAGCTGCAAAGACTGAGGACGGGGATGAAGGTAATCCTTTTGCCCCAGACCCTGTTAATCCCAAGAAAAAGCCTACTCTCAGATCACCTGAAACCTGTGGGAGAAAATGTTTTAATTGCACTTGATAACACTGAAACTTCAGAACACATTAATGAGGAGCCTGAGCATTTTCATCAGTCTGTTGTTGCTGCTCCTGAAGTTCTGACTCCTGATAATTCTGATGCTGGCCTGGATAGTCCTTTTGACCCGAGATCTGTTGATCCGGAAAAGAAGCCTGATTTAGATCCCCCAGATCCTCATGATAAATGAGCAGCTATAAAGGGAAAAGTAAGATGGGTGGGGGATGCAGATGTATTGTGTGCTTATAGTCTCTCTGTGATATTCATGTACTAAAAGTTAGCAAATGTAACTACATCTGTGTTTCTATAGACCCTTGCAGACCTTTATAGATACTGCTGGCCACTTCTGATGTAGGCTGGCCACCTGCATTGGAATGAGTGTGCATTTTGGTCAGTATAAAAGCCCAAGCCTCATGCAATGTGAGGGAGGCAGAGTCTCTGTGGGGACGCCCGCTGAGATTGAGCCTGCCACCTTGCACTGCGATGATGCTGCTCGGAGCTGGTTTCTTGATTGTCTTCACAGGGTCGTTGCACTACATTTTGTACGTGGGACCATGTAGTGGGAGTAATGATTGTCTGCATTTTGTGTTTCACATATTGTAGTTGTGTGGAGTGTGTTTGTGGGATCCCATGAATGTGTGTGTATGTGTGTCTGTTGAGGGCAGACAGTGTTCTGTGTATTTTTTGTTATTGGGTTCATGTAAAAGTTTTTAACAGGTAGCAGATTAACATTTTGGGCAAGAAAGGGTTAATAGAAAAGTGGTGCTGCCGGCAGAGATTTGTGGCTGCTGCTCAGCAGGCTGGCAGCTGTAGCTGCTGCTGGGCAGGCAGGCATTTGTAGCTGCTGCGGAGCAGTCCTGCTTAGTGTGTTTAAGGTAACCTAGGGGAGAATCCAAGATTTCAAACACGAACTGCTAACAGAAAACGCAAGAGGAGTAGCGCACTCCCAAGCTTTACCAACCTCCACCCAAACAGCACCAGGGTGGCAGAGATAGAAAAAAAAAAAAAAAAAGAAAAAAAAAAAAAAAAAGAAAAAAAAAAGAAAAAAAAATGGGTAATGACACAGCAAACTCCTTGGCTGTTAACAGCGTGCAGTTTGCTTCTGCACCTGCTTCATATTCGTTTTTCATCAGAATGCCTTTGCTTTAAGGAAACATTTTTAACCTGACTTACTTCTCAAGAACTGATAACATGGGGGAAGGGATATATTTGTGTTCTACCTACAGGTCCATGGAGGCTGCCTGCAAAGTTTCTCAAGCCTTGCCATGAGCTGGACAGATGAGCGGAAAAACCCAATGCCTTAGCTACAGGAGCTTGAGTATATGTGCATGTAAAGTAGCTCTTGTTAGAGGCTGTGATTTTGTGTATAAAACCACCTGTATTTACTAGCCAGTTGCTAATAAGAAACTACACCTTGTATTGTATGGATTTGTTGTTGACGCAGAAGTCCCGGACACAGCACACAGACCAATATGATCAGGCTTGTGCCAAAGTTTATTGCGCAGATAGCTCAGTATATATAGGCACTCTACTTGTCTATCATTAACACACACAAGTCTAATTGGATACATGTATTGTTCACACGTCTAAATACCGAATAGGATTCACTCAGTAACAGCTTAATGATTGGTTAACTATGACAGCATATGCTTCAAGGTTACAGTTAACATTCCTTCTCTGCGTATCTCTCTCAGTAGTTTTCCGTGCTAACTTTTCCCAAGGCTTCTGCACGTACACAAACTTTAGTAACCCTCAGGCGAGGCCTCAATGCCTGCAGGTCACTACCTTACAATTGTCAAGCAATTGCCTGGATTGCTCACATGCCCATTCACAGTCAAATAGCTCTCCACAAATCCCTCTTTTTGTTTTTGAGCAATCCAGACCCGATTCACAGCACGAGATAGCATACTGACAATACACTTCCATAAACAACAAAAGATTAAAACAATAATAATCAATACCATTAAAACTGTTAAACCTTGTTTGATTAGTACTCCTAGCCAACCACCAATACCCCAAACCCTGTAATAATCTTTGAAACCAATCCCAATCCGAGAGCACTTGTGACTTTCTATGTATAGATTCAGAATGATCAGAAAGATTCATACAGCACATTCCTTCAAAATCTTCACATCCGTGACCTTGGGCTAGTAGTAAAGAATCAATTGCTGCTCTACTTTGCAGAGTAGCATGCCTTATACTATCTACATCTAATAAAAGATTACTTAAAGCTTCAGAAGTAGCATTAGTTTGTTTTGCAAGCCAACAACCTAGTCTATTTAAAGTAGTTAGTGTGTGAGCAATCCCGACTGAGGGGTCTATTCCAAAATTCTATGTGATCATTACAAAAACTACTAAAAGCGTGTGAACTTCTTTTTACACGATAATTGCTTTTACGTCTGATTTGCAAAATTTGTGATTGATTTGGCATTAATAGGGTCAGTCGTGCTAAACTACATGGTCCTCCTTTTATGTGAGAAGGGATCCCTGGCCAGACACGATCCCCACAAACTAAAAAGTGACCACTAGGCAAGCTAATAGGTTGGTTAGTAGCTTTAGATATGTTGCTGGAGGTATAATCACACCAAGAGCTATGGTTAGCATACACCGGCAGGGTGGCATTAACCCACCAAGCTCGTGACTGATTCCTCCCAACATAATTGAAATATAGACAATAGTCCATTTTTACAGACCCTAATAATTCCAATTCTTGTGGTTCCAACGAACTCTTTGGCAGGTAAGGTATCCAGCCATCCCAGGCATCTACCTTTCCCGTGCCTTGTGCAACAGCCTGCTGAGCCATTGGAACAGGCCAATTATCTATGGGCACAGCCACCAAACAAGTGGTGAATGGATTCTCTGGGGTACAGTTAAAATCCACATGATGATTATCGAAGTGGCTGATCTGACTGGTCCATATGTTCTTTCCATGGCCTCACCCACCGACTCGGGACCCATCGTGGTCCTTCACCTGTCGAAACACAAGCATATCCTCTGCCAGTCTTTTTTACCTCTACTGGGCCTTTCCATTCTCCTGTTCGCAAATCTTTAAACTGAACTTTTGCTGCCTCAACCTTTTGCACCTTTGATTGTAATGATGTATGATGGATTACAATTGGTGGAGATTCTCGGTTCCCTGTTAAACGCAGATAATTTAATACATACAGAGCTTTTGCAAGACGTTCAAATGGCATCTGTTCTCCCTCTTTTTGTTTTTGCAAAAGCGATTTCAGGGTAGCATGAGCTCGCTCAACAATGGCTTGACCTGTGGGAGAGTGTGGAATACCAGCGACTCTACGGATTCCCCACAGATTACAAAAATGTGCAAATGAATGTGACACATATGCCGGTGCATTTTCTGTTTTGATTTCTAAAGGAATGCCTAATGCAGCAATAGCAGCATGCATGTGTTTAATAACATGTTTAGCAGACTCACCAGTTTGAGCTGTGGCCCACATAGCATGAGAAAAGGTGTCAATGCTGACATGCACATATTTTAAACGGCCAAACTCAGCAATGTGTGTGACATCCATTTGCCATAGTTGTAAGGCAGCCAATCCTCTAGGACTGACCCCTAAGCCTAGACCAAAACCAATTTTTTGGCAGGAAGCACAAGACTGTACAATGCCTCGAGCGTCAGTAATAGGCAAGTTAAATTGCCGAGCTAACACCCTCGCTGATTGATGGAAAAAATCATGTGAGAGACGTGCCTGTTCAAACAAATTAATTGTATGATTTGTCCATGTTGCAGCAACAAGTTGGTCTGCATTGTTGTTACCAATAGACAGACCATATTGGAACTGATGGCTACAAATGTGTGTGATAAAATACGGTGTTAGCCGCTGGTTTAACAAATGTAACAACTGCATTAAAAGCATATACAAGGTAGTGTTTTTCACAGTTTTAACCATGGCTCGCTCAAGGCGTTGCACTGTCCCAACAACATAGAGAGAATCTGACACAATGTTTAACGGTGTTTCTGGCCATTGCTGGAAAACCCATAATACTGCTCTTAACTCCAGTGTTTGCAGAGAATCACCAAGATGACCCTGCAAAATATGATGTTTCCACTGGCTGTCTGTGTACCAAGTGGCAGCAGCTCGTTTAGATTTTCGCCCAGCATCAGTAAAAACTGTAAGCCCTTCTACTGGGGTTTCAGATCTGACTGGAATTTCTTCAAAAGTCTGGTCCTGTAAGATAGGTAAAAAATTTGTTGGAGGATAAGTGTTACTAAGTGTGCCTGGATATTCAGCAAGTGCAATTTGGAATGTCTCTGAAGTAGTCAGCAACCAGTTAAGATAATCCTGTACAATTGGAATGTAAATAACATCTGGTTCCCGACCCGCCATATCTATGATTCTTTTTCTGCCTTTTATTATCATGTTGGCAAAGAGTTCAATGCGGGTGCAGATGGTGTTTTTCGGCTGGAAGGATAAAAAGATCCACTCCAGTATTTTAAGGTCGTTATCGTTTTGCTGTATAATGAGACCAAGTAAATGTTTTCTTTGAGCTGAGGAATTGACAATTAACAGGCGCAAAGGTAATCCTGTTATTTGTCTTTGCACTGTAGCTGTTAAAATTTTGTCTGTTACCTTTTCTAATGCTAATTTTTGTTCAGGTGTTAACTGTCTGCGGCTATTAGCATTAACAGAGGTGCCTAACAAAGACATTAACGGAGCTAAATCATCATTTGTGATTCCTGCAATTGATCTCACTCACTGTATGTTTCCCATGAGTTTTTGTGCATCAGTAAGAGTGTTAATTTCAGTGTGCAGTTTGATTTTTTGGGGACGTACGGTACTACCCGTAATTGTCCAACCTAAATATTGCCAAGGGCATTGCCGCTGTACTTTTTCTGGGGCTATGTGTAAATTTTTTGATCAGAGAGTGTGTTGCAGCTCCTGCAAAATTTCAGTGACATCAAGTTTTTCTCCTGCTATGAGAATGTCATCCATATAATGGTACACTAAAAGGGATTGATGAGTCTGTCTAAAGGGTTGCAAAGCCCAAGCAACAAAAGTTTGACACAGAGTTGGTGAATTTTTCATACCCTGAGGCAAAACTACCCATTGGTACCGTTTTGCAGGTTCCTGCTTGTTTATGGCTGGCACAGTAAAAGCGAATTTTTCTGCGTCGTCAGGGTGTAATGGTATTGTAAAAAAACAGTCTTTCAAGTCAATAATTAATAAATCCCAATGTTCAGGAAGCATTACAGGAGAGGGTAATCCTGGCTGTAAGGCTCCCATGTCTTGCATTACGGCGTTTACAGCTCGCAAATCATGGAGCAAACGCCATTTTCCTGATTTTTTGGGAACTGTAAAAATAGGAGTATTCCATGGGCTCATAGATGGTGTTATATGTCCTGCATCCAATTGCTCTTGTACTAAATTCTGTACGATTTGCAGCCGTTCCTGCTTTAGCGGTCATTGGTCCACCCACACAGGAGTGGTGGTGGTCCATGTGAGTTTTAAAATAGGCTGCTCTACCATGGCCGCTGCTAAAAATTTTTAGTTATGAGACGTGCTCCCATTTGTGACAGGACATCTCGACCGATTAGTGCTACTGGTAAGTGCATTACATATGGATGGGTTGTCACCACAGTGCCATCAGTAAAAGCAAAAGAAACTGGAGTTTTACTGATCATGGTTTGCTGAGTTCCCCCCACTCCGATCATGCTAGTGTGTGCCGGTAATAGTGACCAATTTGCTGGCCATCTGACAGCCGGGATGATAGTAACATCCGCCCCTGTATCAATTAACATAGAAAGCGTTATTGATTGTCCGTTTTGATGGGTGATAATTATCTTTTCCTCAGGTTTCCCCTTTGCTATGTCGATTGCCAACATAATCTCCGGGGTACCTGTTGATCCAAATCCTCCTTGTCCCCTTTCACGAGTCTGGGCTTTTGGCACACAGGCTTGAAATGGTATTAATTGAGCAATTTTTGACTTTGCCGGTATGGTAAGAGGCGGGGTTAAGGTATATAACATGATTTTTATGACGCCGTGATAGTCCAAATCAATAAGTCCTGGCACCACAAATATACCTTTTCTAGAAACAGATGACCGACCAATAAGCAATGCACTTAATCCATGCCCTAACGGTCCTTTCTGGTCAGAATCAATTACTACGACTTCCGTGGAAGTCAGAGTAATGTCTACTGCTGTTGCCAGGTCCACTCCTGCGCTGCCGACTGTGGCGGCTGCGCAGCGGTCCAAGCACCCTGCATTTGTGTCGTCGCGCGCGGGTGAATCGCGCTCGACAACTTGTTTCCCGAGTTTTTGCACTCATGGGTATTGAAATAACTTCTCTTACAATGTATGCACCATTTCCGTGCCCGTGCAGTAGTTTGTCCGATCAGATTTGGATTAGGTGGACTCTTACAATTCCTTCTAAGATGACCTTGTTTCCCGCAATTAAAGCATTTTCCTACCCTTGGTTTTACAGCAGCTCCCACAGCTGCAGCCATTACAGTGGCTTTTTCTTGTTCGAGCATACGTTCAGCTGCCTCCAACAGATGTGCCGCATTTGACCCTCTTGGCAAATGACTGAGTGCCCTTTTCATTTTCTCATTAGCATTATCAAATGCAAGCATATCCAAAAACTTAGTTTTCATGATTTCATCTAAATCAGGATGCGCCATTATAGCGATGTGCAAGTGATCAATAAATTTGCTGTACGGCTCTGTAGGTCCCTGCTGCACAGATGTAAATGCAGGCCGAACCTTATCATCAGGTATGCTAAGGAGGGCTTTAAAGGCTAAATCTTGACTCAATTGCAAGACTTCATGGGCAAATCGCACTTGCAAATCAAGCCTCACAAATGGTCCCGCTCCCATTAACATTTGCGCTTGCACCCCGCATAATGGATCCCCCTGTTGTCGCGGTATTGCAGCAGCTCCATCACAAGCAGTTTGCCAGTTTTGATAAAAGTGCAACTGTTGTGATGGAGAAAGTAACATTTGTGCAACCATTCGAGAATCATACGGAGTGAACAAATGAGAAGAAAAAATATGCTGTAACAGCGATTGCGAGTACGACGACTTCAAGCCATACTGTGAAACGGCACTTTTAGCTTCTTTTAAAATTTTCCAATCTAACGCTTCCCACACGTATCCCCCATTATCAGCTACAACCGGAAAAGCCATAGGCAATAATTGCCCCTCAACCAATGCATCACGAATTACCCCTCTCCACCTCGCAGATGGATTCCCAAGGCCCCCCAGACTGCCCCCCGCCCCAACCCCGATCCCTGCCGACGGCACTGGTGGCGCAAGGGGAGGGGGGGGGGTTAAAACCGGGAAAGTTAGGCGGGCCGTCAGGCGGAGAAGGCATCAACTTTTCCTGCACTTTGTCCAGCCGCACTTCTAAGGCCTCCAATTTTTCCAACAACTCGTGTAGCTGGACTTCTTTAAGTCCGTTGTCGTGGTCGTCGATCTGCTCGCAACGAGATGGCGGCTCTGATGGTGGTAAAGGTGGAAAAAGTTGCGATGGTCTCACCGGTGACGGATCCCGTGAAGCGGCCGCAGAGGCCGTGGATCTCTGCTGAGAAGACTGCAAGTCTTTGCTGGAAGATGAAAGTGGCGGCGGCAACGAATCAGCTACTTGTGTAGATGTCTCTGCGCTGGTTTGAGTCAGAGCCGAGTGACCCGATATTCCCCGGTCGCCCACAGCTGTACGTCTTGGCGTTACAGCGGGTATGAGAGGTCACGTAAAAAGCATGCTAGTAGCCGATCCCGACTCCCCCGTCGGAGTCAGCGCTGCAAACGCAGACGCCGCAGCTTTTCGCTCTGCTTGCATGTCTTTTAGGGAGTCAACAACCAGTCTCCACACAGTGGGGTATTTGCTTGCCTCCTTGGACCCATTACTTATCTCTTCCCACAGCACTGCCCCAATTTTCTCCCAAGTTGCGATTTGAAAGGCAGCATCCGCTGAGGGGATCAACTCTTTTCCCTTTGCCCAGTGTAGCAAAGCTCTCAAGGCAGGCTCGTTATAATTCGCTCCTCTCACAGAAAGGATGTGTTGGAGGAGTTTCACCACTGCTGACTCTTCCCTGGACAGTGTGGACCCCATCTCCTCCCCGGCCGCTCACCTGATCAGGGCGAGATTCCCAAACTTTTTGCGCTAGCGACTTCCTAGTGCCGGGGCAGCACCCGATATCGACCGGCTTCTGCCCCCTCCTTCCTGTCGGTCTCGTCGGTTTTATCCAACGCCGATCTGAGGGTCCCTGTTCGGGCGCCACTTGTTGACGCAGAAGTCCCGGACACAGCACACAGACCAATATGATCAGGCTTGTGCCAAAGTTTATTGCGCAGATAGCTCAGTATATATAGGCACTCTACTTGTCTATCATTAACACACACAAGTCTAATTGGATACATGTATTGTTCACACGTCTAAATACCGAATAGGATTCACTCAGTAACAGCTTAATGATTGGTTAACTGTGACAGCATATGCTTCAAGGTTACAGTTAACATTCCTCCTCTGTGTATCTCTCACAGTAGTTTTCCATGCTAACTTTTCCCAAGGCTTCTGCATGTACACGAACTTTAGTAACCCTCAGGCGAGGCCTCAATGCCTGCGGGTCACTACCTTACAATTGTCAAGCAATTGCCTGGATTGCTCACATGCCCATTCACAGTCAAATAGCTCTCCACAATTTGTCACTTGTAAAACAGATGTGAGAGTATGCATATTTGCAGCAGCTGCTAGAAAATGCTAAGGCAAAAGCTAGAAAGATTCTAATACAATGATAGTGTCATAAAGCAGGTAATGGAATGAATTAAGAGGGTGGAAGAACATTACTGGTGGAAAATTTTCTTTGGCTGGTCCCTCACTGCCACTAGCATCTCCAACATGCTGCTGCACGCTGTAGTGTACATGCTGCTAATGTAAATCTGTATGTGCTTTGCCATTGTAGTGACTTGTTACTGAATGAAGCAGGTGAACCTCTGCACTGACAACAAGGTGCCACGACTGAGGTTGGCCAAATACCTCCTATCACAGTCAAGGGCAAGACTGGGTTGGCCTCTGTGTTTGTCACCAAGAAGAACCTTTCGCTCCGCTGCTGGCTGCAACCCAGCAGGTGTTGAGTGGTGGGGACACATGCCATGCCAGACCTTGATGTGAGGGATGGCCTCCCCTGTTATCAGAGAACTATACAGGAGAGAAAGGCAGGCCAAGCAGCCTGTGGTTGGCCTATGTTGGAGATACGATCTAGTCCAAATCCCCTGCTCAAGTAGGGTCATCTAAAGCAGGTAATATATAAAAAAAACAAGCAAACAAACAAACAAAAAAACAAACCAAAAACAACACAAGCAAGGGAAATGTAAGGATTTTCTTCAAACAGTTTGCAAAGCGTAATTTGTACAAAAATTTTTAAATTTGTCTAGTTTTGATTCTCTTTCTACAATACATCATTTGTGACATCTGACAGATGATTCCTTGCCCAAACCACCAGTTCTATATAAAGACCTACATGATAACGAGTGGAAAGGACCAGAGCCATTGCTGACATGGGGTCGAGGATACGGATGTGTACAGCTAGAGATAGGACCATACTGGCTGCCACGAAATGTATAAAGCCCCAGAACTCAACAACATAAAGAAACAACAATGACAGAAATCTTTGTAATATCTGTTCTGTTATGTGTGACGTGACTTCAAATAAGACTAATCTTACTGAAATAATGCTGCCTGGTGTAGTGGGCTGTTATGTAAATTACACAGGTCAAGCAGTGATAGAGCAGACACAGAAAATTGTAAAAAAGATGCTAGTAAAACAAAAAGGGGGAATGATAGGGGAGACCCAAAATGCACGAATCAACAAAGTATTGTTTGTCTTAAATTCTTTAACATTATCCAATTCTGATTTATACATGGGTATAAATGTCCCCCCAATGATTAGTCATTTTTCTGCACTAACCCATGTAGGCCCAGATAAGATAAATGAGTTTGGAAACGTTCTGTGTTTTGTCAATTATATTGTGAGTTATGTTATAGAAAGGCTTTTTGGAACGTTGGTGCACTTGCTTGTATTTTGGTAATTACAGATCACGAATATTTGGGAATGCAAAGATATTATGCAGCTGAGGAAGATTTGTATAATGAAGTTATAGAATGTAACAAAGGATGTAATGTGACTGCAAGACTAAAGCAAAGTGTGCAAAACGATTCCAGTGGAAGTTTGTTATGCTGTTTTTAATGGTAATACGTATGTGACTATGTTAAGTCAAGCAGAAGTAGATTCTTTAAAAAAGATAGTTTTGCAGAATTGTAAGGCTTTAGATATATTAACAGCTCAAGTAGACGGAGTATGTACTTTAATTAATTAATCTTGTTGTAGTTATGCTGGTCAGTCTGGAAAGATCTTGAAAGATGTTACAGAAATTTGGAAGCACGCGAAAGTGCTTCACAATGTCTATCAGAATGATAAAGTTTCTTGGTTAGATGCCCTTCTTATATCTTGGGTCTTTAAAGGTTGGCTCACATCTCTGATTAAAGGCATTGGAATGATTTTAGTGATAGTCTTGACCATAGTTATGATTATACCTTGTATTTTGCAATGTATTCATGGTATAATTGAAAACCTGGTAAAACAGCTTTGGCTTATTCAAGAAAAGAAAAGGGGGAGATGTGGATGATTTCTTGTTAGAGAATGGACATATGCCTGCTCTGAATAAAACCAAGCATGTGCAGCTGGCCATGTAGCAGGGGTAACTCCTGGTTACCTCTGTGCAGCCGACCGTGGAAAAGAAGCAACTCCCGGACAGTTAATGAAACAAGAATGCAGGCCTGGAAGATAAGAAGGAGCTAAGATAAGAAGGTTGCTGAATTGGACAGTAAATCTTGCTTGCTTACAAAAAACACACTTTAGGCATTCACGAGTGCAAAAGTTACAAGTACTCTCAGAATGGGACTGGTTTCAAAAGTTTTTACAGGGTTGGGGTGTTAGTGGTTGGCTAGGAGTACTAATCAAACAAGGTTTAACAGTTTTAATGGTATTGATTCTTATTGTTTTAATCTTTTGTTGTTTGTGGAAGTGTATTGTCAGTATGCTATTTCGTGCTGTGAATCGGGTCTGGATTGCTCAAAAACAAAAAGAGGGATTTGTGGAGAGCTATTTGACTGTGAATGGGCATGTGAGCAATCCAGACAATTGCTTGACAATTGTAAGGTAGTGACCCGCAGGCATTGAGGCCTCGCCTGAGGGTTACTAAAGTTTGTGTACGTGCAGAAGTCTTGAGAAAGTTGGCATGGAAAGCTACTGAGAGAGATGTGCAGGAGGGAACTGATAACTGTAACCTTGAAACATATGCTGTAATAGTTAACCAATCATTAAGCTGGCAGATAGGAGCAGCCTCACGCTCGCAGGCCCTTGTTCTCATGGGAGACTTCAACCACCCTGATATCTGTTGAGGGATGGTACGGCCCGGCACAAGCAATCCAGAAGGTTCCTCGATTGTGTGGAAGACAACTTCCTTCTGCAAGTAATAGAGGAGCCGACAAGGAGAGGTGCCATGCTTGACCTCGTCCTCACCAACAGGGAAGGGCTGGTTGGGAATGTGATGCTCCAGGGCAGCCTTGATTGCAGCGATCATGAGATGGTCGAGTTTGAAATCCTCAGGACAGTGAGAAGAGTGTGCAGCAAGCTCACTGCCCTGGACTTCAAGAGAGCAGACTTTGGCCTCTTCAGGAACCTGCTCAGTAAAATTCCATGGGATACAGCCCTAGAGGGCAGGGGGGCCCAAGACTGTTGGTTGATATTCAAGGATCACCTGCTGCAAGCTCAGGAGCGATGCATCCCAACTAGAAGGAAGTTTAGCAGGAGGGCCAGGAGACCTCCTTGGATGGATAAGGAGTTGCTGAGCAAAATTCAAAGGAAAAAAGAGGCTTATAAAAGGTGGAGCAAGGTCAGGCGGCCTGGGAAGAATACAGGGATGTTGTCCGGGAAGCTAGGGACCAGGTTAGGAAAGCTAAGGCCCACTTAGAATTAAACTTGGCTAGGGATGTTAAGGATAACAGGAAGGGATTTTATAGGTACATTGCCAATAAAAGACAGGTTAGGGACACCGTGGGCCCTCTCCAGAAGCTATCAGGAGAACTGGCTACCCTGGATTTGGAGAAGGCTGAGGTTCTTAATGACTTCTTTGCCTCAGTCTTTACCGGCAAATGCTCTGACCACACCACCCAAGTCTTGGAAGGCAGACGCGGGGACGGTGAGGGTGGGGACCCTGGGCCCACTGTGGGGGAGGATCTTGTTCGGGACCACCTTAGGAACCTGAATGTATACAAGTCCATGGGACCGGATGAAATCCATCTGCGGGTCCCGAAGGAGCTGGCAAATGAAGTTGCTAAGCCACTGCCCATCATATTTGAAAAATCATGGCAGTCAGGTGAAGTTCCCGATGACTGGAAAAAGGGAAATATAACCCCCATTTTTAAGAAGGAGAAAATGGATGACCCAGGGAATTACAGACCAGTCAGTCTCACCTCTGTGCCTGGCAAAATCTTGGAGCGGATTCTCCTGGAAGGCATGCTAAGGCACATGAAAACCAACAAGGTGGTTGATGACAGCCAGCATGGCTTCACTAAGGGGAAATCCTGCCTGACCAATCTGGTGACCTTCTATGAAGGGGCTACGGAACTGATGGACAGGAGCAGAGCAGTTGATGTCATCTACCTGGACTTGTGTAAAGCCTTTGACACTGTCTCACATGACATCCTTCTCTCTAAGTTGGAGAGACATCAATTTGATAGGTGGACCACTCGGTGGATAAAGAACTGGCTGGATGGCCGCACGCAAAGAGTAGTGCTCAGTGGCTCAGTGTCCAGCTGGAGACCAGTAACGAGTGGTGACCCCCAGGGATCAGTGTTGGGACCGGTCTTGTTCAACATCTTTGTGGGTGACATGGAAAGTGGGATTGAGTGCGCCCTCAGCAAGTTTGCCAATGACACCAAGCTGTGTGGTTCGGTTGATAAGTTGGAGGGAAGGAATGCCATCCAGAGGGACCTTGACACGCTTGTGAGGTGGGCTGATGCCAACCTAATGAAGTTTAACCATGACAAGTGCAAAGTCCTCCACCTGGGTCGGAGCAATGCCAGGCACAGCTACAGGTTGGGCGGGGAGGAGATTCAGAGCAGCCCTGCGGAGAAGGACTTGGGGGTGTGGGTTGATGAAAAAATGAACATGAGCCGGCAGTGTGCGCTTGCAGCCCAGAAGGCCAACCGTATTCTGGGCTGCATCAAAAGGAGCGTGACCAGCAGGTCGAGGGAGGTGCTCCTGCCCCTTTACTCTGCTCTCGTGAGACCTCACTTGGGAGTAGTGTGCAGTTCTGGTGTCCTCAACATAAAAAGGACATGGAACTGTTGGAACGAGTCCAGAGGAGGGCCACAAGGATGATCAGGGTACTGGAGCACCTCCCATATGAAGATAGGCTGAGAAAATTGGGGCTGTTCAGCCTGGAGAAGAGAAGGCTGCATGGAGACCTCATAGCAGCCTTCCAATATCTGAAGGGGGCCTATAGGGATGCTGGGGAGGGACTCTTCATTAGGGACTGTGGTGAGAGGACAAGGGGTAATGGGTTTAAACTTAAACAGGGGAGGTTTAGATTGGATCTGAGGAAGAAATTCTTTACTGTGAGGGTGGTGAGGCCCTGGAATGGGTTGCCCAAGGAAGTTGTGAATGCTTCATGCCTGGCGGCGTTCAAGGTGGGGTTGGACATAGCCTTGGATGGCATGGTTTAGTGGGAGATGTCCCTGCCCATGGCAGGGGGGTTGGAACTCGATGATCTTGAGGTCCTTTCCACCCCTAACTATTCTATGATTCTATTATTCTATGATTCTATGATTCTATGATTCTATGATTCTATTTCATTCACTGTTGGTGATACTATGTCATTCCAGGTTATTGCTGCCAATGAGTGGGCATATGTTGATGGTGCATTCCTTGTAATTTTCTGCCTCATGGGTCGTGTACATTAGACTTCATCTGGATCTATGGATGCATTCCCAGCATCCAGCTGGCAATAGATCATCTCTACAATGGCTGATTCCCTCAGAGACTGAATGCTTTTCTCTAGCGTGGTCCAGTTGGCTGAATGACTCATAACATCATCCTTGTATGGAAACCTATCTTTCATAGCTGCCAAGAGCTGCCTCCAAAGGCTGAGGGACCATTTCTCTTTTGCAATTGCTTTGTCAATTCCCACTTCCCTAGCAAGTGATCCCAGATGCTTAGCTTCCCTGCCTTCTATTTCATGACCATTGGCCCCATTGTCCCAGCATCAGAGCAACCAGGTGATGAAGTGCTCCCCTGGATGATGGGTAAAATCCTTTTACATATTCCGTAGCGTGGTTGAGGTCTAGGGTTGAGAAGTCACCTCTTCTTCTTCTTCTTCCTCTGACTCTAGTAATAATAAGTCTTGTTCAGATGCTGTCCTGTGTAGTAAGTGCATTGGTTCTTCAACTTTCTTCACTGTACGGGTTGCTTTCTGTGCCATTTTTACTTTTCCCATTGAGTACAGGGGCAACAGATATTGGCACAAATTGGTCCTCTGGTTTAGCTGCAGTGATTTTCACTGTGGCTGGAGTGGCGGCAGTATCTGTTGTTGGGGTTGGTGTAGCTTCTGTGCTTGGGGTTTGAGTAGCACTAGCAGCTGTGCTGTCTGTTGCTGTCGTGGTTTGAGTAGCTGCTGTACTTGTCACTGGGGCTGGTGTAGCTGCTGTGCTTGGAGCTGGAGTAGCTGTGCTGTCTGTGGCAGTCGGGGTTTTGATAGCTGCTGTAATTGTCACTGGGCTTGGTGTAGATGCTGTGCTTTGAATTGGATTAGCTGCATTGTCTGTTGTAGTCAGAATTTGAGTAGCTGCTGTACTTGTCACTGGGGTTGTTGTAGCTGCTGTATTTGGAGTTAGAGTAGCTGTGTTGTCTGTTGCTTTGCCATCAGATCCAGGTACATTTTTTTCCTTTTGAAGTCTCTGGATAGTGTTGAACAGGGCTCTGTAAGCATAGGCCAAGCCCCAGCACATTGCCATGATTTGTCCCTCTAAGTATGACCAGAATGACAACACACCTCCTTTAAGTGTTTTACTAATTTTTACAGATTTTGCACTTGTTCAGTGGTGAAGTTCCAAAGCACTGGAGGGGCCCACTGGCCTAGATACTTGCCCATACTATCCCACACACCCCGCCACTCATGACTGTCCAGCCTCAGGGAAAATCACTTGGTCCTCCTATATCATTGTCTAACCCTAGACAAGGCCCAAACCCGACTCTGCTTAACTCCTGAGATCAGGCAAAATGGTCATGGGCAAAACACACTGTGTATTTAATCCTAAAATCAGAAGCATTGCCTTTTGGGGTTGCCTGGCTTTTCTCTGCAGATCATAAAGAAATTCTTAAGGTGGCAGATTGGCACACAACCTTATACTAAGATGGGAATGTAAACCCCCATACTGTCGGGTTTGTGTCTGCCTGTTTTTCCACAGCCCAGTCTGGTGCTGATTTAGCCACCTTTTGAACTGATAATTTCTCTAATGACAGTTACTATAGCTGACAGTTATTGTTTGTGGTGAAGGGATTTTGAAAGATCTGGATAATGTGAACTAATTACAGTACAGTTTCTGATTCGTATGATACAGACTGCAAAATGTTATATCAGGTGTTGATTTTATGGGTAATTCTGAAAATAATCTGGTTTAAAATATCAGAATTATTTTTTTTTGTTTAGTAACTCAAAGCTTTACTTTTGTTTAATGCATGTTTTTCAATGAAGACAATATTCTCTTGCCTTGTTAAATATCTTCAGAAAAGTTTCATTTGGAATTTTATAGTCTTGTGTCTGTTAGGATAGTGCTGTCAAAATCAAATATCTTTGCCTGTCCAGTTCATTCTTTTATGGTAGTGATGAGTTTAATTGTTTTTCCAATGTACTAATTTCCAGAATTTTCTCACTGGTTTCTTAAAACTGTGTTGAAGTATAGTGTTATCTATGTCATTCATAACCATGTAACAGAAGAATGCCTGCATAATAAAAACCCACCTACAAGTAGTTTCTGGCTTTGACATGTTCTCTATGCTCAGATAACTCTAAAGTACTTTTTACTTAGAAGTAACAGAAGTGAAGAATAGTTGATTTGTAACCTTATTATTGCTTTTAACATTTATGATGTTTAGCATGTGAACTTCTGCAATATCAGTTAGGTAATCACAATGGCAAAAGTCTGCCTCTAGTCTCTGGGGGCTTTTGTTTTGTTTTTTTAACTGACCCTTCACAAGTTGATTATCCCGTAGGAGTTATTCTGTCACGCAAGGCAAATAATTTGCGAGGAATAAGAATTACAAATACAGATTAAATGCCAGGTTAATCTGTACTGGTGTTTCAGGATTGTATGCAGTACCTTTTTGATTTCATAATATTGACTGAACACTGAACCCCTCTCCCAGGTGAACCACTGACTTTCCTACTCAGTGTGAAAGAATGGGGAGGAGGACAATCTGAGATGTACACTGGGGATCAGGCTGAGGAGGAGGCAGTGGTTTAAACTGCAGTGTTGTGAGTTGTAGACATATTGAAGCTTTGGGGCAGCCAACAAAAATCTGTGGAATTGAAGCTTAGTGGTTTTTAACTTGCAAATATTTGTGCCTAATGGAGAGCAGAGTTTAAACTAATCCAATGACCAAACACCATCTTTTCTTTTTTTCTTTCAGATTCATTACTTATAAATTTATTTTTATGTTGAATGCTTGGGAGTTCTGCATTGTATTATGTCTTCACTCTCTTCCTTTTATGCTTTGCATGCTTACTTTTATTACTTCATATGTGCTTGCCACTTTCGCTTTGCATGGTCTGCTTGGCTTTTTGCTACCAACTTGTCCTACCAGCACCTGGATTTTCTATGTCAGAACTACCGTTGCAGTTACGTTTAGTCTGGGACCAGCATGACTGGCCCTTCATGCCCTCTATAAAATCTGTGTCAGAGCATTATCTGGTATGTCCAATGCACAATATGACTGTAATCATAGTCCTGGATAAAGATGCGTAATTAAATGTATATATCATAGCTCTTTAGTGTAAGGCTGATAGAGAAGGTGTGGTTTTCCCTCTACAAAGATTGCACTGTGTTTGACAAATCTATCGGCGTGGATAGGCTGCGTGGAGACCTCATAGCAGCCTTCCAGGATCTAAAGGGGGCCTATAAGGCTGCTGGGGAGGGACACTTCATTAGGGACTGTAGTGATAGAACAAGGGGTAACGGGTTCAAACTTAAACAGGGGAAGTTTAGATTGGACAGGAGGAAGAAGTTCTTTACTGTAAGGGTGGTGAGGCCCTGGAATGGGTTGCCCAGGGAAGTTGTAAATGCTCCCTCCCTGGCGGTGTTCAAGGCCAGGTTGGACGTAGCCTTGGGTGACATGGTTTAGTGGGAGATGTCCCTGCCCATGGCAGGGGGGTTGGAACTAGCTGATCTTAAGGTCCTTTCCAACCCTAACTATTCTATGATTCCATGACCCTTTAAAGACGAACAGGAAACCAGCTCCGAGAATCATCATCAGTGCGAGGTGGGAGGCTCAATCTTAGCGGGAATACCTTTGGGGCAAAAGGTTTTGAGGCAAAGCTGTCAGACACTCGGGGACAATTAGGTGGGAGGACTAAAACCAAGACTGAGTATTAAACCACTGTCCTTGTTCCTTCTTGGAGGATTTCTAGCAAGAAAAGCAACATCAAAGAAGTAAAGAAGGCAGAAGAGCCCAAAACAAGGAAGAAGCCAGGGCCTAAGCCCGGCTGGAAAAAAAAGGTCAAGTGTGAGAGGTAATAAGGAGGTGGGTGGCTGGGCAGTGCCCCTGCTCAGCACGCTGGCTGATGGCAGGGCTCTGCTTCATAGGGAGGAGCTGCCGACCATTTACAAGTGTCCTTACCAGGGCTGCACAGCTGTCTACAGGGGGGCCGACGGCATGAAGGTGAGTCAGGGTTTGCTCCTGTCCCAAACCTGTAGCTTTGAGTATTACAGAGCCACTTCCACATAAGGAGAGGGTCCCTGAGATTTAATTCACTGCCTCGCTCTGCAGGAGGCAGAGTCCCTGGTTTCTCACAGTGAAGCAGCACTGATGCATGAGCCTGCGAAGATGGTTTTTGAGGGATTCAGGTTTTTGGCTGGGGAAAATACAACCCAGTGCTTAAAAGCTTTGTCCTTTCTTTACAGAAACACATCAAAGAGCATCATGAAGAGGTACGGGAGAGGCCCTGTCCTCATCCTGGCTGCAACAAGGTGTTCATGATTGACCGGTACCTACAGCGGCATGTGAAGCTCATTCATACAGGTGTGTTCTGGCTGGTGACAGGCATCACAAACACCCAACACTTGATTGCACAAGGCTTGTAGGTGCTGTGGCAGAACTCTGTGTGGGGTTTAGAACTGTCTGCCTTGCCTGTAAACCTGGAACAAGCCATTGTGTGGGGGATGTGAGGCAGAGGGAGGAATTCAGACTCCAGCGGTAAGCATGGGCAGCTGCACATGTGCATTTCCCGTACTAAGAAATAAGCAGAATTGATGACCCTCCCGTTTTCCATTGCAGAGGTACGTAATTATATCTGTGATGAATGTGGGCAGACCTTTAAGCAACGCAAACACCTCTCAGTCCATCAGATGCGGCACTCGGGAGCAAAGCCCCTTCAGTAAGTGCACACCAACCCTGCCTTCATAGCTGAGAGAAGGGTAGTGAAGTTCTGCTGAGCCCTCACAGTCACTGACCTTAGCCCAGAGTGACTCTGTGACCCAAACCCTGCCTGTAGCTGGCAGTGTCCTGGCTAAATCACTTTAAATGTTCATCTACAATGTGCATCCTGTTGTTGAGCAAGTCTTACACATCCTTCTGATCATGTTGCCCTTCTGAGTTCAGCAGGGGAGTGCTCAGCTACCACCAGCAAGCTGCAGGCCTGAGGAGAGAATCGTGTTGGGTGACTGGTGTGGTTGTAGGAAATACTACAAAGCTGTGGCTATCTTGTGGGCTTATTCAGTGCAACAAAGAGCAAGCGCCACAGCCATGGCTTCAGGCTTGGTGCTGAGCCCCTGTTTTGCTTTGCAGGTGTGAGATCTGTGGTTTCCAGTGCAGGCAGCGAGCATCGCTCAAGTACCACATGACCAAACACAAAGCTGAGACAGAGCTGGAGTTTGCCTGTGACCAGTGTGGGAAGCGCTTTGAGAAGGCCCATAACCTTAATGTCCACATGTCCATGGTGCACCCTCTGATCCAGGTTCGGGACAAAGCTAAGCCACTGGAGCCAGAGCCCATTCTCTTCCTAAATACTTCAGGGACTTCAGAAAGCCAGGTGGTAAAGCCAGAAGTGACTGCACAGCAGGAGCCCACCTGAGGGGGATGGGGAAGCTTTCCCAGTCCAGCCCTGTAGAAACCATATGGCAGAGCAGAGACTTTTAATCTATGTTTTAGTCTCCCAAAGAGCTCAGTGGAATTAGCTTCAGCTTGCTCAGAAAAAGCTTGTCTTCATGCTGTGATTATCCATGCTCATGTCTGATTCAGCAGTGTTGTACTAAACATCTGTCGAACCCCAGGGGAATGGATGTTCAGCAGCATCCCTTCATGGTCTCCTTTCTCCCCATGCACACAGTTGCAGAAACAGACTGTTCCCTGCCTGCAGGAACTGCTGCTGCCTGTACAAAAGTGGCCAGATGTGGCTCTAAGAGTACATAGGACAGTGGAGTGGACTTAAAGCAGACTTTTCTCGATTAAGAAAAAAAATAAATTCCCAAAGCCAAGTCTAAACTGAAATTTGTAACCTACTTTTTATTGTGAAAAAAACTTCATGGTTATGCTTGTAAGAAATTATTTACAAAAGTAATGTGAAAGGAACAGCAGTAGTGAAGAAGGTAGTACCTTATCTGGTCCTTCAGCCATAGGCAGAGTGTTTTGCACTTGCTGGGCCATGTGCTGCCTACTGCCCTGCCTGTCCCTCAGAACAGATCAGCTCTTTGTTCAGCTCCATGGCTGCAGCGGGCCTCAAGACTTGCAGGAGGGTGGCTCTCAGCTCTGGGTCAAGTTCCTCACAGGTGGCCAGTTGCTGGGGGAAGAGGGTGAATAGCATTAGACTTGCTCATGTTCCTCAAAGGAAGGCCAGAACATCTTGCTGCTTCTCAAAAGTGCGGGTTTGTGGGAGACTTTAACACCTGCCTCTTTGCTGTGCTTGATAATTTCTCTCAAGACCAAGCATTAAGCAGTGGGAGCAAGACTGTGCAAGGGCAGTGTTTAATGTTGCTGAGAAAGATGGAGCCTGTAGCCCAGGTGAGGGAGGACATGGCTATAGCAGTGGTTGAGCAGCAGGTGTCCTCCACTGCTCCCAAATGCATTACAAAAGCACACTGTCACAGGCTCAGCAGCCAGCACCAGCACAGGAGCAGTGCCCAAGAAAGGCTACATGGGTTGGGAGAAGGGGAAGGCAGGGAATCTCAACACACCAGTTGTGTATTTCCAACGCTTTTGTCAGGGTATGGTGGGATTGCACCAAGCAGAAACTGCCAGGCCATGGAGATCACCTCCAAGGGGGGATCCTCCTGGAGAACAAGAAGTGACACAGCCAGTCGGGGTCAAACACAATGTCACTTTCAGCTCTCAGTCTCTGCCTTCAGAAGTGAAAACAGGAACGGCTAAGCCACACCTAGGGGCTGTTCACAAGTTAAGCAGATCAATACAGCCACCCTGAGATCCTGTACAAGTAAGGCAGTTTTGGGCAGCAGCTTCTCTAAGCCCTAAGGCCTGAGGAAGCTGCCTGCCTGCCAAAGCAGTTGCACAAGCTCCCTTTGCCTTGTATGGGAAGGGGGGAAGAAGGGGGATGCTGCAAGTGGCAGAAGGGATAAAGAATAGGATTTATGGTTCTCTTTCAAGACAAAAAAAAAAAAAAAAAAAAAAAAAAAAAAAAAAGACTGTGCTTAAGGCACATGCTCTGTATGGACTGGGCTCTGGCCCACTTGGTCAGATTGCAGCAGGTCTTTCCCTTCCACAAAGACCAGAAGCAGCTGGATGTAGAAATCGAGTACCACATAGAGGAAGGTCTCCTGAGTGAGCAGCTCGTGGTGAAAGCATGGGGTGAGGCTAGAGGAGGTCACACATTCCAGATATTTTCCTCCTTAATGACTTTTCCTTCAGACTCTCCCAAAGGCAGACTATGAGGACAACTGATTATGTTTCACTGAAATCTGCTCCCTGATCCAGTCTGTAGGTGACTACACAAATGGCTGCACTTCAAAGCTGTGAAGACAGCAAAGGGGCAGAAAGAGGCATTCACAGGCAGGAGGGTGCTGTTCCAGAGTTCGAGGATTCCAGGTGAGAGAAAACGAGAGACAAATAGAGAACTCTCAACTAGTTTATTAATATAGGAAAATATAGAGATAGTAAAGGATACAGTCAGGGATACTTCTGATGTTTGGTTATCTCACCAACCCCAAGGACCCTGTGAAGACGATCAGGAAACCAGCTCCGAGAATCATCATCACAGTGCGAGGTGGCAGGCTCAACCTTAGCGGGCATACCCGCAGAGGCAGCATTGACCTGGGTGGTATGAGGTTCTGCCTCCCCCGCATTGCATGAGGCTCAGGCTTTTATACTGACAAAAACGCACACTCATTCCGATGCAGGGGGGCCAGCCTACGTCAGAAGAAGCGGCCAGCAATATCTAGAAAGGTCTCCAAGGGTCGAGACTTTTCTGGGAAGTTCTAAAGTGGAACTTTCCGGGTAGGAACCAAAGCTGGACTTTCTGGGGAGGAGCCAAAGCAGACAAACAGTACTTTTCTATCTTTGTGTGTTTCTACCACGGACCATTATCTATTGTCCCTGACACATTCCACCCCATGGTCCGTGGTTGGAACACACAAATATTTTACCATCCGTGCTACAGTTTTATATAGTATGCTGTCTATAAGGGAATGGATTAGCGCTAAAAAACAAGGAACATAAAATACATAAAAAACCCAATACCTATTGCCACTAATAATACAACAGCTTTTCGCAGCTAGTCCCACCCCCCATGTCCATCTCTGCAAGGGGTTCCACCTGGCGTTTTCTGCTAGGTGGTTAGCGAGGGTCTTCAACTTTTGTATTTGTGCATGTATTGAACTGGAGTTGTCACTTAAATTCGTGCAACATACCCCATCAAAGTCTTCACACCCATGCTAATGTACTAAAAGCAAAAAAAACCAATCGCTGTCCTATTTTGTTTTGCACGATCAAGGCGGCAAACACTTTGGCTTCAGTTCTTCACAAAATATTAACAAGTCTCCAGATGACATGGAGGAAAAGCAAAGCAAAGCAGTGATGTCCAGGCTCCAAAATCAAGGTTTCATCAATGCGTTGTCCAGATATACTGGGAGTCTTGGGAACCTGGAAATAGATACTGTTACTTCCAAAGACACAGTCCTTGGCTTTTTTTATCCCCTTCTCTGCTTAAGAAATCTTAAATCACACAAGAGCAGTTTCTTGACATTAGCCTTTGAGAATAGAAGATTCAAATATGATAGTTATTTATTATATTATTATTACTTATAATAGTTACTTATGCTAATAATGAAACCTGTTTTAGATGACCCTGTTTGAGCAGGGGATTTAGACTAGATCATCTCTCGTGCCAACCACAGGCTGCTTGGCCTGCCCTCTTATAACAGCGGAGGCCATCCCTCACATCAGGGTCTGGTATGGCATGTGCCCCCACTGCTCAGTGCCTGCTGGGTTGCAGCCAACAGCAGACCTAAAGGTTCTTCTTGGTGGCAAACGCAGAGGCCAACCCAGTCTTGCCCTTGACTGTGGTAGGAGGCATTTGGCCAACCTCAGTCCTTGCACCTCATTGTCAATGCAGAGTTTCATCTGCCTCATCCAGTAACAAGTTACTACTAGGGCAAAGCACACACAGATTTACATTAGCAGTATAACTACTACAGGGTGCAGCAGCGTGTTGAAGTTGCTGATGACAGTGGAGGACCAGCCAAAGAAAATTTCTCACCAGTGGGGTTCTCCCACCCTCTTAATTTGTTCCATTACCTGCTTTATAACGCTACCATCGTGTTAGAATCTTTCTAGTTTTGCCTTAGCATTTTCTAGCAGCTGCTGTAAATTTGCATGCTCTAACATCTCTTTTACAAGTGACAAATCCATACAATACAAGGTGTAGTTTCTTATTAGCAACTGGCTAGTAAATACAGGTGGTTTTATACATGAAATCACAGCCTCTAATAATAGCTACTTTACAAGCACACATATTCCAGTAGTTACTTTCCCGTTGCCCCCAAGTGATGTTTTGCAATCATTCGTTTTTCTCTTCCTCTATCTCATTCTGCTCGGGGTCAGCTCCTGCAGATAAGGCATCGGGTTCTTCAACTCGTCTGTGCAGCTCATGGTACGGCTTGACAAACTTTGCAGGCAGCCACCACAGGCCTGTAGGTAGGAGGACACAAACATACCCCCTCCCCAGGTTATCAGTTCTTGAGAAGAAGACAGGTTAAAGTGTTTCTTTAAAGCAGAGGCATTCTGATGAAAAAGAAATGTGAAGCAGCTGCAGAAGTAAACTGCGCAGTGTTAACAGTCAAGGAGTTCGCTATGTCATTACCCACAGTTAAAGTGCCAGGCAGGTTGGAATATGACCTAATATGACCAATAAAACCAGAATAATTAGTGCAGCAGCCAATACAGAAGCCCTATGAGCCTCTGCTCTGACATCTTGACAGTAGATGAAGAGGAGCTTGGGTGCCGCTGGAGGGCAGAGGTGTCCAGCACTTCATGTTCACTGATGTACATGCAGAATCAAAAGCAATACTTATTAACCTCTATGGCTCAGACCATGTTGTCACATTATAAGGGGGGTTTCCTTGAACCCTTTATATTTGCTCAGCCTGTCAGTGTTCCAAGAAGGACGACTAGCCTGTTTGCGTCCCATTGTGGGAACCCTACTGGACAGCCCACTGTATCGGAGGGTAATTCGATTAACCTATTCAGGGACCCACGCTGACAGCATCACTGAATCAAATCCCTTATGTGCTGTTGATAGCACACTGGCTGCAAAACAAGCTTGAAGCAACACACAAAAAGTGAAAGGGTTAATATCAATAAAACAACAACAGGATGAAACACTTTCTTCAGACTTCCTGTAGCTGTGGGTGACTATCTGAAGAGTGTCCCACCACTGATGTTCTCTGTCTTTCTTCACTCTTTCCAGAATTTGGTGTATCTTTTCTGCATCATGATGGACAGTAATCAGAGTCTTTTCATCCATTTTCTTGAGCTTGCTTCAGTAGTCATTTCAGATATTCATTCCAATAGGGGTAGGCAGCAGATCTCAAATCAGCGTTTAATTAGACTGTAATAGGAGCTGAATAAACAATCACTCCTCAGGCTGTTTCCCAGCCTGGCCTTGCACCCCTGCACACAAACACTCCCTGGCCTGCTCCAGACCCAGGTGCACTATCAGCAATTCTTCTTCTTTAATTATCCACATTGCGGGAACAGGACAGCTTGCAGTTCCCACATCTCCCCCTTTCCTACTCTCCCCTGGTCCTGAGCCGCTTTGTCCAAGCCCAGTCCTGGTAAATCCCTTAACTGGCTTAGCTTTTCAATCACTTGTTCAATGGGGTTTCCTTGTTCTGATACTAGTATAGGGTTGTGGGTTTTTTTGTTTGTTTTTTTGGGGGGGTTTTGTTTGATTGTTTGTGGGGTTTTTTCTCTTTTTATTGTTGTTTTTCTTTTTTTCTTTTTCTTCCCATCCACCCCATCTAGCAATACAGTATCTGCTCCTTCCTCCATGAGGCAAACTGGCCAGTTCTGGGGTTCCTCCCCTGGCCTTTGCTTGTATTTATCCAGTAAGTTACTAATCTCCTCAGGACTATAGTCTGTCAATTCATCTGTTCTTACTTGTCTGCTTTCCCCTGGTAATCATCTTACATTTTAAACGTAGGAGATGCTCTGGCTCCTTCCTTTTTCACGTCTGCCTCATCTCTGGTATTTGATTCTGACTCACTGGTATCCCAAATATTCCATATCTCTGAGTCCCAATCTGGTTGGGTTACTACTGCCCGTTCCTGCGGTCCCGTATCCACACCGGGCTTTGGGCATCTCTGCCGCCGCCATGGCGCAGCCCCCACGGCATACTACGTTGCTAATTTCTCTAGGTTTTTTTTTTTGGTTGGTTTTCTTTTGGGTTTTTTGCTTGTTTGTTTCTTTTTCCCGCCACCCTGATGCTGCTTGGGTGGTGGCTAATAAAGCTTGTTGTTGTACTACCCCTCTCACCTCTTCACTTAGCAGTTCTGTTTTTCAACCAATCTGTTCTTTCCAGTCCTTGATTCACCCCCAGGTTACTTTGAACACACTAAGCAGGGCTCCTCCCATGTGCCCAGCATGTTGCAGATGCTCTTTAGGCTTTGCTTGTGGTGTCTCTACAAACTGCCCTAATCCTTCAATAGATCGAGAGGGCTTTTTTTTTTTTTTTTTCCACTTCATGGCTCCGGCCCCACCTGAGTACAGGTTTTCTACCTATCCCACAAAGTACTCCGCGGCCCTGGTGACAATCCTGCCCTTTCCACCGGTGGAGCACTGGGAGCCAAATCGGAGGGCAGCTTCTTTTTGAGACAAGGAGGCACCAAATGTAATCAGTTCTGGGTAAGGTTGGGTTTGGTGGCTTTGTAATGGAAAATAACTGGTGCTTGAAGGTAGTTGACATAGTTTTGGGTCCTTAGGACCTTAGTACAAAAAAATGTGTGAAAAACAATAGAAAAACAGGACATGGGGATTGGGAGTGTCTGGGACTAGCAGATGTCCAGGATGGGCACCTTTAAACTAACTGATAAGTAGAAGGACAGGATGATTGCTATGTTTGTGGTGTTAATGAACCCATTAAGCTGGTGTAGACATCTACTGGGGAGAATCCCGACTAGCAGATGTCCAGGATGGGAGCAGTTAAACTACCTGATAAGTAGAAGGACAGGATGATTGCTATGTCTGTAATGTTAATTAAGCTGGTGCTTCAAAGACTGCCAGCAGTTATGCAGATTGTTGGAAGAAGTAAATGACTCTCAAAGACCACCATCACATTTTTGTATGTATGCGGGAAACTTTCTGGAAAATGATGTAATTCATGTGTTGCCTCATGAATATGTATGCATGCCCAAGTGACTATATAAGGATGGCCTGTGTGGCAATACGGTGACACACGTTAGGAGGAGCTATCCCCCGTGCCTCCCGGTGCCGCAATAAAGAATATCTGCTTGTCAACCTGAAAACTTTGTTGGCGAGTTTGCTCCTGGAGTTTTCTCCTAATCATTTTGAACATGGTTACCCAGCTCTATCAAATAACTAATGAGGCCTCACTGCCTTTTTAAGTGCCCACCTCCACCCATTTTCTTTTTTATTTCTTCGAGTGGCTCTCCCTGCTCTGCGCGGCTACAATTTACTCCATTTTATTCAGGAGTTCTGGAAAAGTATTGACCACTTTCAACTTGTTGTCTAACCTTATGTCTTTAGCGAGCTTTGTTTGTCATTGCAAACTCATACAGTTATATCCACATAGCAACACCTATGACTTGCGAAAGCCAATACATTTTTGTGTTTATCACATCGCTGTCCGATACCTGTGCACCTCCCACTACACGGCTCCACGTACAGAACGTGGCGCAATCCGGTATCTGTGCACCCCCACTTCATAGTAATACGTGGCATAACCTGGTAGCGGTGTACTCCACTACCTGGCCCCACTAATTCTTTATGCCCAGCTATTTCTCTCACTCTCAGACCGGGTATCCCATCCTCGTCGCAATTTACGTTCCAGAGTTCGAGGATTCCAGGTGAGAATAAACAAGAGACAAATAGAAAACTCTCAACTAGTTTATTAATATAGGAAAATATAGAGATAGTAAAGGATACAGTCAAGGATACTTATGATGTTTGGTTATCTTACTGTGATAAAAAATCCGAGACCAAGCTCTCTATGTTTGAGCAGCTTGAATTTATTGAGCGAATAAAGGTAAGCAAACAGCGCTGGGTGCGCGGGGAGTCTGCGCTCCGTCAACATGCACACCTGCGAACAGCAGCATATAGCATTTATAGTCTATACTCTTACATATTCAACAAGGGTGATGCAATATGCAAGTTGTCCTCTGCTTCGTATTAAAATGAGTTTCGCAAGTCCCTTCCTTATGCGCACTGCCTCCTGGTGGTCTTGGGCGAGGGTCTCCGGATGAAGTAAGAGTCTTCTTCAGTGACCTTTATACAGACTTCTAAGGTTGAACTCTTCACCTTCTTATCTCACGCATGTCTTCTTGTCCTTCCTTCCAGTAATCAACCGTTCCCAACCAGTTTACACCCATAAGGCTTGCATTCCGGAAGCTTGTGATTGCATTAGTTCCCTTGTTTAAGTCTGTATCTACAGCTAACACAACAATTCTCTATTTAACTAAGTCTATATTGACACGGATCAGTTTTTAATCCTGTTCAAATATCGTCTTTACTTACATGAATCACATTTACATTTCTCACAGTCCCCCATCTTTTTCTTTATAGTATTGATTCGTGTTTTAGTTTCCAATCGAGTCAGTACTTGTTTTATTGGAATCAATTCTGGATCCTCTTTTGTTTTTATAATCATTAGGGAATGCATCTTTTCTTTCCCTTCTTCGGGATCAATGGGCACAGCCGATATTTGCATTCCTTGTATAACCGAATGTATTAATCTAATAAAACAAGATATTAAATATGGGATAATTAATAACCCTGTGAATATCCCCAATACAATTGCTCCTATCCTAGTAAACCAGTCATTATTGAAGAAATTACCCCACATCCCTCCCAAGTTTATCCCATTCCAAGTTTGAACTGGGACATGTGTAATTTTCTTCATTTCCCTTACAAGTTCATTTACAGCTTTTCCTTCATCATCAATTTCTAAACAGCAATCACTAAGGTTAAACTTTCCACACACACCTCCTTCCTGTGCTAACAAATAATCCAGAGCTAAGCGATTTTGATATAAGACGGTTCTCATTTTTGTATATTGTTTTGCAATCAGTCCTAATGCATCTCCAGTTTTGTTCACTACTATCTCTACTACAGCTTGCAGTCTAATAATTCTATTGAGCATATATATTTGAGTTCTATAACCCCAGGACCCATCTTCTGCCCACATAGCAGGATCATAGTAGGCGATTGTCCTCTCAGGTGGCCACTCATTGTCTTTCCACTGTCCTATCTGTAGACTCCTTTTATATCATCTTTGTCTTAATTCATCAGCCTCAGTATACACTTGGACTCCTAATCATTCTCCCAGATTTATGGGTAACAGGAAAAAACTGGGTCTTATAGTTCCTAATACACAGGATCCTGTCCAATTCTTTGGTAAGTATGCATAAGCTAATCTGCCACAAATCCAGTAGTGTCCGTCCAGAGTTGGACACCCATCTGGTATGGTTGTCCCATTAGTCCAATTTCTAAATTGATCAGCCATTTCCAGCGGTTTTCCCCATTTATCCCATTTGTTCCTAGTTTCATTCTGCGGTGGGAGATCATGGACAACGCAGCAACTACCAATGTGATCAAACGTTGACAATTTATTAAACGCAAGCACCACCTTTTATAGAAAAGTTACAAAGTACTGGAACATTCGATAACATCTGATTGGTTAACACCTCTTAGCCAACTGTTAGCAACAGCTTAATGATTGGTTGCAGCTTATGAAACTTCCATAGGCTCCTGTTTTGCAAGCAAGGTTTGCTTTGTGGTAACCTGATCCGGCGGCCCGACTTCCTGCTCAGTGCCTTTGTGGTAACCTGATCCGGCGCAGCTCATGACATCCTGCTCAGTGCCCCCCCAAGGCAACTTCCTCTTCATGTTGGCACGCAGGCGTCCTTTGTTAACCCTTTCAGTAGCCTATGAAGCCCTCCGCTCACTGCTCGAGTGAGGCTAAGTCAAAGGTTGGATTGCTCATATGTCCACTCGCAACAAGGAACACTCCAACATCATTCCATAGGTAACCTCCTTCACATTCCAGGTTACTTACCTGTTTTCCATTTCCCAGATTTTGCCAGCAACTTTTTCCAATTATACTTGTTTGAAGTACCCACTGTTGTTTCCTGTTACCTTTTTTTGTTATTTTCCATACTCCAGGATCCATTGCTTTCTATGGCTTCCCATGGCCATCGTTCACCCTGATTAGTTCCTCCACAAACATAACAGTTAGTTACATTTAATGATTTAGCAATATTTTCAGCCAAGTTTATAAATAGGTTTTTGGCAACTGTAGGAATCTCATATTTTACTCCTGTCTTGATTTCATGATAAAACAAGTTGAACAACAGTCGATGCTGGATTGATTCTTTCATTTTCTCTATTATTTTTACATTAAGGATTATCCCTGAGTCCTCTCCTGTCCCATATATTTTAAGTCCCAATTTGACCTCTTGTTTTTCCCATTCAGCAGGATTTAAAATAGTTATATTAACAGGATTACAAGTACGGGCCTCACAGTGTGAGGATGTGTGGCCCTTTTCAATTGTTGCTTCTAAGTCAACTCCCGCACAATGGTCGGGCCATCCCCATGAGGGAGTCGTACTCCAACATGCACATCCCCATCTGTTAAGTGAACAATAATGATAACTTCTTTTTTCAACAGATTGATGAGGGGGATAGCAACTGCTAGGCGTAGGACCTGAGTTTGATCCTATGCATATATATTTTTCACATTCCCTATAATATGTTCTCCAAGTCATATCTCCACAGTTTGAGTACCAATCATCATCGATTGCATCACATGCATCAAAGATTATTGACATGGGCTTATCCAAATTAGCCGTTGTCTGACTTTTTCCAAGTAGTCTGCCCTGGTCTGAGTTTGTCTTTATTTCTATCCAATATTGGTAAGGAAGTTCCTTCGGATCATAGCATACAACTTTGTCATTTTCCTTGCATAAAGCATACTGGGTTTGGTTAAAAATGCAGCTTCCCAACTTTTGACCTTTACAGTCATAGACGGTGTGATAGACCAAGGTCTGGGAATTGACTTTTCCCCTCCTGGTGGTTACCACACACTGACTGCAATTGTTTGCCATTATTAAAGTCAGGAGATTCCCCCCAAGTATAATCAAAAGAGGTCCGGACAGGGCCATAGTATTCGGCAGTCACAGCCCAAAGGGGTTGCAGCCCTCGGCAGGCTTCTACAGCCGCAATACCAGTTCCCTCTCCGGTCTTGCCCTCTTTCCTTTAAGTATTGGGTGACTCCTTAGATCAATTTGGGACCAAAGTTGGGGCTTCCCAAACCCTTTAGCTGCTCATGTTATGTTCCAAGATTTAGTTTAATTCCTTATTTATAATTTAGAAATTTTAGCTCTCCTTTTATTCTATTTGATATTTTCGCTGGGCCTTTTTCCATGCAAACCTCTTAGTGCATTTGTCCAAGATCTGATACCAATTGATCTCAAATACTTCCCACGTTTCAGGTAAAAGTAATTCCCAACCGCAAAACAGTTTAAGAATTTCGACTTGTCTCATTTGTTCCCTTGTAGGGAATGACTTAGAGTTTCTACACTTTTTACAGTATGGTTGTTTGTTAAACGACACACAGGACCATTTTTGGCTACAATTCCAGCATCTACAGACTATCCAACTTAGATGACCCAAATTAGGGTGTTTAATACATGGGATGAACGATGGGATTCTTAAACTAGGAGATCCCGGTACTTCCTTTTCTAAGTCACAGGCTAATTAATAGACTCTTGGAATTCCTGTAATGTTATAACAGCCTGCTCCCCCTGTTAGTTGAGGTATTCTTTCTTCCCTCCAGGGGACAAAATATACTTGTTTCAGGTTACATTCCCGTGGTATCTGGAACCATGAATAGAGACTCTCCCCAACCCCAATCGACATAAATTAATTGAAGTTAGAGAAAGTCTTCACACAAACTTGTTCCTGGATCCAATCTTCCTCTGTTTGTGTGGATCCTCAGGTTCGTTTAATGATTAGTTTAGTCTCTCCTGGTTCCGATGTTATTTTCCACCCCTTTATTGGACCCTTGTCTTGCGATATGTGGGTCCACCCTTTTCCTGCAGTTCAGACAGCGGTATCTGTGGTTAACAAAACAAGAAAAGGTCCCTCCCAAAGAGGGGATAAAGTTTCTTCTTTCCATGTTTTTATCAACACCCTGTCCCCAGGCTTCAACTGATGGATTGCAAATCCCAGGGGTGGTGTTTGAGCTAACATTCCTATTTCCCTTAATTCTCTCAACCTTTTTCTTAAAATAATTAGATATTTCTGAATATCATGATCTTCTACTATATTATTTCCAAGTGGCATCCCCTGAGAGTAGGGCATGCCACATAGCATTTCATGGGGTGATAATCCAGTCTCACTATGAGGTTTTGTTCTTATATTTAGAAGTGCCAATGATAGACATTTTGTCCAAGGCATCTGTGTTCCAATCATTAATTTGGCCAGTTGTTGCTTTATTGTTTGATTCATTCTTTCTACTTTTCCCGAGCTTTGTGGATGCCATGGAGTGTGGTATTCCCACCTGATACCTAAAGATTGACATAGCAGCTTTATTATTTTGGAAGTAAAATGTGTGCCTTGGTCAGAATCAATGTACTGGATTATCCCATATCTAGGTATTAAGTGTTCTAATAAAATTTTTACTACCATTTGTGCCGTAGCTCGTGCCACAGGGTAAGCTGCTACCCATTGTGCTAAATGATCTACTATTACCAATAGATATTTCAACTTTCCGACTTTAGGGAGTTCAGTAAAATCCACTTGTATTCTCTCAAAAGGTCTATAAGCTGTTTTTCTTCCTCCTGTTGCCACTTGTCGGAACACTTTCTTGTTTACCTTCTGACAAGTCAAGCAGCCTTGTGTAATCTGTTTAGCTATTTCAAAGATTCCAATACAGCCAAATTGTTTAAGAAAATGATCACTTCATGCTCTTGTATCCCAATGTGTTTGTACATGTAAGGTATGATATGCTGAAACTCTGAGACCAAGCGCAAGAACTTTGAGAGCAAATAAATCTGCTATGTGACAAGTGACTATTGATCCGAAACAATAAATGTTTATCACAAATACGATTAGACACACTCTGGTCAGATCTGTTGTTATCTCAACCCTTCGAGCCCCATGTTGGGCACCACAAAGAACTGTCGTGGTTTAAGCCCAACCAGTAACTCAGAACCATGCAGCCGCTCACTCACTCCCCCCCCTTCTTCCTCCCCCACTCCCAGAGGGATGGGGAGGAGAATTAAAAGAATGTAAATCCCATAAGTTGAGATAAGAACAGTCCAGTAAATAAGGTATAATACAAAGCTACTACTGCTACCACTAATAATAATAATAATGATAAAGGAAATAACAAGGGGAGAGAATCCAGTGATCTGGGCCTTCCAGGTAACTTCTCCAAGTTTATACAGTGGGCATGATGTGCTGCGGTATGGAATACCCTTTTGGCTACTTTGGGTTAGGTGTCCTGTCTCTGCTTCCTCCTGGCTTCCTGTGCCCCTCCTCACTGGCAGAGCATGAGACTGAAAAGACCTTGATAGGAGTAAACATTACTTAGCAACAACTAAAAACATCTGTGTTCATTCAGAGAAAACTCCAGGAACAAACTCGCCAACAAAGTTTTAAGTTGACAAGCAGGTATTCTTTACTGCAGCACCGGGAGACACGGGGGATAGCTCCTCCAAGCGTGTCTGTATTGCCACACAGGCCATCCTTATACAGTCACTGGGCATACATAGATATTCATGAGGCTTCACATGAGTTACATCATTTTCCAGTAAGTTTCCCGTATGTATACAAAAGGTGATGATGGTCTTTGAGAGTCGTTTACAATATTCATACCTGCTGGCAGTCTTTGGAGCTCCAGCTTAATTAACATTACAGGCATAGCAATCATAGAATCATAGAATCATAGAATAGTAAGGGTTGGAAAGGACCTCAAGATCATCGAGTTCCAACCCCCCTGCCATGGGCAGGGACACCTCCCACTAAACCATGCCATCCAAGGCTATGTCCAACCCCACCTTGAACGCCGCCAGGCATGAAGCATTCACAACTTCCCTGGGCAACCCATTCCAGGGCCTCACCACCCTTACAGTAAAGAATTTCTTCCTCATATTCAATCTAAACTTCCCCTGTTTAAGTTTAAACCCATTACCCCTTGTCCTCTCACCACAGTCCCTAATGAAGAGTCCCTCCCCAGCATCCCTATAGGCCCCCTTCAGGTATTGGAAGGCTGCTATGAGGTCTCCACGCAGCCTTCTCTTCTCCAGGCTGAACAGCCCCAATTTTCTCAGCCTATCTTCATACGAGAGGAGAGGTGCTCCAGTCCCCTGATCATCCTTGTGGCCCTCCTCTGCACTTGTTCTAACAGTTCCATGTCCTTTTTATGTTGAGGACACCATCATCTTGTCTTCCTATTGAGCAGATAGATTCACTGCACCCTCCCTGGACATCTGCTGGTCCCAGATACTCCCCATCCCCAGATCCTGTTTTTCTACATTTTGCACTAAGGTCTGAAGGACCTAAAACTAAATCAATTACCTTCAAGCTCTCAGTTATTTTCCATTACAAAGCCACCAGACTTTACAGTTACTTAGAACTGATTACATTTGGTGCCTCTTTGTCTCAAATCCCCCCTTTTTCTGTCCTTTTGCAAATTCTTTTGCAACATTTTATATACTACCATTACCATATAGAGTCCTTTTGAAATAATTTCCTGTTTCTATTTGACGCTTGATTTCATTTTTTTCCAATCTTCATAATTTATCATAGATTGTTTACAATACCAGAAGGAACATGGTATCAAACCACAAGTAATCAATATGAAAACAATTAACATTAATATTCCTGCAACCAGGTGCCTTAACCAGGAGAGAGTAGGTAACTATGAGGTTAACTTTTTCCATATTTCTTCAAACCCCCAGGAGGTATCATCCTTGGCCATTTCATGAAATATTTTAGTTTGTTTCCAAATTTCCTCCAGGTCTGTTTCAATTCTGCTACTTTGATCTATGTAGGAACAGCAACTTTCATTGGTTATGGAACAAACCCCTCCTTGTGAAGCTAATAACATGTCTAGAGCCATTCAGTTTTGTAATATCAATGGTTTTACTCTCTATTTCCTCTATGGTTGCTGAGATACTTACAATTCTCTAATTCACTTGCTCCCAAAGATGGAATTAGCCATCTCACAAAACTATGAAATGCAGTGTTCTGTTCAGCAATAGGGTTAAACCCTCGCTTAATCCGTTTATAGGTTACCAGTGTTCACCCACAAATTAGTCCATGAGATAGTGTTGGGAATTGGAACGCCAATTAATGGTAGGTCCGGATTTTCTCCTGATTTAAGCAGCTGTGCACACACCCAACAGTCACTATGATTAAAAACCTTAATAACATTCTGCATTAATTTCAGGTATAAGTTTTGCTCCCAGGCTTGTACACCAGTTATCATATAAGTCCAAATTATGACCGATGCAATTTCATATGCAAGGGTCCTGAAGGTTCGATCCGCCATGTCTTCTCTGGTTCTGGTGCTTTCTTCATTCTTGATCCAAGCAGGTTGTTCCTTTATCTTCACTGCTGTAAAGGTGGTCAACAATTTCTGGTATGGTCCGCTCCACTTCTCCTGTAGAGGATCTCCTGAAAAATTCTTAACATAAACCCAGTCTCTGGATCTGAAAGGGTGAATTGGATAATCCAAACCTCTCGGCTCTTGTCCCTAATATTCTCTTATTTATTTCATCTAATTGTTTTCCCAGACTGATCAGAAACTGTCAGAGATAGCCCTCTCCCACTTCCTGAAGACTTTCACCTTTAAACTGGGACTGATATGGTCTTCCATATAAAATTCTACATGGCCTAGCCTCTTCTTTCGACCGAGGTTTAGTTCGAATTCTTAATAGAGCCAGTGGTAAAGCTTGGTACCAATATAAATTCATTTCCTGACATATTTTACTAATCTGTTGTTTGATCAGTTGTTTCATCTTTTCTACTAGTCCCCTGGCTTGAGGCCTGTATGGAACATGTAGTTCATGGAACATGTATGGAACATGTAGCCAATCAATTTCTAATTTTTTGCTAATTTCTTCTAACAATTTTGCACTAAAATGCAAGCATCAGTCGGAAGAAATTGCTGCTGGTACTCCAAAAAAAGGTATTATATCGTTTAATAATGTTTTAATTACTTGGCTTGCATTATTTATTCTACAAGAGAATGCTTCTGGCCACCCTGAGAAAGTATCTGTTAATACCAACAAATATTGATAGCCTCCTTTTCTTGGTAACTCAAAAAAATCTATTTGCCCCTGCTGTCCCAGATAACTTCTGCTCTACCATGGCCGCTGCTAAAAATTTTTAGTTATGAGACGTGCTCCCATTTGTGACAGGACATCTCGACCGATTAGTGCTACTGGTAAGTGCATTACATATGGACGGGTTGTCACCACGGTGCCATCAGTAAAAGCAAAAGAAACTGGAGTTTTACTGATCATGGTTTGCTGAGTTCCCCCCACCCCGATCATGCTAGTGTGTGCCGGTAATAGTGACCAATTTGCTGGCCATCTGACAGCCGGGATGATAGTAACATCCGCCCCTGTATCAATTAACATAGAAAGGGTTATTGATTGTCCGTTTTGATGGGTGATAATTATCTTTTCCTCAGGTTTCCCCTTTGCTATGTCGATTGCCAACATAATCTCTGGGGTACCTGTTGATCCAAATCCTCCTTGTCCCCTTTCACGAGTCTGGGCTTTTGGCACACAGGCTTGAAATGGTACTAATTGAGCAATTTTTGACTTTGCCGGTATGGTAAGAGGCGGGGTCAAGGTATATAACATGATTTTTATGACACCATGATAGTCCAAATCAATAAGTCCTGGCACCACAAATATACCTTTTCTAGAAACAGATGACCGACCAATAAGCAATGCACTTAATCCATGCCCTAACGGTCCTTTCTGGTCAGAATCAATTACTACGACTTCCGTGGAAGTCAGAGTAATGTCTACAGCTGTTGCCAGGTCCACTCCTGCGCTGCCGACTGTGGCGGCTGCGCAGCGGTCCAAGCACCCTGCATTTGTGTCGTCGCGCGCGGGTGAATCGCGCTCGACAACTTGTTTCCCGAGTTTTTGCACTCATGGGTATTGAAATAACTTCTCTTACAATGTATGCACCATTTCCTTGCCCGTGCAGTAGTTTGTCCGATCAGATTTGGATTAGGTGGACTCTTACAATTCCTTCTAAGATGACCTTGTTTCCCGCAATTAAAGCATTTTCCTACCCTTGGTTTTACAGCAGCTCCCACAGCTGCAGCCATTACAGTGGCTTTTTCTTGTTCGAGCATACGTTCAGCTGCCTCCAACAGATGTGCCGCATTTGACCCTCTTGGCAAATGACTGAGTGCCCTTTTCGTTTTCTCATTAGCATTATCAAATGCAAGCATATCCAAAAACTTAGTTTTCATGATTTCATCTAAATCAGGATGCGCCATTATAGCGACGTGCAAGCGATCGCTAAATTTGCTGTACGGCTCTGTAGGTCCCTGCTGCACAGATGTAAATGCAGGCCGAACCTTATCATCAGGTATGCTAAGGAGGGCTTTAAAGGCTAAATCTTGACTCAATTGCAAGACTTCATGGGCAAATCGCACTTGCCAATCAAGCCTCACAAATGGTCCCGCTCCCATTAACATTTGTGCTTGCACCCCGCATAATGGATCCCCCTGTTGTCGCGGTGTTGCGGCAGCTCTATCACAAGCAGTTTGCCAGTTTTGATGAAAGTGCAACTGTTGTGATGGAGAAAGTAACATTTGTGCAACCATTCGAGAATCATACGGAGTGAACAAATGAGAAGAAAAAATATGTTGTAACAGCGATTGCGAGTATGGCGACTTCAAGCCATACTGTGAAATGGCACTTTTAGCTTCTTTTAAAATTTTCCAATCTAACGCTTCCCACACATATCCCCCATTATCAGCTACAACCGGAAAAGCCATAGGCAATAATTGCCCCTCAACCAATGCATCACAAATTACCCCTCTCCACCTCGCGGATGGGTTCCCGAGGCCCCCTGACTGCCCCCCGCCCCAACCCCGATCCCTGCCGACGGCACTGGCGGCGCAAGAGGAGGGGAGGGGTTAAAACTGGGAAAGTTAGGCGGGCCGTCAGGCGGAGAAGGCGTCAACTTTTCTTGCACTTTGTCCAGCCGCACTTCTAAGGCCTCCAATTTTTTCAACAACTCATGTAGCTGGACTTCTTTAAGTCCGTTGTTGTGGTCGTCGATCCGCTCGCAACGAGATGGCGGCTCTGATGGTGGTAAAGGTGGAAAAAGTTGCGATGGTCTCACCGGTGACGGATCCCGTGAAGCGGCCGCAGAGGCCGTGGATCTCTGCTGCGAAGACTGCAAGTCTTTGTTGGAAGATGAAAGTGGCGGCGGCAACGAATCAGCTACTTGTGTAGATGTCTCTGCGCTGGTTTGAGTCAGAGCCGAGTGACCCGATATTCCCCGGTCCCCTGCAGCTGTACGTCTTGGCGTTACAGCGGGTATGAGAGGCCCCGTAAAAAGCATGCTAGTAGCCGATCCCGACTCCCCCGTCGGAGTCAGCGCTGCAAACGCAGATGCCACAGCTTTTCGCTTTGCTTGCATGTCTTTTAGAGAGTCAACAACCAATCTCCACACAGTGGGGTATTTGCTTGCCTCCTTGGACCCATTACTTATCTCTTCCCACAGCACTGCCCCAATTTTCTCCCAAGTTGCGATTTGAAAGGCAGCATCCGCTGAGGGGATCAACTCTTTTCCCTTTGCCCAGTGTAGCAAAGCTCTCAAGGCAGGCTCGTTATAATTCGCTCCTCTCACAGAAAGGATGTGTTGGAGGAGTTTCACCACTGCTGACTCTTCCCTGGACAGTGTGGACCCCATCTCCTCCCCGACCGCTCACCTGATCAGGGCGAGATTCCCAAACTTTTTGCGCTCGCGACTTCCGAGTGCCGGGGCAGCACCCGATATCGACCGGCTTCTGCCCCCTCCTTCCTGTCGGTCTCGTCGGTTTTATCCAACGCCGATCTGAGGGTCCCTGTTCGGGCGCCACTTGTCGACGCAGAAGTCCCGGACACAGCACACAGACCAATATGATCAGGCTTGTGCCAAAGTTTATTGCGCAGATAGCTCAGTATATATAGGCACTCTACTTGTCTATCATTAACGCACACAAGTCTAATTGGATACATGTATTGTTCACACGGCTAAATACCGAATAGGATTCACTCAGTAACAGCTTAATGATTGGTTAACTATGACAGCATATGCTTCAAGGTTACAGTTAACATTCCTTCTCTGCGTATCTCTCTCAGTAGTTTTCCATGCTAACTTTTCCCAAGGCTTCTGCACGTACACGAACTTTAGTAACCCTCAGGCGAGGCCTCAATGCCTGCGGGTCACTACCTTACAAATGTCAAGCAATTGCCTGGATTGCTCACATGCCCATTCACAGTCAAATAGCTCTCCACAATCTTCCTCTCCCAATTGTCCCAGTTTTATTTAAGACAGAGCTGACAGCGTTTTGTCACTAATTGAACTGTGGGGTATTGCGACCATGGGGGAAGGAAACAGACGAACCAATATGGTTGATAAAGCAAGCTTCTACTTTATTAGCAAAAATCATCGCTTTATATATGTTTTACTCTGATTACATACACGTCATATACATTGATTGGATGCATGTTGCAGCGTGCTATAACATGATTGGTTACCATACAACACAATCTTGCCAAGTCCTTCCCAGTGGGGGTCTGCTTATCAGTCTTCTCTTCATTCTTCTACCTGATACCATCTTCCTAGGTACTTTCCCCAAGGCTCAAGGAGAAACTGTCCTTGTCCATTATTGGTTCTCTAGCTCATTATTACCATGCTTACATCTTCTATTAATGGTTTCTTGATGTACCATAGCAACAAGCTAGAACAGATGTTATCACACTCACACAGGCGATTGTTCGCAGAGCTCCACCAGTGACCCGTTACCTTTTGCTGTTAACCATTCTCCAACAGGGTATAAATTTCTTCCTATGATCTGTTTAAATGTTCATACAAAGCATTACTTCCCCAATGAGTTTTGTTATGTTCATCTTGTATCAACATCCATAATTGATTATAGGGGATCACTACTCACCTATCAGGTATCTGAACCCAACCCTCTTAGTTTTCCTGTCCTTTGAGATCTTCAATTTTCTCTCCTCCTTTGAATATCTAGGTTTAGATTTCTCAATTGTTAGTTTGCCGTCAGGGATTAAGGACATAATTTTAGATTGTTCAGCTGCTCATTTGGCTTCAAAATCAGCAAAATTATTTCCAAGTTCCTGGTAAGAGTCACCTTGTTGATGCCCTCCACAATACATAATAGCTACTTCCTCAGGTAGCTGAACAGCTTCCAGTAGTTGTAGAATTTCTGTAGCATGTTTAATCTGTTTCCCTTGGGTGTTATCATTTTGTCTTTAGCCAATTCCAGGGCTCTCGTTCAGATTGTTCCAAAGTTTTTTCTTTCAAATCTGGTCGGCTCAAATATACAGTCTCTATAGTGGCCAAGCAGTCATGTGTTAGTATTTCTGTCAGTTGTTCTTGCAAAAAGGATGCTGGATTCACAACATTAGTGACCACAATTTCTATATCATCGTGTTCCACAAGGGTGGCCTGGTCTTTTTAAAAAGATGTGAAGGAGATAACCAGTGGGCTCCTTTCTGTTCCAGGACTGCTGATAGAACATGGGACACTAGTACAGTAATCTTTTGTCCCAAGGTGAATTTGCGAGCCTCTTCAGTATTCATGACAACTGCCGCCACAGCCCTTAGCATCCAGGCCATCCTTTGTTTGCTTCATCCAGCTGTTTTGAAAAATACACCACTGCCCTCTTATAGGGTCCTAGTTTCTGAGCAAGGACACCCAAAGCTGTTCCCTGTTCTTCATAGGAATATAGCAAAAAGGGTTTAGTCACACCTGGAAGTCACAGAGCTGCAGCTCTCATTAGCTCTTGTTTTTAAATTTCTAAAAGCTCCCCCCTCCCCCGCTGAATCAGTCCATTCCAAAGAGAGAGTATTTCCTTTTAACAGTTCATATAGTGGTCTTACCGGAACACCATAACCATGCATCCAAAGTCTGCATCATCCAGTCATTCCCAGGAACGTCCAGAGCTCCTTGATGGTGAACGGTCATGGAGCCTGATAAATAGCTTTTTTTTCTAGTTGTTCCAAGTTCTCTCTGTCCTCCTGTTATTTCATCTCCTAGGTAGGAAACTCGGGTTTGAATTAGTTTGGCCTCTTGTTTGGATACCCGAGAAGCATTCGGTCCCAGAAAATTCAATAATCCCACCATTCACTGGATACATTCTTCATTTCTGTGGCAATTAATAGGTCATCCAAATATTGTAACAGTCCCCATCTGAGTGGGTGGTTTCCATGATTCTAATTCCAGTGCTGATTTTCAAAAACGGTTAGATTGTTTTTAAACCCTTGAGGTAATACCGTCCAAGTTAATTGGGTTTTACTTACTGTGTCAGGATTTTCTCATTCAGGAGCAGATAAATTCTGGTTTTCTTTGGCCAATGGTATGCAAAAGAAAGAGTCATTTAAATCCAAGACAGCAAACCATTTCTGATTATTATTCAATTTACTCAATAAGGTATACGGATTAGCTACTACTGGATGAATATCCTCTGCAAATTTGTTGATTGCTCTGAGGTCCTGCAACTTTATTTCTTTACTGTCAAAATATGAGTATTATATTCCAATTCACATTCAATTAATAATCTATATTTTAAACATTTATCAACTATTTTTAATTCCCCTTCCCTGCAATTTTAAGGGATACTGTTTTATTCTAACTGGGCATGCCCCCCCCCTTTTTATTTCTACTTTAACAGGCAAAGCATTTTTTGCCTTACCTGGAACTTCAGATGCCCATACTCCCAGATATACCTGATTAAGTATTTCTTCTATTTCAGGGAGGTCCTCCTGTTCGCTTTTCTGTTGTATTAAAGATAAACTCAAATTCCATTAACCCTAAATTCCATTTTGCCTTCTTTAAATCTGGCATGCATACGAATCTATACATTCCTATTTTCCCAATTTGTACTTTCAGGGTTTCAGCAAGAATGCTTTTTTTTTTTTTTTTTTTCTTGGTGGCCAGTAGCTCCCACATTTGCAACAAATTCTTTTCCCTCTGACTTAACACCAAATAAGTTGCTCCTGTATCCAGTATAATTCAACTTTATTTCCTCTAGTTCCTAGTTTTAATTTAACCAGTGGATCTGCTAGGGTAGATTCCTCAGCTCCCTGTCAGTCTAGTTCCAGTTCAGTCACCAGAGCCACCCCATGGCACTCCCACTAAAGCAGTCTCACTTTCAACGTCCAAACTTCCCACAGCACACACACCGATCCGGTCCCACAGGAGAAGAACCCACTCCCTCACCTCCACTCGACATCCCTCCACCTCTGCTTCCCCAGCACTCATCCCACGCTCAAACACAGGAGCTGCCCAAGCTCCTCTCCTTTCCCCCTTGATTTCCCTTAACTTTAAACATCTTTCCCCAGTATCACAATCTGAACAACATCTCTCCAGCGTAGCTTTCAGTTTTTCCCTGTCCTTTTCCAAAGCCAAAATTATGGGATCTGGAGGAGCTATATTAATTTTGCATTACGTCTGTCATGCCGGGTGGTTTCTTAAAGTGAAAAATATAGCTGCATACATTACTTCATCCCATTTTCCTTGCCACCTCAAAAACAACATTAATTGTAAAAATGTATCATAGTTCAAAGTTCCATTTTTAGGCCATTTTTCGGCCATTTTTCCTGACCTTCCAAAGTATACAAAGGCCACCATTGGTTACAATATTTTATCAACGTTTTCTCATTTACCGAGCCCCCAGGAAGCCCTTCCAGTTCTTTCCAATGTGCCAAAAAGCACCCTAAAGGACTCTTCTTCAAGATTTCTCCACTCTGCCCATTTCCCATTATTTTCTTATACACTCAATACACACACACACGCTCTCACACGGGATCCCACAGACACACTCCACAGCTACAACACTTGAGACAGACTAAAATTCTATCAAACAACAATTACTAGCACAGTTATAACAGCCTGTCACCAACACCAAAATCACAGTGTTATAGACGCTTGTGACAAATTGGAGGGGTCAATTTGTATTAAGAAAAAAAACGAATTTATTAGCAAGCGATAAGAGAGCAAAACAGCGCTGGGAGGCCGGGGAGACAGTGCTCCGCCATAGGCTCGCACCGTAAATGGGGAAGAGTCCCTTTATTTATACAGTCTCTAGTTCCTGTATACATGGCGGCTGGTATCTTCTGTATTGTGTGTGCGCTTGCGCCATCAGTTGCTAGGTGGCCGTAATCTGCCTCCTGGTGTTCGCTGGGTGTGGAATAATTAGGAAATATGGGAGAATTAGGAATTAAACTTATATTTTAAATGTAGCATTGTCCACACATAAGGGAAAATGGACTTTCAAGGCCTCTCAGGGCGAGATGCAGCCGCACCTGGTATGCCAGTAATGTGCACTCCACCGCAATTCCCGTGGCAACACGAAGACAAAGACGAAGGGTAGGGCGAGGTGGAAATCTCGCAGTTATGCTTTGTCCTAACTTCAGCACAAAGACGGGAACGAGATGGTGCAAGAAACTGATAAGCTGTGTGGTAGAGTGAGGTAGAGACCTTGCAAAAGCCGATAAGCTGCACACTTCTTACCCTGGGCCATCAGCCTGTCTTCTTTTGACAGAATGCCGCCCTCAGTGTGGACTTTGCTTCATTATAACGTCATTATAACGCAATTACTCACCCATCTCCAATGAGACCCCCCCTCCAAAATGAGATCACCCCTCTCTGAGTAATAATAATAGTACGTATGACTAGAGTCACTCAAGCTCCACCTTAAAGATAAAAAATAATATAAAAAGACCCAAGAAAGAGGGGGATATTGGGGAAGATACCATCGTGGACAAGTCAAGGAAAATAACATCAACCGACTCCGGGACCGGTCGACGGGCTGGACCTCTCTCCCCCCCCATAGGGATGCCTGTGGGTAACACTTGCACTGTATTCGGTGCTTCCCTGGGAAACTTAGAATCTCTATAGAGTTACTTTTACTGGCATCTGTATATTTTATAGCCATGCTGTATTAACTTTATCAAGCGCTTGTATTCATGTAATCATTATTCGCACGTGCTTTTGCAGACAGTCTCTGTCACCGGCAATCCATAAGAACCTGTGTCTATTGTGTCAATAAACTAATTTTCTCACTGAATACAACCCCATTTCTCGTTGTGGTGCACTATCGGTGAATCCGGATCAGTAAGGTTCGAAATAGCGAACGCGGCCGGACTGATAGTTGCAGCTGATTGGACTGGACAGTGTGGTACACTATCGGTGAATCCGGATCAGTAAGGTTCGAAATAGCGAACGCGGCCAGACTGGTAGTTGCATATTGGAGCCATTTCCTGTCCTTCCTCTAATAAAGCAAGGGGTTTGTTTCCCACTATCAGTGAATCCGGATCAGTAAGGTTCGAAACAGCGAACGCGGCCGGACTGGTAGTTACATATTGGAGAACAAAACAAGGGGTTTATTTTCCCCCTTTTAACGTAACACTGGGATGAAGGCCGAAGTCTTCCTCAGCTGTCCTTTAGGTGACCTAAGTCTTACTCATGCGCTTTAAAGATATCTTCCTCCATTGTCAGCAAGCAATTGTTTACCTAACCAGATACCCTTGGTTTTAGCTAAGCTGCAAAGAATGTCCCGACCCCCACATGCGATTTCATGAACAAAGTTAACCCGTTCATTACAATTCCCCCTTTTCTATTTTATCCTGATTTTGTTCATTAAATCGATCTAACGCTGCCTTTGCTCGCCCCAGAGTAGGAGTCATCCCTCCGTCTCCAATTTGTTCGTATTGCCTCCGTAGCAGCATTAAGTGTGCAGCTCCTCAGCGCCTTTTAACAATAGTAATTAACTTATTAAAAATACATGGCCCAAAGGTTAAAACCAAAACTAACAAAATAAGAGGTCCTGCAATTGTTGACAACAGGGTGGTCAGCCAAGTTAATAGTTAATATAGTTGAATAGTTAAATATAGATTCATACCAGCTTTGTTGAGCTTCCCGCTCCCTGGATTATATCCGGGGCAAAAATAATGTCCCATAGCATTTAGGCATGGATAAATGGGGACAAGTTGGCACAGTGAGGCTGTGAAGCTAGGTGCTCCAGGGGTAATAATGGTTTGTATAACGGTTGAACTATCAAACTGTATAAGTGACCATTTAAAGGGTTGATGACTGACGTTGCCAGATACCATAGGCCCAATAAGTAAATACCACAGTAACACCATCAAAACACGGATTGCTGGTGGGGTTCCCCAAGGAACACCAATAGGTGCTGATGTCAATTCCCAATTATCTCCTTGCCAGGGCATACCCGGTCGGACTTCCAAAGTCCATTCTTCCCCTCGAGGTGTCTGTTTCCCACTATTACCTGCCGATGATCTCACGGTGTACTCACGTTCCCTTTTCCGTACGCCTCTGCCTACTCTGCCTACTCCGGTGCCTGGAGCAGCGAGGTTTTTCATCTTCTCGGCAGCAGTCGTACTTCTCAAGGGCATGTTTTCCATTTGTGGAGCCCTTACGGGATTTAGCTCCTCCCTGGGAATTGTGCAGGATATCTTATAGTGCCTGGGAAATGACTAGACACTCGCAGGATTCAGGGTTATAGGAGCTCCGGGTTTGTTAGGGATTCCCATAGTTACCCCCCCCTTTTAAGGCAGACGTATTTAGTCCCCTTTTCCTTTGGGTACACTGTGTACAGCCGTCCCCAAATGGGTGGCTGTTCCTACAGTGTGTCCACCAGCATTCCTGATACAAATTTTATTTAAGAGCAGAAGCTACTTTAGTGACATGCCTAGCTTGTTTCCACGCGAATCTGATAGCACACTGCTTTATAGTTTCAGGCCAATCATTCTCCTATACTTCCCAGGTTTTAGGCACTAATAATTCCCACCCACAAATTAGTCTATTAATTTCCACTCTATTCAATTGGTCTTCACGGGGGAATTGGTACTCTCGACACTTCATACAATAATAATGTCTCCTGCTAGAACTATAATACCATTTCTTATCGCACTTTACACAGTTACAAAATACCCAACTCCAATGGTTGTGGTTACGATGCTTTAAACACGGAATCCCGCTGAAATACTCCGGTGGTCTAGGGATTTCAGTTTCCACTTCACAACAAAAAGGTAAGTACTGAGGAGTTCCTGCTAGTTTATATACACCAGCTCCGTCGGTTTGATGAGGTATCCGCTCTGTACGCCAAGGAGCAAAGTTCACCACCTGTAGAGTATCTCCAGGTGGTACCTGGAACCACTGGTATAAACTAGGTTTTACCGTTCTTCCAAAAGGATTCATTCATTCATGCAGTTTCTTTTTCTTCCTTAGCACTAGTTTTAAGTCCTCTGAAGTCTTTGCTACTTCCCACTGATCTCTGGGTAAAGGTCCTTTAATTCGCAAGGCATGCGTCCATCCTTAAGATCTATTACACTATACCATTGGTTCTCGGGCCCCAATTGACTCAGCAGGGTGTGTGGGTTTGCTACTACTGGGAACCGGCTGACAGTTCGTTTATTGATTTCCCTTAGGTCATGCACCAACCGATAGCTACCATTGCATTTTTTTTACTGGTAGAATCGGGGTATTAAAAGGGGACATGCAGGGTTCGAGTAACCCCTTTTCCAATAGTCTCTCGATCTCAGGTTTTAGTCCCCTTGTCCCCTCATTAGATAAGGGATATTGTTTAATTCTCACTGGAATCTCAGGGTTTTTAATAACCACCTCAAACGGTTCAATATCCAGTCTTCCAACTCTTTTGGGAGTATACCACACTTCGGGGTTAATTTGCTTCTCGTCCACCTCTGTAAGGGGACAAAGCCTGATTTTTAACTCTTCCTTTTCCACATCCACCCGAATCCCCATTCTTACGATTAAATCCCTACCTAATAAGTTATATTCCGCTTTAGGTACTAACAACAGTGTTCCAATTCCATATCTGCAACTTGATTTCACCGCCACATCTTTTATAACGGGGACCCTAAAAGGTTCCCCTTTCGCTCCAATTACATTGACTTTATCCCTGGATATTTTACATCCCGGAGGTAATGATTGTACAGTAGACCTTTTGGCTCCGGTATCTACAAGAAAGGTCACCTCCTGGTGCTGAGGACCCACTTTTAAAGTTATCAAGGGCTCTTTCTTACCAGGGGTCCTCAGCACATAGAGCCCCTGACCCTGCTAATCTTCCTGAAATATTTTCTCATCCTGAATCCTTTTTCTACATTCCCTCTTCATGTGTCCCTTTTTCCCCTAATAAAAACATTCCACAGCCTTATCTCCTCTCCTCTTGATTCTTTCCTTATCTCCCCCACCAGACCTACCGGGTCTCCTTATCACACCCCTCAATCCTTCCCTTATCGCTGCAGCCAGCAGCCTAGTCTGTCGCTTTTCAGTTTCCTCTTCTCGCCTTACATACACCTTCTGAGCCTCTCTAAGTAATTCATCCAACCCCTGCTCCTGCCAGTCCTCAATTTTTCCAACTTCTTCCTAATATCTCCCCACGATTTGGTCACGAACTGAGTCTTCAGCAATGCTTGTCCCACAGGAGTGGCAGGATCTACCCCAGAATATAACTGGAAGCTTCTCCTTAACCTCTCAAGCCATTCTGTCGGGGTCTCATCTTTTTTTTTTTTTTTTTTTTTTTCCTGCTGTTCACTAAAGGCTTTATTAATATTCTGTCCTGGGGGAACAGATTCCCATATCCCCTGAATTATAATTGTTCTCAAGTCTGACATATTATTTCTGTGAGCCAGATCCTGATTGTTCCAGTTTGGCCGATTTAAGGGCCATTTTTGATCCGCTGCCGGGCCAGCCTGATGTTGCTGGTCCCACACTCTCATCCCAGCCCCTCTAATCATGTCCCTTTCTTCTACAGTAAATAACATGCCCAGGATAGACTGTAATTCATCCCAAGTGTACAAATTCGGTCCCAAGAATTGATCCAGCCTCTCTAAGCTGCAAAGAATGTCCCGACCCACACATGCGATTTCATGAACAAAGTTAACCCGTTGTCGTGGTTTAAGCTTCTCAGCCACAAACAGTTTTGCTCACTCACTCACTTCCCCCTCTTTCTTCCCTCCGCTCCTGGAGGGATGGGAAGGAGAATCGAAAGAATGCAACTCCCACAGGTTGAGATAAGAACAGTCCAGCAACTAAGGTGCAACACAAACCACCACTGCTACCACCAATAATAATAATGACAAGAGAAAAATACAAGGGAAGAGTTTTTTCTTCCCCCCCACTACTGGGGGGGGGGGGGGGCGGGGGAAGAAGAATCGAAAGAACGCAACTGCGACCGTGGGGGAAGCAAGCAGACGAACCAATATGGTTGATAAAGCAAGCTTCTACTTTATTAGCAAAAATCATCGCTTTATATATGTTTTACTCTGATTACGATACACGTCGTATACATTGATTGGATGCATGTTGCAGTGTGTTATAACATGATTGGTTGTTGATACATCATTGCTTTCTTATGATTGGTTATATTTTTATACAGTTCTTTTCCTGTTTATTGTTCTTATTTCTGCATTTTACTTCCTCCTTGGGGGTTTCGGTGGCTCCCCTTCAGCTCAAGGTTACGATGTCCTTGCATGTGATAGGCTCCTGCAGCTCGGTCGTGGTGCTTTGCCAACATCCGTTGACAAACCTTAGCAACAGTCCTTGGTCACACTGTTACCTGCTCAAAGCAGAGTTGCTGCAATGAGCCACTTCCTTGATCAGAGAGCCATTCTCCAACAATTCCCCCTTTTTCTTTTTGTGCTAATAGCACATTATTCATGGCCTTCATGGCCATAGTTTTCACACAAGATATAAGACATCCAATAATCAATAATCCTATTATAAGCACAATTAAAATAATAAATCCTTGCTTGACTAACTCTCTTAACCATCCTGATAGACCCCAGCCGTTTAACAATGTGTCTAGTGGGCTCTGCCATTCTTGCAATTTTTTCATATTATCATTCAACTGTCTGATCTTGTCATGAATGGACTGGGATTTATCAGTAAGGTTAAAACAACACATTCCATCAAATTCTTCACAGCCATGACCATGAGCAAGCAATAAAAAATCAATAGCGGCGCGATTTTGCAAGGTAGCTTTTCTTATACTGTCAGCTTCTGTAGCAAGATCATACAAAATTTTAGAAGTTATATTGATTTGTTTTCCTGCCCAACATGTTAAAGCTTTGATTGTTAAAGCATTATGCACAGAGCTAAGAGATGGCAAAAATATAGCAGATGCAACTGTTGCTGCAGTGTCCCATAAGGTTACTGTATCAGAGCAATTATCATCCAAAACTTGCAATGCTCTTTTTGATCGATGTTGCTCTTGATTTAACTGAGAAAGTTGCAACAGTTGATGTTTCTTTGGTGTTATCAATGTTAATTTTCCTATATAACATGGTCCACCAAATGGTTTACAAGGGATACCGGGCCAAGCTCTGTCCCCACATATTAAAAAATAGCCTGGGGGTAGTGCTTTAGCTCTGGTTTCTGGATATTTAATTTCTTGCATTGGGCAATAAGATTGGTTATTATATTTTACATTTAAAGGCGATACACTAGTTTCAACTGGTCCTTTTCCATTGGATGTAGGACTAAACTTAACACATCCTTCTGCTGGTTCTGAACTCAACAAACTTAATTCTTGTGGAGGTAAGATTACCTTTGTTGAGTTTCTGATTAATAAAGCATTCAAAGTAGACATAAAACTCCAAGAGGTAAGGTTAGCAGCTTGTCTAATAACCGTAGCATTTAAAGGGATCGACAATTTTACCCATTTATCTGTAAAATCAGAGAGATTAACAACAGGGCTTCCTATCAGACAAGTTTTAAATGGATTACCAACTTGATGCAAAGATAAACAAAAGTCATCTACCCCTGCTTCGTGAGCTCATTTTGTCCATACATTTCCCATATAATGACTATCAGTCAGTTCCTTGGGGAGATGTTGGCTCACGATTGTCTGTAGATTGGACATCATCAGGAGCAGGAGCAGGTTTCGTCCATTTCGACGGTATCCACTGAGGACCTGTAGGTGTAAGCACACACATATATCCTCGTCCTAAATATTTAACTTCTGCTGGACCTCTCCAAATACCTGTTGTTGGATCTTTGTACTGTACAAAAAAGGGTACTTCTCGTGATTGTTGAATCTTTTCTGGTGCAATTATTAGGCCTTTGTTTGACAATGTAGTTGTCAGATGTTGTTCTTGCTGACTTGTGAAGGCAGATTCTTGTGCTAACAGGATATCATCCATATAGCGATATATGATTGTGTGAGGCCATTGTTGGCGAATTGGTAACAAAGCATTGTTGACAAATAGTTGGCACAGCGTTGGGCTATTTTTCATGCCTTGCGGTAAAACTGTCCATTCAAAATGCTGAGCTGGGGCGTCTAGATTTATTGCAGGTAGGGTAAAAGCAAAACATTGAGTGTCTTTAGGGTGTAACTTAATAGCGAAAAAGCAGTCTTTCAAGTCAATTATTAACAAATGCCAATCTTGTGGTAACATTGCTGGGTTGGGCAAGCCAGGTTGAAGTGCTCCCATTGCTTGCATCTGAGTGTTTATAGCTCGTAAATCATGCAGCAGGCAAAATTTTCCTGACTTTTTCTTGATGACAAAAATTGGAGTGTTCCATGGACTTGTAGATGGTTGTACATGTCCTTGTTGTAGCTGTTCCATGACTAACAAATGAGCTTGTTCTAGACTTTCCTTTTTCAATGGCCACTGCTCGATCCACACAGGATCTTGAACAGTCCATGTGAGTTGGATCGGGAAAGTCCATTTTGCAGTGACCATAATTAAAAAGGTTTGTCGGTAAGGATTAGTCCCAAGTGATTCAAAACATCCTGACCAATCAACATATTCACACCCGAAGGTAACGACATTACTGTGACATGGGTGAACACAGTTCGTTGATCTAAAACAATCTGAACTCTGTTTAGACTGCGTTGGACTGAGGCCACGCCACCAACGCCTTCCACACCTCTCATCATAGCTCGCAATGGCCAGTGAGATGGCCACCGTGTGCTAGAGAGAATGGTGATGTCTGCTCCAGTGTCTAACAGAGCCAGTAATTGCAATTGTTCACCTTCATGTATAATTGTCACAGAAACAATTGGTCATTGATTCATTGACATAGTTAACAAAGCTATGTCTCCTGTGGATCCAAATCCAGAATCACCCCGAAAAGGAGTAGTTTCTGCAGTCATAGGTGTTGTTAGTTGTGACAAGGGTATTAATTGAGCAATTTTGCTTCCATTTTTCACAATCATTGGTGGAAAATGCGTTTGAACTATTATTTGTATTTCCCCGGTATAGTCACTATCAATCAGTCCTGGTAATACAAACAGTCCTTTTATGCTAGCCGAAGAACGTCCTAATAATAGAGTTCCATGAGGTTGGTTGTTAATAATAAGTGGACCCTTGACACCGGTAGGAATTTTTCGAGGATGATTATCAGTTAAAATGATTTCTACTGCGGTTGCCAAGTCCAAACTGAGGCACCCTCTGGTCGCTGGGTGCAGGTCGCTGGCTGGTTGCAGGGTATTTCCCCTGTCATTGTCAGCATGGGAATTTGTTTTAACATCATCTAATTTTTCTTGTGCTACAGCAGCTATACGTTTTTCTTTCTTATATTTCTTTAAACAGTTAATAACTTCCCTCCAAGTTTTCATTAATTTTTTTCACAGATTTATCATTGTCTATTACCATGTCCCACAAACAATCACCATACGTTCTCCATTCAATAACCTCAAACAATAAATCTGACTGTTTAAAAAATTCCTTTGATATTCCTAGGTCGACTAGACCCAGTAATTCCTTTGAACTAATATCCTTAGGACTTACTCCCCGTTTTTCTAAAAAACGTTATTATAACGACAATGCTACTTCTTTCTCCATTGCGCGCGACTTATTGATTGCAGCCTTCCTTTGGGTAGCAAGAATATCGGCGTGGCGAGCCTCCTTTATTTTGTTTTGGCCTTATCCTTATTATCTTTCGGCCTTATCCTTATTATCTTCTTCTCTTGGGCTCAGGCACGGACGGCACATATCCAGCATGTGCAGTCTTTTGCCTCCCGACCACTGCTGTCGGTGCCTTTCCGATCCCACGGTCCAGTGGAAACAGGGATTGGGGGTCCCTGTTCGGGCACCACTTGCGACGGTGGGGGAAGCAAGCAGACGAACCAATATGGTTGATAAAGCAAGCTTCTACTTTATTAGCAAAAATCATCGCTTTATATATGTTTTACTCTGATTACGATACACGTCGTATACATTGATTGGATGCATGTTGCAGTGTGTTATAACATGATTGGTTGTTGATACATCATTGCTTTCTTATGATTGGTTATATTTTTATACAGTTCTTTTCCTGTTTATTGTTCTTATTTCTGCATTTTACTTCCTCCTTGGGGGTTTCGGTGGTTCCGCTTCAGCTCAAGGTTACGATGTCCTTGCATGTGATAGGCTCCTGCAGCTCGGTCGTGGTGCTTTGCCAACATCCGTTGACAAACCTTAGCAACAGTCCTTGGTCACACTGTTACCTGCTCAAAGCAGAGTTGCTGCAATGAGCCACTTCCTTGATCAGAGAGCCATTCTCCAACACGCAACTACCATGGGTCGAGACAAGAACAGCCCAGCAACCAAGGTACAACACAGACCACTGCCACCACCATCAATAATAATAACAACGAGAGAAATACAAGGGAAGAGGACAGAACTGCTCACCACCCGACAACCGAGCTGTGAACTAAAACCACAACTCTTCTGGGTTCCGGCCCCCAGTTCTTTTTCATCCTGGACATGACGTGCTGTGGTATGGAATAACCTCTTTGGTCAGTTTGGATCAGGTGTCCTGTCTCTGCTTCCCCCCGGCTTCCCCCCTTCCCTGGCAGAGCATGAGACTCAGCAAGTCCTTGGCCAGCCTAAACATCACCAAGCAGTAACTGAAAACACTGGTGTTATCAGCACTGTTCCCAGGCCCAAAATCAAAAACACAGCGCTGCAGCAGCTACCAAGAAGGGAAAAAAGAAAAAATGACTGCTACTGCTGAACCCAGGACATTCCACCCCTTATTCCATACCATTCACGTCACGCTCAGATCTCACGTTTTCAATATACCATCATATATACATATATGTATAAATCCACACACACACACAGAAGGAGAGAGATCATCCCTCAGTGCATGGATCAATCCCTACAAAGCTTCCGAGTCCATTCAGTCCGCGACGTCAAGCTCCATCTCTTGTAACAGTCATTCAGAGCAGGGGAGGCCATGCGCAGTGTTGGATCGTTGCCTGCTGATGCTGATCGTTCCTTTACTGCAGAACTCATCCGGTTTCATTAAAGTTCATTCTTTGTTGGGTTGACGATCAGAGAGCCAGTCGCTGATGACTTGAAGACATCTAGTTGCTGGGCTATAAAAGTATTACATAGCAGGCAACAGCATACAATTGAGTTCATTGACTATTTTCCCCTAAAATCAAATCCCCTTGAGGTACACATCGGACCTCCCCATCTTCCCGCATTACCCACCAAGTATATCCGGGTCCCTGAGCAAAAGCAATCCCATGAGTGGGTTTGCCTTTACCTGAAGTGGGAATAACCCAGACTGTCTTCCCCAGCAAATTCTTTATGTGCACCACAGGAACTTTGTCCCCCTCCACAGTACGTAGGAGTTCTGACTGGGCTGGACCAGCCCTGTTGACAGATCCTCTGGTGTTGACCAACCAGGTGGCCTTAGGTAAATGTGTATCCCAATGTTTGAAAGTCCCACCACCCATTGCTCTCAGTGTAGTTTTTAACAGCCCATCGTACCGTTCGATTTTCCCAGAGGCTGGTGCATGGTAGGGGATGTGATATACCCACTCAATGCCATGCTCTTTGGACCAAGTGTCTATCAGGTTGTTCCGGAAATGAATCCCATTGTCTGACTCAATTCTCTCTGGGGTGCCGTGTCGCCACAAAATCTGTTTCTCAAGGCCCAGGATCGTGTTCCGGGCAGTGGTGTGGGGCACAGCGTACGTTTCCAGCCATCCAGTGGTTGCTTCCACCATGGTAAGCACATGACGCTTGCCTTGGCGGGTTGGTGGGAGTGTGATATAATCAATCTGCCAGGCCTCCCCATATTTGTACTTCAGCCATCGTCCTCCATACCAAAGAGGCTTTAGCCGTTTAGCTTGCTTAATTGCAGCACATGTTTCACAGTCATGAATAACCTGGGCAATAGTGTCCATTGCTAAGTTCACCCCTCGATCACGAGCCCATCTGTATGTTGCATCTCTGCCCTGATGGCCTGAAGTGTCATGGGCCCACCGGGCCAAAAATAATTCACCCTTATGTTGCCTATCTAAGTCCATCTGAGCCACTTCAATCTGAGCAGCTTTATCCACTTGCTGGTTGTTCTGGAGCTCCTCAGTGGCCCGACTCTTGGGTACATGAGCATCTACGTGGCGTACCTTAACCACCAGGTTTTGCACCCGGGCAGCAATATCTTGCCACAGTGCAGCAGCCCAGATGGGTTTACCTCTGCGTTGCCAGTTGCTCTGCTTCCATTGCTGCAACCACCCCCACAGGGCATTCACCACCATCCATGAGTCAGTATAAAGATAAAGTACTGGCCATTTTTCTCGTTCAGCAATGTCCAAGGCCAGCTGGATGGCTTTCACCTCGGCAAATTGACTCGATTCACCCTCTCCTTCAGCAGTCTCTGCAACTTGTTGTCGAGGATTCCATACAGCTGCCTTCCATCTATGATGCTTTCCCACAATGCGACAGGACCCATCAATAAACAGGGCATATTGCTTTTCACTTTCTGACAGTTCATTGAATGGTGGGGCCTCTTCAGCACGTGTAACCTCCTCCTCCTCTGGTGACATTCCAAAATCTTTGCCCTCTGGCCAATCCATGATGACTTCTAGAATTCCTGGACGACTGGGATTTCCTATTCGAGCTCATTGTGTAATAAGTGCAGCCCACTTACTCCATGTAGCATCAGTTGCATGATGTGTAGAGGAGACCCTGCCTTTGAACATCCATCCCAGCACCGGCAACCAGAGTGCTGGGAGGAGCTGTGCTTCAGTGCCAATCACTTCTGAAGCAGCTCGAACCCCTTCATAGGCTGCCAGTATCTCTTTTTCAGTTGGGGTATAGCTGGCCTCAGATCCTCTGTATCCCCGACTCCAAAAGCCAAGGGGTCGACCTCGAGTCTCCCCTGGAGCTTTCTGACAGAGGCTCCAGGTAGGCCCATTCTCCCCGGCTGCGGTGTACAATACATTTTTCACATCTGGAGCAGTCCGGACTGGTCCGAGGGCTACAGCATGAACTATCTCTCGTTTAATTTGCTCAAAGGCTTGTTGTTGCTCAGGGCCCCATTTAAAATCATTTTTATTCTGGGTCACATGATAGAGAGGGCTTACAATCAAACTGTAATTAGGGATGTGCATTCTCCAGAACCCCACAACACCCAAGAAAGCTTGTGTTTCTTTCTTGTTAGTTGGTGGAGACATTGCTGTTATCTTGTTGATCACATCTGTGGGGATCTGGCGACGTCCATCTTGCCATTTTATTCCCAAAAATTGAATCTCCTGTGCAGGTCCCTTGACCTTACTCTGTTTTATGGCAAAACTGGCTTTCAGCAGGATTTGGATTATTTTCCTGCCTTTCTCAAAGACTTCTTCCATTGTATCACCCCACACAATAATGTCATCAATGTATTGCAGGTGTTCTGGAGCTTGCCCCTGTTCCAGTGCAGTCTGGATCAGTCCATGGCAGATGGTACGGCTGTGTTTCCACCCCTGGGGCAGTCGGTTCCAAGTGTACTGGATGCCCCTCCAAGAAAAAGTGAACTGTGGCCTGCACTCTGCTGCCAGAGGAATCGAGAAAAATGCATTGGCAATATCAATTGTGGCATACCACTTGGCTGCCTTTGACTCCAGTTCATACTGCAGTTCTAGCATGTCCGGTACGGCAGCACTCAAGGGTGGTGTAACTTTGTTCAGGCCACGAGAGTCTACTGTTAATCTCCACTCCCCGTTAGATTTTCGCACTGGCCATATGGGGCTATTAAAGGGTGAGCGGGTCCTACTGATCACTCCTTGACTCTCCAATCTACGGATCAGCTTATGGATGGGAATCAGGGAGTCTCGGTTGGTGCGATATTGCCGCCGATGCACTGTTGTGGTTGCGATTGGCACTTGTTGTTCTTCGACCTTCAGCAACCCCAAAACAGAAGGATCCTCTGAGAGATCAGGCAAGGTGGACAGCTGCTCAATTTCCTCTGTCTCCAAAGCAGCAATACCAAAAGCCCATCGGTACCCTTTTGGGTCTTTGAAGTACCCTCTGCTGAGGTAATCTATGCCAAGGATGCATGGAGCCTTTCGACCAGTCACAATGGGGTGTTTTTGCCATTCCCTCCCAGTCAGGCTGATTTCAGCCTCCAGTACAGTCAACTCTTGGGATCCTCCTGTCACTCCAGAAATATAAACGGGTTCCACCCCTTGACAGCTGGATGGCATCAGGGTACACTGTGCACCGGTGTCTACTAGAGCCTTATACTTCTGTGGGACTGATGTGCCAGGCCATTTGATCCACACAGTCCAGTAAATCCGATTGTCCCCTACCTCCACCTGGCTGGAGGCAGGGCCTCCCTAATGGTCATCACAGCGTTGGACACTTAAGTCTTGTAGAAAGGGATTATTCCTCTTTATCACAGGAGCTGCAGTAAAATCGGCTCTTCCACTCCATCTAGGAATCTGCTCACCAGAGACTGAAGCCGCAGCCTTCATGGGGTGATCAGCCTTGACTTTTGTTCTCCTCTTCAATTCTTGCACCCGTTCCTCCAAAACTGAAGTAGGTTTTCCATCCCACTTCGTCATATCTTCTCCGTGATCCCGCAGGTAAAACCAGAAGGTGGTCCGTGGTGTATACCTTCTGTATCTTCTCTCTCGAACAGTAGGGCGCCTTTTGTTAATAGCTGAGACGTGTGTTGGTACACGTGAGGAGCTGGATAGATCGTCTCTTAATTGTTTGAGGTCCTGGGACAGTTCTTCCACAGCTGAGATGATGGAAGGGGTGAGATTGCCTTCAAACACTTGGTGTTTATGAATCATTTCGTCCACTGTTGGTGGTATTATGTCATTCCAGGTTACTGTTGCCAATGAGTGGGCATATGATGGGGGCGCATTCCGTGTAAACTTCCGCCACATGGGTCGTGTACATTCGACTTCATCTGGATCTATGGGTATATCCCCATTATTCGGCTTGATATTGTAGATCATCTCTACAATGGCTGATTCCCTCAAAGACTGGATGCCCTTTTCTAGAGTAGTCCACTTAGCCGAACGACTCATAACATCATCCTTGTATGGAAATCTATCTTTCATAGCTGCCAAGAGCCGCTTCCAAAGGCTGAGGGACCATTTCTCTCTTGCAATTGCTTTGTCAATTCCCCCTTCCCTAGCAAGTGATCCCAGCTGTTTGGCTTCACTACCTTCTAGTTCGTGACCATCAGCCCCGTTGTTCCAGCATCGGAGCAACCAGGTGATGATGTGCTCCCCTGGCTGACGGGTAATGTCCTTTCGCATATTCCGTAGCTCGGTCGAGGTCCGCAATCGGGAAGTTACTTCTTCTTCTTCTTCTTCTTTTCTTCTTCTTTTCTTCTACTTCTTCTTCTTTTCTTCTTCTTTTCTTCTTCTTCGTCTTCTTCGTCGTCGTCTTCGTCGTCGTCTTCGTCGTCGTCTTCGTCGTCGTCTTCGTCGTCGTCGTCGTCGTCTTCTTCTTCTTCTTCTTCTTCTTCTTCTTCTTCTTCTTCTTCTTTTCTTCTTCTTCTTCTTCTTCTTCTTCTTCTTCTTCTTCTTCTTCTTCTTCTTCTTCTTCGTCATGTGATGATGACTCCTGGTCAGATGCTGTCCCAGGCAGTGAGTACGTTGTTTCTTCATCTTGCTTCATCTTCCTTTCCTCTTTTTTGGTTTTCCTCCTGCGTACAGGGGCAACCGGTATTGGTACGAGGTGGTCCTCTGGTTTAGCTGCGGTGATTATCACTGTGGTTTGAGTAGCTGCTGTACTTGTCGCTGGTGGTGGTGTAGCTGCTGTGCTTGGAGCTGGAGCAGCTGTGCTGTCCATTACGGCTGAAGTTTGGGTAGCTGCTGTACTTGTCCCTGGGGGTGGTGTAGCTGCTGTGCTTGGAGATGGAGTAGCTGCGCTGTCCATTACTCCACCCTCAGATTCAGGGGCATTTTTTTCCTTTTGAAGGTGCTGGATGGTGTTGAACAGGGCTCTGTAAGCATAGGCCAAACCCCAGCATGTAGCCATGATTTGTCCATCTCTGGTGTGACCAGAATGACAACACACCTCCTTTAAGTGTTCTACTAATTTTTACAGATTTTGCACATGTTCATTGGTGAAGTTCCAAAGCACTGGAGGGGCCCACTGGCCTAGATACTTGCCCATGCTATCCCACACACCCTGCCACTCATGACTATCCAGCCTCGGGGAAAATCTCTTGGACCTCCTATATCGTCGTTTAACCCTAGACAAGGCCCAAACCCGACTCTGCATAACTCTCGGGACCAGACGAAATGGTCGTGAATAAAGCACACTCGATATGCGCGCCAACATGGCGATCCCCATCACAACCAGCAGGCAGGTCTCAAGGGTGTCTAAGGGCCATTCAAAACCCTCAGAATTCTCGAAAGATGCTGTAAACGGTCTGGTGGGGGGGCTGGGAGCATAAAAGAATGTCTCCCTCACAGGTTGACCACCCGAGGAGGTGAAAAAAGATGTATAATTCCTAAACACTTCTATTATATACCTCCCAAAGTATAGAGTTGGTGACCACATTGGGAATAAAAACCGGGTCAGTTTCAGGATCACTGAGTCTATTGTATCAAAAAACAGTGCAATAAAGTACAATGCAATAAGAGCCTTAACCCAAAACCCTTCCCTGAAAAATGTTAAGATAAAAATTACCGTCTGTAAGTGAAGTAACACACGCTGAACCTGTGAGAATCAGAGCAACAACTTTGAGAGCCAATAAATCAGCATTGTGACGAGTGGCTATTAATCCTGTCGTTATCTCAACCCTTCGTGCCCCACAATGGGCGCCAAAAAGAACTGTCGTGGTTTAAGCTTCTCAGCCACAAACAGTTTTGCTCACTCACTCACTTCCCCCTCTTTCTTCCCTCCGCTCCTGGAGGGATGGGAAGGAGAATCGAAAGAATGCAACTCCCACAGGTTGAGATAAGAACAATCCAGCAACTAAAGTGTAACACAAACCACCACTGCTACCACCAATAATAATAATGACAAGAGAAAAATACAAGGGAAGAGTTTTTTCTTCCCCCCCACTACTGGGGGGGGGGGGGGGCAGGGGAAGAAGAATCGAAAGAACGCAACTCCCACGGGTCGAGACAAGAACAGCCCAGCAACCAAGGTACAACACAAACCACTGCCACCACCACCAATAATAATAACAATGAGAGAAATACAAGGGAAGAGGACAGAACTGCTCACCACCCGACAACCGAGCTGTGAACTAAAACCACAACTCTTCTGGGTTCCGGCCCCCAGTTCTTTTTCATCCTGAACATGACGTGCTGTGGTATGGAATAACCTCTTTGGTCAGTTTGGATCAGGTGTCCTGTCTCTGCTTCCCCCCGGCTTCCCCCCTTCCCTGGCAGAGCATGAGATTCAGCAAGTCCTTGGCCAGCCTAAACATCACCAAGCAGTAACTGAAAACACTGGTGTTATCAGCACTGTTCCCAGGCCCAAAATCAAAAACATGGTGCTGCAGCAGCTACCAAGAAGGGAAAAAAGAAAAAATGACTGCTACTGCTGAACCCAGGACACCCGTTCATTACAACAGGACCCAAATCATCACTATAATAAGCCACGTAGACATATTCCATGCAATTGCTCACAATTCTGAAAACAAAGACAAAAGCATCCACCAGGGACACAAATACTAATTAGCAGCATGATAGGAATAAAAACAGTTCGCCATTCATTAGTTACTCAAGTACAGCATCAAATACCGGTGTTCAGAAATTGGGTCAGATACCAGAATAATACAACCGCGTTCCCGCATATGACGTCTCCTATGCCTTACGGAACAATTCAGAGTGTATACCTGTACACCAAATGGACACTAGCAGCCGGGTATATGCCTTTACCTAGAGATTTTCCTATCTCGATTTATGGAAGGCTTTCTTATTCCTGCGTACGCCTTATGGAATACTAACCACGTTCCTGCGTTGGACGTCTCCTATGCCTTACAGAATGCCACAAAATAAAATAATCAAAAGAATACCTTTACAGTGATGGTGATGGTCCTTGTCTGCTCCCGCAGTGATCCAAGTGAGTCCAGGGGTCCCTCCGGGGAAATTTGTCCCGGGGGCCCTAGGGAGCCCTGTCCTCAGCGGGTCCTGCAGCTGAGCAGAGAGGGTCCCAAATTGATTCGGAGAAAACTCCAGGAACAAACTTGCCAACAAAGTTTTAAGTTGACAAGCAGGTATTCTTTACTGCAGCACCGGGAGACACGGGGGATAGCTCCTCCAAGCGTGTCTGTATTGCCACACAGGCCATCCTTATACAGTCACTGGGCATACATAGATATTCATGAGGCTTCACATGAGTTACATCATTTTCCAGTAAGTTTCCCGTATGTATACAAAAGGTGATGATGGTCTTTGAGAGTCGTTTACAATATTCATACCTGCTGGCAGTCTTTGGAGCTCCAGCTTAATTAACATTACAGGCATAGCAATCATCCTGTCTTGGGGCTGTTCAGCCTGGAGAAGAGAAGGCTGCATGGAGACCTCATAGCAGCCTTCCAATACCTGAAGGGGGCCTATAGGGATGCTGGGGAGGGACTCTTCATTAGGGACTGTGGTGAGAGGACAAGGGGTAATGGGCTCAAACTTAAACAGGGGAAGTTTAGATTAGATTGGATATGAGGAAGAAATTCTTTACTGTAAGGGTGGTGAGGCCCTGGAATGGGTTGCCCAGGGAAGTTGTGAATGCTTCATGCCTGGCGGCGTTCAAGGTGGGGTTGGACATAGCCTTGGATGGCATGGTTTAGTGGGAGATGTCCCTGCCCATGGCAGGGGGGTTGGAACTCGATGATCTTGAGGTCCTTTCCAACCCTAACTATTCTATGATTCTATGATTCTATTGAGCAGATAGTTTCACTGCACCCTCCCTGGACATCTGCTGGTCCCGGATACTCCCCATCCCCAGATCCTGTTTTTCTACATTTTGCACTAAGGTCTGAAGGACCTAAAACTAAATCAATTACCTTCAAGCTCTCAGTTATTTTCCATTACAAAGCCACCAGACTTTACAGTTACTTGGAACTGATTACATTTGGTGCCTCCTTGTCTCAGTGTGTTATCAGTGTTGTTCCCAGGCTAAAGTGGAAAACACAGCACTGCACTAGTTAGTAAGGAGGAGAAAAATGACTGCTACTGTGGAACCCTGGACAACGTGGGGAGGAGCAAGGTGCTTCCCCTCCCACACCTGTGCCTGGGTGTAAACAGCACATTATGGAGCAGATCTGGGTGGGGGTTGGGTGCGAATTCATTACTCTGTGTGGGAGCAGGGGGAGTTGGATGAATGATGGAATTTGCTTCTCCTCCTGATCACTTGACTCTACAGCTTTGCAACTGCCTGTGAGCCCTGGGGAGATGCAGGTACAGGAGGAGCTGGGCCTGAAGGGCACTGCCAACTAACCACACTCTCGTCCCTGGCAGGGATCTGAAGGTGTCCAACCTCCTCATGACTGACAAAGTCTGTCTGAAGATGGGCAAGCCTCTGGCAGCTGCCAGTCTGACTCCTGCCACAGATTGTGCCCACAGCTCTTCGTCTGCTCTGTGACATAGATGGAGCTGGGAGCCTGCCTCCCTCCTGATCCCATGTCTCTGTTGCAGCTGATTTTGGGCTGGCACACATCTGTGGAATGCTGCTGAAGCTGACAACCCCCAAAGTTGTCACACTCTGGTGAATGGCTGGTGCTGGGAACTGAGCTGTGCTGGCTGGGTGTGACACTGGCAAGTTCTTGCGTGGCTCCACCATGTTCCCCTTGAGACAGTGCTGTCCCCTGCACAGGTACTGAGCACCTGAGCTGCTGTTGGGGATGACAACTCAGATCACCAGCATCAACATGTGGTAAGGGGAGGGAAGGAGGGTGCAGAGAATGGCTAGGTGGGGGGCTGCAAACCTGCAGGGGGGATCAATGGAGGGGCTTCTGCCCCCACTAATTTGCACGTCATCCATGCTGCAGGGCTGTGGGCTGCATCCTTGCTGAGCCCACAAGCCACTGCTGCCAGGCCCCTCCGAGATCCACCAGACAGACCTCATTGTGCAGCTCCTGGGGATGCCCAATGAAAATATCTAGCCAGTGAGAGTAGTCCCCTGCTCCCTGCCTCATGCCCCAACCCCCGCAGGGCTTCTCCAAGCTGCCTCTGGTGAGCCGGTACACTCTGCAGAAGCAGCCCTACAACAACCTTGAGCACAAGTTCCCCTACCTGCTCAAATTCCTCTTCAAGTACAATCCCAAGAACTGGTAAAAGACATCACCACCTCAACCTGGGCAGTACCTGGGGCAGACAGGGCTGCCTGTGGCACACTGTCCCCAGAGCTGGGGGTGTAGCCATGTCAGCACCTTCAGGGAGATGCCTGCCACATCCTGTCATCACTACAGGGGGATGGCAAAGGACTGCCTGGATAGCTCCTATTTCAAGGAAAACACCCTGTGTAAATAGCACCCCCATGGGGCAGGGTTGGGGTGCACTGGGCCCTGCTGATTGTCCTGGATTCAGCAGTAGCAGTCATTTTTTCTCCTTCTTAGTAGCTGGTGCAGTGCTGTGTTTTTGACTTTCAGCCGGGGAGCAACACTGATAACACCGATGTTTTTAGTTGTTGCTCAGTAATGTTTACTCTGACCAAGGACTTTCTGAGTCTCATGCTCTGCCAGGGAGGAGAGGAAGCCAGGAGGAAGCAGAGACAGGACTCCCGACACAAACTAGCCAAAGAGGTATTCCATACCACAGCATGTCATGCCCAGTATATAAGCTGACCCGCTGCTCGGGTCAGGCTGGGTATGGGTTGGCGGGTGGTGAGTGGCTGTATTCTCTCCCCTTGTTATTTCCCTTTTCATTATTATTATTGGTGGTAGCAGTAGTGGGTTTGTGTTATAACTTAGCTACTGGACTGTTCTTATCTCAACCTGTGGGAGTTACGTTCTATTGATTCTCCTCCCCATCCCTCTGGAAGCAGGGGGAAGAAGGGGGGGAGTGAATGAGCAGCTGCATGGTTCTGGGTTGCCAGCTGGGCTTAAACCACGACACTGACCCTCCTCACTGCCCTGCAGCCTGTGAGCCAGAGCTCATGCCTACCTTCCCACACCACAAGTGGGCAGCTGCTGCCAGCATGGACACAGAGAGCCAAGCAAAGCGCAGCAAGCCCTGAGCTCTGTCTCACAGGAGAGGCATGGCACATGCCAACTGGGATGGCTTTCCTTGACTGAACCGTGCCACAGGCTCCAGCCCTTACCAGGATGGCTCCTGAGTTCAGTTCCCCTCCCTGCCCCAACACAGGAACGGCCCAGCTGTGGTGGTGAAGCACTCACTGTGACTCAACCCCTGTACCAGTCTCCTGCCCCAGAGCTGGGCAGGCTACAGTGTGGGGCACTGAGGGTGGGAGAGAGGAGAGATGGGGCACAGGGACCCCCAGGGCTCTACAGGGAGAGGTTGGAGTGCTGGTGGCCCTTAGCTGGTGTTGGCTGCATGGGCTAACCCCAACTTTGCAATCAATAAAACCACCTGCCACTAGCTTAGAGTCAATTGCCTCATCCCTCCGCTCCACCTGGGCCAGAAGCCACAGCCCTGCTCTGCTCCCCTTATGCCACAGTGATGAGAACAGCTCTGCCTCCTGAAAATGGCCTTAAGCAGAACCTGTCCCTGCTCTCCTGTGAGGCAGGAGTTGCTCCCACAGGCCCTATCCCTTCCCCGGGATACTGCTCACCCCAGCAGAGCAGGAAGACACCACCACACTGCAAGGCAGCTGTGCTTTACTGAGATGCATTGAGGCGCGTACAGCAGGAGGGCTGGAGCAGGCTCCCACCACCCTGGGGATGAAGCAGAGCATGGCCTAGGCACTGCTCCCTCCCAGCAAGGTGAGTTCATTGGCCCTCAGGCCTAAGCAGTGGCTGCCCCCATCCCTTTGTGGGCACAGGGGGGTGGCACAGCCAGCAACAGCAGCACACTGCAGTGCTAGGACTGAGGGCTGCAGCCACAGCCGCTGTTGGTGCTTGCTGCACAGCTCCTGCCTGCAGTAGCAGCTGTGACAGGCCAGCCCAGCCAAGCAGGTGCTGGCATGCAGCTGCTGGCATGCAGCTGCTGGCAGGTGGTGCAGCAGTAGAAGGGCAGTGTACCCCCACACAGGCATGAGTGCGGCTGGTAGCAGGGCAGCTGTGGGCCTTCATGGGGGGTGGCAGGGGGCAAGTCCTAGGGCTCCCCTGGCACTGGGGGGCTTCTGCTCCCTACAGCCAGGGCAGAGAATGGGCTGCTGGCCCCACCAAGGTCCTGCTCCAGTAAGAGGTGAGAGGAGGAGGTGTCCAGGTCAGGGTTGCCTGTGGAGGCCACCAGCTCCTGCCCAAGCTTGGTGTCTCTGCAGCAGTCCCAGCTCCTCATGGGCATGTCCTGAGCACCTAGCGGGCTGCCTGGGTTCCTCTGCAGCACTGTGGGTGCTGCATCGCTGCCCTCCACGTTCTTGGAGCTGGTTGGCACCTCCTGGTAAAGGTCCACGCAATCACTGCGGTTGGCAGCTGCCTCGGGCCACGTCCCTAGCTGCTGCAGCATCTCCACGCAGGCCTCCATGTCCAGCTGCCATGTCTCCAGCCAGTCCTTGGCACTGGGTGAGCACAGCTGCAGCACATCTGCCAGGATCTTGCACTCCAGCTGGCAGGTGAAGAAGCTGCAAGCAGCGGCGAGCAGCTTGGGTGCTGGGGGGGGGGGAGAGGGGCGGGAGATCATCAGGCGGTGCTGGTCATGCTGTTCATAGCCCAACCGGGCAAAGCTCCACTCCAAGTCGGTTTCAGGGAGTGCCGAGTGCAGCGGGTGCACGTATGCGCTGGGAAAGGCCTGCAACGAGAGCGGGGACACGGCTGGAGCCTCGCGGCCTGCCCCCCAGCTCCGGGAGCACGGGCAGGGCCGCGGGCCCTCACCAGCACGGTGCCGAACTCCTTGCGCCAGGGTGAAAAGTAGAGGTTGATGGCCGCCAGCTCCAGCAGCCCCCGGGCCAACAGCGCGGACTCGTCCTCTTGCAAGGCCCCCAGCACCGCCAGCTCCCGCCGCAGCCGTTCCACGAAGGACTGATCGGAGCAGGACCCGGTGCAGCTCCAGCAGAACTCACACTCCAAGCAGCGCCGGCGCTCCTACCGCAGCTCCGAGCCCGCGCACATCCTGAGGATGCAGCAGCGTCGGCCCCACACCCAGCTCCCCACCGGTACCAACTCCCGCTCCGCCTGGGCTCCTCTTCTGCTTCCCGCGCCACGGCCAGTCATGCTGACGTCACCGAGAGGGGCGGAGCCGCAGGACGGGAGGAGCAACACCCGGGCTAGCCCCAGGTCTCCCCGTCCCCACCTCGGGGATGCGATGGGGGACTCAGCTCATCCCAGCCCACGGGGACCCCCTGACTCCCCCATAAGGTCCGCAGGGATGGGGCGCAGCAGCACTTGGCAGTGGATGGTGGGGAGGTGTCCTTGCGGCTGCCACCTCACTGCAGGGATTCCATGTAGGACAGGGTGCTCTGCAGGGACGTCAGGCAGTACCCCTTCTCCCCAGTCAGGTACCTGCACCACGGTCATCATAGCATCGTGGCTGCCACACCGCCATGGCTAGGACACTGCCATGGCCACCACAGCATCACGGCTGGGACACTGCCATGGACAGGATAGTGTCATGGTTTAAGCCCAGCCGGTAACTCAGAACCACGCAGCCTCACTCACCACCTCCCCCATCTTAACCCCCCTCCCCTGCTCCCGGAGGGATGGGGAGGAGAATTGAAAGAATGTAAATCCCATGGGTTGAGATAAGAACAGTCCAATAACTAAGGTATAATACAAAACCACTACTATTACCACCAATAATAATAATAAGGGAAATAACAAGGGGAGAGAATATAAAACTAAAAGGGGAAAAGGAAAAGAAAACAATAAACACAAGTGATGAACACCACCCACTGACCAATACCCAGCCCGACCTGAGCAGCAATCTGGGCCTTCCGGGTAACTCCCCCTAGTTTATATACTGGGCATGACATGCTGTGGTATGGAATACCCCTTTGGCTAGTTTGGGTCAGGTGTCCTGTCTCTGCTTCCTCCCAGCTTCCTGTGCCCCTCCTCACTGGCAGAGCATGAGACTGACAAGTCCTTGATCGGAGTAAGCATTAATTAGCAACAACTAAAAACATCGGTATGTTATCAACACTGTTCTCAGACTAAAGTCAAAAACACAGCACTGCACCAGCTACTAGGAAGGAGGAAAATAACTGCTACAGCTGAACCCAGGACAGATAGCAACACAGACAGGACACAGGACACCATCATGGCCACCGCACCATCATGACCACCACACTGCCATGGCCAGGACATTGCCACAGCCACTGCACCATCACGACTGCCACACCACCACGGCCAGGACCGTCACAGCCAAGACACCAGGACACCACTGTGGCCACTGCACCATCATGGCCAGGATACCACCACAGCCAGGACACTGTCACAGCTGCCACACCACCCCAACCACCACACTGCCACAACCAGGACATTGCCACAGCCACTACCCCACAGCCATGCACCCACAGGAGCTGCGGCTCCCACCCAGCCTCCTCCCCATGCCTCTGTCTGTGCCACCACCCAGGGGTAGCTGCACACCCCCAGTCCCCCTGGGCACCTACCCCTCGTAGATTAACTCCTCCAGGGCAGCACACTCAGCCAGAAGCTGGGGCAGCCCTGTCTGCAGCACCACATAGGATAGGATGGGGAGCAGGTTGTCTGCCCTGCTACTGCTAATGGGAACCATCAGTTCTGGCAGCAGCAGGACCCCCCAGCCCCACATCTGCACCCCCCAGCACCCCACCGGGTCATGATGGTGTCCTGCCTGTGTTGCTATCTGTCCTGGGTTCAGCGGTAGCAGTTATTTTCCTCCTTCCTAGTAGCTGGTGCAGTGCTGTGTTTTTGACTTTAGTCTGAGAGCAGTGCTGATAACACACCGGTGTTTTTAGTTATTGCTAAGTAACAGCAGAGTGGGGAGTGCCAGGCCGTGGGGCCATCTGCCCCTGTACTCACATGGCAGCAGAGGTGGAGATCTGACGGTCCCAGGCACCACAGTACTCCTTGGCACACTTGTAGATGCTACACAGAGGTCGCACTGCAGCACAGAGCAGGTGCTGAGGGTCACCCAGGCACCCCACACTGTAGGCTTAAATTGTAGGTTTAAACTAAGAATAGTGTGTGTGACTTTAACATAGTAAAATACAACAAGCTGTTCTAAGTTGCTAACACATAGGGAGTAAGGAATGTCTGGCTGATGGGGGAAGGAACATCACGGGACTGATAACAACTAAGGAGGCAGTAAATAAGACCAAGGATGCCAGCCTTCAAGATAACAGAGACTAGAATAGAACAAAAGCAAGGACATACCAACTGCTAACTCAGCACTAGGACCTTGCGAGCATGAAAGCACTGAGGTCAATCAGCAAATACAGCGAAGAAGACTATCGACGACCATCAGAGAACCCCACTCAGCAAGAAAGTGCATGTGTACTTGGAATGAAAACTAACAGCATTATAATTAGTTCCCGGAATCTCATGAATTTGTAAATCATTTTACTGGAAAAAACTGTAAATATGCATGAGTATGCTAAATATACAGCTGCTGCCGGCAAGTAATGGGTGTGTTCACCTTTGAGAAATGATCAGTGTGTGAGCCCAGCACTGCAATAAAGAATGGTGCTTTCTAAAACTCCAAATTGAGTCTTAGAGAGTTTCTCCCACCAACTTTTGCGGTAACACCACCAGCCTGGCCCCCCAGCTACTCACCAATGCACTCCAGCTTCCTGCATGGATAAGTCTCCAGCGGGATGAGTCTCAGGTCCTCAATGGCAGAGCTGTATGTGGGGCAGCCGGGGGTAAGAGCCGGGATGCCAGCCCCATGTTGGCGGTGCCGGCATGCCAGTGCTGCTCCATGCTGTGGGCCAGGGCTGCCTCGTGGAGCTGGTGCATGCTCCTGCAGGCAGAGGTGAGGGGCTGCCGCGAAGGGGGCTGCACGGGCCTGGCCTGGCCCTGGGGCCTCAGTACCTATAGAGAGCCAGCAGCAGGGCCCACAGTGGTGGGAAAAAGGCCTCCTCCAGGCAGGCTGGGCACTGGTCCTTGCTGGTGGCTGTGTTCAGCCTCTTGAAGGCCAGTAGCATCAGGGACAGCAGCCTGTCTGGGAAGGGATGAGTTATGCAGCATGCTTGGTAGGTGTCCCCAAGACCACCCATCCAACCCACCCTGACACCGAGTCTGCTTCAGCTAAAACAACAAGGTACAGGGACCCTCTTGCTCCCCCAGAGAGCCCACAGCAGGGGAAGAGCCCTGCCCAGGCGTTGACAGCCCCCAGATCCCAGTGGCCATCCCTCACCAATGGCATTGTGGATGTCCCACACGATGCCCCTCAGATGCTCCAGCAGCATCATCTCTGTCTTGAGGCCAGCCAGGGGCTCCCTGGGGGCCCAGCCCTCGGGCGATGCCAGGAACTGCTCCAGGTCCTCGAAGGAGCTCTCCCAGGGGGTCTGGGGGGTTGCTGCTGGCTCTGGCCAGCCGCCCTCTACCACTGGGGTGCTGGGGACAGCAGCAAGGGGCATGCTGGAGAGGTTGTGCTGCGGCCCAACTGCATCATGCTCAGGCACCAAGAACATGTGTTAGAGGCTTTGGGAGGCTCAGAGCCAGCGGCCAGGGCCCCGGGTCCAAGCAAGAGGAAGGAGAGAACGGTGGGGGAGGCTACAGTGGTGTCGGCAGCGCCCCAGGTGATGGCTGGGTAGAGGCGGGTGTACACCGCACGCTGCAGCTGCTGCAGGAGCTGGGCGATGGAGTGCTCCATGAAGCTGGAAGCAGAGGGAGGGGTCGGCAGGGGGCACCAGCAAGCAGCCCCCTAGCTCCGAGAAGGGCCCCTCCCCACCCTAGCACTACCTGAGGAGGCAGGAGAAGAGCCCTGACAACAGGGAGAGATCCGCTGGGCTCTGCTTCAGCCTGGATTTGCTCTGCTTCAGCCTGGATTTGCTCTGCTTCAGCCTGGATTTGCACTGCCTCAGCCAGTCCTGGGGAGCATCAATAGAGATGACACAGCACCCTGCCCCATGGTATAGCACCCTGTCCCAGAAGCACCCAGGGGCATCAAGAACTCTTGCCCCACAGCACCCGAGGCCAGCACACATCCTGCACCCACAGCACAGCCCTCTGTCCCCACAGCAGCCTCCGACACGTACTCAAGTGGTCCTGCTCATACTTGAGGATGGCAGTGTAGAGGGATCTCTGCTCCTGATCCTCAGGGGTGAGGGCCATGCTGCTGGAGAATCTCCTGGGGGTGGAATGGCCCCAGGTGAGGGCACTGCCAGGGTGGCCCCCAGGGTCCCTGCTGTGACACCCCCCATACCTGTTGGCAGCCTCCTGCAGCTGCAGCCACTGCTCTTCCATCTTCTGCTGAAGCTGGGCCATGGCAGAGTTAAGGCTCTAGAGCTCTTGCACCACTGCAGCACCCACCACCCAGCACAACCTGCTGCCCAGCACAGCCCCGGCAGCCTAGGGGCTGGGCTCAACCCTTCTCCCATCTTCATCCTCCCGGTCAGCAGGCAGCAAGACAGGAGCAGGACCCCAAAAGCCTGTGTGGGATCGGTGCAGCCCAGGGATGGGGCACAGGCACCGGAGCTGGGAGGTGTGGGGCTCTGCTGGAGCCCAGTACACCCTCAATGCTGGTGTCGTGGTTTAAGCCCATCTGGTAACTCAGAACCATGCAGCGAATCGCTCAATCCCCCTTGCTTCTTCTCCCCCCACTCCCAGAGGGATGGGGAGAAGAAGCAAAAGAATGTAAACCCTATGGGTTGAGATAAGAACAGCCGAATAACTAAAGCATAACACAAACCCACTACTACTACCACTAATAATAATAAAGGAAATAACAAGGGGAGAGAATATAAAACTAAAAAGGGAAAGGGAAAACAATAAACACAAGTGATGCACAATACAATTGCTCACCACCCACTGACCGATACCCAGCCTGACCTGAGCAGCGATCTGTAACTTCCCCCAGTTTATATACTGGGCATGACGTACTGTGGTATGGAATACCCCTTTGGCTAGTTTGGGTCAGGTGCCCTGTCTCTGCTTCCTGTTGGCTTCTTGTGCCCCTCCTCACTGGCAGAGCATGAGACTAAAAAGTCCTTGATCAGAGTAAGCATTACTTAGCAACAACTGAAAACATCAGTGTGTTATCAGCATTGTTCTCAGACTAAAGTCAAAAACACAGCACTGCACCAGCTATTAAGAAGGAGAAAAATAACTGTTACAGCTGAACCCAGGACAGGTAGGAAGGATACAGTCTCCTCCCGGGCCTTGGCAATCACCAGGTTTTCCACCATCTGTTGCTGCAGGGACAGCATCTGTAAAGCTGGCAGCATGCTGGGGACATTTGCCCAAAGGCCATGGCCACCAGCACAGACAGCATGGAGCAGGGGGTCCCTCAGGCACCACAGGGTCCCTCTCCCCTCCCAACCTGCCCTTACTTTCCACCCAGGGAGCTCCTCACTTGCCAGGGAGGCCTCCTGCAGGGCCTGGCTGGGGTTAAGCTGCAGCCTTCAGCTTCTGGTTCTGCAGAGATGCTGCCTCCAGTAGCATCAACTCCCTGCTGGGAACCTGCCCTCAGCACCCACTGCAGGGCACAGCGACAAGTGACAGGGCCCTTTCCCTGCTGTGCCCCCTACCTGGCAGGGCCAAAGCCTGGGGATGGCCCATCCTAGCCCCCCAGGCAGGTATGAGGCAGACACCAGCCCCCCCCCCCCCCCCCCCCCCCCCCCGTGTCCAAGCTCACATACTTCCATACGCTCTGTAGTACTTGGGGAGGGGAGCCAGGGCCCCACTCCATCCCTGCACAGCCGGATTGGCCTGGGTTTTTCCTGGGGAGGGAAGGAGAGATCAGCTGTGTCCCACTAGCCCCATCCAGGATGGGGTTCCAGGTCCCCAGAGTGGGACCCATAGCCCCTCACTCACCCAGTGATATAAGGAAAGCCAGTACCTGGAAAACATAGGGTTAAAATACTTTTAACTTAACTTAGGTCTAAAATAGAGAATAAGGTTTGTGTTGTCTGTGGTGTGATAACAGAATTTAGCAGTCTTACTAACAAGAGTGAATTCTTTCTTACCAGCCTTCTAATTTATCAGTTAATTTGGAGACAGTGCCTCCCGAGCATCTGCTAGCTTGGGATACTCCTTGTCTGCTGTCCTGGGTTCAGCAGCAGCAGTCATTTTTCTCCTTCTTGGTAGCTGGTGCAGCGCTGTGTTTTTTGATTTTGGGCCTGGGAACAGTGCTGATAACACCAGTGTTTTCAGTTACTGCTTGGTGATGTTTAGGCTGACCAAGGACTTTGTGAGTCTCATGCTCTGCCAGGGAAAGGGGGAAGCCAGGGGGGAAGCAGAGACAGGACACCTGACCCAGACTAACCAAAGAGGTTACTCCATACCACAGCACGTCATGTCCAGGATGTAGAACGGGGAGCAGAGACCCAGAAGTGTGGTGAGGGTGCACGGTGGGGGGTGCACTGGTGGGGGTGCACTGCTTGATACTGGGTGGTGAGCAATTGTATCCTTCCCTTGTATTTGCCTTGTCATTATTGCACTGGTGGGGGTGCACTGTGTAGTCGGGCTTGATATTGGATGGTGGGAAATTGTATTCTTTTCCCTTGTATTTTCTCTTGTCATTATTATTATTGGTGGTAGCAGTAGTGGTTTGTGTTATACCTTAGTTACTCAACTGTTCTTATCTCAACCTGTGGGAGTTGCATTCTTTCAATTCTCCTTCCCATCCCTCCAGGAGCGGAGGGAAGAAAGAGTGGGGAGTGAGTGAGAGAGCGACTGTGTGAGTTTATAGACTTAAACCACAACATCTGCCCATCCTGTCCTGCTTGCAATATATTTTGTACGAAGGTCACACTGCTCTAAATCTTTGCCAGCTCTCAGAAACTTGCAGATACAGCTGGTTTCAGCTAATTGTGACTACTGGGGCATCCAACTGTGCCAAAGGTGAAAAGTACATCGTAAGGAAGACTGCTTACTTCATCGTGAAGACCCCTGCCCGCGATCATCGGAGGGCAGTGCCCAAGCGCCAAAAGGGAGGAGACTTATGATAATGAGTACCTAAACTCACTGTAATATCCCCACCGCTCTGGCTCTCTCGGGAACCTAATGAATATGCATGGTTGTGTGTAATAAATATCTGCTTGCTTAACCCCTCGGGGTGCAAGTTAGGAGGAGCGATCCCCCTTGCACCCGGTGCTGTAATAAACATACCTGCTTTAGAACTCTCCTTGAGTTGTAGAGTCTGATTCCGTGCTTCACCTGTGCCGGGGGAACCCGACGGAAGGTCGGGCCCGGGGGAGTCCCGCCGCCCGCTCATCCGTGTCCGGCCGGCGCTTCCCATCTCCAGGGCGCCGCTCGCCTCCCTAATGGCGGTCTGCGGGCCCGGCCTGCCCCGGGCTCCCACGGCCCCGCAGGGAGCGGCGCGATCGGGCCGCAGCTCCCGGGGTGGGGAGCGCGGCGGGCACGGACCGGCTGCGGGGTCCTCCAGCCGACAGAGGGCACTGCGCCGGGCGGTCAGCACCGGGCCGGGCCCGGCCCGCGGCGGCGATGAAGCGCGATCGGCGCGGACGGTTTCTGGCGGCCCCGGGCGGCTCCGGTGCAGAGGCCCCTGGGCCTCGGCGACTCCCTGGCACGGCGGTTCGTGGGAATGAGGCGGCGGCGCAGCCCGAGTCCCCAACAAGGTGGGTCCCGGCGGCTGCCGCCTTGACACGGCCCGCCGCCATCGGTGGAGCACCGGAGGCAGGTGAGGAGAGGTCCGGGCGGGGGGAACTGGGCGGTGGGGCCGCCCTGGGGCGGAAGCCCGCAGACGGGAGTGAGGGGTCAGCCCCGCACCCTGCGGGCACCCACCGGCACGGACTGCGGGCTGGTCCTGGCGGGTGTAAGGCCGGACACCGCCGAGCTCTGCCGCCGCCTCTCCCTTCGGCTGGGGAGCGGACCGCCGCTTCCGGGATCGGTACACCGGCAAACAGGCCTGGGGTTGCCGGTTTGCGGAGAACGTCTTCACTTGTAAGGAGTAGAGGCTCCCGGTGCCGGTAACCGGCGAGGTAAGAGGGGCTGGGGCAGCATGGCAGGGCGAGCGGGTGGGAGTTGGTCCTTCCCTCCGTTCTCCGGTGCCGCCAGTGGCTTGGCGGCAGCCGATAACCGAGCCCGTGCGGCTGCCGTGGGAGATAAGCTTGAGCGTGGAACGGTTGGAAGTTGGGCATCTGAAGATTAACTGGGCGCTGCAGGTGGGACCCGTGCCTGGGCAGGTGGCTTGGAGGGTGCAGAGTGTTCCAGGAATTTTCCCTTATGGCACAACGGAGGGATGGAGCCATACTCTGCAGAGCTGGGATGCCATGGGATGGGGAAGATGTTGCCAGGTGGGAGAGGAGCACAGTCAACGAACTGGGAGCAGGAGAGCTGCTCTGCGTTTGTCCCACTGCACCGGGATGGTCCTGCGGCACATCCCAGCTGCCTGCTTGCTGCTGGGCACTGCCCGCACCTCTCAGGCTGAGGGCTGCCACCACTAGCTATAAATACTTTGGAGATAAATGCCAGGGAGGGAGAAGTTCTGCTTAAGCCAAGGGATGCAAAAGCACAAACGTGCTGGCATGAGCCCTGGGAATGCTGCACCTGGGAGGAGGTTCCTCCGCAAGGGCAACCAGGGAAATCAGAGGCTGATTTTGGGGTTAACCAGTTGCAGAGCAGTGTCCTGGTCTGTAGGGAAGGGTCACAGGGAAGGTGTCTTGCTTCCTGCTTGGTTTTTCCGTGCTTATTTTGAAGATAGGACTCTGGAGGCAGCCTGGATCAAGGGAAGGGGAATGTCTTCCCACGCGCTGGTTCTGTGCAGCTGTAGCTGGCCGTGGTACTCCTGTGGTAGGCACCCAGCAGCTGCGTTCAACCCTTCTCTGGCAGGAATTGGCAGAGCCCTGAGCACTGGGTATTGTCGTCTCTGCCATGGGAAGTTCTCCTTCAGGAGCCTGCACAATGCTTTCGGGAAGGTGTCAGTGATGGGGGAGAACTCGGAGAAGCAGCGCTGCGTGGATCAGGTCTTCTTCACGGACTTCCAGCGGCTGGTTGGCGTGGCTGTGCGGCAGGACCCTACGCTCCCCCAGTTTGTCTGTAAGAAGTGCCATGCCCAGTTCTACAAATGCCAAAGCATCCTCAGGACCTTCATCCAGAGGGTGAACGCATCTCCCACAGATCATGCAAAGTCCAAAGGAAAGTATGTTGCTTTTCTTGCTTCCCGGGAGCAGTAGATTGCCATGTGTTGATGCCTGGTCCCTCCGTAACCCCTGAGACCCCACCATGCTGTTCTGGGTTTTACAGGAGCAGCATGGCCCAGGCCCAGCTGGGCACGGAAGGAAGCGCCTCCTGCATGGGTGAGTACCTGCCCCTTTTCCCTTTTTTCCCCTCTTCCTTTCTCCCTTTTTTTCTCCTTTCCCTTTCTGTGATGCCATCAGCACAGGTCTGGGTTTTATGTGTGTTAAGGAACTCCCCAAGCAGAGCTGCACAGATGCAGGCTCACGCTGGTGGCATGAAGAGTAGGCAGAGAGGGTTTGGGCAGCAGCACCAGGCCCGTCCCCGCCACTGTCAGACATGGGGGACAATCAGAAATACACTTTCTACTATATAATTAACAATATTGGCAGCTACTGGGGCTGTACCTGCCCATCTTTAGAGGGTCTCCCACCTGCTGTCTCCCACAGCCTTGGGGGAGTGGGTCCGCAGCCCTGTCCCCTCCTGGGGGGAGCATGTCCCTCCACACAGGTGGCTGTGTCCCTGGTTGTCCCAGGGACTGACTGACCATGCGTGTGCTGCCTCTCCCTCCAGCAGTTGACCTGATCACATCCAGCCTGCAGTGCCTGCACAGCCTGGTGTCATGGACGCACAGGCATGCTGGGAGCTGCGCATCAGCGCCCAGCCTGCAGAGCGTGCTCTCCTCTGAGTACTGTGGCATCATCCGCGCCATCTGGGGCTGTGGCAGTGGCCACGACTACATCATGGACACGGATTCGTACTGTAGCACGGTGCTTGTTGATAGTGCCTTGTCTGTCAAGCAGGAGTGGAACAAGAGCACAGCACAGCACTTAACTGACAATGGGGCAGAGGCAGACAATGCCAAGGCTGTTTCTGCTCCCAAACCCCAGCATGCTCCAGTAAGGACAACTCCTTGCCAGCAGCCTGCAAACGAGGGGACCACATCAGTGCCACTGAACATGAAGAATGAGCCGCTGCAGAACAGGGATTCATTTCACTCACAGTTGGACAGCATGGTCTCCTTGCAGGAGACAGTCCTGCTGCAGCCTGTGTCGCCACTGAGCAATGCTACAGGTAAGGGATTTACCTTCTTATCTCCCCCCAGGCATCTGGGGAAGGGCAAGGAGCCGCAGAGCTGGCCCAGGGAGCGAGCAGTGGTGGGGCTGGACCCCCTCCCCAGAGACTGCCATGATGCAGAGCAGTCATTGGTTCTCCAGCACATATTTGCCCGATGTTTCTTTCTGCTCAATCCAAGCCCCATGCGTATGCAGGCAGGGAGGGGCTTCCTGCTCTTCTTGGGTGATGCTGAACAGAAGGAGCTGCTTCTCTCTGCAAAGGAAAGTTGCTGGGCTCATGGGTCGAGTCACTGTGGATCTACTGCTGAACTTCACCCCCACCCCCCCCAATACCACTCCTAGAAGAGAGGAGTTAAATTAACACTGATTTGGAGTTACAGAAGTCGGGCTGTGTTTAGCTCTGACAGCCACTGCTGGAAAGGGGAACGGCAACTGGGACTCCCTGGGGCATGAGTCTTTTGGGTGTCGTGGGGGAAACCAAAAGATGTTCAGGGAAACTGCAGGGTAAAGGCTTGAGCATGAGACATGGAGTTTGGTTTAAATAATCATTAACTTGTCATGGAATGCATACTTTGGTGTGGGCCATGCTGAGGGAACCTGGAGCAGCCAGTTCCTTCCTGGCAGCTGTCTCCTCTGGCTTGGTTTTACTGCTTTTCCTTGTAACGCACTGTGTTCTTCTCCATTCCCTAGGGCAGTTGAGTGGGAAGCAGATTCTGTCCACAACATTGGATGAGCGGGTAAAAGACGAGTTCAGTGACCTTTCTGAGGGGTGAGAGAAGAGTGGGTTTAAAATAGCGTAAATGTCTTCTTCGCGAGTATGACCTGATCCACTTTGGAGAACTCTTTCTCCACCAGTGACCTGGCCCTTGAGGCCCCTTGGAACCAGTGTTAGAGGAACAGAGCAGTGGCTCTGCAGTGGTGGGATGGAGTTCACACCACTGATGTGCTGCAGTTGCCACCTCCCCTGCGGCGGGGGGTGGGGGGAGTTTTCACAGTGGGGTGTGTGGTTTTGCATGCTCTCTGTGTTGTCTGCTTCCAGCAAACTTGGTCCTGTTTCATTCCCTGCTCTGGGGAAGGAACAATGTAGGGGCTTGCTCAGGCCTGAGTCCTGCTGCTCCAGCCCCTTGGAGCAATTCCCCTTCGCGGCTACTCCAGGCTGGGGCTCCAGAAGAGCAGTCGGTGTGAGGGGTGGCATTCAGAGAATGATTAAATGGAAGGTGGGAGGGACACTGGCAGCTTAGCAGTCTTTATGATCAACAATTTGGCTAAATTCTTCAAACATTGGTATTTAAAGCGAGGCTTGTAAATAACTGAGAACTGGGTCCAGTTATTCAGAGTCTGAAGTATGCCTGAGTGCAAATTTATTTTAGCATGTTAGCTAAATCCATTGGCTGTCACATTAAAAGTGCCACAATAATTTACCGCCTGTTTCTTGACTTCAGAATTAATTGCTTCTTGTATGGCTTAGGACTTAAAAGGAGGAAAAAGTAAACCCCAAACCTATGTGGTTGCTATGTATGAGGAAATACAGAATGACTTGCAGTTTAATTAACCTGCACCAGACAATTATATTACATTTTGATCTAGAAAATGACTTTCCCAGTATTGGAAATGGTGGCAGCATCCCTCAGCAACCAGTAGATCTTTTCAGTAACATCTGGTTTTTTTGTTCTCCTGACAGCAGTTCAGTTATTCTTACAGAGATCTAGACCTAAAAGAACCCAAATTTACTATTTTCTGTGTGCACCGGTGCTGTATTCGCTTGGGGCGCTTATGGGGGAGGGGAGGACACATGAAACCTCAGCTGCTATGCTGTGGGGAAGACGGATGTGCTGGGAATGGAGAACACATGCTGCTGCTGCAGATGCTGGTGCTGAAGTACCAGGGCGATGCTATGTGGGTAAAGGGAATCTTCTTTCTCTCAGGGACTTCTTGAGTGACGATGAAAATGAGAAGAGAAACATGCAATATTCAGATGACTCCTTTGACCCTTATCCTGAGAAGAAGTAAGGGTCTTGCAGTGTGGTGAGCGGAGCACTCAGTGGGTGAGCGGGAAGGCTGGTGCCCGCTCCACAATAGGCTCTGCTCAGCTAATGCTGTGTTCCTTTGGGGCTTCCATTTCTTGCATGTTCCTGCTTGGAGGTCGCAGTGATGCCCCTGTGTTCCATGAGCTCCCTGTCAGGCCTGAGCTCATTCCTCAGTTCTAGGCCCTCAGCTCAGCTTGTGCACATGCTCCTGCTTTGCCAAGCATCAGGCAAAGCTGTCAGACACTCGGGGACAATTAGGTGGGAGGACTAAAACCAAGACTGAGTATTAAACCACTGTCCTTGTTCCTTCTTGGAGGATTTCTAGCAAGAAAAGCAACATCAAAGAAGTAAAGAAGGCAGAAGAGCCCAAAACAAGGAAGAAGCCAGGGCCTAAGCCCGGCTGGAAAAAAAAGGTCAAGTGTGAGAGGTAATAAGGAGGTGGGTGGCTGGGCAGTGCCCCTGCTCAGCACGCTGGCTGATGGCAGGGCTCTGCTTCATAGGGAGGAGCTGCCGACCATTTACAAGTGTCCTTACCAGGGCTGCACAGCTGTCTACAGGGGGGCCGACGGCATGAAGGTGAGTCAGGGTTTGCTCCTGTCCCAAACCTGTAGCTTTGAGTATTACAGAGCCACTTCCACATAAGGAGAGGGTCCCTGAGATTTAATTCACTGCCTCGCTCTGCAGGAGGCAGAGTCCCTGGTTTCTCACAGTGAAGCAGCACTGATGCATGAGCCTGCGAAGATGGTTTTTGAGGGATTCAGGTTTTTGGCTGGGGAAAATACAACCCAGTGCTTAAAAGCTTTGTCCTTTCTTTACAGAAACACATCAAAGAGCATCATGAAGAGGTACGGGAGAGGCCCTGTCCTCATCCTGGCTGCAACAAGGTGTTCATGATTGACCGGTACCTACAGCGGCATGTGAAGCTCATTCATACAGGTGTGTTCTGGCTGGTGACAGGCATCACAAACACCCAACACTTGATTGCACAAGGCTTGTAGGTGCTGTGGCAGAACTCTGTGTGGGGTTTAGAACTGTCTGCCTTGCCTGTAAACCTGGAACAAGCCATTGTGTGGGGGATGTGAGGCAGAGGGAGGAATTCAGACTCCAGCGGTAAGCATGGGCAGCTGCACATGTGCATTTCCCGTACTAAGAAATAAGCAGAATTGATGACCCTCCCGTTTTCCATTGCAGAGGTACGTAATTATATCTGTGATGAATGTGGGCAGACCTTTAAGCAACGCAAACACCTCTCAGTCCATCAGATGCGGCACTCGGGAGCAAAGCCCCTTCAGTAAGTGCACACCAACCCTGCCTTCATAGCTGAGAGAAGGGTAGTGAAGTTCTGCTGAGCCCTCACAGTCACTGACCTTAGCCCAGAGTGACTCTGTGACCCAAACCCTGCCTGTAGCTGGCAGTGTCCTGGCTAAATCACTTTAAATGTTCATCTACAATGTGCATCCTGTTGTTGAGCAAGTCTTACACATCCTTCTGATCGTGTTGCCCTTCTGAGTTCAGCAGGGGAGTGCTCAGCTACCACCAGCAAGCTGCAGGCCTGAGGAGAGAATCGTGTTGGGTGACTGGTGTGGTTGTAGGAAATACTACAAAGCTGTGGCTATCTTGTGGGCTTATTCAGTGCAACAAAGAGCAAGCGCCACAGCCATGGCTTCAGGCTTGGTGCTGAGCCCCTGTTTTGCTTTGCAGGTGTGAGATCTGTGGTTTCCAGTGCAGGCAGCGAGCATCGCTCAAGTACCACATGACCAAACACAAAGCTGAGACAGAGCTGGAGTTTGCCTGTGACCAGTGTGGGAAGCGCTTTGAGAAGGCCCATAACCTTAATGTCCACATGTCCATGGTGCACCCTCTGATCCAGGTTCGGGACAAAGCTAAGCCACTGGAGCCAGAGCCCATTCTCTTCCTAAATACTTCAGGGACTTCAGAAAGCCAGGTGGTAAAGCCAGAAGTGACTGCACAGCAGGAGCCCACCTGAGGGGGATGGGGAAGCTTTCCCAGTCCAGCCCTGTAGAAACCATATGGCAGAGCAGAGACTTTTAATCTATGTTTTAGTCTCCCAAAGAGCTCAGTGGAATTAGCTTCAGCTTGCTCAGAAAAAGCTTGTCTTCATGCTGTGATTATCCATGCTCATGTCTGATTCAGCAGTGTTGTACTAAACATCTGTCGAACCCCAGGGGAATGGATGTTCAGCAGCATCCCTTCATGGTCTCCTTTCTCCCCATGCACACAGTTGCAGAAACAGACTGTTCCCTGCCTGCAGGAACTGCTGCTGCCTGTACAAAAGTGGCCAGATGTGGCTCTAAGAGTACATAGGACAGTGGAGTGGACTTAAAGCAGACTTTTCTCGATTAAGAAAAAAAATAAATTCCCAAAGCCAAGTCTAAACTGAAATTTGTAACCTACTTTTTATTGTGAAAAAAACTTCATGGTTATGCTTGTAAGAAATTATTTACAAAAGTAATGTGAAAGGAACAGCAGTAGTGAAGAAGGTAGTACCTTATCTGGTCCTTCAGCCATAGGCAGAGTGTTTTGCACTTGCTGGGCCATGTGCTGCCTACTGCCCTGCCTGTCCCTCAGAACAGATCAGCTCTTTGTTCAGCTCCATGGCTGCAGCGGGCCTCAAGACTTGCAGGAGGGTGGCTCTCAGCTCTGGGTCAAGTTCCTCACAGGTGGCCAGTTGCTGGGGGAAGAGGGTGAATAGCATTAGACTTGCTCATGTTCCTCAAAGGAAGGCCAGAACATCTTGCTGCTTCTCAAAAGTGCGGGTTTGTGGGAGACTTTAACACCTGCCTCTTTGCTGTGCTTGATAATTTCTCTCAAGACCAAGCATTAAGCAGTGGGAGCAAGACTGTGCAAGGGCAGTGTTTAATGTTGCTGAGAAAGATGGAGCCTGTAGCCCAGGTGAGGGAGGACATGGCTATAGCAGTGGTTGAGCAGCAGGTGTCCTCCACTGCTCCCAAATGCATTACAAAAGCACACTGTCACAGGCTCAGCAGCCAGCACCAGCACAGGAGCAGTGCCCAAGAAAGGCTACATGGGTTGGGAGAAGGGGAAGGCAGGGAATCTCAACACACCAGTTGTGTATTTCCAACGCTTTTGTCAGGGTATGGTGGGATTGCACCAAGCAGAAACTGCCAGGCCATGGAGATCACCTCCAAGGGGGGATCCTCCTGGAGAACAAGAAGTGACACAGCCAGTCGGGGTCAAACACAATGTCACTTTCAGCTCTCAGTCTCTGCCTTCAGAAGTGAAAACAGGAACGGCTAAGCCACACCTAGGGGCTGTTCACAAGTTAAGCAGATCAATACAGCCACCCTGAGATCCTGTACAAGTAAGGCAGTTTTGGGCAGCAGCTTCTCTAAGCCCTAAGGCCTGAGGAAGCTGCCTGCCTGCCAAAGCAGTTGCACAAGCTCCCTTTGCCTTGTATGGGAAGGGGGGAAGAAGGGGGATGCTGCAAGTGGCAGAAGGGATAAAGAATAGGATTTATGGTTCTCTTTCAAGACAAAAAAAAAAAAAAAAAAAAAAAAAAAAAAAAAGACTGTGCTTAAGGCACATGCTCTGTATGGACTGGGCTCTGGCCCACTTGGTCAGATTGCAGCAGGTCTTTCCCTTCCACAAAGACCAGAAGCAGCTGGATGTAGAAATCGAGTACCACATAGAGGAAGGTCTCCTGAGTGAGCAGCTCGTGGTGAAAGCATGGGGTGAGGCTAGAGGAGGTCACACATTCCAGATATTTTCCTCCTTAATGACTTTTCCTTCAGACTCTCCCAAAGGCAGACTATGAGGACAACTGATTATGTTTCACTGAAATCTGCTCCCTGATCCAGTCTGTAGGTGACTACACAAATGGCTGCACTTCAAAGCTGTGAAGACAGCAAAGGGGCAGAAAGAGGCATTCACAGGCAGGAGGGTGCTGTTCCAGAGTTCGAGGATTCCAGGTGAGAGAAAACGAGAGACAAATAGAGAACTCTCAACTAGTTTATTAATATAGGAAAATATAGAGATAGTAAAGGATACAGTCAGGGATACTTCTGATGTTTGGTTATCTCACCAACCCCAAGGACCCTGTGAAGACGATCAGGAAACCAGCTCCGAGAATCATCATCACAGTGCGAGGTGGCAGGCTCAACCTTAGCGGGCATACCCGCAGAGGCAGCATTGACCTGGGTGGTATGAGGTTCTGCCTCCCCCGCATTGCATGAGGCTCAGGCTTTTATACTGACAAAAACGCACACTCATTCCGATGCAGGGGGGCCAGCCTACGTCAGAAGAAGCGGCCAGCAATATCTAGAAAGGTCTCCAAGGGTCGAGACTTTTCTGGGAAGTTCTAAAGTGGAACTTTCCGGGTAGGAACCAAAGCTGGACTTTCTGGGGAGGAGCCAAAGCAGACAAACAGTACTTTTCTATCTTTGTGTGTTTCTACCACGGACCATTATCTATTGTCCCTGACACATTCCACCCCATGGTCCGTGGTTGGAACACACAAATATTTTACCATCCGTGCTACAGTTTTATATAGTATGCTGTCTATAAGGGAATGGATTAGCGCTAAAAAACAAGGAACATAAAATACATAAAAAACCCAATACCTATTGCCACTAATAATACAACAGCTTTTCGCAGCTAGTCCCACCCCCCATGTCCATCTCTGCAAGGGGTTCCACCTGGCGTTTTCTGCTAGGTGGTTAGCGAGGGTCTTCAACTTTTGTATTTGTGCATGTATTGAACTGGAGTTGTCACTTAAATTCGTGCAACATACCCCATCAAAGTCTTCACACCCATGCTAATGTACTAAAAGCAAAAAAAACCAATCGCTGTCCTATTTTGTTTTGCACGATCAAGGCGGCAAACACTTTGGCTTCAGTTCTTCACAAAATATTAACAAGTCTCCAGATGACATGGAGGAAAAGCAAAGCAAAGCAGTGATGTCCAGGCTCCAAAATCAAGGTTTCATCAATGCGTTGTCCAGATATACTGGGAGTCTTGGGAACCTGGAAATAGATACTGTTACTTCCAAAGACACAGTCCTTGGCTTTTTTTATCCCCTTCTCTGCTTAAGAAATCTTAAATCACACAAGAGCAGTTTCTTGACATTAGCCTTTGAGAATAGAAGATTCAAATATGATAGTTATTTATTATATTATTATTACTTATAATAGTTACTTATGCTAATAATGAAACCTGTTTTAGATGACCCTGTTTGAGCAGGGGATTTAGACTAGATCATCTCTCGTGCCAACCACAGGCTGCTTGGCCTGCCCTCTTATAACAGCGGAGGCCATCCCTCACATCAGGGTCTGGTATGGCATGTGCCCCCACTGCTCAGTGCCTGCTGGGTTGCAGCCAACAGCAGACCTAAAGGTTCTTCTTGGTGGCAAACGCAGAGGCCAACCCAGTCTTGCCCTTGACTGTGGTAGGAGGCATTTGGCCAACCTCAGTCCTTGCACCTCATTGTCAATGCAGAGTTTCATCTGCCTCATCCAGTAACAAGTTACTACTAGGGCAAAGCACACACAGATTTACATTAGCAGTATAACTACTACAGGGTGCAGCAGCGTGTTGAAGTTGCTGATGACAGTGGAGGACCAGCCAAAGAAAATTTCTCACCAGTGGGGTTCTCCCACCCTCTTAATTTGTTCCATTACCTGCTTTATAACGCTACCATCGTGTTAGAATCTTTCTAGTTTTGCCTTAGCATTTTCTAGCAGCTGCTGTAAATTTGCATGCTCTAACATCTCTTTTACAAGTGACAAATCCATACAATACAAGGTGTAGTTTCTTATTAGCAACTGGCTAGTAAATACAGGTGGTTTTATACATGAAATCACAGCCTCTAATAATAGCTACTTTACAAGCACACATATTCCAGTAGTTACTTTCCCGTTGCCCCCAAGTGATGTTTTGCAATCATTCGTTTTTCTCTTCCTCTATCTCATTCTGCTCGGGGTCAGCTCCTGCAGATAAGGCATCGGGTTCTTCAACTCGTCTGTGCAGCTCATGGTACGGCTTGACAAACTTTGCAGGCAGCCACCACAGGCCTGTAGGTAGGAGGACACAAACATACCCCCTCCCCAGGTTATCAGTTCTTGAGAAGAAGACAGGTTAAAGTGTTTCTTTAAAGCAGAGGCATTCTGATGAAAAAGAAATGTGAAGCAGCTGCAGAAGTAAACTGCGCAGTGTTAACAGTCAAGGAGTTCGCTATGTCATTACCCACAGTTAAAGTGCCAGGCAGGTTGGAATATGACCTAATATGACCAATAAAACCAGAATAATTAGTGCAGCAGCCAATACAGAAGCCCTATGAGCCTCTGCTCTGACATCTTGACAGTAGATGAAGAGGAGCTTGGGTGCCGCTGGAGGGCAGAGGTGTCCAGCACTTCATGTTCACTGATGTACATGCAGAATCAAAAGCAATACTTATTAACCTCTATGGCTCAGACCATGTTGTCACATTATAAGGGGGGTTTCCTTGAACCCTTTATATTTGCTCAGCCTGTCAGTGTTCCAAGAAGGACGACTAGCCTGTTTGCGTCCCATTGTGGGAACCCTACTGGACAGCCCACTGTATCGGAGGGTAATTCGATTAACCTATTCAGGGACCCACGCTGACAGCATCACTGAATCAAATCCCTTATGTGCTGTTGATAGCACACTGGCTGCAAAACAAGCTTGAAGCAACACACAAAAAGTGAAAGGGTTAATATCAATAAAACAACAACAGGATGAAACACTTTCTTCAGACTTCCTGTAGCTGTGGGTGACTATCTGAAGAGTGTCCCACCACTGATGTTCTCTGTCTTTTTTCACTCTTTCCAGAATTTGGTGTATCTTTTCTGCATCATGATGGACAGTAATCAGAGTCTTTTCATCCATTTTCTTGAGCTTGCTTCAGTAGTCATTTCAGATATTCATTCCAATAGGGGTAGGCAGCAGATCTCAAATCAGCGTTTAATTAGACTGTAATAGGAGCTGAATAAACAATCACTCCTCAGGCTGTTTCCCAGCCTGGCCTTGCACCCCTGCACACAAACACTCCCTGGCCTGCTCCAGACCCAGGTGCACTATCAGCAATTCTTCTTCTTTAATTATCCACATTGCGGGAACAGGACAGCTTGCAGTTCCCACATCTCCCCCTTTCCTACTCTCCCCTGGTCCTGAGCCGCTTTGTCCAAGCCCAGTCCTGGTAAATCCCTTAACTGGCTTAGCTTTTCAATCACTTGTTCAATGGGGTTTCCTTGTTCTGATACTAGTATAGGGTTGTGGGTTTTTTTGTTTGTTTTTTTGGGGGGGTTTTGTTTGATTGTTTGTGGGGTTTTTTCTCTTTTTATTGTTGTTTTTCTTTTTTTCTTTTTCTTCCCATCCACCCCATCTAGCAATACAGTATCTGCTCCTTCCTCCATGAGGCAAACTGGCCAGTTCTGGGGTTCCTCCCCTGGCCTTTGCTTGTATTTATCCAGTAAGTTACTAATCTCCTCAGGACTATAGTCTGTCAATTCATCTGTTCTTACTTGTCTGCTTTCCCCTGGTAATCATCTTACATTTTAAACGTAGGAGATGCTCTGGCTCCTTCCTTTTTCACGTCTGCCTCATCTCTGGTATTTGATTCTGACTCACTGGTATCCCAAATATTCCATATCTCTGAGTCCCAATCTGGTTGGGTTACTACTGCCCGTTCCTGCGGTCCCGTATCCACACCGGGCTTTGGGCATCTCTGCCGCCGCCATGGCGCAGCCCCCACGGCATACTACGTTGCTAATTTCTCTAGGTTTTTTTTTTTGGTTGGTTTTCTTTTGGGTTTTTTGCTTGTTTGTTTCTTTTTCCCGCCACCCTGATGCTGCTTGGGTGGTGGCTAATAAAGCTTGTTGTTGTACTACCCCTCTCACCTCTTCACTTAGCAGTTCTGTTTTTCAACCAATCTGTTCTTTCCAGTCCTTGATTCACCCTCAGGTTACTTTGAACACACTAAGCAGGGCTCCTCCCATGTGCCCAGCATGTTGCAGATGCTCTTTAGGCTTTGCTTGTGGTGTCTCTACAAACTGCCCTAATCCTTCAATAGATCGAGAGGGCATTTTTTTTTTTTTTTTCCACTTCATGGCTCCGGCCCCACCTGAGTACAGGTTTTCTACCTATCCCACAAAGTACTCCGCGGCCCTGGTGACAATCCTGCCCTTTCCACCGGTGGAGCACTGGGAGCCAAATCGGAGGGCAGCTTCTTTTTGAGACAAGGAGGCACCAAATGTAATCAGTTCTGGGTAAGGTTGGGTTTGGTGGCTTTGTAATGGAAAATAACTGGTGCTTGAAGGTAGTTGACATAGTTTTGGGTCCTTAGGACCTTAGTACAAAAAAATGTGTGAAAAACAATAGAAAAACAGGACATGGGGATTGGGAGTGTCTGGGACTAGCAGATGTCCAGGATGGGCACCTTTAAACTAACTGATAAGTAGAAGGACAGGATGATTGCTATGTTTGTGGTGTTAATGAACCCATTAAGCTGGTGTAGACATCTACTGGGGAGAATCCCGACTAGCAGATGTCCAGGATGGGAGCAGTTAAACTACCTGATAAGTAGAAGGACAGGATGATTGCTATGTCTGTAATGTTAATTAAGCTGGTGCTTCAAAGACTGCCAGCAGTTATGCAGATTGTTGGAAGAAGTAAATGACTCTCAAAGACCACCATCACATTTTTGTATGTATGCGGGAAACTTTCTGGAAAATGATGTAATTCATGTGTTGCCTCATGAATATGTATGCATGCCCAAGTGACTATATAAGGATGGCCTGTGTGGCAATACGGTGACACACGTTAGGAGGAGCTATCCCCCGTGCCTCCCGGTGCCGCAATAAAGAATATCTGCTTGTCAACCTGAAAACTTTGTTGGCGAGTTTGCTCCTGGAGTTTTCTCCTAATCATTTTGAACATGGTTACCCAGCTCTATCAAATAACTAATGAGGCCTCACTGCCTTTTTAAGTGCCCACCTCCACCCATTTTCTTTTTTATTTCTTCGAGTGGCTCTCCCTGCTCTGCGCGGCTACAATTTACTCCATTTTATTCAGGAGTTCTGGAAAAGTATTGACCACTTTCAACTTGTTGTCTAACCTTATGTCTTTAGCGAGCTTTGTTTGTCATTGCAAACTCATACAGTTATATCCACATAGCAACACCTATGACTTGCGAAAGCCAATACATTTTTGTGTTTATCACATCGCTGTCCGATACCTGTGCACCTCCCACTACACGGCTCCACGTACAGAACGTGGCGCAATCCGGTATCTGTGCACCCCCACTTCATAGTAATACGTGGCATAACCTGGTAGCGGTGTACTCCACTACCTGGCCCCACTAATTCTTTATGCCCAGCTATTTCTCTCACTCTCAGACCGGGTATCCCATCCTCGTCGCAATTTACGTTCCAGAGTTCGAGGATTCCAGGTGAGAATAAACAAGAGACAAATAGAAAACTCTCAACTAGTTTATTAATATAGGAAAATATAGAGATAGTAAAGGATACAGTCAAGGATACTTATGATGTTTGGTTATCTTACTGTGATAAAAAATCCGAGACCAAGCTCTCTATGTTTGAGCAGCTTGAATTTATTGAGCGAATAAAGGTAAGCAAACAGCGCTGGGTGCGCGGGGAGTCTGCGCTCCGTCAACATGCACACCTGCGAACAGCAGCATATAGCATTTATAGTCTATACTCTTACATATTCAACAAGGGTGATGCAATATGCAAGTTGTCCTCTGCTTCGTATTAAAATGAGTTTCGCAAGTCCCTTCCTTATGCGCACTGCCTCCTGGTGGTCTTGGGCGAGGGTCTCCGGATGAAGTAAGAGTCTTCTTCAGTGACCTTTATACAGACTTCTAAGGTTGAACTCTTCACCTTCTTATCTCACGCATGTCTTCTTGTCCTTCCTTCCAGTAATCAACCGTTCCCAACCAGTTTACACCCATAAGGCTTGCATTCCGGAAGCTTGTGATTGCATTAGTTCCCTTGTTTAAGTCTGTATCTACAGCTAACACAACAATTCTCTATTTAACTAAGTCTATATTGACACGGATCAGTTTTTAATCCTGTTCAAATATCGTCTTTACTTACATGAATCACATTTACATTTCTCACAGTCCCCCATCTTTTTCTTTATAGTATTGATTCGTGTTTTAGTTTCCAATCGAGTCAGTACTTGTTTTATTGGAATCAATTCTGGATCCTCTTTTGTTTTTATAATCATTAGGGAATGCATCTTTTCTTTCCCTTCTTCGGGATCAATGGGCACAGCCGATATTTGCATTCCTTGTATAACCGAATGTATTAATCTAATAAAACAAGATATTAAATATGGGATAATTAATAACCCTGTGAATATCCCCAATACAATTGCTCCTATCCTAGTAAACCAGTCATTATTGAAGAAATTACCCCACATCCCTCCCAAGTTTATCCCATTCCAAGTTTGAACTGGGACATGTGTAATTTTCTTCATTTCCCTTACAAGTTCATTTACAGCTTTTCCTTCATCATCAATTTCTAAACAGCAATCACTAAGGTTAAACTTTCCACACACACCTCCTTCCTGTGCTAACAAATAATCCAGAGCTAAGCGATTTTGATATAAGACGGTTCTCATTTTTGTATATTGTTTTGCAATCAGTCCTAATGCATCTCCAGTTTTGTTCACTACTATCTCTACTACAGCTTGCAGTCTAATAATTCTATTGAGCATATATATTTGAGTTCTATAACCCCAGGACCCATCTTCTGCCCACATAGCAGGATCATAGTAGGCGATTGTCCTCTCAGGTGGCCACTCATTGTCTTTCCACTGTCCTATCTGTAGACTCCTTTTATATCATCTTTGTCTTAATTCATCAGCCTCAGTATACACTTGGACTCCTAATCATTCTCCCAGATTTATGGGTAACAGGAAAAAACTGGGTCTTATAGTTCCTAATACACAGGATCCTGTCCAATTCTTTGGTAAGTATGCATAAGCTAATCTGCCACAAATCCAGTAGTGTCCGTCCAGAGTTGGACACCCATCTGGTATGGTTGTCCCATTAGTCCAATTTCTAAATTGATCAGCCATTTCCAGCGGTTTTCCCCATTTATCCCATTTGTTCCTAGTTTCATTCTGCGGTGGGAGATCATGGACAACGCAGCAACTACCAATGTGATCAAACGTTGACAATTTATTAAACGCAAGCACCACCTTTTATAGAAAAGTTACAAAGTACTGGAACATTCGATAACATCTGATTGGTTAACACCTCTTAGCCAACTGTTAGCAACAGCTTAATGATTGGTTGCAGCTTATGAAACTTCCATAGGCTCCTGTTTTGCAAGCAAGGTTTGCTTTGTGGTAACCTGATCCGGCGGCCCGACTTCCTGCTCAGTGCCTTTGTGGTAACCTGATCCGGCGCAGCTCATGACATCCTGCTCAGTGCCCCCCCAAGGCAACTTCCTCTTCATGTTGGCACGCAGGCGTCCTTTGTTAACCCTTTCAGTAGCCTATGAAGCCCTCCGCTCACTGCTCGAGTGAGGCTAAGTCAAAGGTTGGATTGCTCATATGTCCACTCGCAACAAGGAACACTCCAACATCATTCCATAGGTAACCTCCTTCACATTCCAGGTTACTTACCTGTTTTCCATTTCCCAGATTTTGCCAGCAACTTTTTCCAATTATACTTGTTTGAAGTACCCACTGTTGTTTCCTGTTACCTTTTTTTGTTATTTTCCATACTCCAGGATCCATTGCTTTCTATGGCTTCCCATGGCCATCGTTCACCCTGATTAGTTCCTCCACAAACATAACAGTTAGTTACATTTAATGATTTAGCAATATTTTCAGCCAAGTTTATAAATAGGTTTTTGGCAACTGTAGGAATCTCATATTTTACTCCTGTCTTGATTTCATGATAAAACAAGTTGAACAACAGTCGATGCTGGATTGATTCTTTCATTTTCTCTATTATTTTTACATTAAGGATTATCCCTGAGTCCTCTCCTGTCCCATATATTTTAAGTCCCAATTTGACCTCTTGTTTTTCCCATTCAGCAGGATTTAAAATAGTTATATTAACAGGATTACAAGTACGGGCCTCACAGTGTGAGGATGTGTGGCCCTTTTCAATTGTTGCTTCTAAGTCAACTCCCGCACAATGGTCGGGCCATCCCCATGAGGGAGTCGTACTCCAACATGCACATCCCCATCTGTTAAGTGAACAATAATGATAACTTCTTTTTTCAACAGATTGATGAGGGGGATAGCAACTGCTAGGCGTAGGACCTGAGTTTGATCCTATGCATATATATTTTTCACATTCCCTATAATATGTTCTCCAAGTCATATCTCCACAGTTTGAGTACCAATCATCATCGATTGCATCACATGCATCAAAGATTATTGACATGGGCTTATCCAAATTAGCCGTTGTCTGACTTTTTCCAAGTAGTCTGCCCTGGTCTGAGTTTGTCTTTATTTCTATCCAATATTGGTAAGGAAGTTCCTTCGGATCATAGCATACAACTTTGTCATTTTCCTTGCATAAAGCATACTGGGTTTGGTTAAAAATGCAGCTTCCCAACTTTTGACCTTTACAGTCATAGACGGTGTGATAGACCAAGGTCTGGGAATTGACTTTTCCCCTCCTGGTGGTTACCACACACTGACTGCAATTGTTTGCCATTATTAAAGTCAGGAGATTCCCCCCAAGTATAATCAAAAGAGGTCCGGACAGGGCCATAGTATTCGGCAGTCACAGCCCAAAGGGGTTGCAGCCCTCGGCAGGCTTCTACAGCCGCAATACCAGTTCCCTCTCCGGTCTTGCCCTCTTTCCTTTAAGTATTGGGTGACTCCTTAGATCAATTTGGGACCAAAGTTGGGGCTTCCCAAACCCTTTAGCTGCTCATGTTATGTTCCAAGATTTAGTTTAATTCCTTATTTATAATTTAGAAATTTTAGCTCTCCTTTTATTCTATTTGATATTTTCGCTGGGCCTTTTTCCATGCAAACCTCTTAGTGCATTTGTCCAAGATCTGATACCAATTGATCTCAAATACTTCCCACGTTTCAGGTAAAAGTAATTCCCAACCGCAAAACAGTTTAAGAATTTCGACTTGTCTCATTTGTTCCCTTGTAGGGAATGACTTAGAGTTTCTACACTTTTTACAGTATGGTTGTTTGTTAAACGACACACAGGACCATTTTTGGCTACAATTCCAGCATCTACAGACTATCCAACTTAGATGACCCAAATTAGGGTGTTTAATACATGGGATGAACGATGGGATTCTTAAACTAGGAGATCCCGGTACTTCCTTTTCTAAGTCACAGGCTAATTAATAGACTCTTGGAATTCCTGTAATGTTATAACAGCCTGCTCCCCCTGTTAGTTGAGGTATTCTTTCTTCCCTCCAGGGGACAAAATATACTTGTTTCAGGTTACATTCCCGTGGTATCTGGAACCATGAATAGAGACTCTCCCCAACCCCAATCGACATAAATTAATTGAAGTTAGAGAAAGTCTTCACACAAACTTGTTCCTGGATCCAATCTTCCTCTGTTTGTGTGGATCCTCAGGTTCGTTTAATGATTAGTTTAGTCTCTCCTGGTTCCGATGTTATTTTCCACCCCTTTATTGGACCCTTGTCTTGCGATATGTGGGTCCACCCTTTTCCTGCAGTTCAGACAGCGGTATCTGTGGTTAACAAAACAAGAAAAGGTCCCTCCCAAAGAGGGGATAAAGTTTCTTCTTTCCATGTTTTTATCAACACCCTGTCCCCAGGCTTCAACTGATGGATTGCAAATCCCAGGGGTGGTGTTTGAGCTAACATTCCTATTTCCCTTAATTCTCTCAACCTTTTTCTTAAAATAATTAGATATTTCTGAATATCATGATCTTCTACTATATTATTTCCAAGTGGCATCCCCTGAGAGTAGGGCATGCCACATAGCATTTCATGGGGTGATAATCCAGTCTCACTATGAGGTTTTGTTCTTATATTTAGAAGTGCCAATGATAGACATTTTGTCCAAGGCATCTGTGTTCCAATCATTAATTTGGCCAGTTGTTGCTTTATTGTTTGATTCATTCTTTCTACTTTTCCCGAGCTTTGTGGATGCCATGGAGTGTGGTATTCCCACCTGATACCTAAAGATTGACATAGCAGCTTTATTATTTTGGAAGTAAAATGTGTGCCTTGGTCAGAATCAATGTACTGGATTATCCCATATCTAGGTATTAAGTGTTCTAATAAAATTTTTACTACCATTTGTGCCGTAGCTCGTGCCACAGGGTAAGCTGCTACCCATTGTGCTAAATGATCTACTATTACCAATAGATATTTCAACTTTCCGACTTTAGGGAGTTCAGTAAAATCCACTTGTATTCTCTCAAAAGGTCTATAAGCTGTTTTTCTTCCTCCTGTTGCCACTTGTCGGAACACTTTCTTGTTTACCTTCTGACAAGTCAAGCAGCCTTGTGTAATCTGTTTAGCTATTTCAAAGATTCCAATACAGCCAAATTGTTTAAGAAAATGATCACTTCATGCTCTTGTATCCCAATGTGTTTGTACATGTAAACGTTCCAAAATTTGTCTAGTGTAAGCCTTTGGCAACATTTCTCTGCCATCGGGCAGTGTCCATTTTCCTTGTTCGAATTTTGCCCCTATTTTCTCAAGTTTTGTTATTTCCTCAGGGGTATACTTCTTCCTTTTCTCGTTTCTCCTCGCTTGTATCTCCCTTTGTTTGTATTACATTAACCCGAACGACCTGAGCCCTCAAAGCTGTCTCCTGGTCTTCTTTATCTGCTAGATTGTTTCCCCTTCCTGATACTATACTGAGGGGTTAATAATTTCTTCGCCTGCTTGCGTTAAAGTACGTAATTTAATCTGTAGTTTGTCCCCTTGATTCTGAATGCTTAAGTTTAACTTCAGAATCAAGTCCCTTCCCAACAAATTATATTCTGCTTCGGGGAGCAAAAGTAAATCATTCAAACAGATTTTCTTTTTTGATTCTATTTCTACATTTTCTAAAATAGGCACCTTAAAAGGCTCCCCCTTTGCACCAATTACTGACATATAATTTTTCCCTTTTTCTACTCCTTTAGGAAGTTTTTGAATCGTTGATTTTTCAGCCCCAGTATCTACTAAAAATGAAAAATCTTCTTTGTGAGGACCTATTGACAATTTTATCAAGGGCTCTGTTGATGTTGAAGTCCCCAAGAGATATAGCCCCTGACACCCCTATTCTTCTTTAAGCATTCTCTCATCCTGTTCTCGCTTGTGGCAGTTTTTCTGAATATGTCCCTTCTTATTACAGTAGTAACAGACGGGAATGGCAGGTCTTTCCCGATGGTGTAGTTCTCGGGGTATCCTTTCCGTCTTTCTTTCCTTCTTTTCTCCAGGTAGAATCTCATCCTTCTGACTCTCTCTTGAAGCACGGAATCAGACTCTACAACTCAAGGAGAGTTCTAAAGCAGGTATGTTTATTACGGCGCTGGGTGCAAGGGGGATCATTTCTCCTAACTTGCACCCCAAGGGGTTAAGAAAGCAGATATTTATTACACACAACCATGCATATTCATTAGGTTCCCGAGAGAGCCAGAGTGGTGGGGATATTACAATGAGTTTAGGTACTCATTATCATAAGTCTCCTCCCTTTTGGTGCTTACGCGCTGCCCTCCAATGGTCATGGGCAGGGGTCTTCAAGATGAAGTAAGCAGTCTCCCTCAGGGTGCACTTTTCACCTTTGGCGCAGTTGGATGCCCCAGTAATTCGCAATTAGCTGAAACCAGCTGTATCTGCAAGTTTCTGAGAGCTGGCAAAGATTTAGAGCAGTGTGACCTTTGTACAAAATTTATTGCAAGCAGGACAGGATGGTCAGACAAGGACTATCCTAAGCTAGCAGATGTTCGGGAGTCACTGTCTCCAATATAACTGATAAACAAGAAGGATGGTAAGAAAGAATTCACTCATTAGAAGGATGGAAAGAAGTAATTCACTCTTGTTAGTAAGACTGCTAAATTCTGTTATCACACCACAGACTTACAACACAAACCTTATTCTCTTAGACCTAAGTTAAATTGAGTGTTTTAACCCTATGTTTTCCTGGCACTTGTTTTCCTTATATCACTCTGACTGCTGCTACAAAAATTTTCGCCTTTGCTCTCTGCTTTTCTTCATCCTGCCTGACATAGACTTTTTGTGCTTCTCTGAGTAACTCTTTTAATCCCCTCTCTTGCCAATCTTCCAGCTTCTCTAGTTTCCTTCTTATATGTCCCCAGGATTTAGCCACAAATGGGGTTTTAAGGAGGGCAGTTCCTGCTACTGTATTTGGGTCAATTCCAGAATAAAGTTGCAGACTTCATCTTAGTCTCTCCAGCCATTCTGTTGGAGATTCATCCTTTCCCTGATGTTCACTGAATGCCTTATTAATATTCTGCCCTCGGGGAACTGCTTCTCTTACTCCCTGTATTATTATTGTTCTTAGATCCCTCATGTTTTGTCTTCCTTTTAATTGTTGATGATCCCAATGGGGATCCACATTTGGCCATTTCTGATCTCCCGAGGGTCCTGCCTGGTTCTGTCTTTCCCAAATCCTCATTCCAGCTTGTCGAATCATACCCTTTTCCTCAGTGGTAAACAGAATTCCTAAGATAGATTGCATTTCTTCCCAGGTATAAGTATTAGGACCTAGGAATTGATCTAGCTTTTCAGCTACTCCTAGGGGATCGTCTAATAGAGTCCCCATTTCTTTTTAAAATTTCTTACATCTGTAGTGTTAAGTGGTACTGTCATAAAACCAATGCCTCCCTGATTGCCTCCGAGAGGAACCTCTCGCAATGGATATAGAGAGGCTTCTTCCTGTATCCTAGTTTTGCTCCTAGTACAGGCCGCTGGGGTTTGATCTAATTCTGGTGCTGTAGGAGACTGGGGCAGAGGCAATAATGGCGCCGGCAAATTGGGCAAAGCCACTGGTGGAGGCGCCGGAGGTGGATTATTAAGATAGGGAGGTGGTAAGTTATCCAACGGTTCCCACCTATCATCCTTTTTCTTTTTCTTTTTCCTCTTCCTCCTCGGACTTCTCATCCACCTGTAGTGCAAACATCAAGGCTGGAAAAGGACGTGAAGTCCTTATCCATAATCCTGCATAATCACTTTCTTCTTGACTAAAAGGTTCCTTAGAATTAACATAAAGATTCAGGGCTTGACAAACCCAGTCCTCAAAGGATCCGAAAAGAGGCCAAAAAAATATGTGGCCTTAATGTTTCCTTTGGCCATTCTACCATACAATATTGGACTAACTTTAATTTACTTTTTCCTTTTCTGGGGCCCCTATTATCCCAGTTTTTAATCATTAACCCTAATGGACTTTCTAGTGGTATGTCCAGTAACTTGCTCCCTTTCTTTGGGTCCTGAACTTTGGACTTCTCCTGACCCGTTTAGGAATTTTACAATGGCAATTCCTACAGCCCTTGGTTGCCAATAAGAGTGTCTTGCAGGAGGGGTTCTAAGAGCTACGATCTGTTTCCCACCCACAAATCCTATTAAAATCACTTCAGTCCTTCACCACCCAAGTCCCTCGCGGGATATTGGAACCACAGTTAGATGACCTCCACAATTGCTTCGGAACTACGTTCCGTCTCAGACACACTCTTACACACACAGGCAACCGTATCCCACCCAACTGAATGGTACACCCTTCTAAATACTTACGACTCCGTCGTCTTCGTTCAGATCTTCGCGTGCAGAATTATGGGCAAAAATGCTATTACGGCCGAGCAGGGAGCTTCAAATATTTAATATTCAGTTCTTTTCTTACCTTAATTCAGGTTCAGGATGGTGTCAGTCCGGACCCAACCTGAACAGGAGCCACCAAAACGGTGGGGCGCCTCTCCTGGTTCGAGTCAGAAGTCAGGAACTAAGACCCTCACGGACGAGCCCCCAATTGTGATAAATAATTCAAGACCAAGCTCTCTGTGTTTGAGCAGCTTGAATTTATTGAGTGAATAAAGGTAAGCAAACAGCGCTGGGTGCGCGGGGAGTCTGCACTCCGTCAACACGCACACCTACAAACGGCAGCATATAGCATTTATAGTCTATACTCTTACATACTCAACAAGGGTGATGCAATATGCAAGTCGTCCTCCACTTTGTATTAAAATGAGTTTCGCAAGTCCCTTCCTTATGCGCACTGCCTCCTGGTGGTCTCGAGCGAGGGTCTCGGGATGAAGTAAGAGACTTCTTCAGTGACCTTTAAGGTTGAACTCTTCACCTTCTTATCTCACGCATGTCTTCTTGTCCTTCCTTCCCGTAATCAATCTTCCCCACCCGGTTTACACCCATAAGGCTTGCATTCGGGAAGCTTGTGATTGCATTAGTTCCGTTGTTTAAGTCTATATCTACAGCTAACACAACAATTCTCTATTTAACTAAGTCTATATTGACACGGATCAGTTTTTAATCCTGTTCAAATATCGTCTTTACTTACACGAATCACATTTACATTTCTCACGTAACTGACAAAACTCGTTTATCTTATCTGGGCCTACATGGGTTAGTGCAGAAAAATGACTAATCATTGGGGGGACATTTATACCCATGTATAAATCAGAATTGGATAATGTTAAAGAATTTAAGACAAACAATACTTTGTTGATTCGTGCATTTTGGGTCTCCCCTATCATTCCCCCTTTTTGTTTTACTAGCATCTTTTTTACAATTTTCTGTGTCTGCTCTATCACTGCTTGACCTGTGTAATTTACATAACAGCCCACTACACCAGGCAGCATTATTTCAGTAAGATTAGTCTTATTTGAAGTCACGTCACACATAATAGAACAGATATTACAAAGATTTCTGTCATTGTTGTTTCTTTATGTTGTTGAGTTCTGGGGCTTTATACATTTCGTGGCAGCCAGTATGGTCCTGTCTCTAGCTGTACACATCCGTATCCTCGACCCCATGTCAGCAATGGCTCTGGTCCTTTCCACTCGTTATCATGTAGGTCTTTATATAGAACTGGTGGTTTGGGCAAGGAATCATCTGTCAGATGTCACAAATGATGCATTGTAGAAAGAGAATCAAAACTAGACAAATTTAAAAATTTTTGTACAAATTACGCTTTGCAAACTGTTTGAAGAAAATCCTTACATTTCCCTTGCTTGTGTTGTTTTTGGTTTGTTTTTTTGTTTGTTTGTTTGCTTGTTTTTTTTATATATTACCTGCTTTAGATGACTCTACTTGAGCAGGGGATTTGGACTAGATCGTATCTCCAACATAGGCCAACCACAGGCTGCTTGGCCTGCCTTTCTCTCCTGTATAGTTCTTTGATAACAGGGGAGGCCATCCCTCACATCAAGGTCTGGCATGGCATGTGTCCCCACCACTCAACACCTGCTGGGTTGCAGCCAGCAGCGGAGCGAAAGGTTCTTCTTGGTGGCAAACCAGAGGCCAACCCAGTCTTGCCCTTGACTGTGATAGGAGGTATTTGGCCAACCTCAGTCGTGGCACCTTGTTGTCAGTGCAGAGGTTCACCTGCTTCATCCAGTAACAAATCACTACTATGGCAAAGCACATACAGATCCACATTAGCAATATATACACTACAGGGTGCAGCAGCATGTTGGAGATGCTAGTGGCAGTGAGGGACCAGCCAAAGAAAATTTTCCACCAGTGATGTTTTCCCACCCTCTTAATTAGTTCCATTACCTGCTTTATAACACTATCATTGTATTGGAATCTTTCTAGTTTTGCCTTAGCATTTTCTAGCAGCTGCTGCAAATTTGCATACTCTAACATCTGTTTTACAAGTGACAAATCCATACAATACAAGGTGTAGTTTCTTATTAGCAACTGGCTAGTAAGTACAGGTGGTGTTATACACAAAATCACAGCCTCTAATAAGAGCTAATTTACATGCACATATACTCAAGCTCCTGTAGCTAAGGCATTGGGTTTTTCCGCTCATCTGTCCAGCTCATGGCAAGGCTTGAGAAACTTTGCAGGCAGCCTCCATGGACCTGTAGGTAGAACACAAATATATCCCTTCCCCCATGTTATCAGTTCTTGAGAAGTAAGTCAGGTTAAAAACGTTTCCTTAAAGCAAAGGCATTCTGATGAAACAGGAATGTGAAGCAGGTGCAGAAGCAAACTGCACGCTGTTAACAGTCAAGTAGTTTGCTGTGTCATTACCCATTTTTTTTTCTTTTTTTTTTCTTTTTTTTTTTTTCTATCTCTGCCACCCTGGTGCTGTTTGGGTGGAGGTTGGTAAAGCTTGGGAGTGCGCTACTCCTCTTGCGTTTTCTGTTAGCAGTTCGTGTTTGAAATCTTGGATTCTCCCCTAGGTTACCTTAAACACACTAAGCAGGACTGCTCCGCAGCAGCTACAAATGCCTGCCTGCCCAGCAGCAGCTACAGCTGCCAGCCTGCTGAGCAGCAGCCACAAATCTCTGCCGGCAGCACCACTTTTCTATTAACCCTTTCTTGCCCAAAATGTTAATCTGCTACCTGTTAAAAACTTTTACATGAACCCAATAACAAAAAATACACAGAACACTGTCTGCCCTCAACAGACACACATACACACACATTCATGGGATCCCACAAACACACTCCACACAACTACAATATGTGAAACACAAAATGCAGACAATCATTACTCCCACTACATGGTCCCACGTACAAAATGTAGTGCAACGACCCTGTGAAGACAATCAGGAAACCAGCTCCGAGCAGCATCATCGCAGTGCAAGGTGGCAGGCTCAATCTCAGCGGGCGTCCCCGCAGAGGCTCTGCCTCCCTCACATCGCATGAGGCTTGGGCTTTTATACTGACCAAAATGCACACTCATTCCAATGCAGGTGGCCAGCCTACATCGGGAGAAGTGGCCAACAGTATCAATAAAGGTCTGCAAGGGTCTATAGAAACACAGATGTAGTTACATTTGCTAACTTTTAGTACATGAATATCACAGAGAGACTATAAGCACACAATACCTCTGCATCCCCTACCCACCTGACTTTTCCCTCTATAGCTGCCCATTTATCATGAGGATCTGGGGGATCTAAATCAGGCTTCTTTTCCGGATCAACAGGTCTCGGGTCAAAAGGACTATCCAGGTCAGCATCAGAATTATCAGGAGTCAGAACTTCAGGAGCAGCAACAACAGTCTGATGAAAATGCACAGGCTCCTCATTAATGTGTTCTGAAGTTTCAGTGTTATCAAGTGCAATTAAAACATTTTCTCCCACAGGTTTCAGGTGATCTGAGAGTAGGCTCTTTTTCGGGATTAACAGGGTCCGGGGCAAAAGGATCGCCTTCATCCCCGTCCTCAGTCTCCGCAGCCGCAGCAGCAACTGGCGGAGGTTCGGGGGGGTGGTGGTGGGAGTGGGTTTGGGCTCCACTATCTCATTGACTTAGCCGTGTCGGAGAGCTGTAAATTTCTAAGTCCGTCATGAAGTGTCTGTAATTTCTCATCTAACAATCCTGTCCATTTGTTCCACCCTTGACGATATTGAGGATCGGGCTCTGGGGGGAGGGAGACCAGGGGCGGCGAAAGTGATAAAGGAAGATACAAATTCGTATCCCCTGGCCCATCCATCGGTTCTGTTGTTTCCCATTTGTTCCATGGGGGTGGAAAAAGCTCTTCTGCTTGCATATTTTGTAAAGAGTCAGTAATCAGTCTCTACACAGTGGGGTATTTACTTGCCTCCTTGGATCCTTTACTTACCTCTTCCCACAGCGTTGCCCCTATTTTCTCCCAAGTTGGGATTTGAAAGGCAGCATCCACTGAGGGGATTAAATCCTTTCCCTTTGCCCAATACAGCAAAGCTTTCAAGGCAGGCACATCATAACTCTCTGCTCTCATAGAGAGAATGTGTTGGAGGAGCTTAACCACTTCTGACTCTTCTTTGGTCAGTGTGAACCCCATCTCCTCCCCGACCGCTCACCTGATCAGGGCGAGATTCCCAAACTTTTGCGCTAGTGACTCCCGAGTGCTGGGACAGCACCCGATATCGACCGGCTTCTGCCCCCTCCTTCCTGTCAGTCTCGTCGTTTTCTCCAACGCCGATCTGAGGGTCCCTGTTCAGGCGCCACTTGTTGACACAGAAGTCCCGGACACAGCATAAACGACCAATATGATCAAGCTGTGCCAAGTTTATTGCGCAGATAGCTCAGTATATATAGGCATTCTACTTGTCTATCATTAACACACACAACTCTAATTGGATACATGCATTGTTCATGTGACTAAATACAGAATAGGATTCGCTCAGACCCTCTGTCCACAAGCATAGTGCTCTCCACCTACATTCTACTTGGTGTCCTGCTTAATATATGATTGGTTAATATCTCTCAGCTAAGTGTTAGTAACAGCTTAATGATTGGTTAACTATTACAGCATATGTTTCAAGGTTGCAGTTATCGTTCCTCCTTTGCATATCTCTCTCAGTAGCTTTCCGTGCTAACTTTCTCAAGGCTTCTGCACGTACATGAACTTTGGTAACCCTCAGGCGAGGCCTCAATGCCTGTGGGTTACTACCTTACAATTGTCAAGCAATTGTCTGGATTGCTCACAGGCCTGTTCACAGCCAAATAGCTCTCCACACTCCACCACTAACACCGCTGGTTTCTTTCTTTTTAGCTTTTTTGGCCGAGACTGGAGCCATTATTTTGCTCTCAGTGGAAGAGACTCTTTGGGGTTCCAGTTGCAGAAGAACTGGAAAGACAGAGGGAACTGAAGTCCTCAGCTACCAAGTGTATATGAGGAACTGGGTGTGAATTTGCCACCGGAGAACCTGCTCTCTGAGGGATGGGCACCCAGGAGTCCTGTTCTATGAGCAGGCTGGGTTTCAGCAGGCAGCATGAGATGCTAGTTTGGACTGAGGTTTGTAGGACAGCTATATACGGATTCTTTTTAGAGTTTAAGCTCAAAATGGATCATTATAATTATTTAGTCTGGCCTTCTGTGTAATATGTGTCAGAATGTTTTACCATAAGGAAAATAATCTTTTTAGAGGAGACCGGATCACAGAGTCCTTGTTAGAGAAACACTGGAAATAGCCTTTAGCACAGTGTTGAGCCATTTGCTTAAGCTGCTGCACCCTTTGTTCCCTGATTTGGTGAATCTCTGGTCTCCTGAAACTACCCACTGCTTCTCTGCTGTATGCTTCCTTCTTTACCTGTTATGTTGTCTGTTCATCAGACTGCTACTTTTCTCCAAAAGGTGGGAATTCAGTGTAAGAATCTCCTTGCAGGTCATTGCAGGTGACAATCACTTGCAGTTAACAACCTGTCCAACCTCTGAAAAGAGATTTAGGAATGCTTCTTCCTGCTTCTGGACCTTTTTTTTTTTTTTTTTAATTGTCTCAATATAGCATCCAACTGCAGAGGAAAAAAACTGAATTAAGAATTTTTGGTCACAAACTTACACTTTTGCCCAAACCCCTGATTTCCTCCTCATTCACAGTTTGTTTTCCCCCCCTTTGTTTTTCTCCAAACCCATAACATGCTGGTTTTGTTTCCTAGCTTCCTTTCTTCAGGAGTGGTCATCCCTCCCTCTAGCCCTCCTTGGATTTCAGTTTCCTTCCTCCACTGTACTGTTCAGCAGCAGTCACCATGTGGATGAGAGAGAAATGCACTGAAGAGGTTGGGGACTGACAGAACAGGCAAGACTGGGCACATTTTAAGCATCTGCTGTTCCCTACACTTGAAAACTAGAAGCAGAATGCCTTTAGCTGAGAAATTGTTGTTTGATTAAGGAGATGCAGAAAGTCTGTAGGATAGGAGTGCATATGTTTTAAGGGCTCTGGGAGGATGTGCTGGGAATCCTAGGAAGAGATTTCCAGAGTATTTTCCCAAGTCTGTTCCAGGAAATGCCTCTGCCACTTCTCCATGCTCCATGCCCTCACAGTGCATGGGAATTCTCTGAAGCATCCTGCTGAGGAGGGAGCTGGACTGCTGCCTGGCAGTGCTAGATGTTGATCTTCTAGGGGACAGCTGGGACCAGAGCTCCATATGAGGAGTGTCCCTGTACTAGGACACTCACAGGCAAACACTGTTGAAATGGAACCTGTGCCTTACTATTTATTCTTCAGTTTTATTGCTTGGGGCAGCAGCGATGGTAGCAGTTCCTCTTGCTATGGGATTGACTCCTCCACTGTTTATACTGGCCGAGAGTCAAAAGTTGCTAGTCAGAAACTGGTGTTGCTGAGTTGATGTGAGCATTTAGTACATGTGGAATAACAGCAGCTTTCACCTCAAAAATCTGCCTTGAGATAGGAGGAAGATGCCAGGAAGAGTGAGAACAGTGGGGCTCCCAGCAGCTGACTGGTGTTCAGGACCCAGCTCAGACCCTCAACTGCTGCTCTGGTATGAGAAAAGGAGGCACAAAATCACAAAATGAAATATAAACCTTTATAAATAAGTAGAATCAGTTTTAAGTAACGTTAAGTTTGATGGCTTTGTAACAGTAGCAATGGGAAATAACTGAGGTGCATGATTCACAGGAAAAAAAAAAGTGCGGCTAGAGAACATACTGAGAATTCTTGTATAAGATAAACCCTTGTAGTTGACATAGTTTTAGGTCCTTATGACCTTAGTACAAAATAAGTGGGAATGGGGAGTATCTGGGACTAGCAGATGTCCAGGATAGGTGCAGTTAAACTAACTGATAAGTGGTAGGACAGGATGATTGCTATGTCTGTAATGTTAATTAAGCTGGTGTAAACATCTACTGCCCGTGCTTCAAAGGCTGCCAGAAGTGATGAAGATTGTTGGAAGAAGTAAACGACCCTCAGAGACCACCACCACATTTTTGTACGCATGCGGGGAACTTTCTGGAAAATGATGTAACCCATACATAGCCTCATGAATATGTATGTATGTCCAGCGGCTATATAAGGATGGCTTGTGTAACAATACGGAGACACACGTTAGGAGGAGCTATCCCCCTGTGTCTCCTGGCACCGCAATAAAGAATACCTGCTTGTCAACTTAAAACTTCGTTGGCGAGTTTGTTCCTGGAATTTTCTCCGAATCAGGTGTCGTGGTTTAAGCCCAGCCAGCAACCCAGAACCATGCAGCCACTCGCTCACTCCCCCCCTTTCCTCCCTCCGCTCCCAGAGGGAATGGCAGGAGAATCAAAAGAATGTAACTTCCACAGGCTAGCCAGGGGGACTGGGGGTGTGCAGCTACCCCTGGGTGGGGGCACCTACAGCGGCATGGGGAGGGAGCCGCAGCTCCTGTGGGTGCATTGCTGTAGGGTAGTAGCTGTCGTGATTCGGAGAAAACTCCAGGAACAAACTCAGCAACAAAGGTTTTTGCTAATTTCTTGTAACAATTTAGCACTAAAGTGCGAGCCTCAGTCGGAAGAAATTGCTGCTGGTACTCCAAAACAAGGTATTATATTGTTTAACAACTTTTTAATTACTTGTCTTGCATTATTTATCCTACAAGGGAATGCTTCTGGCCACCCTGAAAAAGTATCCGTTAACACCAACAAATATCAATAGCTTCCTTTTCTCAGTAATTCGGAAAAATCCATTTGCCACTGCTGTCCTGGATAACTTCTCCCAATTGTCCCAATTTGATTTCTATTTTCAGTTTTAGGATTATTCTTAAGATACCACTGACATTGATTTGTCACTAATTGAACTATAGTGTATAGATTCCTTCCTACAATTTGTTTAAGTATTTATATAAAGAGTTGCTACCCCAATGAGTTTTATTATGTTCCTCCTGAACTAACTTCTAGAGCTGGTTATAGGGGATTACAATTCTCCCATCAGGTATCTGAACCCAACCCTCTTTACTTTCCTGTCCTTTTAGATCTTCAATCAATTTTCTCTCCTCCTTTGAATATCTAGGTTTAGATTACTCAATTGTTAGTTTGCCATCAGGGATTAAGGACATGATTTTAGATTGTTCAGCTGCTCGTTTGGCTTCAAAATCGGCCTAATTATTTCCAATTTCCTGATCAGAGTTACCTTGTTGATGCCCTCCACAATACATAATAGCTACTTCTTCAGGTAGCTGAACAGCTTCCAGTAGTCGTAGAATTTTGGTAGCATGTTTAATCTGTTTCCCTTGTGTGTTCAAAAGTCCTCGTTCCTTCCAGATAGCACCATGTGCATGTACCACACCAAATGCGTATTTAGAATCAGTCCAAATATTTATCCTTTTGTCTTTAGCCAATTCCAGGGCTCTCATTAATGCTATTATTTCTGCCTTCTGGGCAGAGGCGTTCGCGGGTAAAGGTTCAGCTTCTATTACCTGTGAAGGGGTGGTAACGGCATATCCTGCCCTTCATTCACCACTTTTCATGAAGCTCCTACCATCAGTAAACCAAGAATCAGCATCTTCCAGAGTTTTTTCTTTCAAGTCTGGTCAGCTTGAATATACAGTCTCTATAGTGGCCAAGCAGTCGTGTGTCAGTGGTTCTGTCAATTGTTCCTGAAAAAGGATGCTGGATTCACAACATTAGTGACCACAATTTCTACATCATCTTGTTCCACAAGGGTGGCCTGGTATTTTAGAAAACGTGAAGGAGATAACCAGTGAGCTCCTTTCTGTTCCAGGACTGCCGATACAACATGGGACACTAGTACAGTAATCTTTTGTCCCAAGGTGAATTTGCAAGCCTCTTCAATATTCATAATAACTGCCGCCACAGCCCTTAGGCATCCGGGCCATCCTTTGCTCGCTTCATCCAGCTGTTTTGAAAAATACACCACTGCCCTTCTGTATGGTCCTAGTTTCCGAGCAAGGACCCCCAAAACTATTCCCTGTTTTTCATAGGAATATAGTCAAAACGGTTTAGTCACATCCAGAAGTCACAGAGCTGGAGCTCTCATTAGCTCTATCTTTAAATTTCTAAAAGCCCCCCCCTCTGCTGAATCAGTCCATTCCAAAGAAGGAGTATTTCCTTTTAACAGTTCATATAGTGGTCTTACCGGAACACCATAATCATGGATCCAAAGTCTGCACCATCCAGTCATTCGCAGGAACGTCCAGAGCTCCTTAACGGTCGGCGGTCATGGAGTCTGACAGATGGCTTCTTTCCAAGCAGCTCCAAATTCTCTCTGTCCTCCTGTTATTTCATATCCTAGGTAGGAAACTCGGGTTTGGATTAGTTGGGCCTTTTGTTTGGATACCCGATAACCATTCAGTCCCAGAAAATTTAATAATTCCACCGTCCACTGGATACATTCTTCCTTTGCTTCAGTAGCAAAGGTCATTCACATATTGTAACAGAGTCCCTGTCTGAGTAGGTGGCTTCCATGATTCCAGTTCCACTGCTAACTGATTTCCAAAAATTGTTGGACTGTTTTTGAACCCTTGAGGTAATGCCATCCAAGTTAATTGGGTTTTCCTTCCTGTGTCAGGATTTTCCCATTCAAAAGGAAAGAAAATCTGGTTTTCTTTGGCCAATGGTAAGAAAAAGAAAGCGTCCTTTAAATCCAAGATGGCAAACCATTTCTGATTATTAATCAATTTAGTCAATAAGGTATATGGATTAGCCACTATTGGATGAATATCTTCTGCAATTTTGTTGATTGCTCTGGGATCTTGAACCAATGTGCAACTTTTCCCATCATGTTTCTTTACTGTCAAGATAGGAATATTATATTCCAATTCACATTCAATTAATAATCTATATTTTTAAGTTTATCAATTTTTTATTTATTTTTTTCCCTTTGATCCTCCCATTTTAAGGGATATGGTTTTATTCTACTTGGGCAGGGCCCCTCCCCCTTTTTATTTCTACTTTAACAGGCAAAGCATTTTTTGCCTTACCTGGAACTTCAGATGCCCATACTCCCAGATATACCTGATTAAGTATTTCTTCTATTGCAGGGAGGTCCTCCTGTTCACTTTTCTGTTGAATTAAAGATAAACTCAAAACTGCAATTAATTGATCATTTTTAACTTTTAATTCCATTTTGCCTTCCTTAAATGCTATTTCTTGCCCTAACAAAGATTTTGGAGAATTTGGCATGCATAAAAATCTATGCATTCCTATTTGTTTTCCCAATTTGTACTCTAAGGGTTTCAGAAAGAATGCCTTTTTTTTTTTCTTCCTCTTCTTGGTGGCCAGTAGCTCCCACGTCTGTAACAAATTCTTTTCCCTCTGATTTAACACCAAATAAGTTGCTCCTGTATCCACTAAAAATTCCACTTTATTTCCTCTATTCCCTAGCTTTAATTTAACTTTATCTGCTAGGGTAGATTCCCCAGGTCCCTCTCTGTGTCTGTCTAGTTCCAATTCAGCCACGGGAGCCACCCCATGGCACTCCCCCCCAGGGCAGTCTCACTTCCAACGCCCAAACGCCCCATAGCACGCACACGGATCCAGTTCCACAGAAAAGTCCACTCCCTCACCTCTGCCCGAGAGCCCTCCTCCACCTTCACTCCCCAGCTTCATTCCACGCTCAAACACAGGAGCTTCGCCAGCCCCCCTCCTGTTCCCCCTTGGTTTTCCCTTTTTTTTCTCTCACAGTTGCTCACCCTGCTCTGCATCGGCTGCAGATGCCTCTGCTACAGCACTTCTGTTTTAACCCTTTCTTAACTCTGAATGTGAATCTGCTGCTTGTTGCCAGTGACAGCAATCTCCCTCCTTATCAACATCAGATAGGACAGATGCAGAGGGTGCTCTTCTTGGAGGTACCTGTGATACAAAATTTTCCAACCTATCTTCCTGATTACTGTTTTTTAACTTTAAGTATCTTTAAGTATCTTTCCCCAATATCACAAGCTGAACAACTTCTCTCCAGAGGCATCTGCAGCAGCTGCAGAGCAGGGTGAGCAACTGTGAGAGAAAAAATAAAAAACATTATATGGAACACAGAGGCAGACAGAGCGTTCCATCAGCTGAAGAAGAGATTAATGGATGCCCCCACTTTGGGGCTACCAGATATTACCAAACCTTTCTGGCTGTTCTCACATGAAAAAAAGGGCGTAGCTCTGGGGGTCCTAGCACAAAACTTGAGACCCTATTGAAGGGCAGTGGTGTACTTCTCCAAACAACTGGATGGAGTGAGTAAAGGATGGCCCAGTTGCCTGAGAGCAGTAACAGCAGTTGTATTGAAGATAACAGTGTTGATATCTCACACTGTGTCAGCAGTACTAGAAATAAAAGGAGGACATGGGCTTTCACCACAAAGATTCCTTAAATATCAAGCTGTCCTGGTAGAACAGGATGATGTGGAAATAGTGGTCACTAACATTATCAATCCAGCATCTTTCCTCACTGGAAATACAGGGGATTCTGTATCACACGATTGCTTGGAAACGATTGAAGCAGTCTACTCCAGCCGACCAGACCTAAAGGAGGAACCACTGGAAGATGCTGAAGAATCCTGGTACACTGACAGAAGCAGCTTTGTCCGACAAGGCATCCGCAAGGCAGGGTATGCGGTGACCACTACAGACCAGGTAATAGAACCCAAAGCCCTTGCCCCAAACACCTCTGCACAGAAAGCAGAAACAATAGCTCTAACTCAAGCATTAGAATTGGCCAAAAATAAGATTAATATTTGGACAGATTCTAAATACGCCTTTGGAGGCTCATAGGGCTGTATGGAAGGAAAGGGGACTTTTATCCATCCAAGGAAAACATGCTGAAGAGATACTCTGTGGAGACGTAAAGCATGAACCCCGTTTCTGGTGATGAAATGAAATCCTTTATTATCTGATGGTCCAGGGTTGATATAGGCTTTCCGAAGTACCCGCGTGTACAAGCGGCTAATACAATTGGTTCACTAACACCCCCGATGTGGGTCTCTTCACTTCTTCATTGGTGGATATCTTGCTCACTGGTTGCCTTGATTGGCTGCTTGCTTCTCGCTTCTCTCTTCCTTCTTATCTTGCCCACAATACTCCCAAAACTTTCTCATCAACATTCCTCAGCTGTCTCGAAGCTTTCCCAGGAGCTAGTCCAACTCAGAAATCTTTCACATTTACACCCACAATACTCAAGCTCTTAGAGGCAGTAGAATTACCTGAAAAGGTGGCTATCATGCATTGTAAATCCCATCAAAAGGAATTATGCCCAGGAATTGGACAACGCTATGGCAGAGCACGAGGCTAAAAGAGTGGCTGAGGAAGGCAATTTAGAAGTGCAATCTTTGGTCCCAGATGGTAAAATACAAAATGATTGTGAGCCTAAATACTCCAAGAAGGATCGGAAGCTAATTGATGATTTAGAAGGAAAAATAGAAGGAAGTGGGTAGGCAAAGACTCCACAAGGTAAGATGATAATACCATCTGCACTTTTGTGGGCAGTAGTCATGGCAGAACATAGGAAATCCCACTGGGGGGTAAAGGCCCTATGCAAATACTTGAACAAACTTATGATAGCCCGAAATTTATACGCCACCATCAAGCAAGTAACGAAGCAGTTCAAGATTTGTTTACGGAATAATCCCAAAACCAGTCCTAAGTTTCAGTTCGGTCAAATAGCGAAAAGAAATTATCTGGGACAACAGTGGCAAATTGATTTCTCAGAACTCCCAAGAAGAAGGAGATTTTGATACTTGTTGGTCATGACAGATACCTTTTCAGGGTGGCCAGAAGCATTCCCTTGCCGAACCAGTAAAGCCAGAAGTAACCAAAATAATATTACAAGAAATTATACCAAGATTTGGGGCTCCAGCAGTGATCTCTTCAGATAGAGGACAACATTGTGTTGCAATAGTTGTTAAGCAAGTTAGTAAACTCTTAGGAACAGATTGGCAGTTACATACCCCATATAATCCACAAGCAAGTGGCCAAGTGGAAAAGATGAACCCTCTAATTAAGCTGCAAATTGTAAAACTGGGACAAGAGGCTAATTTGCCCTGGCCCCAATCTCTACCTCTGGTTTTACTGAAAACTAGGACCAGACCTAAAGTGAAAACTGGCCTGAGTCCTTTTGAAATATGGTCTTGTTCAACATCTTTGTGGGTGACATGGACAGTGGGATTGAGTGCGCCCTCAGCAAGTTTGCCGATGACACCAAGCTGTGTGGTTCGGTTGATAAGTTGGAGGGAAGGAATGCCATCCAGAGGGACCTTGACACGCTTGTGAGGTGGGCTGATGCCAACCTAATGAAGTTTAACCATGCTAAGTGCAAAGTCCTACACCTGGGTCGGAGCAATGCCAGGCACAGCTACAGATTGGGCGGGGAGGAGATTCAGAGCAGCCCTGCGGAGAAGGACTTGGGGGTGTGGGTTGATGAAAAAATGAACATGAGCCGGCTGCAGTGTGCGCTTGCAGCCCAGAAGGCCAACTGTATCCTGGGCTGCATCAAAAGGAGTGTGACCAGCAGGTCGAGGGAGGTGATCCTGCCCCTTTACTCTGCTCTCGTGAGACCTCACTTGGAGTATTGTGTGCAGTTCTGGTGTCCTCAACATAAAAAGGACATGGAACTGTTAGAACAAGTCCAGAGGAGGGCCACGAGGATGATCAGGGGACTGGAGCACCTCTCCTCTCGTATGAAGATAGGCTGAGAAAATTGGGGCTGTTCAGCCTGGAGAAGAGAAGGCTGCGTGGAGACCTCATAGCAGCCTTCCAGTATCTGAAGGGGGCCTATAGGGATGCTGGGGAGGGACTCTTCATTAGGGACTGTGGTGAGAGGACAAGGGGTAATGGGCTCAAACTTAAACAGGGGAGGTTTAAATTGGATCTGAGGAAGAAATTCTTTACTGTGAGGGTGGTGAGGCCCTGGAATGGGTTGCCCAGGGAGGTTGTGGATGCTTCATCCCTGGCGGCGTTCAAGGTGGGGTTGGACATAGCCTTGGATGGCATGGTTTAGTGGGAGGTGTCCCTGCCTATGGCAGGGGGGTTGGAACTCGATGATCTTGAGGTCCTTTCCAACCCTTACTATTCTATGATTCTATGATTATATGGAAGACCATATATTGTTCAGGCTGGAACCTCAGCACAAGTAGGGGAGGAGGTCCTCTACAACTATGTAATGAGTATGCAAAAACAACTAAGAGAAACAGAAAGACTAGTCCTGGGGTTCTATGGCTCGAGGTCTTGATGTACCTGTGCATAATATTAACCCTGGAGATTACGTATACGTCAGGTCTCTTGCAGATTTACCTTTGGAACCAAAGTGGGAAGGTCCATTTCAGGTGTTGATGACTTCTCATACAGCCAGCAAGATTAAGGAACAAGCATCGTGGATACACCACACCACAATAAAGAAAGCCCCCATGCCACGATGGAAAGCAACGCCTACAGGACCTCTGCAGCTTCGAATTCCATGAAACGACTGTTAATGGTATATTTACTAACAGGATTTTGCATAGTGGAAATACAGCCTTGGCTGAATAAGAGTGGTTACTGGATCTGTACTCAGTTGCTTAGATCAGGAGAGAAGCCAGGTATGCCTTTAATTGGCCTACCTATCCCCTTTAAAACTAACTAGAATGAATTATGGAAAAACCCGGTCTATACTGACAAGAACCACACGAATTTACAGGTTTTGAGTATTCAAGCATCGAATATACCAGAAATGTGTAACCACTAACAAAATCTGTAATCAGGGTAACACATCAGTAGAAAATTATCCATGTTGTAATTGGGTGAATATCTCCGCTGCAATAAAGGAAGTGGAAAAATCAAACTAGTGATACTATTTTAGCGTTACAAGAAGAAATAACCAGCCTATCTAAAGTGGTAATCCAAAATTGAGTGGCATTAGATATATTGTTAGCATCCCAGGGAGGAGTTTGTTCTGTAATCAATGATAGTTGCTGTTCTTACATAGATCAAAGTGGCAGGATTGAAACTGATTTAAAAGAAATCTGGAAACAAACTAGGATATTTCATGAGGTGGCCAAGGATGACACCTCTTGGGGATTTGAGGAGATATGGAAAAAACTAACCTCATGGTTACCGAATCTCTCCTGGTTGAGGCAGCTGGCTGCAGGAAGCTTAATCCTAATTGTTTTAACCCTGATTACTTGTGGCATGATACAATGTTCTTTTTGGTGTTGTAAAAGGTCTGTAATTGATTATGAGGACTGGAAAAGAGGTAAGGTCAGACAACAAGTTAAAAGTGGAAAATACTTTGCCAGAACTCCTGCATAAAATTGCGTTATATAGCAATAGAATTTGTAAAGGTAAAAGAAAAAGGGGGACTTGATATAAGGGAAGCAAGTGCCTGGAAAACATAGGGTTAAAACACTTTTAATTTAACTTAGGTCTAAGACAGAGAATAAGGTTTGTGTTGTAAGTCTGTGGTGTGATAACAGAATTTAGTAGTCCTACTAACAAAAGTGAATTATTTCTTCCCATCCTTCTAATGAGTGAATTCTTTCTTACCAGCCTTCTAATTTATCAGTTAGTTTGGAGACAGTGACTCCCGACCATCTGCTAGCTTGGGATACTCCTTGTCTGCCCATCCTGTCCTGCTTGCAATAAATTTTGTACGAAGGTCACACTGCTCTAAATCTTTGCCAGCTCTCAGAAACTTGCAGATACAGCTGGTTTCAGCTAATTGTGACTACTGGGGCATCCAACTGTGCCAAAGGTGAAAAGTACATCGTAAGGAAGACTGCTTACTTCATCTTGAAGACCCCTCAAAAACCATCTTCGCAGGCTCATGCATCAGTGCTGCTTCACTGTGAGAAACCAGGGACTCTGCCTCCTGCAGAGCGAGGCAGTGAATTAAATCTCAGGGACCCTCTCCTTATGTGGAAGTGGCTCTGTAATACTCAAAGCTACAGGTTTGGGACAGGAGCAAACCCTGACTCACCTTCATGCCGTCGGCCCCCCTGTAGACAGCTGTGCAGCCCTGGTAAGGACACTTGTAAATGGTCGGCAGCTCCTCCCTATGAAGCAGAGCCCTGCCATCAGCCAGCGTGCTGAGCAGGGGCACTGCCCAGCCACCCACCTCCTTATTACCTCTCACACTTGACCTTTTTTTTCCAGCCGGGCTTAGGCCCTGGCTTCTTCCTTGTTTTGGGCTCTTCTGCCTTCTTTACTTCTTTGATGTTGCTTTTCTTGCTAGAAATCCTCCAAGAAGGAACAAGGACAGTGGTTTAATACTCAGTCTTGGTTTTAGTCCTCCCACCTAATTGTCCCCGAGTGTCTGACAGCTTTGCCTGATGCTTGGCAAAGCAGGAGCATGTGCACAAGCTGAGCTGAGGGCCTAGAACTGAGGAATGAGCTCAGGCCTGACAGGGAGCTCATGGAACACAGGGGCATCACTGCGACCTCCAAGCAGGAACATGCAAGAAATGGAAGCCCCAAAGGAACACAGCATTAGCTGAGCAGAGCCTATTGTGGAGCGGGCACCAGCCTTCCCGCTCACCCACTGAGTGCTCCGCTCACCACACTGCAAGACCCTTACTTCTTCTCAGGATAAGGGTCAAAGGAGTCATCTGAATATTGCATGTTTCTCTTCTCATTTTCATCGTCACTCAAGAAGTCCCTGAGAGAAAGAAGATTCCCTTTACCCACATAGCATCGCCCTGGTACTTCAGCACCAGCATCTGCAGCAGCAGCATGTGTTCTCCATTCCCAGCACATCCGTCTTCCCCACAGCATAGCAGCTGAGGTTTCATGTGTCCTCCCCTCCCCCATAAGCGCCCCAAGCGAATACAGCACCGGTGCACACAGAAAATAGTAAATTTGGGTTCTTTTAGGTCTAGATCTCTGTAAGAATAACTGAACTGCTGTCAGGAGAACAAAAAAACCAGATGTTACTGAAAAGATCTACTGGTTGCTGAGGGATGCTGCCACCATTTCCAATACTGGGAAAGTCATTTTCTAGATCAAAATGTAATATAATTGTCTGGTGCAGGTTAATTAAACTGCAAGTCATTCTGTATTTCCTCATACATAGCAACCACATAGGTTTGGGGTTTACTTTTTCCTCCTTTTAAGTCCTAAGCCATACAAGAAGCAATTAATTCTGAAGTCAAGAAACAGGCGGTAAATTATTGTGGCACTTTTAATGTGACAGCCAATGGATTTAGCTAACATGCTAAAATAAATTTGCACTCAGGCATACTTCAGACTCTGAATAACTGGACCCAGTTCTCAGTTATTTACAAGCCTCGCTTTAAATACCAATGTTTGAAGAATTTAGCCAAATTGTTGATCATAAAGACTGCTAAGCTGCCAGTGTCCCTCCCACCTTCCATTTAATCATTCTCTGAATGCCACCCCTCACACCGACTGCTCTTCTGGAGCCCCAGCCTGGAGTAGCCGCGAAGGGGAATTGCTCCAAGGGGCTGGAGCAGCAGGACTCAGGCCTGAGCAAGCCCCTACATTGTTCCTTCCCCAGAGCAGGGAATGAAACAGGACCAAGTTTGCTGGAAGCAGACAACACAGAGAGCATGCAAAGCCACACACCCCACTGTGAAAACTCCCCCCACCCCCCGCCGCAGGGGAGGTGGCAACTGCAGCACATCAGTGGTGTGAACTCCATCCCACCACTGCAGAGCCACTGCTCTGTTCCTCTAACACTGGTTCCAAGGGGCCTCAAGGGCCAGGTCACTGGTGGAGAAAGAGTTCTCCAAAGTGGATCAGGTCATACTCGCGAAGAAGACATTTACGCTATTTTAAACCCACTCTTCTCTCACCCCTCAGAAAGGTCACTGAACTCGTCTTTTACCCGCTCATCCAATGTTGTGGACAGAATCTGCTTCCCACTCAACTGCCCTAGGGAATGGAGAAGAACACAGTGCGTTACAAGGAAAAGCAGTAAAACCAAGCCAGAGGAGACAGCTGCCAGGAAGGAACTGGCTGCTCCAGGTTCCCTCAGCATGGCCCACACCAAAGTATGCATTCCATGACAAGTTAATGATTATTTAAACCAAACTCCATGTCTCATGCTCAAGCCTTTACCCTGCAGTTTCCCTGAACATCTTTTGGTTTCCCCCACGACACCCAAAAGACTCATGCCCCAGGGAGTCCCAGTTGCCGTTCCCCTTTCCAGCAGTGGCTGTCAGAGCTAAACACAGCCCGACTTCTGTAACTCCAAATCAGTGTTAATTTAACTCCTCTCTTCTAGGAGTGGTATTGGGGGGGGTGGGGGTGAAGTTCAGCAGTAGATCCACAGTGACTCAACCCATGAGCCCAGCAACTTTCCTTTGCAGAGAGAAGCAGCTCCTTCTGTTCAGCATCACCCAAGAAGAGCAGGAAGCCCCTCCCTGCCTGCATACGCATGGGGCTTGGATTGAGCAGAAAGAAACATCGGGCAAATATGTGCTGGAGAACCAATGACTGCTCTGCATCATGGCAGTCTCTGGGGAGGGGGTCCAGCCCCACCACTGCTCGCTCCCTGGGCCAGCTCTGCGGCTCCTTGCCCTTCCCCAGATGCCTGGGGGGAGATAAGAAGGTAAATCCCTTACCTGTAGCATTGCTCAGTGGCGACACAGGCTGCAGCAGGACTGTCTCCTGCAAGGAGACCATGCTGTCCAACTGAGTGAAATGAATCCCTGTTCTGCAGCGGCTCATTCTTCATGTTCAGTGGCACTGATGTGGTCCCCTCGTTTGCAGGCTGCTGGCAAGGAGTTGTCCTTACTGGAGCATGCTGGGGTTTGGGAGCAGAAACAGCCTTGGCATTGTCTGCCTCTGCCCCATTGTCAGTTAAGTGCTGTGCTGTGCTCTTGTTCCACTCCTGCTTGACAGACAAGGCACTATCAACAAGCACCGTGCTACAGTACGAATCCGTGTCCATGATGTAGTCGTGGCCACTGCCACAGCCCCAGATGGCGCGGATGATGCCACAGTACTCAGAGGAGAGCACGCTCTGCAGGCTGGGCGCTGATGCGCAGCTCCCAGCATGCCTGTGCGTCCATGACACCAGGCTGTGCAGGCACTGCAGGCTGGATGTGATCAGGTCAACTGCTGGAGGGAGAGGCAGCACACGCATGGTCAGTCAGTCCCTGGGACAACCAGGGACACAGCCACCTGTGTGGAGGGACATGCTCCCCCCAGGAGGGGACAGGGCTGCGGACCCACTCCCCCAAGGCTGTGGGAGACAGCAGGTGGGAGACCCTCTAAAGATGGGCAGGTACAGCCCCAGTAGCTGCCAATATTGTTAATTATATAGTAGAAAGTGTATTTCTGATTGTCCCCCATGTCTGACAGTGGCGGGGACGGGCCTGGTGCTGCTGCCCAAACCCTCTCTGCCTACTCTTCATGCCACCAGCGTGAGCCTGCATCTGTGCAGCTCTGCTTGGGGAGTTCCTTAACACACATAAAACCCAGACCTGTGCTGATGGCATCACAGAAAGGGAAAGGAGAAAAAAAGGGAGAAAGGAAGAGGGGAAAAAAGGGAAAAGGGGCAGGTACTCACCCATGCAGGAGGCGCTTCCTTCCGTGCCCAGCTGGGCCTGGGCCATGCTGCTCCTGTAAAACCCAGAACAGCATGGTGGGGTCTCAGGGGTTACGGAGGGACCAGGCATCAACACATGGCAATCTACTGCTCCCGGGAAGCAAGAAAAGCAACATACTTTCCTTTGGACTTTGCATGATCTGTGGGAGATGCGTTCACCCTCTGGATGAAGGTCCTGAGGATGCTTTGGCATTTGTAGAACTGGGCATAGCACTTCTTACAGACAAACTGGGGGAGCGTAGGGTCCTGCCGCACAGCCACGCCAACCAGCCGCTGGAAGTCCGTGAAGAAGACCTGATCCACGCAGCGCTGCTTCTCCGAGTTCTCCCCCATCACTGACACCTTCCCGAAAGCATTGTGCAGGCTCCTGAAGGAGAACTTCCCATGGCAGAGACGACAATACCCAGTGCTCAGGGCTCTGCCAATTCCTGCCAGAGAAGGGCTGAACGCAGCTGCTGGGTGCCTACCACAGGAGTACCACGGCCAGCTACAGCTGCACAGAACCAGCGCGTGGGAAGACATTCCCCTTCCCTTGATCCAGGCTGCCTCCAGAGTCCTATCTTCAAAATAAGCACGGAAAAACCAAGCAGGAAGCAAGACACCTTCCCTGTGACCCTTCCCTACAGACCAGGACACTGCTCTGCAACTGGTTAACCCCAAAATCAGCCTCTGATTTCCCTGGTTGCCCTTGCGGAGGAACCTCCTCCCAGGTGCAGCATTCCCAGGGCTCATGCCAGCACGTTTGTGCTTTTGCATCCCTTGGCTTAAGCAGAACTTCTCCCTCCCTGGCATTTATCTCCAAAGTATTTATAGCTAGTGGTGGCAGCCCTCAGCCTGAGAGGTGCGGGCAGTGCCCAGCAGCAAGCAGGCAGCTGGGATGTGCCGCAGGACCATCCCGGTGCAGTGGGACAAACGCAGAGCAGCTCTCCTGCTCCCAGTTCGTTGACTGTGCTCCTCTCCCACCTGGCAACATCTTCCCCATCCCATGGCATCCCAGCTCTGCAGAGTATGGCTCCATCCCTCCGTTGTGCCATAAGGGAAAATTCCTGGAACACTCTGCACCCTCCAAGCCACCTGCCCAGGCACGGGTCCCACCTGCAGTGCCCAGTTAATCTTCAGATGCCCAACTTCCAACCGTTCCACGCTCAAGCTTATCTCCCACGGCAGCCGCACGGGCTCGGTTATCGGCTGCCGCCAAGCCACTGGCGGCACCGGAGAACGGAGGGAAGGACCAACTCCCACCCGCTCGCCCTGCCATGCTGCCCCAGCCCCTCTTACCTCGCCGGTTACCGGCACCGGGAGCCTCTACTCCTTACAAGTGAAGACGTTCTCCGCAAACCGGCAACCCCAGGCCTGTTTGCCGGTGTACCGATCCCGGAAGCGGCGGTCCGCTCCCCAGCCGAAGGGAGAGGCGGCGGCAGAGCTCGGCGGTGTCCGGCCTTACACCCGCCAGGACCAGCCCGCAGTCCGTGCCGGTGGGTGCCCGCAGGGTGCGGGGCTGACCCCTCACTCCCGTCTGCGGGCTTCCGCCCCAGGGCGGCCCCACCGCCCAGTTCCCCCCGCCCGGACCTCTCCTCACCTGCCTCCGGTGCTCCACCGATGGCGGCGGGCCGTGTCAAGGCGGCAGCCGCCGGGACCCACCTTGTTGGGGACTCGGGCTGCGCCGCCGCCTCATTCCCACGAACCGCCGTGCCAGGGAGTCGCCGAGGCCCAGGGGCCTCTGCACCGGAGCCGCCCGGGGCCGCCAGAAACCGTCCGCGCCGATCGCGCTTCATCGCCGCCGCGGGCCGGGCCCGGCCCGGTGCTGACCGCCCGGCGCAGTGCCCTCTGTCGGCTGGAGGACCCCGCAGCCGGTCCGTGCCCGCCGCGCTCCCCACCCCGGGAGCTGCGGCCCGATCGCGCCGCTCCCTGCGGGGCCGTGGGAGCCCGGGGCAGGCCGGGCCCGCAGACCGCCATTAGGGAGGCGAGCGGCGCCCTGGAGATGGGAAGCGCCGGCCGGACACGGATGAGCGGGCGGCGGGACTCCCCCGGGCCCGACCTTCCGTCGGGTTCCCCCGGCACAGGTGAAGCACGGAATCAGACTCTACAACTCAAGGAGAGTTCTAAAGCAGGTATGTTTATTACAGCACCGGGTGCAAGGGGGATCGCTCCTCCTAACTTGCACCCCGAGGGGTTAAGCAAGCAGATATTTATTACACACAACCATGCATATTCATTAGGTTCCCGAGAGAGCCAGAGCGGTGGGGATATTACAGTGAGTTTAGGTACTCATTATCATAAGTCTCCTCCCTTTTGGCGCTTGGGCACTGCCCTCCGATGATCGCGGGCAGGGGTCTTCACGATGAAGTAAGCAGTCTTCCTTACGATGTACTTTTCACCTTTGGCACAGTTGGATGCCCCAGTAGTCACAATTAGCTGAAACCAGCTGTATCTGCAAGTTTCTGAGAGCTGGCAAAGATTTAGAGCAGTGTGACCTTCGTACAAAATATATTGCAAGCAGGACAGGATGGGCAGATGTTGTGGTTTAAGTCTATAAACTCACACAGTCGCTCTCTCACTCACTCCCCACTCTTTCTTCCCTCCGCTCCTGGAGGGATGGGAAGGAGAATTGAAAGAATGCAACTCCCACAGGTTGAGATAAGAACAGTTGAGTAACTAAGGTATAACACAAATCACTACTGCTACCACCAATAATAATAATGACAAGAGAAAATACAAGGGAAAAGAATACAATTTCCCACCATCCAATATCAAGCCCGACTACACAGTGCACCCCCACCAGTGCAATAATGACAAGGCAAATACAAGGGAAGGATACAATTGCTCACCACCCAGTATCAAGCAGCGCACCCCCACCAGTGCACCCCCCACCGTGCACCCTCACCACACTTCTGGGTCTCTGCTCCCCGTTCTACATCCTGGACATGACGTGCTGTGGTATGGAGTAACCTCTTTGGTTAGTCTGGGTCAGGTGTCCTGTCTCTGCTTCCCCCCTGGCTTCCCCCTTTCCCTGGCAGAGCATGAGACTCACAAAGTCCTTGGTCAGCCTAAACATCACCAAGCAGTAACTGAAAACACTGGTGTTATCAGCACTGTTCCCAGGCCCAAAATCAAAAAACACAGCGCTGCACCAGCTACCAAGAAGGAGAAAAATGACTGCTGCTGCTGAACCCAGGACAGCAGACAAGGAGTATCCCAAGCTAGCAGATGCTCGGGAGGCACTGTCTCCAAATTAACTGATAAATTAGAAGGCTGGTAAGAAAGAATTCACTCTTGTTAGTAAGACTGCTAAATTCTGTTATCACACCACAGACAACACAAACCTTATTCTCTATTTTAGACCTAAGTTAAGTTAAAAGTATTTTAACCCTATGTTTTCCAGGTACTGGCTTTCCTTATATCACTGGGTGAGTGAGGGGCTATGGGTCCCACTCTGGGGACCTGGAACCCCATCCTGGATGGGGCTAGTGGGACACAGCTGATCTCTCCTTCCCTCCCCAGGAAAAACCCAGGCCAATCCGGCTGTGCAGGGATGGAGTGGGGCCCTGGCTCCCCTCCCCAAGTACTACAGAGCGTATGGAAGTATGTGAGCTTGGACACGGGGGGGGGGGGGGGGGGGGGGGGGGGGGGCTGGTGTCTGCCTCATACCTGCCTGGGGGGCTAGGATGGGCCATCCCCAGGCTTTGGCCCTGCCAGGTAGGGGGCACAGCAGGGAAAGGGCCCTGTCACTTGTCGCTGTGCCCTGCAGTGGGTGCTGAGGGCAGGTTCCCAGCAGGGAGTTGATGCTACTGGAGGCAGCATCTCTGCAGAACCAGAAGCTGAAGGCTGCAGCTTAACCCCAGCCAGGCCCTGCAGGAGGCCTCCCTGGCAAGTGAGGAGCTCCCTGGGTGGAAAGTAAGGGCAGGTTGGGAGGGGAGAGGGACCCTGTGGTGCCTGAGGGACCCCCTGCTCCATGCTGTCTGTGCTGGTGGCCATGGCCTTTGGGCAAATGTCCCCAGCATGCTGCCAGCTTTACAGATGCTGTCCCTGCAGCAACAGATGGTGGAAAACCTGGTGATTGCCAAGGCCCGGGAGGAGACTGTATCCTTCCTACCTGTCCTGGGTTCAGCTGTAACAGTTATTTTTCTCCTTCTTAATAGCTGGTGCAGTGCTGTGTTTTTGACTTTAGTCTGAGAACAATGCTGATAACACACTGATGTTTTCAGTTGTTGCTAAGTAATGCTTACTCTGATCAAGGACTTTTTAGTCTCATGCTCTGCCAGTGAGGAGGGGCACAAGAAGCCAACAGGAAGCAGAGACAGGGCACCTGACCCAAACTAGCCAAAGGGGTATTCCATACCACAGTACGTCATGCCCAGTATATAAACTGGGGGAAGTTACAGATCGCTGCTCAGGTCAGGCTGGGTATCGGTCAGTGGGTGGTGAGCAATTGTATTGTGCATCACTTGTGTTTATTGTTTTCCCTTTCCCTTTTTAGTTTTATATTCTCTCCCCTTGTTATTTCCTTTATTATTATTAGTGGTAGTAGTAGTGGGTTTGTGTTATGCTTTAGTTATTCGGCTGTTCTTATCTCAACCCATAGGGTTTACATTCTTTTGCTTCTTCTCCCCATCCCTCTGGGAGTGGGGGGAGAAGAAGCAAGGGGGATTGAGCGATTCGCTGCATGGTTCTGAGTTACCAGATGGGCTTAAACCACGACACCAGCATTGAGGGTGTACTGGGCTCCAGCAGAGCCCCACACCTCCCAGCTCCGGTGCCTGTGCCCCATCCCTGGGCTGCACCGATCCCACACAGGCTTTTGGGGTCCTGCTCCTGTCTTGCTGCCTGCTGACCGGGAGGATGAAGATGGGAGAAGGGTTGAGCCCAGCCCCTAGGCTGCCGGGGCTGTGCTGGGCAGCAGGTTGTGCTGGGTGGTGGGTGCTGCAGTGGTGCAAGAGCTCTAGAGCCTTAACTCTGCCATGGCCCAGCTTCAGCAGAAGATGGAAGAGCAGTGGCTGCAGCTGCAGGAGGCTGCCAACAGGTATGGGGGGTGTCACAGCAGGGACCCTGGGGGCCACCCTGGCAGTGCCCTCACCTGGGGCCATTCCACCCCCAGGAGATTCTCCAGCAGCATGGCCCTCACCCCTGAGGATCAGGAGCAGAGATCCCTCTACACTGCCATCCTCAAGTATGAGCAGGACCACTTGAGTACGTGTCGGAGGCTGCTGTGGGGACAGAGGGCTGTGCTGTGGGTGCAGGATGTGTGCTGGCCTCGGGTGCTGTGGGGCAAGAGTTCTTGATGCCCCTGGGTGCTTCTGGGACAGGGTGCTATACCATGGGGCAGGGTGCTGTGTCATCTCTATTGATGCTCCCCAGGACTGGCTGAGGCAGTGCAAATCCAGGCTGAAGCAGAGCAAATCCAGGCTGAAGCAGAGCAAATCCAGGCTGAAGCAGAGCCCAGCGGATCTCTCCCTGTTGTCAGGGCTCTTCTCCTGCCTCCTCAGGTAGTGCTAGGGTGGGGAGGGGCCCTTCTCGGAGCTAGGGGGCTGCTTGCTGGTGCCCCCTGCCGACCCCTCCCTCTGCTTCCAGCTTCATGGAGCACTCCATCGCCCAGCTCCTGCAGCAGCTGCAGCGTGCGGTGTACACCCGCCTCTACCCAGCCATCACCTGGGGCGCTGCCGACACCACTGTAGCCTCCCCCACCGTTCTCTCCTTCCTCTTGCTTGGACCCGGGGCCCTGGCCGCTGGCTCTGAGCCTCCCAAAGCCTCTAACACATGTTCTTGGTGCCTGAGCATGATGCAGTTGGGCCGCAGCACAACCTCTCCAGCATGCCCCTTGCTGCTGTCCCCAGCACCCCAGTGGTAGAGGGCGGCTGGCCAGAGCCAGCAGCAACCCCCCAGACCCCCTGGGAGAGCTCCTTCGAGGACCTGGAGCAGTTCCTGGCATCGCCCGAGGGCTGGGCCCCCAGGGAGCCCCTGGCTGGCCTCAAGACAGAGATGATGCTGCTGGAGCATCTGAGGGGCATCGTGTGGGACATCCACAATGCCATTGGTGAGGGATGGCCACTGGGATCTGGGGGCTGTCAACGCCTGGGCAGGGCTCTTCCCCTGCTGTGGGCTCTCTGGGGGAGCAAGAGGGTCCCTGTACCTTGTTGTTTTAGCTGAAGCAGACTCGGTGTCAGGGTGGGTTGGATGGGTGGTCTTGGGGACACCTACCAAGCATGCTGCATAACTCATCCCTTCCCAGACAGGCTGCTGTCCCTGATGCTACTGGCCTTCAAGAGGCTGAACACAGCCACCAGCAAGGACCAGTGCCCAGCCTGCCTGGAGGAGGCCTTTTTCCCACCACTGTGGGCCCTGCTGCTGGCTCTCTATAGGTACTGAGGCCCCAGGGCCAGGCCAGGCCCGTGCAGCCCCCTTCGCGGCAGCCCCTCACCTCTGCCTGCAGGAGCATGCACCAGCTCCACGAGGCAGCCCTGGCCCACAGCATGGAGCAGCACTGGCATGCCGGCACCGCCAACATGGGGCTGGCATCCCGGCTCTTACCCCCGGCTGCCCCACATACAGCTCTGCCATTGAGGACCTGAGACTCATCCCGCTGGAGACTTATCCATGCAGGAAGCTGGAGTGCATTGGTGAGTAGCTGGGGGGCCAGGCTGGTGGTGTTACCGCAAAAGTTGGTGGGAGAAACTCTCTAAGACTCAATTTGGAGTTTTAGAAAGCACCATTCTTTATTGCAGTGCTGGGTTCACACACTGATCATTTCTCAAAGGTGAACACACCCATTACTTGCCGGCAGCAGCTGTATATTTAGCATACTCATGCATATTTACAGTTTTTTCCAGTAAAATGATTTACAAATTCATGAGATTCCGGGAACTAATTATAATGCTGTTAGTTTTCATTCCAAGTACACATGCACTTTCTTGCTGAGTGGGGTTCTCTGATGGTCATCGATAGTCTTCTTCGCTGTATTTGCTGATTGACCTCAGTGCTTTCATGCTCGCAAGGTCCTAGTGCTGAGTTAGCAGTTGGTATGTCCTTGCTTTTGTTCTATTCTAGTCTCTGTTATCTTGAAGGCTGGCATCCTTGGTCTTATTTACTGCCTCCTTAGTTGTTATCAGTCCCGTGATGTTCCTTCCCCCATCAGCCAGACATTCCTTACTCCCTATGTGTTAGCAACTTAGAACAGCTTGTTGTATTTTACTATGTTAAAGTCACACACACTATTCTTAGTTTAAACCTACAATTTAAGCCTACAGTGTGGGGTGCCTGGGTGACCCTCAGCACCTGCTCTGTGCTGCAGTGCGACCTCTGTGTAGCATCTACAAGTGTGCCAAGGAGTACTGTGGTGCCTGGGACCGTCAGATCTCCACCTCTGCTGCCATGTGAGTACAGGGGCAGATGGCCCCACGGCCTGGCACTCCCCACTCTGCTGTTACTTAGCAATAACTAAAAACACCGGTGTGTTATCAGCACTGCTCTCAGACTAAAGTCAAAAACACAGCACTGCACCAGCTACTAGGAAGGAGGAAAATAACTGCTACCGCTGAACCCAGGACAGATAGCAACACAGGCAGGACACCATCATGACCCGGTGGGGTGCTGGGGGGTGCGGATGTGGGGCTGGGGGGTCCTGCTGCTGCCAGAACTGATGGTTCCCATTAGCAGTAGCAGGGCAGACAACCTGCTCCCCATCCTATCCTATGTGGTGCTGCAGACAGGGCTGCCCCAGCTTCTGGCTGAGTGTGCTGCCCTGGAGGAGTTAATCTACGAGGGGTAGGTGCCCAGGGGGACTGGGGGTGTGCAGCTACCCCTGGGTGGTGGCACAGACAGAGGCATGGGGAGGAGGCTGGATGGGAGCCGCAGCTCCTGTGGGTGCATGGCTGTGGGGTAGTGGCTGTGGCAATGTCCTGGTTGTGGCAGTGTGGTGGTTGGGGTGGTGTGGCAGCTGTGACAGTGTCCTGGCTGTGGTGGTATCCTGGCCATGATGGTGCAGTGGCCACAGTGGTGTCCTGGTGTCTTGGCTGTGACGGTCCTGGCCGTGGTGGTGTGGCAGTCGTGATGGTGCAGTGGCTGTGGCAATGTCCTGGCCATGGCAGTGTGGTGGTCATGATGGTGCGGTGGCCATGATGGTGTCCTGTGTCCTGTCTGTGTTGCTATCTGTCCTGGGTTCAGCTGTAGCAGTTATTTTCCTCCTTCCTAGTAGCTGGTGCAGTGCTGTGTTTTTGACTTTAGTCTGAGAACAGTGTTGATAACATACCGATGTTTTTAGTTGTTGCTAATTAATGCTTACTCCGATCAAGGACTTGTCAGTCTCATGCTCTGCCAGTGAGGAGGGGCACAGGAAGCTGGGAGGAAGCAGAGACAGGACACCTGACCCAAACTAGCCAAAGGGGTATTCCATACCACAGCATGTCATGCCCAGTATATAAACTAGGGGGAGTTACCCGGAAGGCCCAGATTGCTGCTCAGGTCGGGCTGGGTATTGGTCAGTGGGTGGTGTTCATCACTTGTGTTTATTGTTTTCTTTTCCTTTTCCCCTTTTAGTTTTATATTCTCTCCCCTTGTTATTTCCCTTATTATTATTATTGGTGGTAATAGTAGTGGTTTTGTATTATACCTTAGTTATTGGACTGTTCTTATCTCAACCCATGGGATTTACATTCTTTCAATTCTCCTCCCCATCCCTCCGGGAGCAGGGGAGGGGGGTTAAGATGGAGGAGGTGGTGAGTGAGGCTGCGTGGTTCTGAGTTACCGGCTGGGCTTAAACCATGACACTATCCTGTCCATGGCAGTGTCCCAGCCGTGATGCTGTGGTGGCCATGGCAGTGTCCTAGCCATGGCGGTGTGGCAGCCACGATGCTATGATGACCGTGGTGCAGGTACCTGACTGGGGAGAAGGGGTACTGCCTGACGTCCCTGCAGAGCACCCTGTCCTACATGGAATCCCTGCAGTGAGGTGGCAGCCGCAAGGACACCTCCCCACCATCCACTGCCAAGTGCTGCTGCGCCCCATCCCTGCGGACCTTATGGGGGAGTCAGGGGGTCCCCGTGGGCTGGGATGAGCTGAGTCCCCCATCGCATCCCCGAGGTGGGGACGGGGAGACCTGGGGCTAGCCCGGGTGTTGCTCCTCCCGTCCTGCGGCTCCGCCCCTCTCGGTGACGTCAGCATGACTGGCCGTGGCGCGGGAAGCAGAAGAGGAGCCCAGGCGGAGCGGGAGTTGGTACCGGTGGGGAACTGGGTGTGGGGCCGACGCTGCTGCATCCTCAGGATGTGCGCGGGCTCGGAGCTGCGGTAGGAGCGCCGGCGCTGCTTGGAGTGTGAGTTCTGCTGGAGCTGCACCGGGTCCTGCTCCGATCAGTCCTTCGTGGAACGGCTGCGGCGGGAGCTGGCGGTGCTGGGGGCCTTGCAAGAGGACGAGTCCGCGCTGTTGGCCCGGGGGCTGCTGGAGCTGGCGGCCATCAACCTCTACTTTTCACCCTGGCGCAAGGAGTTCGGCACCGTGCTGGTGAGGGCCCGCGGCCCTGCCCGTGCTCCCGGAGCTGGGGGGCAGGCCGCGAGGCTCCAGCCGTGTCCCCGCTCTCGTTGCAGGCCTTTCCCAGCGCATACGTGCACCCGCTGCACTCGGCACTCCCTGAAACCGACTTGGAGTGGAGCTTTGCCCGGTTGGGCTATGAACAGCATGACCAGCACCGCCTGATGATCTCCCGCCCCTCTCCCCCCCCCCAGCACCCAAGCTGCTCGCCGCTGCTTGCAGCTTCTTCACCTGCCAGCTGGAGTGCAAGATCCTGGCAGATGTGCTGCAGCTGTGCTCACCCAGTGCCAAGGACTGGCTGGAGACATGGCAGCTGGACATGGAGGCCTGCGTGGAGATGCTGCAGCAGCTAGGGACGTGGCCCGAGGCAGCTGCCAACCGCAGTGATTGCGTGGACCTTTACCAGGAGGTGCCAACCAGCTCCAAGAACGTGGAGGGCAGCGATGCAGCACCCACAGTGCTGCAGAGGAACCCAGGCAGCCCGCTAGGTGCTCAGGACATGCCCATGAGGAGCTGGGACTGCTGCAGAGACACCAAGCTTGGGCAGGAGCTGGTGGCCTCCACAGGCAACCCTGACCTGGACACCTCCTCCTCTCACCTCTTACTGGAGCAGGACCTTGGTGGGGCCAGCAGCCCATTCTCTGCCCTGGCTGTAGGGAGCAGAAGCCCCCCAGTGCCAGGGGAGCCCTAGGACTTGCCCCCTGCCACCCCCCATGAAGGCCCACAGCTGCCCTGCTACCAGCCGCACTCATGCCTGTGTGGGGGTACACTGCCCTTCTACTGCTGCACCACCTGCCAGCAGCTGCATGCCAGCAGCTGCATGCCAGCACCTGCTTGGCTGGGCTGGCCTGTCACAGCTGCTACTGCAGGCAGGAGCTGTGCAGCAAGCACCAACAGCGGCTGTGGCTGCAGCCCTCAGTCCTAGCACTGCAGTGTGCTGCTGTTGCTGGCTGTGCCACCCCCCTGTGCCCACAAAGGGATGGGGGCAGCCACTGCTTAGGCCTGAGGGCCAATGAACTCACCTTGCTGGGAGGGAGCAGTGCCTAGGCCATGCTCTGCTTCATCCCCAGGGTGGTGGGAGCCTGCTCCAGCCCTCCTGCTGTACGCGCCTCAATGCATCTCAGTAAAGCACAGCTGCCTTGCAGTGTGGTGGTGTCTTCCTGCTCTGCTGGGGTGAGCAGTATCCCGGGGAAGGGATAGGGCCTGTGGGAGCAACTCCTGCCTCACAGGAGAGCAGGGACAGGTTCTGCTTAAGGCCATTTTCAGGAGGCAGAGCTGTTCTCATCACTGTGGCATAAGGGGAGCAGAGCAGGGCTGTGGCTTCTGGCCCAGGTGGAGCGGAGGGATGAGGCAATTGACTCTAAGCTAGTGGCAGGTGGTTTTATTGATTGCAAAGTTGGGGTTAGCCCATGCAGCCAACACCAGCTAAGGGCCACCAGCACTCCAACCTCTCCCTGTAGAGCCCTGGGGGTCCCTGTGCCCCATCTCTCCTCTCTCCCACCCTCAGTGCCCCACACTGTAGCCTGCCCAGCTCTGGGGCAGGAGACTGGTACAGGGGTTGAGTCACAGTGAGTGCTTCACCACCACAGCTGGGCCGTTCCTGTGTTGGGGCAGGGAGGGGAACTGAACTCAGGAGCCATCCTGGTAAGGGCTGGAGCCTGTGGCACGGTTCAGTCAAGGAAAGCCATCCCAGTTGGCATGTGCCATGCCTCTCCTGTGAGACAGAGCTCAGGGCTTGCTGCGCTTTGCCTGGCTCTCTGTGTCCATGCTGGCAGCAGCTGCCCACTTGTGGTGTGGGAAGGTAGGCATGAGCTCTGGCTCACAGGCTGCAGGGCAGTGAGGAGGGTCAGTGTCGTGGTTTAAGCCCAGCTGGCAACCCAGAACCATGCAGCTGCTCATTCACTCCCCCCCTTCTTCCCCCTGCTTCCAGAGGGATGGGGAGGAGAATCAATAGAACGTAACTCCCACAGGTTGAGATAAGAACAGTCCAGTAGCTAAGTTATAACACAAACCCACTACTGCTACCACCAATAATAATAATGAAAAGGGAAATAACAAGGGGAGAGAATACAGCCACTCACCACCCGCCAACCCATACCCAGCCTGACCCGAGCAGCGGGTCAGCTTATATACTGGGCATGACATGCTGTGGTATGGAATACCTCTTTGGCTAGTTTGTGTCGGGAGTCCTGTCTCTGCTTCCTCCTGGCTTCCTCTCCTCCCTGGCAGAGCATGAGACTCAGAAAGTCCTTGGTCAGAGTAAACATTACTGAGCAACAACTAAAAACATCGGTGTTATCAGTGTTGCTCCCCGGCTGAAAGTCAAAAACACAGCACTGCACCAGCTACTAAGAAGGAGAAAAAATGACTGCTACTGCTGAATCCAGGACAATCAGCAGGGCCCAGTGCACCCCAACCCTGCCCCATGGGGGTGCTATTTACACAGGGTGTTTTCCTTGAAATAGGAGCTATCCAGGCAGTCCTTTGCCATCCCCCTGTAGTGATGACAGGATGTGGCAGGCATCTCCCTGAAGGTGCTGACATGGCTACACCCCCAGCTCTGGGGACAGTGTGCCACAGGCAGCCCTGTCTGCCCCAGGTACTGCCCAGGTTGAGGTGGTGATGTCTTTTACCAGTTCTTGGGATTGTACTTGAAGAGGAATTTGAGCAGGTAGGGGAACTTGTGCTCAAGGTTGTTGTAGGGCTGCTTCTGCAGAGTGTACCGGCTCACCAGAGGCAGCTTGGAGAAGCCCTGCGGGGGTTGGGGCATGAGGCAGGGAGCAGGGGACTACTCTCACTGGCTAGATATTTTCATTGGGCATCCCCAGGAGCTGCACAATGAGGTCTGTCTGGTGGATCTCGGAGGGGCCTGGCAGCAGTGGCTTGTGGGCTCAGCAAGGATGCAGCCCACAGCCCTGCAGCATGGATGACGTGCAAATTAGTGGGGGCAGAAGCCCCTCCATTGATCCCCCCTGCAGGTTTGCAGCCCCCCACCTAGCCATTCTCTGCACCCTCCTTCCCTCCCCTTACCACATGTTGATGCTGGTGATCTGAGTTGTCATCCCCAACAGCAGCTCAGGTGCTCAGTACCTGTGCAGGGGACAGCACTGTCTCAAGGGGAACATGGTGGAGCCACGCAAGAACTTGCCAGTGTCACACCCAGCCAGCACAGCTCAGTTCCCAGCACCAGCCATTCACCAGAGTGTGACAACTTTGGGGGTTGTCAGCTTCAGCAGCATTCCACAGATGTGTGCCAGCCCAAAATCAGCTGCAACAGAGACATGGGATCAGGAGGGAGGCAGGCTCCCAGCTCCATCTATGTCACAGAGCAGACGAAGAGCTGTGGGCACAATCTGTGGCAGGAGTCAGACTGGCAGCTGCCAGAGGCTTGCCCATCTTCAGACAGACTTTGTCAGTCATGAGGAGGTTGGACACCTTCAGATCCCTGCCAGGGACGAGAGTGTGGTTAGTTGGCAGTGCCCTTCAGGCCCAGCTCCTCCTGTACCTGCATCTCCCCAGGGCTCACAGGCAGTTGCAAAGCTGTAGAGTCAAGTGATCAGGAGGAGAAGCAAATTCCATCATTCATCCAACTCCCCCTGCTCCCACACAGAGTAATGAATTCGCACCCAACCCCCACCCAGATCTGCTCCATAATGTGCTGTTTACACCCAGGCACAGGTGTGGGAGGGGAAGCACCTTGCTCCTCCCCACGTTGTCCAGGGTTCCACAGTAGCAGTCATTTTTCTCCTCCTTACTAACTAGTGCAGTGCTGTGTTTTCCACTTTAGCCTGGGAACAACACTGATAACACACTGAGACAAGGAGGCACCAAATGTAATCAGTTCCAAGTAACTGTAAAGTCTGGTGGCTTTGTAATGGAAAATAACTGAGAGCTTGAAGGTAATTGATTTAGTTTTAGGTCCTTCAGACCTTAGTGCAAAATGTAGAAAAACAGGATCTGGGGATGGGGAGTATCCGGGACCAGCAGATGTCCAGGGAGGGTGCAGTGAAACTATCTGCTCAATAGAATCATAGAATCATAGAATAGTTAGGGTTGGAAAGGACCTCAAGATCATCGAGTTCCAACCCCCCTGCCATGGGCAGGGACATCTCCCACTAAACCATGCCATCCAAGGCTATGTCCAACCCCACCTTGAACGCCGCCAGGCATGAAGCATTCACAACTTCCCTGGGCAACCCATTCCAGGGCCTCACCACCCTTACAGTAAAGAATTTCTTCCTCATATCCAATCTAATCTAAACTTCCCCTGTTTAAGTTTGAGCCCATTACCCCTTGTCCTCTCACCACAGTCCCTAATGAAGAGTCCCTCCCCAGCATCCCTATAGGCCCCCTTCAGGTATTGGAAGGCTGCTATGAGGTCTCCATGCAGCCTTCTCTTCTCCAGGCTGAACAGCCCCAAGACAGGATGATTGCTATGCCTGTAATGTTAATTAAGCTGGAGCTCCAAAGACTGCCAGCAGGTATGAATATTGTAAACGACTCTCAAAGACCATCATCACCTTTTGTATACATACGGGAAACTTACTGGAAAATGATGTAACTCATGTGAAGCCTCATGAATATCTATGTATGCCCAGTGACTGTATAAGGATGGCCTGTGTGGCAATACAGACACGCTTGGAGGAGCTATCCCCCGTGTCTCCCGGTGCTGCAGTAAAGAATACCTGCTTGTCAACTTAAAACTTTGTTGGCAAGTTTGTTCCTGGAGTTTTCTCCGAATCAATTTGGGACCCTCTCTGCTCAGCTGCAGGACCCGCTGAGGACAGGGCTCCCTAGGGCCCCCGGGACAAATTTCCCCGGAGGGACCCCTGGACTCACTTGGATCACTGCGGGAGCAGACAAGGACCATCACCATCACTGTAAAGGTATTCTTTTGATTATTTTATTTTGTGGCATTCTGTAAGGCATAGGAGACGTCCAACGCAGGAACGTGGTTAGTATTCCATAAGGCGTACGCAGGAATAAGAAAGCCTTCCATAAATCGAGATAGGAAAATCTCTAGGTAAAGGCATATACCCGGCTGCTAGTGTCCATTTGGTGTACAGGTATACACTCTGAATTGTTCCGTAAGGCATAGGAGACGTCATATGCGGGAACGCGGTTGTATTATTCTGGTATCTGACCCAATTTCTGAACACCGGTATTTGATGCTGTACTTGAGTAACTAATGAATGGCGAACTGTTTTTATTCCTATCATGCTGCTAATTAGTATTTGTGTCCCTGGTGGATGCTTTTGTCTTTGTTTTCAGAATTGTGAGCAATTGCATGGAATATGTCTACGTGGCTTATTATAGTGATGATTTGGGTCCTGTTGTAATGAACGGGTGTCCTGGGTTCAGCAGTAGCAGTCATTTTTTCTTTTTTCCCTTCTTGGTAGCTGCTGCAGCACCATGTTTTTGATTTTGGGCCTGGGAACAGTGCTGATAACACCAGTGTTTTCAGTTACTGCTTGGTGATGTTTAGGCTGGCCAAGGACTTGCTGAATCTCATGCTCTGCCAGGGAAGGGGGGAAGCCGGGGGGAAGCAGAGACAGGACACCTGATCCAAACTGACCAAAGAGGTTATTCCATACCACAGCACGTCATGTTCAGGATGAAAAAGAACTGGGGGCCGGAACCCAGAAGAGTTGTGGTTTTAGTTCACAGCTCGGTTGTCGGGTGGTGAGCAGTTCTGTCCTCTTCCCTTGTATTTCTCTCATTGTTATTATTATTGGTGGTGGTGGCAGTGGTTTGTGTTGTACCTTGGTTGCTGGGCTGTTCTTGTCTCGACCCGTGGGAGTTGCGTTCTTTCGATTCTTCTTCCCCCGCCCCCCCCCCCCCCCCAGTAGTGGGGGGGAAGAAAAAACTCTTCCCTTGTATTTTTCTCTTGTCATTATTATTATTGGTGGTAGCAGTGGTGGTTTGTGTTACACTTTAGTTGCTGGATTGTTCTTATCTCAACCTGTGGGAGTTGCATTCTTTCGATTCTCCTTCCCATCCCTCCAGGAGCGGAGGGAAGAAAGAGGGGGAAGTGAGTGAGTGAGCAAAACTGTTTGTGGCTGAGAAGCTTAAACCACGACAGTTCTTTTTGGCGCCCATTGTGGGGCACGAAGGGTTGAGATAACGACAGGATTAATAGCCACTCGTCACAATGCTGATTTATTGGCTCTCAAAGTTGTTGCTCTGATTCTCACAGGTTCAGCGTGTGTTACTTCACTTACAGACGGTAATTTTTATCTTAACATTTTTCAGGGAAGGGTTTTGGGTTAAGGCTCTTATTGCATTGTACTTTATTGCACTGTTTTTTGATACAATAGACTCAGTGATCCTGAAACTGACCCGGTTTTTATTCCCAATGTGGTCACCAACTCTATACTTTGGGAGGTATATAATAGAAGTGTTTAGGAATTATACATCTTTTTTCACCTCCTCGGGTGGTCAACCTGTGAGGGAGACATTCTTTTATGCTCCCAGCCCCCCCACCAGACCGTTTACAGCATCTTTCGAGAATTCTGAAGGTTTTGAATGGCCCTTAGACACCCTTGAGACCTGCCTGCTGGTTGTGATGGGGATCGCCATGTTGGCGCGCATATCGAGTGTGCTTTATTCACGACCATTTCGTCTGGTCCCGAGAGTTATGCAGAGTCGGGTTTGGGCCTTGTCTAGGGTTAAACGACGATATAGGAGGTCCAAGAGATTTTCCCCGAGGCTGGATAGTCATGAGTGGCAGGGTGTGTGGGATAGCATGGGCAAGTATCTAGGCCAGTGGGCCCCTCCAGTGCTTTGGAACTTCACCAATGAACATGTGCAAAATCTGTAAAAATTAGTAGAACACTTAAAGGAGGTGTGTTGTCATTCTGGTCACACCAGAGATGGACAAATCATGGCTACATGCTGGGGTTTGGCCTATGCTTACAGAGCCCTGTTCAACACCATCCAGCACCTTCAAAAGGAAAAAAATGCCCCTGAATCTGAGGGTGGAGTAATGGACAGCGCAGCTACTCCATCTCCAAGCACAGCAGCTACACCACCCCCAGGGACAAGTACAGCAGCTACCCAAACTTCAGCCGTAATGGACAGCACAGCTGCTCCAGCTCCAAGCACAGCAGCTACACCACCACCAGCGACAAGTACAGCAGCTACTCAAACCACAGTGATAATCACCGCAGCTAAACCAGAGGACCACCTCGTACCAATACCGGTTGCCCCTGTACGCAGGAGGAAAACCAAAAAAGAGGAAAGGAAGATGAAGCAAGATGAAGAAACAACGTACTCACTGCCTGGGACAGCATCTGACCAGGAGTCATCATCACATGACGAAGAAGAAGAAGAAGAAGAAGAAGAAGAAGAAGAAGAAGAAGAAGAAGAAAAGAAGAAGAAGAAGAAGAAGAAGAAGAAGAAGACGACGACGACGACGAAGACGACGACGAAGACGACGACGAAGACGACGACGAAGAAGACGAAGAAGACGAAGAAGAAGAAAAGAAGAAGAAAAGAAGAAGAAGTAGAAGAAAAGAAGAAGAAAAGAAGAAGAAGAAGAAGAAGTAACTTCCCGATTGCGGACCTCGACCGAGCTACGGAATATGCGAAAGGACATTACCCGTCAGCCAGGGGAGCACATCATCACCTGGTTGCTCCGATGCTGGAACAACGGGGCTGATGGTCACGAACTAGAAGGTAGTGAAGCCAAACAGCTGGGATCACTTGCTAGGGAAGGGGGAATTGACAAAGCAATTGCAAGAGAGAAATGGTCCCTCAGCCTTTGGAAGCGGCTCTTGGCAGCTATGAAAGATAGATTTCCATACAAGGATGATGTTATGAGTCGTTCGGCTAAGTGGACTACTCTAGAAAAGGGCATCCAGTCTTTGAGGGAATCAGCCATTGTAGAGATGATCTACAATATCAAGCCGAATAATGGGGATATACCCATAGATCCAGATGAAGTCGAATGTACACGACCCATGTGGCGGAAGTTTACACGGAATGCGCCCCCATCATATGCCCACTCATTGGCAACAGTAACCTGGAATGACATAATACCACCAACAGTGGACGAAATGATTCATAAACACCAAGTGTTTGAAGGCAATCTCACCCCTTCCATCATCTCAGCTGTGGAAGAACTGTCCCAGGACCTCAAACAATTAAGAGACGATCTATCCAGCTCCTCACGTGTACCAACACACGTCTCAGCTATTAACAAAAGGCGCCCTACTGTTCGAGAGAGAAGATACAGAAGGTATACACCACGGACCACCTTCTGGTTTTACCTGCGGGATCACGGAGAAGATATGACGAAGTGGGATGGAAAACCTACTTCAGTTTTGGAGGAACGGGTGCAAGAATTGAAGAGGAGAACAAAAGTCAAGGCTGATCACCCCATGAAGGCTGCGGCTTCAGTCTCTGGTGAGCAGATTCCTAGATGGAGTGGAAGAGCCGATTTTACTGCAGCTCCTGTGATAAAGAGGAATAATCCCTTTCTACAAGACTTAAGTGTCCAACGCTGTGATGACCATTAGGGAGGCCCTGCCTCCAGCCAGGTGGAGGTAGGGGACAATCGGATTTACTGGACTGTGTGGATCAAATGGCCTGGCACATCAGTCCCACAGAAGTATAAGGCTCTAGTAGACACCGGTGCACAGTGTACCCTGATGCCATCCAGCTGTCAAGGGGTGGAACCCGTTTATATTTCTGGAGTGACAGGAGGATCCCAAGAGTTGACTGTACTGGAGGCTGAAATCAGCCTGACTGGGAGGGAATGGCAAAAACACCCCATTGTGACTGGTCGAAAGGCTCCATGCATCCTTGGCATAGATTACCTCAGCAGAGGGTACTTCAAAGACCCAAAAGGGTACCGATGGGCTTTTGGTATTGCTGCTTTGGAGACAGAGGAAATTGAGCAGCTGTCCACCTTGCCTGATCTCTCAGAGGATCCTTCTGTTTTGGGGTTGCTGAAGGTCGAAGAACAACAAGTGCCAATCGCAACCACAACAGTGCATCGGCGGCAATATCGCACCAACCGAGACTCCCTGATTCCCATCCATAAGCTGATCCATAGATTGGAGAGTCAAGGAGTGATCAGTAGGACCCGCTCACCCTTTAATAGCCTCATATGGCCAGTGCGAAAATCTAACGGGGAGTGGAGATTAACAGTAGACTCTCGTGGCCTGAACGAAGTTACACCACCCTTGAGTGCTGCCGTACCGGACATGCTAGAACTGCAGTATGAACTGGAGTCAAAGGCAGCCAAGTGGTATGCCACAATTGATATTGCCAATGCATTTTTCTCGATTCCTCTGGCAGCAGAGTGCAGGCCACAGTTCACTTTTTCTTGGAGGGGCATCCAGTACACTTGGAACCGACTGCCCCAGGGGTGGAAACACAGCCGTACCATCTGCCATGGACTGATCCAGACTGCACTGGAACAGGGGCAAGCTCCAGAACACCTGCAATACATTGATGACATTATTGTGTGGGGTGATACAATGGAAGAAGTCTTTGAGAAAGGCAGGAAAATAATCCAAATCCTGCTGAAAGCCAGTTTTGCCATAAAACAGAGTAAGGTCAAGGGACCTGCACAGGAGATTCAATTTTTGGGAATAAAATGGCAAGATGGACGTCGCCAGATCCCCACAGATGTGATCAACAAGATAACAGCAATGTCTCCACCAACTAACAAGAAAGAAACACAAGCTTTCTTGGGTGTTGTGGGGTTCTGGAGAATGCACATCCCTAATTACAGTTTGATTGTAAGCCCTCTCTATCATGTGACCCAGAATAAAAATGATTTTAAATGGGGCCCTGAGCAACAACAAGCCTTTGAGCAAATTAAACGAGAGATAGTTCATGCTGTAGCCCTCGGACCAGTCCGGACTGCTCCAGATGTGAAAAATGTATTGTACACCGCAGCCGGGGAGAATGGGCCTACCTGGAGCCTCTGTCAGAAAGCTCCAGGGGAGACTCGAGGTCGACCCCTTGGCTTTTGGAGTCGGGGATACAGAGGATCTGAGGCCAGCTATACCCCAACTGAAAAAGAGATACTGGCAGCCTATGAAGGGGTTCGAGCTGCTTCAGAAGTGATTGGCACTGAAGCACAGCTCCTCCCAGCACTCTGGTTGCCGGTGCTGGGATGGATGTTCAAAGGCAGGGTCTCCTCTACACATCATGCAACTGATGCTACATGGAGTAAGTGGGCTGCACTTATTACACAATGAGCTCGAATATGAAATCCCAGTCGTCCAGGAATTCTAGAAGTCATCATGGATTGGCCAGAGGGCAAAGATTTTGGAATGTCACCAGAGGAGGAGGAGGTTACGCGTGCTGAAGAGGCCCCACCATTCAATGAACTGTCAGAAAGTGAAAAGCAATATGCCCTGTTTATTGATGGGTCCTGTCGCATTGTGGGAAAGCATCATAGATGGAAGGCAGCTGTATGGAATCCTCGACAACAAGTTGCAGAAACTGCTGAAGGAGAGGGTGAATCGAGTCAATTTGCCGAGGTGAAAGCCATCCAGCTGGCCTTGGACATTGCTGAACGAGAAAAATGGCCAGTACTTTATCTTTATACTGACTCATGGATGGTGGTGAATGCCCTGTGGGGGTGGTTGCAGCAATGGAAGCAGAGCAACTGGCAACGCAGAGGTAAACCCATCTGGGCTGCTGCACTGTGGCAAGATATTGCTGCCCGGGTGCAAAACCTGGTGGTTAAGGTACGCCACGTAGATGCTCATGTACCCAAGAGTCGGGCCACTGAGGAGCTCCAGAACAACCAGCAAGTGGATAAAGCTGCTCAGATTGAAGTGGCTCAGATGGACTTAGATAGGCAACATAAGGGTGAATTATTTTTGGCCCGGTGGGCCCATGACACTTCAGGCCATCAGGGCAGAGATGCAACATACAGATGGGCTCGTGATCGAGGGGTGAACTTAGCAATGGACACTATTGCCCAGGTTATTCATGACTGTGAAACATGTGCTGCAATTAAGCAAGCTAAACGGCTAAAGCCTCTTTGGTATGGAGGACGATGGCTGAAGTACAAATATGGGGAGGCCTGGCAGATTGATTATATCACACTCCCACCAACCCGCCAAGGCAAGCGTCATGTGCTTACCATGGTGGAAGCAACCACTGGATGGCTGGAAACGTACGCTGTGCCCCACACCACTGCCCGGAACACGATCCTGGGCCTTGAGAAACAGATTTTGTGGCGACACGGCACCCCAGAGAGACTTGAGTCAGACAATGGGATTCATTTCCGGAACAACCTGATAGACACTTGGTCCAAAGAGCATGGCATTGAGTGGGTATATCACATCCCCTACCATGCACCAGCCTCTGGGAAAATCGAACGGTACGATGGGCTGTTAAAAACTACACTGAGAGCAATGGGTGGTGGGACTTTCAAACATTGGGATACACATTTACCTAAGGCCACCTGGTTGGTCAACACCAGAGGATCTGTCAACAGGGCTGGTCCAGCCCAGTCAGAACTCCTACGTACTGTGGAGGGGGACAAAGTTCCTGTGGTGCACATAAAGAATTTGCTGGGGAAGACAGTCTGGGTTATTCCCACTTCAGGTAAAGGCAAACCCACTCATGGGATTGCTTTTGCTCAGGGACCCGGATATACTTGGTGGGTAATGCGGGAAGATGGGGAGGTCCGATGTGTACCTCAAGGGGATTTGATTTTAGGGGAAAATAGTCAATGAACTCAATTGTATGCTGTTGCCTGCTATGTAATACTTTTATAGCCCAGCAACTAGATGTCTTCAAGTCATCAGCGACTGGCTCTCTGATCGTCAACCCAACAAAGAATGAACTTTAATGAAACCGGATGAGTTCTGCAGTAAAGGAACGATCAGCATCAGCAGGCAACGATCCAACACTGCGCATGGCCTCCCCTGCTCTGAATGACTGTTACAAGAGATGGAGCTTGACGTCGCGGACTGAATGGACTCGGAAGCTTTGTAGGGATTGATCCATGCACTGAGGGATGATCTCTCTCCTTCTGTGTGTGTGTGGATTTATACATATATGTATATATGATGGTATATTGAAAACGTGAGATCTGAGCGTGACGTGAATGGTATGGAATAAGGGGTGGAATGTCCTGGGTTCAGCAGTAGCAGTCATTTTTTCTTTTTTCCCTTCTTGGTAGCTGCTGCAGCGCTGTGTTTTTGATTTTGGGCCTGGGAACAGTGCTGATAACACCAGTGTTTTCAGTTACTGCTTGGTGATGTTTAGGCTGGCCAAGGACTTGCTGAGTCTCATGCTCTGCCAGGGAAGGGGGGAAGCCGGGGGGAAGCAGAGACAGGACACCTGATCCAAACTGACCAAAGAGGTTATTCCATACCACAGCACGTCATGTCCAGGATGAAAAAGAACTGGGGGCCGGAACCCAGAAGAGTTGTGGTTTTAGTTCACAGCTCGGTTGTCGGGTGGTGAGCAGTTCTGTCCTCTTCCCTTGTATTTCTCTCGTTGTTATTATTATTGATGGTGGTGGCAGTGGTCTGTGTTGTACCTTGGTTGCTGGGCTGTTCTTGTCTCGACCCATGGTAGTTGCGTGTTGGAGAATGGCTCTCTGATCAAGGAAGTGGCTCATTGCAGCAACTCTGCTTTGAGCAGGTAACAGTGTGACCAAGGACTGTTGCTAAGGTTTGTCAACGGATGTTGGCAAAGCACCACGACCGAGCTGCAGGAGCCTATCACATGCAAGGACATCGTAACCTTGAGCTGAAGCGGAACCACCGAAACCCCCAAGGAGGAAGTAAAATGCAGAAATAAGAACAATAAACAGGAAAAGAACTGTATAAAAATATAACCAATCATAAGAAAGCAATGATGTATCAACAACCAATCATGTTATAACACACTGCAACATGCATCCAATCAATGTATACGACGTGTATCGTAATCAGAGTAAAACATATATAAAGCGATGATTTTTGCTAATAAAGTAGAAGCTTGCTTTATCAACCATATTGGTTCGTCTGCTTGCTTCCCCCACCGTCGCAAGTGGTGCCCGAACAGGGACCCCCAATCCCTGTTTCCACTGGACCGTGGGATCGGAAAGGCACCGACAGCAGTGGTCGGGAGGCAAAAGACTGCACATGCTGGATATGTGCCGTCCGTGCCTGAGCCCAAGAGAAGAAGATAATAAGGATAAGGCCGAAAGATAATAAGGATAAGGCCGAAACAAAATAAAGGAGGCTCGCCACGCCGATATTCTTGCTACCCAAAGGAAGGCTGCAATCAATAAGTCGCGCGCAATGGAGAAAGAAGTAGCATTGTCGTTATAATAACGTTTTTTAGAAAAACGGGGAGTAAGTCCTAAGGATATTAGTTCAAAGGAATTACTGGGTCTAGTCGACCTAGGAATATCAAAGGAATTTTTTAAACAGTCAGATTTATTGTTTGAGGTTATTGAATGGAGAACGTATGGTGATTGTTTGTGGGACATGGTAATAGACAATGATAAATCTGTGAAAAAAATTAATGAAAACTTGGAGGGAAGTTATTAACTGTTTAAAGAAATATAAGAAAGAAAAACGTATAGCTGCTGTAGCACAAGAAAAATTAGATGATGTTAAAACAAATTCCCATGCTGACAATGACAGGGGAAATACCCTGCAACCAGCCAGCGACCTGCACCCAGCGACCAGAGGGTGCCTCAGTTTGGACTTGGCAACCGCAGTAGAAATCATTTTAACTGATAATCATCCTCGAAAAATTCCTACCGGTGTCAAGGGTCCACTTATTATTAACAACCAACCTCATGGAACTCTATTATTAGGACGTTCTTCGGCTAGCATAAAAGGACTGTTTGTATTACCAGGACTGATTGATAGTGACTATACCGGGGAAATACAAATAATAGTTCAAACGCATTTTCCACCAATGATTGTGAAAAATGGAAGCAAAATTGCTCAATTAATACCCTTGTCACAACTAACAACACCTATGACTGCAGAAACTACTCCTTTTCGGGGTGATTCTGGATTTGGATCCACAGGAGACATAGCTTTGTTAACTATGTCAATGAATCAATGACCAATTGTTTCTGTGACAATTATACATGAAGGTGAACAATTGCAATTACTGGCTCTGTTAGACACTGGAGCAGACATCACCATTCTCTCTAGCACACGGTGGCCATCTCACTGGCCATTGCGAGCTATGATGAGAGGTGTGGAAGGCGTTGGTGGCGTGGCCTCAGTCCAACGCAGTCTAAACAGAGTTCAGATTGTTTTAGATCAACGAACTGTGTTCACCCATGTCACAGTAATGTCGTTACCTTCGGGTGTGAATATGTTGATTGGTCAGGATGTTTTGAATCACTTGGGACTAATCCTTACCGACAAACCTTTTTAATTATGGTCACTGCAAAATGGACTTTCCCGATCCAACTCACATGGACTGTTCAAGATCCTGTGTGGATCGAGCAGTGGCCATTGAAAAAGGAAAGTCTAGAACAAGCTCATTTGTTAGTCATGGAACAGCTACAACAAGGACATGTACAACCATCTACAAGTCCATGGAACACTCCAATTTTTGTCATCAAGAAAAAGTCAGGAAAATTTTGCCTGCTGCATGATTTACGAGCTATAAACACTCAGATGCAAGCAATGGGAGCACTTCAACCTGGCTTGCCCAACCCAGCAATGTTACCACAAGATTGGCATTTGTTAATAATTGACTTGAAAGACTGCTTTTTCGCTATTAAGTTACACCCTAAAGACACTCAATGTTTTGCTTTTACCCTACCTGCAATAAATCTAGACGCCCCAGCTCAGCATTTTGAATGGACAGTTTTACCGCAAGGCATGAAAAATAGCCCAACGCTGTGCCAACTATTTGTCAACAATGCTTTGTTACCAATTCGCCAACAATGGCCTCACACAATCATATATCGCTATATGGATGATATCCTGTTAGCACAAGAATCTGCCTTCACAAGTCAGCAAGAACAACATCTGACAACTACATTGTCAAACAAAGGCCTAATAATTGCACCAGAAAAGATTCAACAATCACGAGAAGTACCCTTTTTTGTACAGTACAAAGATCCAACAACAGGTATTTGGAGAGGTCCAGCAGAAGTTAAATATTTAGGACGAGGATATATGTGTGTGCTTACACCTACAGGTCCTCAGTGGATACCGTCGAAATGGACGAAACCTGCTCCTGCTCCTGATGATGTCCAATCTACAGACAATCGTGAGCCAACATCTCCCCAAGGAACTGACTGATAGTCATTATATGGGAAATGTATGGACAAAATGAGCTCACGAAGCAGGGGTAGACGACTTTTGTTTATCTTTGCATCAAGTTGGTAATCCATTTAAAACTTGTCTGATAGGAAGCCCTGTTGTTAATCTCTCTGATTTTACAGATAAATGGGTAAAATTGTCGATCCCTTTAAATGCTACGGTTATTAGACAAGCTGCTAACCTTACCTCTTGGAGTTTTATGTCTACTTTGAATGCTTTATTAATCAGAAACTCAACAAAGGTAATCTTACCTCCACAAGAATTAAGTTTGTTGAGTTCAGAACCAGCAGAAGGATGTGTTAAGTTTAGTCCTACATCCAATGGAAAAGGACCAGTTGAAACTAGTGTATCGCCTTTAAATGTAAAATATAATAACCAATCTTATTGCCCAATGCAAGAAATTAAATATCCAGAAACCAGAGCTAAAGCACTACCCCCAGGCTATTTTTTAATATGTGGGGACAGAGCTTGGCCCGGTATCCCTTGTAAACCATTTGGTGGACCATGTTATATAGGAAAATTAACATTGATAACACCAAAGAAACATCAACTGTTGCAACTTTCTCAGTTAAATCAAGAGCAACATCGATCAAAAAGAGCATTGCAAGTTTTGGATGATAATTGCTCTGATACAGTAACCTTATGGGACACTGCAGCAACAGTTGCATCTGCTATATTTTTGCCATCTCTTAGCTCTGTGCATAATGCTTTAACAATCAAAGCTTTAACATGTTGGGCAGGAAAACAAATCAATATAACTTCTAAAATTTTGTATGATCTTGCTACAGAAGCTGACAGTATAAGAAAAGCTACCTTGCAAAATCGCGCCGCTATTGATTTTTTATTGCTTGCTCATGGTCATGGCTGTGAAGAATTTGATGGAATGTGTTGTTTTAACCTTACTGATAAATCCCAGTCCATTCATGACAAGATCAGACAGTTGAATGATAATATGAAAAAATTGCAAGAATGGCAGAGCCCACTAGACACATTGTTAAACGGCTGGGGTCTATCAGGATGGTTAAGAGAGTTAGTCAAGCAAGGATTTATTATTTTAATTGTGCTTATAATAGGATTATTGATTATTGGATGTCTTATATCTTGTGTGAAAACTATGGCCATGAAGGCCATGAATAATGTGCTATTAGCACAAAAAGAAAAAGGGGGAATTGTTGGAGAATGGCTCTCTGATCAAGGAAGTGGCTCATTGCAGCAACTCTGCTTTGAGCAGGTAACAGTGTGACCAAGGACTGTTGCTAAGGTTTGTCAACGGATGTTGGCAAAGCACCACGACCGAGCTGCAGGAGCCTATCACATGCAAGGACATCGTAACCTTGAGCTGAAGGGGAACCACCGAAACCCCCAAGGAGGAAGTAAAATGCAGAAATAAGAACAATAAACAGGAAAAGAACTGTATAAAAATATAACCAATCATAAGAAAGCAATGATGTATCAACAACCAATCATGTTATAACACACTGCAACATGCATCCAATCAATGTATACGACGTGTATCGTAATCAGAGTAAAACATATATAAAGCGATGATTTTTGCTAATAAAGTAGAAGCTTGCTTTATCAACCATATTGGTTCGTCTGCTTGCTTCCCCCACGGTCGCAGTTGCGTTCTTTCGATTCTTCTTCCCCCGCCCCCCCCCCCCCCCAGTAGTGGGGGGGAAGAAAAAACTCTTCCCTTGTATTTTTCTCTTGTCATTATTATTATTGGTGGTAGCAGTGGTGGTTTGTGTTGCACCTTAGTTGCTGGACTGTTCTTATCTCAACCTGTGGGAGTTGCATTCTTTCGATTCTCCTTCCCATCCCTCCAGGAGCGGAGGGAAGAAAGAGGGGGAAGTGAGTGAGTGAGCAAAACTGTTTGTGGCTGAGAAGCTTAAACCACGACAACGGGTTAACTTTGTTCATGAAATCGCATGTGTGGGTCGGGACATTCTTTGCAGCTTAGAGAGGCTGGATCAATTCTTGGGACCGAATTTGTACACTTGGGATGAATTACAGTCTATCCTGGGCATGTTATTTACTGTAGAAGAAAGGGACATGATTAGAGGGGCTGGGATGAGAGTGTGGGACCAGCAACATCAGGCTGGCCCGGCAGCGGATCAAAAATGGCCCTTAAATCGGCCAAACTGGAACAATCAGGATCTGGCTCACAGAAATAATATGTCAGACTTGAGAACAATTATAATTCAGGGGATATGGGAATCTGTTCCCCCAGGACAGAATATTAATAAAGCCTTTAGTGAACAGCAGGAAAAAAAAAAAAAAAAAAAAAAAGATGAGACCCCGACAGAATGGCTTGAGAGGTTAAGGAGAAGCTTCCAGTTATATTCTGGGGTAGATCCTGCCACTCCTGTGGGACAAGCATTGCTGAAGACTCAGTTCGTGACCAAATCGTGGGGAGATATTAGGAAGAAGTTGGAAAAATTGAGGACTGGCAGGAGCAGGGGTTGGATGAATTACTTAGAGAGGCTCAGAAGGTGTATGTAAGGCGAGAAGAGGAAACTGAAAAGCGACAGACTAGGCTGCTGGCTGCAGCGATAAGGGAAGGATTGAGGGGTGTGATAAGGAGACCCGGTAGGTCTGGTGGGGGAGATAAGGAAAGAATCAAGAGGAGAGGAGATAAGGCTGTGGAATGTTTTTATTAGGGGAAAAAGGGACACATGAAGAGGGAATGTAGAAAAAGGATTCAGGATGAGAAAATATTTCAGGAAGATTAGCAGGGTCAGGGGCTCTATGTGCTGAGGACCCCTGGTAAGAAAGAGCCCTTGATAACTTTAAAAGTGGGTCCTCAGCACCAGGAGGTGACCTTTCTTGTAGATACCGGAGCCAAAAGGTCTACTGTACAATCATTACCTCCGGGATGTAAAATATCCAGGGATAAAGTCAATGTAATTGGAGCGAAAGGGGAACCTTTTAGGGTCCCCGTTATAAAAGATGTGGCGGTGAAATCAAGTTGCAGATATGGAATTGGAACACTGTTGTTAGTACCTAAAGCGGAATATAACTTATTAGGTAGGGATTTAATCGTAAGAATGGGGATTCGGGTGGATGTGGAAAAGGAAGAGTTAAAAATCAGGCTTTGTCCCCTTACAGAGGTGGACGAGAAGCAAATTAACCCCGAAGTGTGGTATACTCCCAAAAGAGTTGGAAGACTGGATATTGAACCGTTTGAGGTGGTTATTAAAAACCCTGAGATTCCAGTGAGAATTAAACAATATCCCTTATCTAATGAGGGGACAAGGGGACTAAAACCTGAGATCGAGAGACTATTGGAAAAGGGGTTACTCGAACCCTGCATGTCCCCTTTTAATACCCCGATTCTACCAGTAAAAAAAATGCAATGGTAGCTATCGGTTGGTGCATGACCTAAGGGAAATCAATAAACGAACTGTCAGCCGGTTCCCAGTAGTAGCAAACCCACACACCCTGCTGAGTCAATTGGGGCCCGAGAACCAATGGTATAGTGTAATAGATCTTAAGGATGGACGCATGCCTTGCGAATTAAAGGACCTTTACCCAGAGATCAGTGGGAAGTAGCAAAGACTTCAGAGGACTTAAAACTAGTGCTAAGGAAGAAAAAGAAACTGCATGAATGAATGAATCCTTTTGGAAGAACGGTAAAACCTAGTTTATACCAGTGGTTCCAGGTACCACCTGGAGATACTCTACAGGTGGTGAACTTTGCTCCTTGGCGTACAGAGCGGATACCTCATCAAACCGACGGAGCTGGTGTATATAAACTAGCAGGAACTCCTCAGTACTTACCTTTTTGTTGTGAAGTGGAAACTGAAATCCCTAGACCACCGGAGTATTTCAGCGGGATTCCGTGTTTAAAGCATCGTAACCACAACCATTGGAGTTGGGTATTTTGTAACTGTGTAAAGTGCGATAAGAAATGGTATTATAGTTCTAGCAGGAGACATTATTATTGTATGAAGTGTCGAGAGTACCAATTCCCCCGTGAAGACCAATTGAATAGAGTGGAAATTAATAGACTAATTTGTGGGTGGGAATTATTAGTGCCTAAAACCTGGGAAGTATAGGAGAATGATTGGCCTGAAACTATAAAGCAGTGTGCTATCAGATTCGCGTGGAAACAAGCTAGGCATGTCACTAAAGTAGCTTCTGCTCTTAAATAAAATTTGTATCAGGAATGCTGGTGGACACACTGTAGGAACAGCCACCCATTTGGGGACGGCTGTACACAGTGTACCCAAAGGAAAAGGGGACTAAATACGTCTGCCTTAAAAGGGGGGGGTAACTATGGGAATCCCTAACAAACCCGGAGCTCCTATAACCCTGAATCCTGCGAGTGTCTAGTCATTTCCCAGGCACTATAAGATATCCTGCACAATTCCCAGGGAGGAGCTAAATCCCGTAAGGGCTCCACAAATGGAAAACATGCCCTTGAGAAGTACGACTGCTGCCGAGAAGATGAAAAACCTCGCTGCTCCAGGCACCGGAGTAGGCAGAGTAGGCAGAGGCGTACGGAAAAGGGAACGTGAGTACACCGTGAGATCATCGGCAGGTAATAGTGGGAAACAGACACCTCGAGGGGAAGAATGGACTTTGGAAGTCCGACCGGGTATGCCCTGGCAAGGAGATAATTGGGAATTGACATCAGCACCTATTGGTGTTCCTTGGGGAACCCCACCAGCAATCCGTGTTTTGATGGTGTTACTGTGGTATTTACTTATTGGGCCTATGGTATCTGGCAACGTCAGTCATCAACCCTTTAAATGGTCACTTATACAGTTTGATAGTTCAACCGTTATACAAACCATTATTACCCCTGGAGCACCTAGCTTCACAGCCTCACTGTGCCAACTTGTCCCCATTTATCCATGCCTAAATGCTATGGGACATTATTTTTGCCCCGGATATAATCCAGGGAGCGGGAAGCTCAACAAAGCTGGTATGAATCTATATTTAACTATTCAACTATATTAACTATTAACTTGGCTGACCACCCTGTTGTCAACAATTGCAGGACCTCTTATTTTGTTAGTTTTGGTTTTAACCTTTGGGCCATGTATTTTTAATAAGTTAATTACTATTGTTAAAAGGCGCTGAGGAGCTGCACACTTAATGCTGCTACGGAGGCAATACGAACAAATTGGAGACGGAGGGATGACTCCTACTCTGGGGCGAGCAAAGGCAGCGTTAGATCGATTTAATGAACAAAATCAGGATAAAATAGAAAAGGGGGAATTGTAATGAACGGGTTAACTTTGTTCATGAAATCGCATGTGGGGGTCGGGACATTCTTTGCAGCTTAGCTAAAACCAAGGGTATCTGGTTAGGTAAACAATTGCTTGCTGACAATGGAGGAAGATATCTTTAAAGCGCATGAGTAAGACTTAGGTCACCTAAAGGACAGCTGAGGAAGACTTCGGCCTTCATCCCAGTGTTACGTTAAAAGGGGGAAAATAAACCCCTTGTTTTGTTCTCCAATATGTAACTACCAGTCCGGCCGCGTTCGCTGTTTCGAACCTTACTGATCCGGATTCACTGATAGTGGGAAACAAACCCCTTGCTTTATTAGAGGAAGGACAGGAAATGGCTCCAATATGCAACTACCAGTCTGGCCGCGTTCGCTATTTCGAACCTTACTGATCCGGATTCACCGATAGTGTACCACACTGTCCAGTCCAATCAGCTGCAACTATCAGTCCGGCCGCGTTCGCTATTTCGAACCTTACTGATCCGGATTCACCGATAGTGCACCACAACGAGAAATGGGGTTGTATTCAGTGAGAAAATTAGTTTATTGACACAATAGACACAGGTTCTTATGGATTGCCGGTGACAGAGACTGTCTGCAAAAGCACGTGCGAATAATGATTACATGAATACAAGCGCTTGATAAAGTTAATACAGCATGGCTATAAAATATACAGATGCCAGTAAAAGTAACTCTATAGAGATTCTAAGTTTCCCAGGGAAGCACCGAATACAGTGCAAGTGTTACCCACAGGCATCCCTATGGGGGGGGAGAGAGGTCCAGCCCGTCGACCGGTCCCGGAGTCGGTTGATGTTATTTTCCTTGACTTGTCCACGATGGTATCTTCCCCAATATCCCCCTCTTTCTTGGGTCTTTTTATATTATTTTTTATCTTTAAGGTGGAGCTTGAGTGACTCTAGTCATACGTACTATTATTATTACTCAGAGAGGGGTGATCTCATTTTGGAGGGGGGGTCTCATTGGAGATGGGTGAGTAATTGCGTTATAATGACGTTATAATGAAGCAAAGTCCACACTGAGGGCGGCATTCTGTCAAAAGAAGACAGGCTGATGGCCCAGGGTAAGAAGTGTGCAGCTTATCGGCTTTTGCAAGGTCTCTACCTCACTCTACCACACAGCTTATCAGTTTCTTGCACCATCTCGTTCCCGTCTTTGTGCTGAAGTTAGGACAAAGCATAACTGCGAGATTTCCACCTCGCCCTACCCTTCGTCTTTGTCTTCGTGTTGCCACGGGAATTGCGGTGGAGTGCACATTACTGGCATACCAGGTGCGGCTGCATCTCGCCCTGAGAGGCCTTGAAAGTCCATTTTCCCTTATGTGTGGACAATGCTACATTTAAAATATAAGTTTAATTCCTAATTCTCCCATATTTCCTAATTATTCCACACCCAGCAAACACCAGGAGGCAGATTACGGCCACCTAGCAACTGACGGCGCAAGCGCACACACAATACAGAAGATACCAGCCGCCATGTATACAGGAACTAGAGACTGTATAAATAAAGGGACTCTTCCCCATTTACGGTGCGAGCCTATGGCGGAGCACTGTCTCCCCGGCCTCCCAGCGCTGTTTTGCTCTCTTATCGCTTGCTAATAAATTCGTTTTTTTTCTTAATACAAATTGACCCCTCCAATTTGTCACAAGCGTCTATAACACTGTGATTTTGGTGTTGGTGACAGGCTGTTATAACTGTGCTAGTAATTGTTGTTTGATAGAATTTTAGTCTGTCTCAAGTGTTGTAGCTGTGGAGTGTGTCTGTGGGATCCCGTGTGAGAGCGTGTGTGTGTGTATTGAGTGTATAAGAAAATAATGGGAAATGGGCAGAGTGGAGAAATCTTGAAGAAGAGTCCTTTAGGGTGCTTTTTGGCACATTGGAAAGAACTGGAAGGGCTTCCTGGGGGCTCGGTAAATGAGAAAACGTTGATAAAATATTGTAACCAATGGTGGCCTTTGTATACTTTGGAAGGTCAGGAAAAATGGCCGAAAAATGGCCTAAAAATGGAACTTTGAACTATGATACATTTTTACAATTAATGTTGTTTTTGAGGTGGCAAGGAAAATGGGATGAAGTAATGTATGCAGCTATATTTTTCACTTTAAGAAACCACCCGGCATGACAGACGTAATGCAAAATTAATATAGCTCCTCCAGATCCCATAATTTTGGCTTTGGAAAAGGACAGGGAAAAACTGAAAGCTACGCTGGAGAGATGTTGTTCAGATTGTGATACTGGGGAAAGATGTTTAAAGTTAAGGGAAATCAAGGGGGAAAGGAGAGGAGCTTGGGCAGCTCCTGTGTTTGAGCGTGGGATGAGTGCTGGGGAAGCAGAGGTGGAGGGATGTCGAGTGGAGGTGAGGGAGTGGGTTCTTCTCCTGTGGGACCGGATCGGTGTGTGTGCTGTGGGAAGTTTGGACGTTGAAAGTGAGACTGCTTTAGTGGGAGTGCCATGGGGTGGCTCTGGTGACTGAACTGGAACTAGACTGACAGGGAGCTGAGGAATCTACCCTAGCAGATCCACTGGTTAAATTAAAACTAGGAACTAGAGGAAATAAAGTTGAATTATACTGGATACAGGAGCAACTTATTTGGTGTTAAGTCAGAGGGAAAAGAATTTGTTGCAAATGTGGGAGCTACTGGCCACCAAGAAAAAAAAAAAAAAAAAAAGCATTCTTGCTGAAACCCTGAAAGTACAAATTGGGAAAATAGGAATGTATAGATTCGTATGCATGCCAGATTTAAAGAAGGCAAAATGGAATTTAGGGTTAATGGAATTTGAGTTTATCTTTAATACAACAGAAAAGCGAACAGGAGGACCTCCCTGAAATAGAAGAAATACTTAATCAGGTATATCTGGGAGTATGGGCATCTGAAGTTCCAGGTAAGGCAAAAAATGCTTTGCCTGTTAAAGTAGAAATAAAAAGGGGGGGGGCATGCCCAGTTAGAATAAAACAGTATCCCTTAAAATTGCAGGGAAGGGGAATTAAAAATAGTTGATAAATGTTTAAAATATAGATTATTAATTGAATGTGAATTGGAATATAATACTCATATTTTGACAGTAAAGAAATAAAGTTGCAGGACCTCAGAGCAATCAACAAATTTGCAGAGGATATTCATCCAGTAGTAGCTAATCCGTATACCTTATTGAGTAAATTGAATAATAATCAGAAATGGTTTGCTGTCTTGGATTTAAATGACTCTTTCTTTTGCATACCATTGGCCAAAGAAAACCAGAATTTATCTGCTCCTGAATGAGAAAATCCTGACACAGTAAGTAAAACCCAATTAACTTGGACGGTATTACCTCAAGGGTTTAAAAACAATCTAACCGTTTTTGAAAATCAGCACTGGAATTAGAATCATGGAAACCACCCACTCAGATGGGGACTGTTACAATATTTGGATGACCTATTAATTGCCACAGAAATGAAGAATGTATCCAGTGAATGGTGGGATTATTGAATTTTCTGGGACCGAATGCTTCTCGGGTATCCAAACAAGAGGCCAAACTAATTCAAACCCGAGTTTCCTACCTAGGAGATGAAATAACAGGAGGACAGAGAGAACTTGGAACAACTAGAAAAAAAAGCTATTTATCAGGCTCCATGACCGTTCACCATCAAGGAGCTCTGGACGTTCCTGGGAATGACTGGATGATGCAGACTTTGGATGCATGGTTATGGTGTTCCGGTAAGACCACTATATGAACTGTTAAAAGGAAATACTCTCTCTTTGGAATGGACTGATTCAGCGGGGGAGGGGGGAGCTTTTAGAAATTTAAAAACAAGAGCTAATGAGAGCTGCAGCTCTGTGACTTCCAGGTGTGACTAAACCCTTTTTGCTATATTCCTATGAAGAACAGGGAACAGCTTTGGGTGTCCTTGCTCAGAAACTAGGACCCTATAAGAGGGCAGTGGTGTATTTTTCAAAACAGCTGGATGAAGCAAACAAAGGATGGCCTGGATGCTAAGGGCTGTGGCGGCAGTTGTCATGAATACTGAAGAGGCTCGCAAATTCACCTTGGGACAAAAGATTACTGTACTAGTGTCCCATGTTCTATCAGCAGTCCTGGAACAGAAAGGAGCCCACTGGTTATCTCCTTCACATCTTTTTAAAAAGACCAGGCCACCCTTGTGGAACACGATGATATAGAAATTGTGGTCACTAATGTTGTGAATCCAGCATCCTTTTTGCAAGAACAACTGACAGAAATACTAACACATGACTGCTTGGCCACTATAGAGACTGTATATTTGAGCCGACCAGATTTGAAAGAAAAAACTTTGGAACAATCTGAACGAGAGCCCTGGAATTGGCTAAAGACAAAATGATAACACCCAAGGGAAACAGATTAAACATGCTACAGAAATTCTACAACTACTGAAAGCTGTTCAGCTACCTGAGGAAGTAGCTATTATGTATTGTGGAGGGCATCAACAAGGTGACTCTTACCAGGAACTTGGAAATAATTTTGCTGATTTTGAAGCCAAATGAGCAGCTGAACAATCTAAAATTATGTCCTTAATCCCTGACGGCAAACTAACAATTGAGAAATCTAAACCTAGATATTCAAAGGAGGAGAGAAAATTGAAGATCTCAAAGGACAGGAAAACTAAGAGGGTTGGGTTCAGATACCTGATAGGTGAGTAGTGATCCCCTATAATCAATTATGGATGTTGATACAAGATGAATATAACAAAACTCATTGGGGAAGTAATGCTTTGTATGAACATTTAAACAGATCATAGGAAGAAATTTATACCCTGTTGGAGAATGGTTAACAGCACAAGGTAACGGGTCACTGGTGGAGCTCTGCGAACAATCGCCTGTGTGAGTGTGATAACATCTGTTCTAGCTTGTTGCTATGGTACATCAAGAAACCATTAATAGAAGATGTAAGCATGGTAATAATGAGCTAGAGAACCAATAATGGACAAGGACAGTTTCTCCTTGAGCCTTGGGGAAAGTACCTAGGAAGATGGTATCAGGTAGAAGAATGAAGAGAAGACTGATAAACAGACCCCCACTGGGAAGGACTTGGCAAGATTGTGTTGTATGGTAACCAATCATGTTATAGCACGCTGCAACATGCATCCAATCAATGTATATGACGTGTATGTAATCAGAGTAAAACATATATAAAGCGATGATTTTTGCTAATAAAGTAGAAGCTTGCTTTATCAACCATATTGGTTCGTCTGTTTCCTTCCCCCATGGTCGCAATACCCCACAGTTCAATTAGTGACAAAACGCTGTCAGCTCTGTCTTAAATAAAACTGGGACAATTGGGAGAGGAAGATTGTGGAGAGCTATTTGACTGTGAATGGGCATGTGAGCAATCCAGGCAATTGCTTGACATTTGTAAGGTAGTGACCTGCAGGCATTGAGGCCTCGCCTGAGGGTTACTAAAGTTCGTGTACATGCAGAAGCCTTGGGAAAAGTTAGCATGGAAAACTACTGAGAGAGATACGCAGAGAAGGAATGTTAACTGTAACCTTGAAGCATATGCTGTCATAGTTAACCAATCATTAAGCTGTTACTGAGTGAATCCTATTTGGTATTTAGCCGTGTGAACAATACATGTATCCAATTAGACTTGTGTGTGTTAATGATAGACAAGTAGAGTGCCTATATATACTGAGCTATCTGCGCAATAAACTTTGGCACAAGCCTGATCATATTGGTCTGTGTGCTGTGTCCGGGACTTCTGCGTCAACAAGTGGCGCCCGAACAGGGACCCTCAGATCGGCGTTGGATAAAACCGACAAGACCGACAGGAAGGAGGGGGCAGAAGCCGGTCGATATCGGGTGCTGCCCCGGCACTCGGAAGTCGCGAGCGCAAAAAGTTTGGGAATCTCGCCCTGATCAGGTGAGCGGCCGGGGAGGAGATGGGGTCCACACTGTCCAGGGAAGAGTCAGCAGTGGTGAAACTCCTCCAACACATCCTTTCTGTGAGAGGAGCGAATTATAACGAGCCTGCCTTGAGAGCTTTGCTACACTGGGCAAAGGCAAAAGAGTTGATCCCCTCAGCGGATGCTGCCTTTCAAATCGCAACTTGGGAGAAAATTGGGGCAGTGCTGTGGGAAGAGATAAGTAATGGGTCCAAGGAGGCAAGCAAATACCCCACTGTGTGGAGATTGGTTGTTGACTCTCTAAAAGACATGCAAGCAAAGCGAAAAGCTGTGGCATCTGCGTTTGCAGCGCTGACTCCGACGGGGGAGTCGGGATCGGCTACTAGCATGCTTTTTACGGGGCCTCTCATACCCGCTGTAACGCCAAGACGTACAGCTGCAGGGGACCGGGGAATATCGGGTCACTCGGCTCTGACTCAAACCAGCGCAGAGACATCTACACAAGTAGCTGATTCGTTGCCGCCGCCACTTTCATCTTCCAACAAAGACTTGCAGTCTTCGCAGCAGAGATCCACGGCCTCTGCAGCCGCTTCACGGGATCCGTCACCGGTGAGACCATCGCAACTTTTTCCACCTTTACCACCATCAGAGCCGCCATCTCGTTGCGAGCGGATCGACGACCACAACAACGGACTTAAAGAAGTCCAGCTACATGAGTTGTTGAAAAAATTGGAGGCCTTAGAAGTGCGGCTGGACAAAGTGCAAGAAAAGTTGACGCCTTCTCCGCCTGACGGCCCGCCTAACTTTCCCAGTTTTAACCCCTCCCCTCCTCTTGCGCCGCCAGTGCCGTCGGCAGGGATCGGGGTTGGGGCGGGGGGCAGTCAGGGGGCCTCGGGAACCCATCCGCGAGGTGGAGAGGGGTAATTTGTGATGCATTGGTTGAGGGGCAATTATTGCCTATGGCTTTTCCGGTTGTAGCTGATAATGGGGGATATGTGTGGGAAGCGTTAGATTGGAAAATTTTAAAAGAAGCTAAAAGTGCCATTTCACAGTATGGCTTGAAGTCGCCATACTCGCAATCGCTGTTACAACATATTTTTTCTTCTCATTTGTTCACTCCGTATGATTCTCGAATGGTTGCACAAATGTTACTTTCTCCATCACAACAGTTGCACTTTCATCAAAACTGGCAAACTGCTTGTGATAGAGCTGCCGCAACACCGCGACAACAGGGGGATCCATTATGCGGGGTGCAAGCGCAAATGTTAATGGGAGTGGGACCATTTGTGAGGCTTGATTTGCAAGTGCGATTTGCCCATGAAGTCTTGCAATTGAGTCAAGATTTAGCCATTAAAGCCCTCCTTAGCATACCTGATGATAAGGTTCGGCCTGCATTTACATCTGTGCAGCAGGGACCTACAGAGCCGTACAGCAAATTTAGCGATCGCTTGCACGTCGCTATAATGGCGCATCCTGATTTAGATGAAATCATGAAAAGTAAGTTTTTGGATATGCTTGCATTTGATAATGCTAATGAGAAAACGAAAAGGGCACTCAGTCATTTGCCAAGAGGGTCAAATGCGGCACATCTGTTGGAGGCAGCTGAACATATGCTCGAACAAGAAAAAGCTACTGTAATGGCTGCAGCTGTGGGAGCTGCTGTAAAACCAAGGGTAGGAAAATGCTTTAATTGCAGGAAACAAGGTCACCTTAGAAGGAATTGTAAGAGTCCACCTAATCCAAATCTGATCGGACAAACTACTGCACGGGCAAGGAAATGGTGCATACATTGTAAGAGAAGTTATTTCAATACCCATGAGTGCAAAAACTCGGGAAACAAGTTGTCGAGCGCGATTCACCCACGCGTGACGACACAAATCGGTAGCACTAATCGGTCGAGATGTCCTGTCACAAATGGGAGCATGTCTCATAACTAAAAATTTTTAAAAATTTTTTTGGGAGAGGAAGATTGTGGAGAGCTATTTGACTGTGAATGGGCATGTGAGCAATCCAGACAATTGCTTGACAATTGTAAGGTAGTGACCCTCAGGCATTGAGGCCTCGCCTGAGGGTTACTAAAGTTCATGTGCATGCAGAAGCCTTGGGAAAAGTTAGCATGGAAAACTACTGAGAGAGATACGCAGAGAAGGAATGTTAACTGTAACCTTGAAGCATATGCTGTCATAGTTAACCAATCATTAAGCTGTTACTGAGTGAATCCTATTCGGTATTTAGCCGTGTGAACAATACATGTATCCAATTAGACTTGTGTGTGTTAATGATAGACAAGTAGAGTGCCTATATATACTGAGCTATCTGCGCAATAAACTTTGGCACAAGCCTGATCATATTGGTCTGTGTGCTGTGTCCGGGACTTCTGCGTCAACAGTAAACGACTCTCGAAGACCATCATCACCTTTTGTATACATACGGGAAACTTACTGGAAAATGGTGTAACTCATGTGAAGCCTCATGAATATCTATGTATGCCCAGTGACTGTATAAGGATGGCCTGTGTGGCAATACAGACACTCTTGGAGGAGCTATCCCCCGTGTCTCCCGGTGCTGCAGTAAAGAATACCTGCTTGTCAACTTAAAACTTTGTTGGCGAGTTTGTTCCTGGAGTTTTCTCTGAATGAACACAGATGTTTTTAGTTGTTGCTAAGTAATGTTTACTCCTATCAAGGTCTTTTCAGTCTCATGCTCTGCCAGTGAGGAGGGGCACAGGAAGCCAGGAGGAAGCAGAGACAGGACACCTAACCCAAAGTAGCCAAAAGGGTATTCCATACCGCAGCACATCATGCCCACTGTATAAACTTGGAGAAGTTACCCGGAAGGCCCAGATCACTGGATTCTCTCCCCTTGTTATTTCCTTTATCATTATTATTATTATTAGTGGTAGCAGTAGTAGCTTTGTATTATACCTTATTTACTGGACTGTTCTTATCTCAACTTATGGGATTTACATTCTTTTAATTCTCCTCCCCATCCCTCTGGGAGTGGGGGAGGAAGAAGGGGGGGGAGTGAGTGAGCGGCTGCATGGTTCTGAGTTACTGGTTGGGCTTAAACCACGACAGTTCTTTGTGGTGCCCAACATGGGGCTCGAAGGGTTGAGATAACAACAGATCTGACCAGAGTGTGTCTAATTGTATTTGTGATAAACATTTATTGTTTCGGATCAATAGTCAATTGTCACATAGCAGATTTATTTGCTCTCAAAGTTCTTGCGCTTGGTCTCAGAGTTTCAGCATATCATACCTTACTTACAGCCAGTATTTGCTGTTTAGTGTTTATTGGCTGGTGGGCCTGGGCTAAGATTATTGTTTCATTGTACTTCATGGTAATGACTTGCAATACAATAGACTCATTGACCATGAAACTGGTCCGGCTTGCGTTCCCTGTGTGGTCATTACCTCTATACTTTGGGAGGCATGTAATGGGAATTTTTAATAATTACACACACTATTATTTTTTTTCCTCCTTGGGGGGTCAACCTATGCAGGAGACATTCCCTCAAACCCCCTGCTCCCCCACCAGGCTATTTATAGCAGCATTTGAGAATTCCACAGGTTTTGGATGGCCTTTGGATACCCTTGAGACCTGCCTGCTGCTTGTGCTGGGGATCGGCACTTTGCTACACATACGGCTACACATACGGTGTGTATTTTACCCACATCCATCCCACCCTGAGAACACCCTATTTCGTCTGATCTTGAAAGTTAAGTGGGGTTGGGTTCACATCTTGTCTACGGTTAGACGACGATATAGGAGGACCACCAAGAGATTTTCCCTGAGGCTGGACAGTCATGAATGGCAGGGCCTGTGGGATAGTATGGGCGAGTATCTAGGCCAGTGGGCCCCTCCAGGGCTTTGGAACTTCACCAATGAACAAATGTAAAATCTGGAAAAACTAGTAAAGCACTTAAATGAGGTGTGTTGTCATCCTGGTCATACCAGAGAGGGACAAACCATGGCAACGTGCTGGGGTTTGGCCTACGCCTACAGAGCCCTGTTCAACGCTGTCCAGCATCTTCAAAGGGAAAAAGATGTCTCTGGACCTGATGGCAAAGTAACAGACAAAGCAATGATTCAGAGAAAATTCCAGGAACAAACTCGCCAACAAAGTTTTCAGGTTGACAAGCAGGTATTCTTTATTGCCGCACCGGGAGGCACGGGGGATAGCTCCTCCTAACGTGTGTCACCGTATTGCCACACAGGCCATCCTTATATAGTCACTTGGGCATGCATACATATTCATGAGGCAACACATGAATTACATCATTTTCCAGAAAGTTTCCCGCATACATACAAAAATGTGATGGTGGTCTTTGAGAGTCATTTACTTCTTCCAACAATCTGCATAACTGCTGGCAGTCTTTGAAGCACCAGCTTAATTAACATTACAGACATAGCAATCATCCTGTCCTTCTACTTATCAGTTAGTTTAACTGTGCCCATCCTGGACATCTGCTAGTCCCAGATACTCCCCATCCCCAGGTCCTGTTTTCCTATTGTTTTTCTTACACTTTTTGTACTGAGGTGTAAGGACCTAAAACTATGTCAGCTACCTTCAAGCCTTCAGTTATTTTCCATTACAAAGCCATCAAACTTAAGGTTACTTAGAACTGATTACATTTTGTGCTTTTGTGCCTTCTTGTCTCAGCAGCTACTTCAACTCCAAGCACTGCAGCTACACTCACCCCAGTGACAAGTACAGCAGCTACTCAAACCCCAACAGCAACAGATAATGCAGCTGCTGGTGCTACACAACCCCCAAGCACAGCAGCTGCACCAACCCCAACACCAGATACTGCAGGCACGCCAACCTGAGTGAAAGACACTGCAACCACTCCAACCACAGTGATAGACACTGCAGCTAAACTAAATGATCAATCCATGCCTATATCGGTTGCCCCTGTAAGCAAGGGGAAAAGCAAACAAGAGGCACAAAGAGGAATCCGTACAGAGAAGAAAGATGAAGAACCAATACACTTACTACAGAGGACAGCATCTGAACAAGAGTTATTATTACGTGAATCTGGAAGAAGAGGTGAATTCTCGACCCTGGACCTTGACCAAGCTGTGGAATATGCGAAAATATTTCAGCCATCTTCCAGGGGAGCACATCCTCACCTGCTTGTTCTGATGCTGGGACAATGGGGCTGATGGTCACGAACTAGAAGGTAGGGAAGCCAAGCAGCTGGGATTACTTGCTAGGGAAGGGGGAATTGACAAAGCAATTACAAAGGTGAAACAAGCCTTCAGCCTTTGGAGGAGGCTCTTCGCATCTTTGAAGGAAAGGTTTCCCCACAAAGACAATGTTATGTGTTGCTCAGCCAAGTGGACCACGATAGAGAAAGGCATCCAGTCCCTGAGGGAATCAGCCATTCTAGAGATGATCTATCATAGTCCGGATGCCAGGAATGCATCCGTAGATCCCGATGAAGTCGAATGTACATAGAATCATAGAATAGTTAGAGTTGGAAAGGACCTTAAGATCATCTAGTTCCAACACCCCCCTGCCATGTGCAGGGATACCTCCCACTAAACCATGCCATTCAAGGCTCTGTCCAACCCAGCCTTGAACACCATCAGGGATGGAGCACTCACAACTTCCCTGGGCAACCCATTCCAGTGCCTCACCACCCTTACAGTAAAGAATTTCTTCCTCATATCCAATCTAATCTAAACTTCCCCTGTTTAAGTTTGAACCCATTACCCCTTGTCCTCTCACTACAGTCCCTAATGAAGAGTCCCTCCCCAGCATCCCTATAGGCCTCCTTCAGATACTGGAAGGCTGCTATGAGGTCTCCACGCAGCCTTCTCTTCCCCAGGCTGAACAGCACCAATATGCCTTAATAGTTTATTATTAATGCATAGTAAAAATTATAAAGGTACAATTCATAATAAACTCATCACCATGATGGTTTCAAAGTTATTGCAAATATGACTCATTGTCGTGGTTTAAGCCCAGTCAGCCATGCAGTTTGCTCACTCACTCCCCCCTCTTTCTTCCCCCCGCTCCCGGAGGGATGGGGAGGAGAATCTAAAGAATGTAACAACTGCCACAGGTTGAGATAAGAACAGTCTAGTAACTAAAGTATAACACAAACCCACTACTGCTACCACCAATAATAATAATGACAAGGGAAATACAAGGGAAGAGAATAAAATCGCTCACCACCCAATACCAAGCCCAACTCAGCAGCGAACCCCCACCCTTCCGGGTCTCTGTCCTTAGTTTTTACATCCTGGGCATGACGTGCTGTGGTATGGAATACCTCTTTGGTCAGTTTGGGTCAGGTGTCCTGTTTCTGCTTCCTCCCAGCTTTCCCTCCCCCCTGGCAGAGCATGAGACTCAGAAAGTCCTTGGTCAGACCAAAACATTCTAAGCCATAATTATAAACATCGGTGTTATCAGCTCTGTTCCCAGGCCGAAAGTCAAAAACACAGCACTGCACCAGCTACTAAGAAAGAGAAAAATGACTGCTACTGCTGTACCCAGGACACCCATGTGACAGAAACACAGAGTGTGCCATCATCATATGCCCACTCATTGGCATCAATGACCTGGAGTGAGCCAGCACCCCCAAACAGTGAATGAAGTGAGTCGTCAACTCTGAGAGTTTGAAGATAATCTCACCCCTTCCATCATTTCAGATGTGGAAAAATTATCCCAGGAGTTCAAACAATTGAGAGATGATCTATCCAGCTCCCCACGTGTACCAACCCGTGTCTCAGCTATTAAGAGAAGGCACCCTACTGCTCAAGAGAGAAGACAGGAGGTACACGCCAAGGGCCACCCCATGGTTTTACTTGCAGGATCATGGAGAAGAAATGAGAAAGTGGGATGGAAAACTTACCTCAGTTGATCCTCCCAAGAAGCTGCTCCAGTCTTTGGTGAGCAGCATCCCAGATGGAGTGGAAGAGACGATTTTACTCCAATTCCTGTGATAAGGAATTCTAATCCCTCTCTACAAGATGTAAGTGGAGAATCTTATGATCACTATTAGAGGGGCCCTGCCTCCAGCCAGGTGGAGGAGAGAGACAATCAGGTTTACTGGACTGTGTGGATCAGCTGGCCTGGCACATCAGTCCCACAGGAGTATAAGGCTCTAGTAGATATCGGTGCACAGTGTACCCTGATGCCATCAAGCTGTCAAGGGGTGGAACCCATTTGTATTTCTGGAGTGACAGGAGGATCCCAAGAGTTGACTATACTGGAGGCTGAAATCAACCTGACTGGAAAGGAGTGGCAAAAGCACCCACTAGATAGATGCCCATCACCACTCTGGGCTTTTAAAACAAGATATGTGCTGTCATGATCATCAGCAGAGAATAAAGTAATGGGAAAAGCCAGAAGCAGCAGAACTGTCCTCAGGTCACCATTGACTGACCCTGACTTCCCTCTGATCATCATCCCAACAAAGAATGAACTTGGATGAAACCCAGTTTGCTCAGCAGTGACCAGAGGAGTTCAGTGGTTGGTGACAGCCAGCATGGCTTCACTAAGGGGAAATCCTGCCTGACCAATCTGGTGGCCTTCTATGATGGAGCTACGGAACTGATGGACAGGGGCAGAGCAGTTGATGTCATCTACCTGGACTTGTGCAAAGCTGTCCCACATGACATCCTTGTCTCTAAATTGGAGAGACATCAATTTGATAGGTGGACCACTCGGTGGATAAAGAACTGGCTGGATGGCCACACGCAAAGAGTTGTGGTTAATGGCTCAATGTCCAGCTGGAGACCAGTAACGAGTGGTGTCTCTCAGGGATCAGTGTTGGGACCGGTCTTGTTCAACATCTTTGTCGGTGACATGGACAGTGGGATTGAATGTGCCCTCAGCAAGTTTGCCGATGACACCAAGCTGTGTGGTTCGGTTGATACATTGGAGGGAAGGAATGCCATCCAGAGGGACCTTGACATGCTTGTGAGGTGGGCTGATGACAACCTGATGAAGTTTAACCATGACAAGTGAAAGGTCCTACACCTGGGTCGGAGTAATCCCAGGCACAGCTACAGGTTGGGCAGAGAAGAGATTCAGAGCAGCCCTGTGGAGAAGGACTTGGGGGTGTGGGTTGATGAGAAAATGAACACGAGCCGGCAGTGTGTGCTCACAGCCCAGAAAGCCAACCGTATCCTGGGCTGCATCAAAAGAAGCGTGACCAGCAGGTCGAGGGAGGTGATCCTGCCCCTCTACTCTGCTCTTGTGAGACCTTACTTGGAGTATTGTGTGCAGTTCTGGTGTCCTCAACATAAAAAGGACATGGAACTGTTGGAACAAGTCCAGGGGAGGGCCACAAGGATGATCAGGGGACTGGAGCACCTCCTGTATGAAGATAGGATGAGAAAGTTGGGGCTGTTCAGCCTGGAGAAGAGAAGGCTGCGTGGCGACCTCATAGCAGCCTTCCAATACCTGAAGGGGGCCTATAGGGATGCTGGGGAGGGACTCTTCATTAGGGACTGTAGTGAGAGGACAAGGGGTAATGGGATCAAACTTAAACAGGGGAAGTTTAGATTGGATCTGAGGAAGAAATTCTTTACTGTAAGGGTGGTGAGGCACTGGAAGGGGTTGCCCAGGGAAGTTGTGAATGCTCCATCCCTGATGGTGTTCAAGGCTGGGTTGGACAGAGCCTTGAATGGCATGGTTTAGTGGGAGGTATCCCTGCACATGGCAGGGGGGTGTTGGAACTAGATGATCTTAAGGTCCTTTCCAACCCAAACTATTCTATGATTCTATGATTCTATCAGCAGGCAATAATCCAGCACTACACACCATCTCTCCTGCCCTGAAAGACTTACAAGAGATGGAGCCTGGCATCATGGACTGAATTAACTCAGCAAACTTTATAGGAATGGTCCATGGATTAAGGAATGACATCTCTGTGTGTGTGTGTATATATATGCATATGAGACCAAAGGCAATGGTATATTGAAAAAAAAAAAAAAAATGGGATCTGAGCATGACATGAATGGTATGGAATAAGGGGTAGATACTGTCCTGGGTTCAGCTGTAGCAGTCATTTTTCTCCTTCTTAGTAGCTGCTACAGTGCTGCGTTTTCATCTTTAGCCTGAGAATAATGCTGATAACACACTGATGGTTTTAGTTGTTGCTAAGTAATGTTTACTCCTATCAAGGTCTTTTCAGCCTCATGCTCTGCCAGTGAGGAGGGGCACAGGAAGCCAGGAGGAAGCAGAGACAGGACACCTGACCCAAACTAGCCAAATGGGTATTCCATACCACAGCATTTCATTCCCAGTATATAAACTGGGGGGTGTGGGTGACGGGACAGAAATAGTTAACAAAATGGATCCAGGCATTATCGCCCTGGTCTGGCTTAAGCCTTGGGAACGGTAAAGAAAACACCAGGTGTTATTGCCCTGGTTGGGCTTAAGCCTTGGGATCGGTAAAGAGAACAATGAAGTGTCAAGATCAGTTAGCAAAACTAAGCAGGTGGTTTGCAAGGTAAAGCAGGATGTGCAACTCAAAAACAGACCAAATGATTTAAATATTTGTAACCCTTAGTGGCTTTGCTGAATCAGGATGACAAGGAAGTAAGAGAGTGGAAAATTACTGCTTAGCACTTAGTGGACTATAAAAGGGATGCGAGACACGCAATAAAAGTCTTCAGATTTCACCAGAACTGGAGTCTGTCTTTGATACACTACAGGGGGGAGTTACCCAGAAGGCCCAGATTGCTGCTCAGGTCAGGCTGGGTATTGGTCGGCAGGTGATGAGGAATTGTATTGTGCATCACTTGTATTTATTGTTTTCCTTTCCCCTTTTAGTTTTATTTTCTCTCCCCTTGTTATTTCCCTTATCATTATTATTATTAGTGGTAGCAGTAGTAGTTTTGTATTATTCCTTAGTTACTGGACTGTTCTTATCTCAACCCATGGGATTTCCATTCTTTTGATTCTCCTCCCCATCCCTTGGGGGGGGGGGGATGATGTGTATGAAGGGATGATTGAGTGAGCAGCTGCGTGGTTCTGAGTTACTGGCTGGGCCTAAACCATGACACAGAGACATCCCTGGCCCCTGCTTGAGGTAGTCATGCAGCAAGACTCTTGCTCTCTGCAGGAATGCCCATCAGCAGCCTCCAGGAAATCATCCTGCTGCTGCAGCTTCAGCACCCCAGCACTGTGGAGCTAAAGAAGGTTGTTGTAGGGACCCATTTGGAGAGATCAGAGTCCTCCCTTTGTCCTTCCATTGTCTCCTGCTCTCTATGCCTTTCAGACCCTTCTCAGTCCCCTGTGCCATCTCTCAGCACAGAAGAGCACTGGGATACTAGAGAACCGTCTTAGAGGAGGCTCCTGACTGGGTCTTTTGTACGACAGTATTTTCCTGGTGATGGGCTACTGCAAGCAGGAACTAGCCAGCCTTTCTGAAAGCACACAGGCACCTTTATCAGAGGCTCAGGTAAAGGTTGGGACAGGCTTCTTAGGAACATCACCCCTGAGAGGGTGCTGCCACTCTACCCAAAACATGCTGGGCACGTGGGTGGACTCCCTGGACCTCATGCTGGGCTTCTGCAGGGCTGCAGAGGGCCAGGGGAGCCAGGATTAATGGGCCATGTGGGGAGCCTGGGCATAGGTGGCTCTTGTAGTACACACCAGGGACCTTCCAGTCTGGGTTTGGGCTGGAGCAAACTGTCAGGGCAGCAGATCTGAGAGAAAACTGCCCCAAGGCAGCCCATGAGCAGTGATCCATGTGGCAAACTGCAGGGCACCTGAGGGGATTGAACCACTGGGGGTGTGCTGGTGTGGCAGATGGTAGGGCCGTGTTTCCACCCCTGGGGCAGTCGGTTCCAAGTGTACTGGATGCCCCTCCATGTAAAAGCGAACTGTGGCCTGCACTCTGCTGCCAAAGGAATTGAGAAAAATGCATTGGCAATATCAGTTGTAGCATCTCACTTGGCTGCCTTTGACTCCAGTTCATACTGAAGTTCTAGCATGTCTGGTATGGGAGCACTCAATGGTGGTGTGACTTCATTCAGGCCACGATAGCCTACTGTTAGTCTCCACTCTCCATTAGACTTTCACACTGGCCATATGGGGTTGTTAAAGGGTGAGTTGGTCCTAGTGATCACTCCTTGGCTCTCCAGTCTAGGGATCAGCTTATGGATGGGAATCAGGGAGTCTCGGTTGGCACGATATTGCCGCCGGTGCACTGTTGTAGTCGCGATTGGCACTTGTTGTTCTTTGACCTTCAGGAACCCCACAACAGAAGGATCATCTGAGAGACCAGGCAAGGTGGACAGCTGCTTCATTTCCTCTGTCTCCAAGGCAACAATACCAAAAGCCCATCAGTACCCTTTTGGGTCTTTGAAGTACCCTCTCCTGAGGTAGTTTATGCCAAGGATGCATGGAGCCTCTGGACCATTCACAATGGGGTGCTTTTTCCACTCCTTCCCAGTTAGGCCGATTTTAGCCTCCAGTACATTCAACTCTTGGGGTGCTCCTGTCACTCCAGAAATACAAATGGGTTCCACCCCTTGACAGCTTGATGGCATCAGGGTACACTGTGCACCGATATCTACTAGAGCCTTATACTCCTGTGGGACTGATGTGCCAGGCCAGCTGATCCACACAGTCCAGTAAACCTGATTGTCTCTCTCCTCCACCTGGCTGGAGGCAGGGCCCCTCTAATAGTGATCATAAGATTCTCCACTTACATCTTGTAGAGAGGGATTAGAATTCCTTATCACAGGAATTGGAGTAAAATCAGCTCTTCCACTCCGTCTGGCAAGCTGCTCACCACAGACTATAGCAGCTACTTTCTTGGGAGGATCATGGCCGCACGCAAAGAGTAGTGCTCAGTGGCTCAGTGTCCAGCTGGAAACCAGTAACGAGTGGTGTCCCCCAGGGATCGGTGTTGGGACCGGTCTTGTTCAACATCTTTGTGGGTGACATGGACAGTGGGATTGAGTGCGCCCTCAGCAAGTTTGCCGATGACACCAAGCTGTGTGGTTCGGTTGATACATTGGAGGGAAGGAATGCCATCCAGAGGGACCTTGACATGCTTGTGAGGTGGGCTGATGCCAACCTGATGAAGTTTAACCATGACAAGTGAAAGGTCCTTCACCTGGGTCGGAGCAATGCCAGGCACAGCTACAGATTGGGCGGGGAGGAGATTCAGAGCAGCCCTGTGGAGAAGGACTTGGGGGTGTGGGTTGATGAAAAAATGAACATGAGCCGGCTGCAGTGTGCGCTTGCAGCCCAGAAGGCCAACCGTATTCTGGGCTGCATCAAAAGGAGTGTGACCAGCAGGTCGAGGGAGGTGCTCCTGCCCCTTTACTCTGCTCTCGTGAGACCTCACTTGGAGTATTGTGTGCAGTTCTGGTGTCCTCAACATAAAAAGGACATGGAACTGTTAGAACAAGTGCAGAGGAGGGCCACGAAGATGATCAGGGGACTGGAGCACCTCTCGTATGAAGATAGGCTGAGAAAATTGGGCTGTTCAGCCTGGAGAAGAGAAGGCTGCGTGGAGACCTCATAGCAGCCTTCCAATACCTGAAGGGGGCCTATAGGGATGCTGGAGAGGTACTCTTCATTAGGGACTGTAGTGAGAGGACAAGGGGTAATGGGTTTAAACTTAAACAGGGGAGTTTTAGATTGGATCTGAGGAAGAAATTCTTTACTGTGAGGGTGGTGGGGCCCTGGAATGGGTTGCCCAGGGAAGTTGTGAATGCTTCATGCCTGGCGGCGTTCAAGGTGGGGTTGGACATAGCCTTGGATGGCATGGTTTAGTGGGAGGTGTCCCTGCCCATGGCGGGGGGGTTGGAACTCGATGATCTTGAGGTCCTTTCCAACCCTTACTATTCTATGATTCTATGATCCTTGACCACTGTTTTCCTCTTCAGTTCATGCACCTGTTCCTCTTGAACTGTGGTAGGTTTTCCATCCCACTTTCTCATGTCTTCACTGTGATCCCACAGGTAAAAACTTAGGGTGGCCCATGGCTTGTACCTTCTATATCTTCTCTCAGGATATAGGGTGCCTTCTGTTAATAGCTGAGATGTGTGTTGGTACACGTGAGGAGCTGGATAGATCATCTCTCAATTGTTCAGCTGTTTCCACATCTAAAATGAATGAAGGGATGAGATGATCTTCGAACACACACAGCACTGCACTAAGGAGAAAAATAACTGCTGCAACTGAAGCCAGGACAACTGGGCATGACATTTTGTGGTATGGAATACCCCTTTGGCTAGTTTGGGTCAGGTGTCCTGCCTCTGCTTCCTCCTGGCTTCCTGTGCCCCTCCTCACTGGCAGAGCACGAGTCTGAAAAAAGACCTTGATCAGAGTAAGCATTACTTGGCAACAACTAAAACACCGGTGTGTTATCAGGATTGTTCTCAGGCTAGAGTCGAAAACACAGCACTGCACCAGCTACTAAGAAGGAGAAAAATGACTGCTACAGCTGAACCGAGGACACCCTGCCACAGGTCCCCTGCTCCTCCTTTACCACCTTTCTCATTGTCCATCTGCACCTTCTTCAGTGTCACAATCTCATCTGTCAGGGTATCCCAGGCACAGTCTGGAAGAACAGCACAGGCCACTCAGTCAGCACCAGCAGACAAACACTGTTTTTACCACAAGCCAGTAGGACCCCTGAGCTAACAAGTGTCCTCTCAGTCTTGGCCCCTCAGCCCCACATGCTCCTGGTGCTAAGGTGCAAGCAAATGAGCTGCAGCCCACTCAGGAACTGGTTCTGCCCCAGACCTGCAGAGAGCAGCCAGCAGTACACATACACACAATGCCATAGGTGCCCTCTCCAACTTCTAACGTTTTCACGTTTCAGCATCTTCCCAGCTGGAGCCAAAGAACCACATTACAGGCGAGTGGTGCCCTTGGGGCAGCTCTCAGAGGTTTCTCATGGGCCTTCTCAGGGATACACGGCCTCAGTATGATGCTAATACCTTCAGCTACACTCCTGCACAGCACTGCTCCACTGCTTACAGAACAAACCAATGGTACAGAAGCACCACGGGCACGTCAGCTCAGGCTGCAGCAGCTCCCCCAGCCCCATCTGCCCTGAGCCTGCACTGAAGAGCCTCCCTGTCACCACACCAAGCCACTCCCAGTCAGCTGGCCAGGCCTGCATGAATCCCTCCCTGTTCCCAACCTGGGGCAGTGTACCCCCTCAGCAGGCCCCAGACTCACTCACAACCTGTGGGTCCTGAGGGCTCCGGGACTCCCTCTTAATCCACAGACACCACCGGCAACCCAGAGGTCCTGCTCCACTCACCCAATCAGCCACCAACACCTCTAAGTAACCCTCTCCTCACAGCAACTCCAACTCCGCCTCAGTAATACCACTCTTCTCCATGATGACCTCACACAGGTGCCTTGACGCTATGCATACATAGTGCCACAAACCCGCCCTGACCCTGGCCCCAGACATGGGCTCCCTTCCACAAAACCCATTGTCCTATGGGTGGGGGAAGCTACTCCCTGTCCTGCCTCAGCCCTGTCCTGTCCCCAGCCCCCAGTTGGTGTCAGTGGTGGGGGCTCTGGGGGTCCCACATAGCACTGCCCTGTGCCACATTGTGCTGTGCCAAGTCATGCTGTGCCAAGCCATGCCATGCTGGGACATCCAATGTTGAGCTGGGCTAATCTGTGCCACATCATGCTGTGCCATTGGGTACTGTACCACATTGTGCTGAGCCGTGCCATGCTGTAGTGTGCCATGGTGGGATGTGCAGTGCCATGCCATGCTGTCCCGTGCTGCATGGTGCTGTGTCATGTAGTGCCCTGCACAGGGTTGGCACTGCCCTGACACTCGTGTCCACAGGCACCACCTGGATGCAGGAGATCCTGATGCTGCTGTTCAGCCATGAGGATGTCTTCCCAGTCAAGATCATCCCTAACTGGGAGTGGGTGCCCTGGCTGGAGCAGAACTACTTCAGGGAGGCACTGCAGGATATGGCCACGTGCTGGCTCATCACCACCCACCTGCCTGCCCACATCCTGGCCTCTGCCCTGCAGCAGAGCAAGGCTAAGGTAAGGGGCTGGGATGGTCTGGGGCTGTCCCCACAGGGGCATCCCATGCCCACAGGGCTTCCCGCAGCCGGGGTGATTGCCGGGGGCTTTCTGAGCAGAATCCCCCCTGGCTGTGGGGCTGACACCATCCCCCCCAGGTGATCTACATGGACAGGAACCCCAAGGATGTCACCACCTCCTTCTACCACTTCCACCGCCTGACCAAGTTTCTGCCCAACCCTGGCTCCTTTGACACCTTCCCCATGCAGTTCTTCAAGGGTACAGGTAAGGGCTGGGGGTTCCCAGTACTCGGCTGTGGGTGTAAATGTGAAAGATTTCTGAGTTGGACTAGCTCCTGGGAAAGCTTTGAGACAGCTGAGGAATGTTGATGGGAAAGTTTTGGGAGTATTGTAGGCAAGATAAGAAGGAAGAGAGAAGCGAGAAGCAAGCAGCCAATCAAGGCAACCAGTGAGCAAGATATCCACCAATGAAGAAGTGAAGAGACCCACGTGGGGGGTGTTAGTGAACCAATTGTATTAGCTGCTCGTACACGCAGGTACTTCAGAAACCCTATATCAACCCTGGACCTTCAGATAATAAAGGATTTTGTTTCATCACCAGAAACGGGGTCCGTGCCTTAGTCTCCACAAATGGCGCCCAAACAGGGACTTTAGAGGAGGATGAAGAGCCCCGGTGGAGAACCTGACCGAACGAGTCAAACAGCAGACCAGAGAGCTGCACTCCCGGGAGAATAAGCACCTTTGGAAAAGGTGAGCGGTCAGGAAGATGGGATCGCAGATGTCTGCGGAAGAAGAGACTACTGTTTCTTTACTAATGTACATTTTAGAGCAACAGGGCTTTACGTACGATGAAAACGCTATTCGTGCCCTGCTTGCATGGCTTAAGGGGCGAGGATTTGATGTCGATTCTCAGACGGCACTTCAGCTGGAGCAGTGGGATTTGGCTGAAGAGAGTCTTTGGGAGGCTGCGGGCAGGGGGGAGGAAAGCGTTTTTCCACTGATAGCAACATGGCACTTACTCTGTGCGGCTCTTAGGAAGCTGCAGAGCCCATCGCGGGGCGCAGTCGCTGACTATCGTAACAAACTGACTGCCGCTGCCCCTCCGGAGCCGGTGGTGCCATCTGCGCCACCACTAACAGACATGGCGCCGCCCCCCCCCCCACCGCACCCGCCCAACAGCGACCCCCCTAGCAGTGACCCCCCCCACTGCAACCCTCCCGACAACCCCCCCCACTGCAATCTTCCCCACCGTGATCCCCCGGCCGGTAAATCCCCCCACCACACCCCCCCCATTCGGTACTTCCCGTAGCCGCTTGGGGTGGAGAAGATTACGACCCTCGTAAACGCTGGCAAAAATTGCAAAATGACGCAGCAGCGGACGGGGAGCATTTTGAAATAGCATTTCCTGTAATAATACGAGATAATCGACCTAATGACTGGGAACCGATAAGATGGGAATTGATTAAAGGACTGAGAAAGACTGTTAGGCACTACGGGCTATCCTCACCATATACTTGGAGCCTTTCACAGACTGCGTTACAGGGAGATCCTATGACTCCATTTGATATCAAAGCCATTGCCGAAATGCTGTTCACCCCCACCCAGAAAGCGATATTTTTGTCAGATAGGCGGGAGCGATGCGATGAAGCAGCGATGGAGAATCGCGGTCGGAATCCAGGTGACCCTCTCTTGGGGGCCGGAATCGCGCAATTAATGGGGGATCCTCCTCTTAACACGCCACAGCTACAGGCTCGGCTGGCCCCAGAGATTTTACGCCAGTTGGCAGAACTAGCGCTTAAGGCAATGCTTAAAGTGCCAGATGTCAGGAAATCTGTAAAGGCATTCACGGGTATCAGACAGGCAAAAGACAAGCCGTATATGCAATTTATAGATCGTTTGGAGACGGCTATCGATAAGCAAGTGCAGAACGATGCTGCCAAAGATGCCTTATTACTGAAACTAGCAATAGAGAATGCAAACTCGGACTGTCAGAAGGTGTTGCGAATGCTAAAAAATCCTACTTTGATTGATATGATTGAAGCATGTAATCGTATTGGCTCAATAGACCACGTTAATGAAAATTTAGTGGGGCATTTAGCCACAGCTTTACAAACCGCACAGCGGGTGTGTTTTAGGTGTGGCAAACCCAGCCACTTTAAGCGTAGCTGCCCCCAGGCGAGCCAAGATGGCGACCCGAATCCTTGTCCACGTTGCAAGAAGGGGCGTCACTATGCTAAGCACTGCCGATCAAAGTACCACGCCAATGGGGACCTACTTCCGGTCTCGGGAAACGGGAGGCGGAGCGCGTCGCGGAGCCGCGCTCAGACACAAGAGGTCTCCGCCCCACACAATCCCAATTCGCCAACGACATGGGTCTGGCACGCCTCCGCTCCTCCGCCCCTGGAAGTGCGGGAGTGGATGTCCCCACAGCAACAGAAGTAAACATAGCAGACACCAAAGTGCAAAAGGTGCCGCTTGCACTGAAAGGTCCGTTGGGTAATGGATTTAGTGCCTTATTATTGGGATGTTCTAGTGTTACCTTACAGGGTCCTTTTGTTTTGTCTGGGGTAATTGATGCTGATTTTGAAGGGCAAGTACAAGCAATGGGCTGGATCCCATCCCCACCCGTAACAGTCCCCGCGGGAGAACGTATATGCCAAATTGTCTTATTTTGTGCACGTACAGTAAATGCTCCCTCGGAGGAAAACAGGCGCAGGGGAACAGGTGGCTTTGGGCCTAATGGTAAGCCACACATTTTATGGACACAGTCGTTAGCAAAACAACGGCCAACCATCGAATGTGAAGTGTGAAACCCCCAGCATAAACCCAGCACTATCAAACTTAAAGGCCTACTGGACACCGGAGCAGATGTTACAGTCATTGGCACCTCCTTTTGCCCATCAAATTGGGAGACAGTTTCATCCGCAAGGGATCTAACAGGAATAGGAGGAATATCAACACCACGTCAAAGTGCATCGGTTATCCAGATAATAGATCCTGAAGGGCACACTGCGAACCTCCGCCCATATGTAGTGAACTGTCCTTTTAACCTTTTGGGAAGGGATGTCTTGAGCATGTGGGGAGTCTCGATAGCAACATCGCCTTTTTTAACTGGGGTCATTGATGAGAATGTTCCAATCAGACTAAAGTGGCTGACAGAAAAACCAGTGTGGGTTGATCAATGGCCTCTAAATTTGGAAAAAACCCACGCCTTAACAGAATTGGTAACAGAACAATTGAAGTTGGGACACTTGGTTCCGACCACAAGTCCCTGGAACACACCAGTATTTGGAATTAAGAAAAAATCAGGGAAATGGCGTCTTTTACATCACCTTCGTGCAATTAATAATGTCATGGAGGACATGGGAGCCACACAGCCAGGTTTGCCTTCCCCAACCATGATACCAAAGAATTGGAACACTGTCATTATGGACCTCAAAGATTGTTTTTTCACTATTCCCCTACACCCTGAAGATGCTCCAAGGTTTGCTTTTTCTATTCCCTCTGTTAACCATCAGGGAACAGCACAGCGTTATCATTGGACTGTATTACCACAGGGTATGAAAAACAGCCCGACAATATGTCAGTTATATGTGGCTAAGGCATTATCAGAGGTAAGAAAGACATATCCAACAGCTATTTGCTATCATTATATGGATGGCATTTCGTTAGCCTGTCGGGAACCACAGAAACTTATAGAAATTGCCTCCAGCACTAAATCTTGCCTTGAAAAGCACGGGTTAGTTGTTGCTCCTGAAAAGGTACAACAGCAACCCCCATGGAAATATCTGGGATGGAAAATCCTCCAGCAGACTGTAGTGCCTCAACTGCTAAAGATCGATGTCAAAGTTAACACCCTAAATGATGTACAGAAATTATCTGGCACTATAAATTGGGTATGAATCCTTTTAGGTATAGACAATGATACCCTTCGACCTCTATTTGAACTACTGAAGGGATAACCTGCCCTCAACTCACCCCAACAGTTAACTCCGGAGGCTGAGTATGCTATTGAACAAGTTAACAGAGCTTTAACTAATCAACAAGCTGCAAGGATAGATTACCAACTCCCAGTTACTCTGTATGTTATCCAAGGGCCTAGGTCCCTCAAAGGATTAATAGGTCAATGGGATTCAAGGGAAAAGGATCCACTACGTATCCTAGAATGGATCTTTTTACCATACCAATTCTTCAAAACCATATTTACTATTTGTGAACAGATAGCACACAGTGTGTCGTGGCAGACAGAGAACAACAGAATTAACAGGACACGAACCAGACACTATCTCTCTCCCCTTAACCAAGATGTATTTTCAATGGGCTTTTCAGAATAACACAGAACTACAAATAGCAATGACAAATTTTGGTGGAAAGGTTACTCCACATCACCCACCACATAAGCTATTCTCCCTGACAACAGAAATAGAGATAAAATTAGTTTCAAAATGTCAATGTAACCCTGTAGAAGGTCCGACTTATTTTACAGACAGTTCAGGTAAAACAGGCAGAGCAATCACAGTTTGGTTTGAGAATAACGAATGGCATCATGAAGAACAAAAAGTTCAGGGCTCAGCACAAATTGTAGAATTAGCTGCAGTAGTGTTTGCATTTCAGCATTGTCACCGAGCATTGAACCTTGTCACTGATTCAAATTATGTTGCTGGAGTTGTTACTAGAATTGAAAATTCATGGCTGAAGGAAGTTACCAATCCTACTTTATTCTATTATTTAAAAATGTTAAAAATGCTATTAGATGAACGTACGACACCTTATTATGTTCTGCATATTCGCAGCCATACAGATTTGCCTGGATTTATCATAGAGGGAAATCGAAGAGCTGATAGGTTAACGGCTCCTGTAGTAGCAACTCCTCTACCAAATCAGTTAGAACAGGCTAGATTATCACATGCTTTTTACCACCAATCAGCGAGATCACTCAGGAAACAGTTTTCTCTCTCTTGGTCAGAAGCACGTACAATAGTACAAACATGCCCTGACTGTCAACCATTTGCAACACACCCACATACTGGAGTAAACCCTCATGGCACCAGTGCCTTACAGCTATGGCAAAGTGATGTCACTCACATCCCTGAGTTTGGGAGACAAAAGTATGTCCATGTTTCCATCGAAACATTTTCACACATGGTCTGGGCCACAGCAGAAACAGGTGAGAAGGCCCGTGATGTTATTCGTCATTGGCGTGGTGCCTTCGCAGCTCTAGGTGTTCCAAAACAAATAAAAACGGACAATGGCCCTGCCTATAATAGTAAGGTAATTGAAACATTTCTAAACACATGGGGGATAAAACACAAGACAGGGATTCCACACTCACCACAAGGACAAGCCATTGTTGAACGATGCCACCTAACACTAAAAATGTTATTAGAAAAACAAAAAGGGGGAATGAAGGGAGAATCGCCACAGGCACGACTGTATAAAGCAATTTATGTATTAAATTTTTTGACGATTGGAGAGGGAAATGAGACCGTAGCCATTACCAGACATATCCTGTCGCACAGCAAAATTTTGCCTAATCCTATAGGGGTTCATCAACCGAAGGTTTGGGTAAAATCACCACAAATGCTTCTCTGGGAAGGACCACATCCACTAATAACCTGTGGACGAGGGTATGCTTGTGTCTCCACAGATCATGGTCCTTGGTGGATACCCGCACGGCTGGTACGGCCTGTTTTGAACCATCCTGCGGTTACAGAAGCAGAATCCAGGGGTAGTCAGCAGCACATCGATGTCGACAGTGCAACGGACGCCCTGGAATAGCTTCGACATATGGGTGAACTTAGCTAGAACACAGAGCCAAATAACTCTGTAATTCAGTATAGTCAGTAGCACAGCCATTTCATAAATGTTTAGTAGAGAGACCATGGTCTAATAGTAGCATTATTACTGTATCACTTATAAGAAGGGTAGAATGGTAGAAATGTAAAACTTCTTGTATTGATATTTTCTATTCTGTTGTGCAAGATCTTGTACAAATATTTTCCTTTGTATTAGGTTTCTTGTTCCTTATCTGCTAAATTGTATGCAAGATATACTGGATAAAATGCTAAAGAAGGTTGGGTCTTTAGAAAAACAAAAAGGGGGAGATGTGGGTGTAAATGTGAAGGATTTCTGAGTTGGACTAGCTCCTGGGAAAGCTTTGAGACAGCTGAGGAATGTTGATGGGAAAGTTTTGGGAGTATTGTAGGCAAGATAAGAAGAGAGAAGTGAGAAGCAAGCAGCCAATCAAGGCAACCAGTGAGCAAGATATCCACCAATGAAGAAGTGAAGAGACCCACGTGGGGGGTGTTAGTGAACCAATTGTATTAGCCGCTCATACACGCAGGTACTTCGGAAAGCTTATATCAGCCCTGGACCTTCGGGTAATAAAGGATTTCGTTTCATCACCAGAAACGGGGTCCGTGCCTTAGTCTCCACACTCAGCCACGAGGGCTCCCCATCACCTCCTGCCTCCCCCAGTGCACTACGGCTCCTGGTTCGACCACATCAAGGGCTGGCTGGGTCAGCAGCAGCTGCTCGACATCTGTCACCTGCAAGGAGCTGCACCAGGTAAGCCCTGGCATGTCCCTGTCTCCATCCCTGTGGCTGCTGGGGTGTGACTGTCTTCTTTGCTACAGGACCTGTGCAGCACAGCACAGCAGCTAAGTGCCTTCCTGGGCTGCCCACTGGGAAAAGAGACACTGGGACCCCTAGAGCAACACTGCTGCTTCACTACCATGCAGGACACCACCATGGCCAACTACTCCCTCATCCCCACCAAGATCATGGACCACAGCCAGGGATGCTTCATGAGGAAAGGTGAGGGAGGGATAAGGTGGAGGGGACACGGGGGGAAACAGCTGATCCTGGCAGCAGCTTCCCTGCCGCCCTGTCCCCCCATCCCACAGGCATCATGGGGGACTGGTGGGACCACTATTCCCCGTGGCAAAATGCACTCTTCAACCACCTCTACCAGGAGGACATGGGTGACTTAGAGCTGCCCGTGCACTGGCCCATGGCCTGATGGGCTTGGGGGGTCCAGGGAGGACAGCACTGCTTGGCCCTGTCACTGCACAATGCAACTGGCCCCCCGCCTGCTGAGCCTTTCAGCCTGCATAGGGAGCCCCGCCAAAGCTCCCTGTAACTTATGCACCCCATGCATCACCCCAGAGACTGGGGCTGGGGGTCCAGCAGAGGGGGGACAACTGGCTGCATGACACCTCCCTGGGGATATTGCTGGCCATGCCCTCAGCTTTCCTTGCCCTGAGGTGGCGGCACATGGCTGTGACCCCCCCTTCCACCCCATGGAAATAAATATTTATTGCTGTTCTTAGCCAGGCAGTGTACTCCCACAGGTGTGGGACGGGAAGTGGCGTGCCAGCAGTGCTGGTAGCAGGAAGCACTTGGCATTAGCAGGGTGGTGGACCCATCCCCAGGGACCTGCTCTGTGGTGGTGGACAATGGCTGGGTGGGCAGTGCAGGAGGCCATGATGGGCAGCCAGGCCCCATCGTGGTGGCACAGCATGATTCTACAATGCCAGTGTTGGCTGGTGGAGCCTGCAGCACGGAGCTGGCTCCTTCAGAAGCACCCAGGGTGCATCCTCTGCAATCCCCCCCCAGATACCCTCTGCCCCCCATCCCTGCCCCAGTGCACCCCTCATGATGCACTTGCCCCCCCCCCCCCCGGTGTGTTTGCACTCAGAGATTGTGCCCACACGCCCCCAGCACCCTGGGGTGCCCCAGGCAGGCAGCACCCTGAGCACCCCTCAGCCCTGCAGCCCCTGTCCTGCTGTGCTCCAAGGAATTGCCGTATCAAACCACTTGGGAAGCACAGGCACTGTCAATAATTAACCCCTGACTTAATTAACTGGCATCTTCTGGGTCAGTGTGGCACAGTACCATGGCAGGGGGGTGATGGGGGTGGTGTGCGAGGGCTCAGCCCCAGCATGAGCAGGTCCCCTCACCAGGGCTGCACTGAGCTGGGGGCAGGCAATAAGACCCTCATTGGGGTCTCTGGTACTGCAGCCTGGTGGCACTGGCACCCTGCTATCCCTGCCACTGCTCCCTATGCCGAGGGGTGTAGCCCGCAGTGACATTGGGCAGCCCCATGGGGTCCCCCCACACCTGCTGGTGGGGCACCCAGCCGGCCCCATGGATTGGGGTGCGAAGGCAGGCCCCTGCCTATGCCAAGAGCCGCAGCCAGCATAGCCTCATCAGGCACTGGGTTTCTATGGTAATGTCTATTATTCTGCTTTATAAGAGATGAATCAGGAGCTATAAATATGCAGGTGGATTGGGGAGGTGCGGGCAGGGTGATCTGTGCATGCTGGAGTGCCGGCAGTGCCAGAGGGTCCTGGTAGTTCAGTGTGGTCATCCCAGTAGATGGGTGAGTGGCTGCCCGGATGGGGACAGGCTGGCGCCCCGGTGACAGAAGCATCCCCAGCTCCAGAGCTCAGCTTGGTGACGCCGGTGTGGCACATTCTTGGGTGGCCCCAGTCCCGGGCCCCAGTTTCAGTTGCCGTGGTGGCCTTGGGTCACACCCCACCCTGGTGGATGTCACAGGGACAGCAGCATGCAGCAGGTGGCACAGGGTGAAGGGCACATGGCACACAGCAAACACACTTGGCTTTTGGTGCAGCAGATGGGGCACAGCATTTGATGTGCAGCGGTGTGGCACAGCACACTTGTGTGGTACATGGCACAGCGTGGCACATGGCATGCAGCTCACAACCCATGACCAAAAACATGGCATATAGTATGCAGCACATGGAACACAGCACCTGGCAATGCACATGGCACACAGCATATGGCACACAGCACAGGGTATATGGCACATGGTGTAACATGGAGCACATACCATGAAGCACATAGGTGGCACGTGGCATGTGGTACATGGCACATGGAACATGCCATGTGGCACACAGCATGTGGAGCATGACACATGTCACACAGCACATGGCACATGGTACAGCGCATAGGCACACAGCATGCAGCACAGTGCATGGCATGCAGCATGCAGAAAATGGCATATGGCATGCAATATGCAGCACATGGCAGAGTACATAGCACATGGCACTCAGCACAGGGCACATGTATGGCATGCAGCATGCAGCACATGGCACAGCATATGGCATGCAGTGCATGGCATGTGGCACATGGTACGTGGCACACAGCACATGGTATGTGGCACTCAGCACATGGTATGTGGCACTCAGCAGAGGCAATGTGCTGGGCAGGGACAGGAGGAAAGTGCCGGCACTGCCTCTGCTTCCACTCCCATGGCTTGGATTTTGGGGCTGCAGCACAGCGGGATGGATAGTGGCTCCACACAACTTGAAAGTGGCAGCTTCTCAAAGGTACCACAGCTCAGAAGTGCCAGTGCTGCCCTGCATGCTGCCAGTCACAAATCCCCCTAAATATAGGGGCAGCCGGAGCAACAGGGGCTGGAGCCACATTAAGCTCTTGCTTGACACTGGCTAGGGCTGGGCAGTACAGTGAAGGGCATGAAGGGACATGGGCAGCACCCCAAGAGCTGCCTGTGCCTGTGCCCCGCTGAGCACCCAGAGAGAGGTTTGGTGGCAGTGCCCAGAGAGCTCTCGGCACAGGCACAGGGCTGGTTGCTTTATGGGGGATCCTGCACACTAGGGGGTTTCATCTTGCAGCCTCCAAATAATGTCACAGCAACAGACAAGCAGGGACTGAGGGGACCACAGGTACAGCAGGGACTGAGCAGAAACGGGCTGGGAGGCATAGAGCACTGAGACTGGGCAATGCCACCAAGGACCCCCAGGCAGTGCAGGGGAGGTGTCCTGCACCAGGGCACCAGGACCATCCCCATGCCCCTGGTGCCAGTGGGGACACACTGCTGGCTCCTGGTGTCCCCCTGCCCAGCAAGGAGGGGGCTGTGGCAGGGCAGGGACCTGGCAGGGACCCCATCAGTCCCCACACCATGTCGGGAGGGTTCACTGGGGAGAGCTGAGATTGGAGGCAGGGGTCTCTGGCCAGGGGCAGTGGGGAGGGAAGGTCTTGTAGCTGTAGTATTCCACCACCTGCTTGGGCACCTCTGCCAGCACGCACTTCACCAGGGCTGCTGGTGATGCCTGTGGGACAAGGGACACCAGAGACATCAGGGGACATGGGTGAGCTGGGGCACCATGGCACCCACACACCCCAGTGTGCGGAGCAGCACTAGTGGGGCACCGGCTTGCTGTGCTGCGATACTTGGTCCTGCTGTGGGGATGGCAAGGGACAAGAGGGGATGGGAGGATCATCAATGCCCCACTCACATTCTTGAATTCCCAGAAGAGAACGAACAGGACAATGTCCCAGAGGACGGGCTCACCCTTGGGGGAGTGCAGGATGCCAGTGTCCCCATCTAGAATCTGCATGTCGGTGAAGTCAGTGTTGTCCACCCCCCACGATGATGATGAACATGGGCAGGTAGGAGGTGTGGACAATGGCCTCCCGCATGTCCGCCATGTCCATCACCACTCCGTCCATCAGGATCAGCAGGATGAAGTATTGCTAGGGGGGAGGGAAGCTTTGGGAGGTCTGCCCAGCCTCACTGCTGGCCCCATGCAGGGGGAGCTGGACAAGGGCTTGGCTCTGATGTTGGAGCAGCCACAAGTGGCATGAGCATGTGATGACTCAGCCTAGCCCTGAGCCAGCTGGCCAGGGACAGTGGGTACATACGGAAGCCTTCTTTGTCCACTCCTTGTCAGCTGCCACACGAGCCACCTTGAAGATGATGGGGGCCATGTTGGTGGGGCCATACAGCTGGATTTTGGGCAGGTAGCTCTGGATGCCTGGGGGAGAAGTGAGGGGTGAGTGGGGAAGTCCTGGCAGCACCAGGCTCTAGCACAGGGGGGCCATGGGACCAGCCTCCCTGGAGCTGGACTCACCCTCACATTCATCATTATCAGGGTTGAAGTTGGTGGTGAAATCATGGGAGACCTTGAGGGCAAGAGGGGAGGGGACAGCCAGTGCCCAATTGGACACTTGCCAAGCCCCACGGGAGCCACGGCCAAGGGTGCCGGGAGGGATGAGTGCATCCCTGAGGTCCCAGCACCCCAACCACCCCCTTACCTCATACTTGGGGAAGTTCTTTGCACCAAAGCACAGAGCTAAGAATTTCTTATCCCTGAAAGGGAAAGGGTGTGAAGAGCCCGGGCAGTGCCAGCACTAGGGTGATGTCCTGGGTTCAGCTGTAACACCTATTTTTCTCCTTCTTAGTAGCTGGTGCAGTGCTGTGTTTTCGACTTTAGCCTGAGAACAACGTTGATAACACACCAATGTTTTTAGCTGTTGCTAAGTAATGCTTACTCCGATCAAGAACTTTTCAGTCGCATGTTCTGCCAGTGAGGAGGGGGACAGGAAGCCAGGAGAAAGCAGAGACAGGACACCTAACCCAAAGTAGCCAAAGGGATATTCCATACCACATAACATCATGCTCAGTACATAAACTGGGGGGAGTTACCAGAAGGCCAGATTGCTGCTCGTGTTGGGCTGGGTATTGGTCGGCAGGTGGTGAGCAAGTGTATTGTACGTCACTTATGTTTATTGTTTTCTTTTCCTTTTCCCCTTTTAGTTTTATATTATCTCCCCTTGTTATTTGTCTTATAATTATTGGTGGTAGCAGTAGTAGTTTTGTATTATACCTTAGTTACTGGACTGTTCTCATATCAACCCATGGGATTTATATTCTTTCAATTCTCCTCCCCATCCCTCCGGGAGTGGGGGGGGAAAGAAGTGAGCAAGCGGTTGCATGGTTCTGAGTTACCAGCTGGGCTTAAACCATGACAGGTGACCAGCACCAGGGTGTCCTGGCCTCTGGGGACCTGCCAGAGCAACCGACCTGTCATAGTCCTGGCAGATCTCACCCACTGCAAATAGTGCCTTGAGGTATCATTGGGCTGGTAGTGGTTGATATAGTGCAGGGAGCAGCTGTTCCAGGTGTCTCCATTGGAGGCTGTGAAGTTGATGGTGACCTGGCAGGGGAGTGGCAGTGAGAGTCCCCCCAGGGTCAGTAGGGCCACTGGAGTGTCCCCACTGGCATCAAGTGGCTCTGCTGCCGCTCAGGAGATCCCAGTGCTGGAGTCCTTGGTGCTTCAGGGTGGGGGATGCCCCTCACTGTGAAATGGATCTGGCAGCCTCCCATGATGTAGTCCAGGAAGGAGTAGACCCTGTGGATCTTCCAGAGGGAATTGCGTCAGCCAGTCCTGCCCCATGCTGCCCCACAGGAGCAAGGCACAGCACAGCTCGGCATGGCATGGCACAGCATGCAGGTGCTCACCTTCAGGTCCAGCAGCACCATGACCCCCTAGTTCTTGTAGTTGCACTAATTGATTTTGTACTTGGGGTTCATGCAGTTCCACTGCATTTGCAGCACATCGCACCTGCGCTGCCTGTGGTCCCCCAGCCCAAGGACACGGCCCCACACACTGGCATCCCCCCACCCACAGCCACACAGCCCTACAACCTCGCAGCCCCATAACCCTGCAGCCCTGCAGCCTCAGGGTGCAACCGCCTTTCCACACTCCCAGCTGGGGTCAATTCACCCCAAGGAGCACAAACATACCATCCCTTTCCCAAAGAAGGGGTCAGCGAAAGGAGGACAACCCCAAAACTAGAGGAGGAGCTGGGAGGTGCTTCCTGGAATGAGATCTGCAGGTGGCGTGAAGGGATGACCCCACAAGCTGTCCCTACATCCATCCCCTTGTCTCTGCACCCACCTTGTTCTCCCCCATTGCCTTCTGCATCTCCTTGAAGGTGGTGAAGAACTCCCAGATGAAGTTGTGTTTGCCACAAGTCATAGTCCCACACCACACACTGTGGCAGGACACAGCTCAGCCATGGCTGGGCAGCGCCCGGCTGGGGTGGACCACGCACCCTAAACTGCACCCAGCCCCGGCACTGACCTCAGCACCATTACCAATGGCTTGGGGTCTCCAGCCACAGGGAAGCCAGGGTACACGTGCCCTGGGGGCAGGGATGGGGTCCCCATTGCCCTTCCTCACCCTCGGCTTCCTCTTGCAGCTGCAGAATGAGTTGAGAGAGACCTTGAAGGACCCCCAGATGGGGCTGAGGTTGTTCTTCACCACCTGTGGGGTGAGGGGCTCAGTGGGGCCAGGCAGCTATAGTCTGGCTGAGGATTGGATCCTGCCTGGCCTCACCTCTGTGTGATCGCTGCAGTCGTCATTGATGTGGTATATCTCCAGGAAGGGATCTGACTTGCTGAAGAGGTCCTGGAGGAAGGAACATGGGTCAGAGCACCCTCTGCCCTGCCCATCCTGCCTACCCTGCTCCCTCCAGCTCCCTGCCTGCAGGACCTGGCTCACATTATCATCCAGCTTCTTGGCCTGGAAGGCAAGCTCCATGTAGCCATTGTTCCCTGAGATCTCCTCCAAAATGACCTGCAAGGAGAGGTGGCCACAGGGTGCTCAGCACCTGGCACAGCTTTGTCCCCCTGCGTCTTCCTGCCCTCCTTGCCTGCATGGGGAGGGTGGTCCCCTAGTATGGGACAGGGTGCCATGTGCCTGCCCCGGCATGGTGGGCACCCCTCAGGGTGACAAGCAGACATCAGTGGGGACCCTAAGCCCTCACCATCCCCAAGAGCTTGGGGGGCTGTGGGGCTGGATGACAACTAGAGCAGGAGGAGTGTCATTGGGAGCCTCCATATGCCCCAGCTCAATGCCATCCCAGCACCCCAGTCCAATGCCATCCCATAGTCCCACCGTGATGGTGGACTTGCCCATGAACTTCCCATACTTGAGGAACAATGACTGTCATCCGCTTCTGTGCCACGATCTGCAAAAGCTGAGGGGTCAGGTTGCGGACACTACCAATGGGTGTCGCTGGGGTGTGGGGCGTGGGCTCACCTGCCCCATGGTGCACTCCATGCTCCCCAGGAAGTCATTGCCATGCATGCCCGTGTTGGCATGCCCATGGCTGTCATACACCTCAAACTGCAGCTTCTGCACCTCCTCAAAGTAGTAGTCCGCCATGAAGATCTTGGTGAAGATGAGGTTGAGGTTGCTCTTGATGACCTCGTTGTGGTCCACCTGCATGGTGGGAGCTCAGCTAGGGGGCAACAGGGCCAGAGCCCAGCTCAGGGATGCATCTGGAATCAGCAGAGCTGCCCAGGACCTTGGGATGCCAGAGCTCACCCAGAGCCAGGCACTGGGATGCAGGAACCCAGAGCGTGGGGATGTGGGGATGTGGGGATGCAGAGATGGAGGAAGCTGGCCAGCTGCCAGGAAGGACCAGTCTTGCGCATTTACCTGCCTGTGCCAGTTCCCAAGTGAACAGAATTTGGAGGCAGCCCCATTTTTTGCTCAGGCAGGGAGTTGTGTCCCAGAGAACTCCAGCCCTGCCAGGTCCTGGGGTACTGCTCCCTCCAGGAATCAGGGCAAATCCTGTGGACAATTCAAGGGGATGCTCTGCTTCTGGACCACAGTTTGCCACAGCTCAAATTGAGTGGGAGCAACAGGCTGGTGCCCAGGACAAGCCCCTGTGCTCCTACCCTGTGCTGGCCAAGGGCAGGGGCCACTGGCCACTGGCCATAATGGCCCTGGCAGGCAGGGGGGGTGCTCTGCATTTCCGTGCTGTGCTGGCACCGAGCACAGAGCTCCTTCCAGGAGCCTCCTATACACCCCATCCCTGTGTAGGCTTAAATTATAGGTTTAAACTAACAATAATGTGTGTGGCTTTAAATTAACATAGTAAAATACATCAAACTGTTCTAACTTGCTAACACATAAGGAGTAAGGAATGTCCAGCTGCTGGGGGAAGGAACATCATAGGACTGATAACAAGTAAGGAGGCAGTAAATCAGACCAAGACCTTCAAGATAGCAGAGACTGGAACAGAACAGAAGCAAGGACATAGCAACTGCTAACTCAGCACTAGGACCTTGTGAGCGTGCGCAAGCACTGAGGTCAATCAACAAACAGTGAGGAAGACTATCTGCAACCACCAGAGACCCCCACTCAGCAAGAAAGTGCATGTGCAATTAGAATGCAAATAGTATAATTGGTTCACAGGAATCTCATGAATATGTAAACAATTTCCTGGGAAACTGTAAATATGCAAAAGTATGCTAAATACACAGCTGCTGCTGGCAAGTAACGGGTGTGTTCACCTTTGCGAAATGATTCGCATGTGTGCCCAGTGCTGCAATAAAGAATGCTGCTTTCTAAAACTCCAAATCAAGTCTTAGAGAGTTTCTCCAACTGGCTTATGTGGTAACACTTGTTAGCATTGACTCGACAGGACACATCCTGGCCAGGGCACCCTGCCAGCCGCTGGCCCCTGCCCACCTCCTACCTGGACCAGCGCCTCTGCTGAACCCAAACTACCCGGACCCCAGGGACCCCCTCTGAGGTGGGGTGGCCAAGGTGCAGCAGGTCCAACCCATGCAGCACTGTGCCTCCAGCTCTGTCATGTGGCTCTGGGTCTTGGTCACCTCAGCCCCTCTGGTGCCAGTTCCTGCCAGCACGTCTGGGGCCATTTCAGCTCTCAGACCCAATAGGCAGTAGCTGAATTGGCTTCAGCCACCATCTTGTCTGGGCTGGGGGACATGTGCTGGCCAAGAGGGAGGAGACAGCTCACAGAGTCCCTTCAAAAGGTGGTCCAGGAGAGTCCCTCTTGCCTCTTGGATCTGGAGCTTGCATGGCACAGCATGGCATGGTTTGGCACACAGTGGCACATAGGGTACAGCCAGCTCAGCATGGCACAGCCTGGCACGGGGCCCCTTGCCACCCGCCCTGGCTCCAGCTCTGGCTCCAGTGAGCGGAGTCGGTTACACACAGAAGGATTTAGTGCTAAATCTACCAGCTGAGCAGTGGCAATTAGCAAGTGCAGAGCTGCCAGTGCCAGCCCAGAGCTAATCTATGGGGGAGTGATGGGAAGGAACCATCCTGGCCCCAGTGCCAGCCCCAGTGCCAGTCATGGCACCAGAACCCCACAGTGCAGTGCAGTGAGTGGCATACAGCTGCAGTGCCAGCTCTGACACTGTTCTGAGCTGCCTGTCCTGGTCCCAAGCAGGGTGAGACCAGCCCAGAGGTGGCCAAGGTGCTCCTTGTCCCTGGCCTGAAGCAGTGGAGGTTTGCTGGTCACCCTGTTCCCAGGCCCTGCCAGAGCCCCAGAGACTTGCTCTGACCAAGATGTCTGTGCTGTCTCCATGCGCTGAGTGTCCCACAGCGCCCTGCCCTGCCCTGCCCTGTGAGCCTCATGCTCTGCACCCTGCACCGGCACCATGAGCTTTGTACTTTGCGTCCAGCATCCTCCATGTGCACCCTGCTCCGAACCCTGCACCCTGCTCCCCACCATCTCCTACTCCTTGCATCCTGCTCTGTACGCTGAACCATCTCCTCCACCATCTCCTGCATCCACCGCACTGAGCATTGCAGCCACCCTGGGGGATGTCTCTGCTACTATTCCCATCACAGCCATGCAAACCCTGTACCCAACACCCTGCACCAAAGCCCCAACACGTCCCCATTGACAGCCAGCTCCTGCCCCACTGTGGGAGGTGCTGGTGGAGCCCCCCACCTTCCTACCTCCATCCATTGGCATTGGGACTGCATCAGCAGCAGGATGCAGGGGTCGGACTTGTTGGGCATGTTGTGATTCAGGAGGTGCTTATAGCTCACCCACAGCTCCTCCTTGGAGAGGACAGCCAGTGAGGATTGCAGGGATGGCTCAGGCACCTAACCTATAGGCTTAAATAATAGGTTTAAACCAAACAATAGTGTGTGTGGCTTTAACATAGTAAAATACAGCAAACTCTTCAACTTGCTAACATGTAGATAAAGGAATGTTCGGCTGACAGGGGAAGGAACATCATGGGACTGATAACAACTAAGGAGACAATAAATAAGACCAAGGATGCCAGCCTTCAAGATAGCAGAGTGGCATCTGACGTGGAGCAAGACTGGAACAGAACAGAAGCAAGGACAGCAACTGCTAACTCAGCACTAGGACCTTGTGAGCGTGTGCAAGCACTAAGGTCATTCAGTAAACACAGTGAGGAAGACTATTGACGACCACCAGAGACCCCCACTCAGCAAGAAAGCACATATGTAATTAGAATGCAAATATTATAATTAGTTCCTGTGAAATCTATGAATATGTATGAGCATGCTAAATATACAGCTGCGGCGAGCAAGTAACGGGCACGCTCAACTTCGCGAAATGATTTTGTGTGCCCAGCACTGCAATAAAGAATGCTGCTTTCTAAAACTCCAAATTGAGTCTTAGAGAGTTTCTCTGACTGATTTTTACGGTAACACACCTATGGTCCCTGTGGGGTGCTGGGTGGCCAGGCACAATGTGGGGCAGGCAGCTCCGTGGGAGAAGGGCATGAGGGGGGAGTGGGGTGGACACTGCCTTTGCTGCTGTCCACCAGCCAGGCAGGCACCCATCATGCCTAGTTGTCCTGGGTTCAGCAGTAGCAGTAATTTTTCTCCTTCTTAGTAGCTGGTGCAGTGCTGTGTTTTCGACTAGCCTGAGAACAATGCTGATAACACACCGGTGTTTTAGTTGTTGCCAAGTAATGCTTACTCCGATCAAGGTCTTTTTTCAGTCTTGTGTTCTGCCAGTGAGGAGGGGCACGGGAAGCCAGGAGGAAGCAGAGACAGGACACCTGACCCAAACTAGCCAAAGGGATATTCCATACCACAGCATGTCATGCCCAGTATATAAACTGGGGGCAGTTACCCAGAAGGGCAAAATCACTGCTCAGGTCAGACTGGGTATCGGTCGTCAGGTGGTGAGCGGTTGTATTCTCTCCCCTTGTTATTTCCCTTATCATTATTATTATTGGTGGTAGCAGCAGTGGTTTGTGTTATACCTTAGTTACTGGACTGTTCTTATCTCAACCCGTGGGAGTTACATTCTTTTGATTCTCCTCCCCATCCCTCCGGAAGCAGGGGGAGGAAGGGGGGGAGTGAGCGAGCGGCTGTGTGGTTCTGGGTTGCTGGCTGGGCTTAAACCACGACACTAGGGCACATCACCCTGCAGTGCCAGGTGTGTGGGGTTGGGCAGGTCCCTGGTGAGCTGGTGGGGACGGGGGTGGGATGTTCCAGTGGGTGGAGGGGACCCCAGAGACCCCTCTGGGGGGGGGGGGGGGGGCTGGTTCCAGGCCCAATGGCTCCATGGGGACCCTGCAAGGCATGAAAGCACAGTGGGGTGAGCCGGAGCTGGGTCACCCCTCATGATGCTGCCCTGTACCCCCAAGCATCAGCCTGCCCGATGGGTGCTGCTGTGCCCCCATTCACTTGCCAACCCCCTGGGCTGAGCAGGGGTCCTGTGGAGCCGTGCCCAGCTTTCCCCCAGCCCCACTGAGGGGCAGGATGAGTTCCATGTGGAGGGAGCACCCAAGTGGGGCTGGGAGGCTGTGCAGGAGTAGGGGCTGCCCTGGGCCCCCACCCGGGGGTACCTGTCTTGGTGCTGGGGAGCACAAACTCTTCTCTGGTCCCTGCAGGCAGTGGGGACATCACATCCTTGTCGGTACAGCTGGGCAATTCTGGTAGTGCTGGCCATGTCCTGCTGCCTCAGGCAGGGCTGGTGGCACCCTGGGGTGATGGGGCAACTTCCCCCATGCTGGGGACAAAAGCCACCCTCCACCTGGAGGATGGTGATACTCAGCCAAACGATGCTGCAGTGATGCATCATTGAGGGGCTCTGCCAGCCCCATCCCCATCTGGGGCTTGTCCCCCCAGCCTCCTGGAGCTGCTTGGCTCAGGCAGGGTCTGGGGCAGAGCTGCCCTCTTGCCTGTGCCCCAGCATGCCCAGCCTGGCCAAAGTTTCCCAGTGAAGTCATGCATGGTGCAGGCAACCCTGGCACATGGCTCTGGTGCCCCAGCTCCAGAGGGCATCATCCCCCTTCCCCAGGATCACAGGCACACCTTGACATCCCCCAGTGGAGGGAGCATCGGCTCCCATCCTGCCTGACTGAGCCCCCTCAACTGGGTGCTGGTGCCCTGAGCTCTGCACAGGGCTGGGGTCAGTGTGCCAACTGGAGCAGCTGTCGCTGCTACCTCCATACAACTGACTCAAATTGCAGTTCGGGAGCAAAGCCTTAAGAGAGAGATGACAAACTCCGTTAACTGCCTTAAAACTGATTCTACTTATTTACAAAGGTTTATAATTCATTTTGTGATCTTGTGCCTCCTTGTCTTACTGCCAGCATCTGAGCAGAGCCCACCAGCAGGCACCAAGGCTCAGTGGGGTCCCCAGCACTGGTGGCCGTGACAGGGCATGTGCTCCCAGTCCAGACAAGCCCCCCCTTACTTCTAGCACCTCACAGCCCCTCACTCTCCCCAGCTGCTCCCAGTCCAGACAAGCCCCCCCTTACTTCTAGCACCTCACAGCCCCTCACTCTCCCCAGCTGCTCCCTGTGTGGTGCCAGAGGCCCATCCTGGTTGCAAGCCCCCACACCATTGCAAGAATGGGATGTCCCAAATCACTTGTTGGCCTTCCCATATGCCCCAGCACCCTCCACATCATCCCAGGGCTGCAGTGCTGCCAGCTCAGCTTTATGAAATATGATGCAATTAGCCCATATTCAGAGGGATTAAAATGCAGATAGAGCTAATTAGCACAAGGACCCTGAGCTTTGGGAGCTAACCCCCACCCCACACAGCAAAAATAGGCCATCCTCCTTTCCTGCTCCTCCTGCAGCCCTACTCCACAGCCAGGGAGGGATTGGGCAGAAGGCAGCACCACTCCAGGCAGCTTTTGCCCTGTGTGTTTGAACAAGCTCAGGTTCTGCCAGGTCAGCTGGAGTCCCTGCACTCAAGCCCTTCAACCCTTTATTGCATCCAAGCCAAGCTTCTGTCACAGACCTATTAATGAAAACAAACAATTCCATTATCCACACACAGGTGGCTTGCAGCACAGCCAGGCTATAGAACAGCCCCAGAGCTGATCAGCCAGCAAAGGGGAAGCTCCCTAGAACACACCCTATGTTGCTGCTCTTCCACCTCCACCCCATGAAGGCAGAGCCTAGAACCTTCCCTTCCCTCCCCCCCCAGTAGCCATGATGACAGGCCAGAGCCCCCAAACCCCACTCTATGGCAGGGCTCTTCTTTGGTGCCACAGATCAGTCTTTCACCTGGCTTAAAGTTCCATATGAGGAACAACAGGGGTTGAAGAGAAGCAAGGGTCTCTACCCCCACAAACATCATGAGGCCCAGGGCAAGGCTTATGGGCAAGCAGCTGCCAGAAGCAAGCCAAGCCCCCAGGGGTGACACCTACAAACTGTTCTGCCTCACAGACAGATGCAGAGCTGTGACAATCATAAAATCTGAACTGATTTAACAGGAAGCAGAGAGCTCATCAGGGAGGGGAGCTCCCCCCACAATCCCCCCCTCACTAGCAGCTCAGCAGTGCTTGACAGGGCCAGACCCAGCGAGGGGTGGGAGGGAACACAGGCCGTAACCCTTGAAGACAAAGCAGAGCCCTTGCCCCAGGGCACTGGCATAAGGCAGATGTTGCTTCCACTTGAGTCCAGGGAAGTTCAGTCTCTCATCACCACAGTCTGCACCAGCACCCACCCCCCCAGAGTAGGGTAGCTCAGTTCCATACATTTGCCCTGAAATGACTGCACACTCATGTTTCCACATTTTTTTATTGACAGTTCTAGGGAGAACAGCTCATTTCTTCTTCTCCACATCGTGCTCTGCTGCTGCTTTGGCACATTTTGTACGGATTCCAAAGACCCAGGCGTTGGCCTGAGCCACACACAGGCTGGCAAAGGCCTTGAAGTTCTTTTCATCTTCCGAGATAACACAAGCCTTCTCCCGCTTGAAAACCTGGTGGGAGAGAGCACAGACTGCATGCATTAGAGCCTCCCAGGGACCGTGTCTAAAGCTTAACACAATCTTGCTCCATTTCCACTGCTCACTCCATGGTGCTGTGAAGAACAGAGAACTTGTGCCATCTACTGGCCCTGACCTCAACATTGCTCAGCCAGGCATCTCATTTCAACCCATTCCCAATTTGTCCACATCAGCACAGGGCCAGAACATACCGGGGGGGGGGAGGGGGATAATTTAAAAAAAAAAATATCTCACCAAACAAGCCCAGCATGGGATCTGAGTCAGGTTTGTGACACACTAGCAATTATCAACAGCACCTTTTGGAAGCAGCGAGGAATTTGAGACAAACAGTGACTACACGTATGATTATTCCCAACCAACATGTCTGGACCTGAACCCTGACACACTGGAGCTCTCCTCCAGAACCACAGACATAGCTTTTGATTTAAGGACTTCCTCAGGCAAAACATTTAGCAGAGCTCCAAATAATTAGCTCTTCGCAGTCTGCTTTGCAGCACCGAGGAACCAAACAGATCAAGGTACTCCTGGCAAAAGACAAGGATGAGCTTGACCTATTCCTGCTTTTCTTTGATCCAGGATGGAAAATGTCTGGAGACAACAACCCTGAGCTGCAGAACAGCAGGAGAATCCTCTCCACAAAGCTCAAGTCTCAATTATCACACAGGAAATGTGATTTAGTCACACAGTCTTGATCAGCATAACCTGTCCAGTCAGCTGAGTTGCTGTTTTAAGTTCCTCAGCCTGCAGAACAAGAGGACAAAACCTATCATGGAAAAAAGCAGCATTTAAAACTTCTCAGACTAGTAGCTGCCTTAGAAGCATGCCTTGAATGCCAGCACCCAGCTCAACACAACTCTGACTGGAGATTTAACACCTACTTGTAACGAATTCAGCACTTCAAGAGCATTTGGCACAGTCATGCTGCATCAACAACCCACACTCTGCCTGGCTATCCATTAGCCCAGATGAGCAGCAGCCTTCCAGGAGTTCTGCCAGCTGGTAAAACACTGACATCTACTGTGCTGGTTTTAGTTTGATACCCAGCATGTTCCTCAGCAATTCCTTCTAAGGCTAACTCCAACTTCTTGTAGGAGTATGGCATGAGACAAAAGTTATTTTTGTTTTATCTAAAGTAAAAAAATTTGGAACTGTATTTCAGTAGCTACCTGCTGGCAGAGGAGCTCCAGACCCTTCCTCCCGTTCCAAAAAGCCTCCCAAGTGTGGTGGGCTCCACTGCAGGTGAGTGGATCAAAAGTGACACTCTGGAAGATCAAGGACAGCCCGAGCATATCACTGTGTCCCACAGGATGCACATATCTACCATGAGCAAAGCCAAAGGAGGCCAACCATACTCTGCATCATCTCAGAGGAATTTTAATTAAAAGCATTTTTGTGTATAAACAGCAAAAACCTTCTCAAGGCTGCCTTGCACATAGCTTTTGCTGAACTACTCCACTGAAGAGCATGTCCTCACCGCCTTCTCCTTTTCCTCAGCAGAACAAAACTCCACATGAACTTTTCAGCTATTCTGACTATTTAGCATTGTAATCTGAAATTCAACTGGTTGGGCAATGACCAAAGCTCCCAACAGACCACCTGAGAAGTCCAGCCCCACATTCAAGCTGCACTTCTTTACCACCTCAGCAGTCCCTAATTCAACAGCACTGCCTGACTACACAGCACTGGGACAGACAGACCGACTGACAGCCAGAAACAGGCCCTGTGAAACTGTGAACTAGATGACCTTTTGTCGTGGTTTAAACCCCTCAAACTCATGCAGCCGCTCTCTCACTCCCCACTCTTTCTTCCCTCTGCTCCTGGAGGGATGGGAAGGAGAATCGAAAGAATGCAACTCCCACAGGTTGAGATAAGAACAGTTTGGTAACTAAGGTATAACACAAATCACTACTGCTACCACCAATAATAATAATGACAAGAGAAAATACAAGGGAAAAGAATACAGTTTCTCACCATCCAATATCAAGCCCAACCATGCAGTGCACCCCCACCAGTGCCCCCCACCGTGCACCCTCACCACCCTTCCAGGTCTCTGCTCCCCGTTTCTACATCCTGGACATGACGTGCTGTGGTATGAAATAACCTCTTTGGTCAGTTTGGGTCAGGTGTCCTGTCTCTCCTTCCTCCCGGCTTCCCCTCCTCCCTGGCAGAGCATGAGACTCACAAAGTCCTTGGCCAGCCTAAACATCACCAAGCAGTAACTGAAAACACTGGTGTTATCAGCACTGTTCCCAGGCCCAAAAATCAAAAACACAGCGCTGCACCAGCTACCAAGAAGGAGAAAAATGACTGCTGCTGCTGAACCCAGGACACCTTTGAAGGTACCTTCCAACCCAAACTATTCTAGAATTCTAAATGTTCATAGCAGCCAAGTACTTACTGAGCAGTCTCCCTTCTTCAGCATAGCCAGCTTCCTTGGGAAGAGGATAAGCTTGGAGTGGTACTCCTTCAGCCTCTGCACATTGGCTTGCAGGGACTCTGTGGACTTGTTACATCGTCAGGGATCCACAGAGATTCCAATAGTCTGGGCAAACTTTTTGTTGATGCCAGCAAGCAGAAGAGAGTGTGTGGTGTCAGCACCTGACAAGCCCCAGTGCCACCATGCTACCACCAGGAGCTGCTTCAGTCATCAGCCAGGGATGGGTTCAAGCACAGCCATCACAGCTGCAAAGCCTGGAGAAAAGCTCTGCAGTTGACTGAGCAGCCTGGTGGCAGCACAAGGGTCATGCATGCCACAGACAACAGGCACCTGGGCATCTGTAGTTTAGTGCTGAAGACATTCCACTGACTTTACAGTGATTTTCACAGGATTTCATCAGGAGAGCCAAGTGCAATCCCCAAGTAATCATGAGGGGGACATTTAAACTCTGATACACACAACAAATTTATGAAGTTATTGCACAGATAGCTCTGGTTCACCTAATATAGGAAGCTCCATTAAAGGGGTATTTTTTGTAACCATCTTAAGAAATAACCTCACATTCTCTTTAAAGATAAAGATCTCCATACCATTTTATATTCCATTATTATCCAAAAATTAAAGAAAAATAATAAAGCATTTGGCATCCAGAAAAACAATTTCACTGTTATGTTTTAATTAGATGCTAAGCAATGCTCAAGAGACAGCTGCTGGCTGCCAGCAAGCCCTGATCAAGCCCTAATTATTCCTGACCACTGTGAGAAGATACACAGGTGAGGGTTCCACAGGCCCTCACAATCCTGCTTTTATCACTTCATTGGTTCAGCACACCTGGGAAGGTCACAAGAAAGTTTCCTGAAGCAATGGAGAGCAGGAAACACTTCCACAGGCTTTAAAGTGTTCTTAAACCAACTTGTAGCTATTGCATGGTCCCAGGTACCCTGTGAGGCTACGTGGAACAGGTCCCTGTCCTGGCAACATCTCCTGCTTCTCCTGGAAATAAGCTGAATGTGGTTTACTCAATCCACAATGTGAACAGGTTCACATTTGCTAAGTTTCCAGGATCAGCAGAAATGCGTTTCAAAGTAACCAAAGAATTTAATGAACAGGCTCTTAGTCTTCCACTCCCCCAAAAAAGTTTAGGAGACTCAAAAGCTCTTCCAGAATCCAATTTTGTCTAGTCAGTCTGTTACTTAAAATTCTGGTAAAAGGTTATTATTCAAAGCCACCTTTCACTCTGATATACACTGCATCCCCACTCCCTGGTTAAAGAAAAGGCAAGATCAGTGTTTTCTGTACCCCTGTAGAGCAGCAACCCCCCAGGTCTCCCATGGCTGAGCCACTGCCACCAGATACTGACAGCTCAGCACATGATCTATATACAGAAAAACAGGACAAGACAACCAAGCTCCAACTCAGTAAATTTGATTGGGTTGGGATCAGCACACCATACTTAATTTAAATTCATCCAAGCTGAAGCCTCTGCCAGCACGGACTTTTTTATGGTACTTTATAGTAGGACACCTCACTATAGGTCGGACAGGCCCAGCCACAGGATGGGGAGTAATGCGGCAAGCCTTCACCTGGCAGGCCTTTCTCCTGGAATGTCAAATGGGACAGCAGTGAGGGACACAAATCATGATATCATAAAATGGCTTGGGTTGGAAGGAACCTTAAAGCTCATCTAGTTCCAACCCCCTACCATGGGCAGGAACACCTTCCACTAGACCAGGTTGCTCTAAGCCCTGTCCAACCTGGCCTCAAACACTGCCAGGGATGGGGCAGCCACAGGTTCTTTGGGCAACTGTGCCAGTGCCTCAGCACCCTCAGAAGAAATTCCCAAGATCTCATCTCAATCCCCCATTAGTTTAAAGCTGTTACCCCTTGTCCTGTCCCTACCTGCCCTTGTAAAAAGCCCCTCTCCAGCTTTCCTGACAGCTCCTTAAGGCACTGGAAGCTGCTCTAAGGTCTCTCCAAAGCCTTCTCTGGGCTGAAAAACCCCAGCTCTCTCAACCTGCCTTCATAGGAAAGCTGCTCCAGCCCACAGAGTATCTTTATGGCCTCCTCTGGTGCCACTATGCTGCCAACTGACCACCCTTTGCAGGAAGGCTCCTGCCATACAAGGATCTCTCATATACAAACACATTCACTGGCCTGGCAGCCTAATGGATGCTTCTGTAGAACAGCTGCAGTCATCGGACATAGAAGGGTTCGAGGGAATCATCAAGGTAGTACAGCAATTCTGGAGATTTCTCATCACTTGACTGCAAGCTGGAATGGCCTGACCCTGACCAAGACTCCACACCAAATGAGCACCCTGCTGCAACCCCAAGCCTCTAACAAGTAACATGAGAGCAACAGCTGAAAATAATCACACAGCACTTCAGCTCCCTAAGCAGCCAGATACAAAACCATAGACAACCTCCCCCAGCTATGGGTACTAAGCATGCCCAGCAGGAGATACCCAGGGAAGTTGGGTTGCAGTCACTCACCTGTGGATCTTGCAGGCAGGTTGGTTGAACGATGTGGCCACTAGCCACTGCCAGTCCTTATGAAAGTGGGATTTCAGGATCATGCCATTACAGCTGGGTGCCATGGCTTCTGAGACAAGGCGGCACAAAGTCACAAAATGAAAAATAAACTTTTGTAAATAAGTAGAATCAGTTTTAAGTAAGGTTAAGTTTGATGGCTTTGTAACAGTAGCAATGGAAAAACAATTGAGGGGCATGTTTCACAAAAGAAAAAAATGGTAGAGTGCAGCTAGAGAACATAATGAGAATTCTCTGTATAAGAGAAACCATTGTAGTTGATGTAGTTTTATGTCCTTATAACCTTAGTACAAAAATAAATGTAAGAAAAACAGGACATGTGGATGGGGAGTATCCAGGACTAGCAGGTGTCCAGGATGGGCTGCAGCTAAGTTAACTGATAAGTTGAAGGACAAGATAATTATGTCTGCAGTGCTACCGAACCAATTAAGCTGGTATAAACATTATCTACTGCACATGCTTCAAAGGCTACCAGAAGTGATGAAGATTGTTGAAGAAATAAACAACCCTCAGAGACCACCACATTTTCCTATGCATGCAGGGAAACTTTCTGGAAAATGATGTAATACGTAAGTACCCTCATGAATATGCATGTATGTACGTTATGAATATGTATGACCACTGACTATCTAAGGACGGCTAGTGTAGCAATATGAGAACACGCTAGGAGCTATGCCCCGTGTCTCCAGGCACAGGAATAAAGAATACCTGCTTATCAACTTAAAATTTGTTGGCGAGTTCCTGGAGATTTCTCCGAATCACTTCTGAGGCCTGAGAGCACGAGCACGGCTAAAAGCAGATAGTAGAGTAACAGGGCTAAGGACTTCCCCGGAGACCTGGACAAGAGCCCTTCTCCGACCGCCCAGGATAGGCCCAGAGAGCCCCGAGCTTTCCTACACCTCGGCCCAGGCCCGGTTCCTGTCAGCGCCCACCCCGGGCCTAGGCGTAGCTCTCCGTGCCCCGAACAGGGCTCCTAGGAGCTCCGAGGCATATTCCGGCCCGAAGCATGACCCCCCAACGAGCAGATGACAGCAGATTAAGTCCCCAGGACACGGCAACATCCCAACTCACCTCCCTCCACGACAAATGAAAGCGGGAGCGCCACGCACGCCAGAAGTGCAACAGCGGCAACCAATGAGCACTGCCACAAGAACAGCCCAATGAAAACGGCGGCAGAGGCGCCTGAGCGGCAGTTTTACCACGCACGTAGAAAAGATGGCGCCGTCTTAAAGGGCCTGCGCACTAGCAGGCCCCTACCACCGTCTCTTGGTTAGGAGGGACGGAGAGGAGTCGAGGACCACTGCGCACTGTGTCCTGCAGCAGACTGGGCCTGGGAGCGGTGGTATACCGCCAAACAGCATAGCCACGCTGGTTGCACCCTGGGAGCCACCGAGGGCCTGCACTGTCTGCACAAACGTCCCAGTATACCACTACCCTGGCCATCACTCTCAGCTCCACAGAAGTGAATCCTCTTGGCAAAGGGTTTATTCAAGCAGCCCAAAACACAGCCCTAACATAAAATAAATAAATATATCAAAGAACACTTGAGAATTCATCTGCTGATGAAAAGTGAATTCAAAGGATGAACTTGTGAAGAAACAAATAGATTTGGAATTAAAACATATAAACAGTAGCATCCCAAACATAGAAAACCAAGGGAAATTACTCCCACCAGCTTTGAGACTGATATAAGGAAAACAAGTGCCAGGAAAACATAGGGTTAAAACACTCTTAATTTAACTTAGGTCTAAGAGAATAAGGTTTGTGTTGTAAGTCTGTGGTGTGATAACAGAATTCAGTAGTCTTACTAACAAGAGTGAATTATTTCTTTTCATCCTTCTAATGAGTGAATTCTTTCTTACCATCCTTCTTATTTATCAGTTATATTGGAGACAGTGACTCCCGAACATCTGCTAGCTTGGGATACTCCTTGTCTGCCCATCCTGTCCTGCTTGCAATAAATTTTGTATGAAGGTCACACTGCTCTAAATCTTTGCCAGCTCTCAGAAACTTGCAGATACAGCTGGTTTCAGCTAATTGTGACTACTGGGGCATCCAACTGTGCCAAAGGTGAAAAGTGCACCCTGAGGAAGACTGCTTACTTCATCTTGAAGACCCCTGCCCATGACCATTGGAGGGCAGTGCGCAAGTGCCAAAAGGGAGGAGACTTATGATAATGAGTACCTAAACTCACTGTAATATCCCTGCCGCTTTCTCAGGAACCTAATGAATATGCATGTTTGTGTGTAATAAATATCTGCTTGCTTAACCCCTTGGGGTGCAAGTTAGGAGGAGCGATCCCCCTTGCACCCGGCGCTGTAATAAACATACCTGCTTTATAACTCTCCTTGAGTTGTAGAGTCTGATTCCGTGCTTCAAGACAGCCAAGGGATTACTCAAGGGTTGGTGTTGGCAGGTGGCTCCATGCTGGAGCAGGGGAGAGGACACCTTGCAGAACATCCTCCCATCATCCAGGGAAACAAGAGGCGCTCTGCTCCAGTGTGACCCAGTGAACTGGGGGCTAAAAGCTGTCAGAGACTGGTCTGGGGTCTTTCAGCTCACAAACAATCATAGAATAACTTGAGACAATAATCCGTCCTAAAAGATTAACCTAGCCAGAGCACACCAGGCACCAACAATCATTTTAATGCTTTCCCTGATGAAGGGCAGACAACCATGTCATCACAGCTTGTTTTGCAAGAGCCACAAGGATGGAGCCAGAGGAACTGCCAGCCTTTTAGTGCAGCTTCCCAACAAACAGCCCTGGTTTTGCTCATGTTCCTGAGAGCACCTCTCCTGCTCTGAACCAGCATGTGTAACTCAAAGTCACTCTCTGCCAGCTAGCTTCTAACATCACACTGTGGGGTTACACTGGGCTCTGCACACAGATTTTCCTCAATTGCTGCTTGTAAGACGTGCTATAAAAACTGAATATGAGTTATTGGCCAGGGAGAAGAAACCCCTTGTCCTGTTGCAACTCTGTAGCTGTAATAAGTTTTGTATGTGCCAAAACACATATCGGCATCTTGATGTATTCTACAAACACAGCAGCACATTATGGACAGTTTATTCTAGTGAAGTCTGTTTTTCAGCTTCTATTTTATGTTCAGCAGCAGAGATGATCAAAGGTGACAGCACAGTTACAATACAACTACAGCACATCAGCTATGCAGGGGTTTCACTACACTGGCCATCCTGGCACTGAAGGGGACAGTCCTGTACTCCTGCCATGTGCCACAGCACAGGTTGATTACAGGGACTCCACATGATCTTTTTCACCCTGAAAAACATGTACATCACTCCTGCGTACAAGAAATCCTTCCAGTGGATTAGACTTACCCGACTCCTAATCACTACTACCCTGCTGAGAATCAATTTCAAAGTCCTAAGGAGTTCTCCTTCCTGCAGGAAAAAGCTCATTAAAAGAGCCAACCTAGCCATCCCTTAATTTTTGGGTAACAGCAGCACAGAGATTCCCTATTTAGGATCTTTAACTCTGGAAAAGGGAAAGGGTCTGTGTCCAAAAGAAGCCTCTTGAGTCCTCCCATGCTGCATCAGGAGCAGGCTTCATACTGGTCTCAAGCATGGTTTTTCCTCCTCCTCATGGTTTGGCCTGCAGTTGTGTAGCTGAAGGGGTTTTTGCTGTTGTTGTTGTTCTTGTTTGTTTAAAAAGAAGATTTAAGGAAATGGATTGTTTTATTTGCAAAACATGCAACACTAAGTTGACTGCTGGTCATTTTGGATGTTATGGACCAGACTTCTGAAGGAAAGATCAAGTAGATACACAGGGTGCTGCAACCCAAGTGTGGCTCAGCCCAGATCAATGGGTACAGAGCTCCTGCTGAGCTGGTGGGGACATGCCAAGTTAACTGGTGAGGGGACTGTCAGGACACAGAGGGGAGGAGGCAAAGCTCTGTCTCTGCAATAAGATTTCCTTGGTATCATTAGGGACTGTAGTGATAGGACAAGGGGTAATGGGTTAAAACTTAAACAGGGGAAGTTTTGATTGGCTATAAGGAAGAAGTTATTTACTGTAAGGGTGGTGAGGCACTGGAATGGGTTGCCCAGGGAAGTTGTGAATGCTTCATCCCTGGCAGTGTTCAAGGCCAGGTTGGACAGAGCCTTGGGTGACATGGTCTAGTGTGAGGTGTCCCTGCCCATGGCAGGGGGGTTGGAACTAGATGATCTTAAGGTCCTTTCCAACCCTAACTATTCTATGATCCTATGATTCTATACGAGGTATCAAGGAGCTGGCAGGTGAAAACTGCCTGGAGTCCCCAGAAAGCACGAACCATCAGCCAAGGTGACAGGTCCCATATTCTTTCATCGAAGCCAGAAACTGTCCATCTGATTCCTGTGCATCTACAGGATCCAGAAGGATGAGCTGTTCCTGCCTTTGTGGGCTTCACAGGAACAGTCACTGTCTGCTCTCCAAGAAATTATACTGCTAAGAGGCTAGCAGAGAAGTGCAGGTGAGGGACAAAAATTCCAGCTTTGATCACTTCCACAGAGCACTCTTACTCCTCTACCCTGCAAATAGCAGCTGGTGTTCAGAGACAGACTACTCACTGCTAGAAGAGCACACATTCTTCCCTCTGCCTGCTCCTGATCTGGGAGGTCTGCAGTACAGTCACTTGTTCACATGAGCTCCAGGATTCTCTCTACAAGACTTTCTAGGACCACAGAGACACTGCAACAGCCGAGCTACAGAGCACAGAAAGTAGCAAGGCAAAACCCCACCAGTTAAACAACCCGAAATCACAAACAAAAAACCCACACAACTCCAACTTACTGTTTGTAGCTTTTCACGGTTCTTCAGTAAGAGCTTTTCTGTGTGCCTGTAAGCCTGAGCCACCAGGACTTTTGCTTCCTAAAAGACAGTAGCAAGGAGATTCAGAGCACAACAAATACAACATGTGGATAAATGAGGGATGGAATCTGCAGACTGAGCCAGGCAGAAAGTAGTTCCCATCAACAGAAAATAGAGATAAACCATGTGAAAAGTAGCCAGAGGAGTACTTGTGACAAGGAACAGTCAACTCCTGCACTAGCACAACTCTCCAGTAGAGTCCTAGCTGATGGGAAATGCAGTGTAATTAAGAAGGCTGTCTGGTAGCAAAAGATGCAGCTCAGCACAAATCCCAGGGAAGCAAATTCACTTGAAATTCACTCCTGTCATGGGTTCAGCAGTAGCAGTCATTTTTTTTCCTTCTTAGTAGCTGGTGCAGCGCTGTGTTTTTGACTTTCGGTCTGGGAACAGCGCTGATTAACACCCATGTTTTTGGTTACTGCTTAGTAATGTTTTGGTCTGACCAAGGACTTTCTGAGTCTCATGATCTGCCAGGGAGGAGGGGAAGCCAGGAGGAAGCAGAAACAGGACACCTGACCCAAATTAGCCAAAGAGGTATTCCATACCACAGCACGTCATGCCCAGGATGTAAAAACGAGGGGCAGAGACCTGGAATAAGGGGGTTCGCTGCGAGGTCGGGCTTGGTATCGGGTGGTGAGCAGTTGTATTCTCTTTCCTTGTATTTCCCTGGTCATTATTATTATTGGTGGTAGCAGCAGTGGTTTGTGTTATACCTTAGTTACTAAACTGTTCTTATCTCAACCTGTGGGAGTTGCATTCTTTCGATTCTCCTTCCCATCCCTCCACGAGCTGGGGGGAAGAAAGAGGAGGGAGTGAGTGAGCGAACTGCTTGAGGGGCTTAAACCATGACAACTCCCCAATGCCTAACAGAAAAACATGAACTGTTTGGATGCAAGTTATTTACATTTTTTCCCTGAGCTGCAGAAAGTCAAGAACAAAACCAGGAATGTATAACCAAGGGTGACCTTACATGGTCCATCTTTTGCTGAAGTCCCTGGCTGAAAGGTGCATTCTCCAGGTCTGGGAAGGAGAGCTACCCAATGCTGGGTACTATCACATACTGCTTCACCATGGAGTAGGCTATCTTGGTCACCTTCTTCAGGTCATCCAGTGCTCCTGGGCAAGAGACAGACGCAATACTTGTCAGCTTTGAGCTGAGTGCAAGAGAAGCACATCCTCCACAAACACACATTCTACTAGTTGAGAGACCAGAGTGTTACCGCAAAAGACAGTCAGAAAAACTCTCTAAGACTCAAATTGGAGTTTTAGAAAGCAGGCATTCCTTATTGCAGCGCTGGGTGCACACGCAAATAATTTCAAAAAGGTAAGTGCACTTGGAGTCTACAAGCAGCATCCATATATCCAACAAATGTATGCATATTTACAACCTTTCCGGGAAATGTTTTACATTAGATTTCCTGGAACTAATTGTAATGTTTTCTTTTTAATTATGCATAAGCTTTCTTGCTGAGTGGGTGTCTGTCGTGGTTTAAGCCTCTCAGCCACGCAGTTTTGCTCGCTCACTCACTTCCCCCTCTTTTTTCCCTCCGCTCCTGGAGGGATGGGAAGGAGAATTGAAAGAATGCAACTCCCACAGGTTGAGACAAGAACAGTTTAGTAACTAAGGTATAACACAAATCACTACTGCTACCACCAATAATAATAAGGGAAATACAAGGAAAGAATACAATAGCTCACCACCAATCCCAGCCTGACCAAGCCGTGCACCCCCCACAGTGCACTCCCACCACCCTTCCAGGTCTCTGCTCTCCGTTTTTACATCCTGGACATGACGTGCTGTGGTATGGAATAACCTCTTTGGTTAGTCTGGGTCAGGTGTCCTGTCTCTCCTTCCTCCCGGCTTCCCCTCCTCCCTGGCAGAGCATGAGACTCACAAAGTCCTTGGTCAGACCAAAACATTCTAAGCCATAACTATAAACATCGGTGTTATCAGCACTGTTCCCAGGCCCAAAATCAAAAACACAGCGCTGCACCAGCTACCAAGGAGAAAAATGACTGCTACTGCTGAACCCAGGACAGTGTCTCAAGGGGTCCCTGGAGATCCCAATAGTCTTCCTCACTGTGTCCACTGATTGACCTCTGTGCTTGTGCATGTGCAAAAGACTCTTGTGAATTACTTAACAAGTGTGTCCATGTTTTAGGTCAGTTTGTTCTGATTTGTTTCTTATCTTGAAGAACCGGCCCCATCTGTCTTGGTCACTCCTTTCTTATCTTTAAAGGCTACCCTCATTTTATACATACCTCAAGGCGCACTGGCCCATCTTGCTCTCAACAGAGTGGTCCCAATTTACAACCTAACATAGAATCATAGAATCATAGAATAGTTAGGGTTGGAAAGGACCTCAAGATCATCGAGTTCCAACCCCCCTGCCATGGGCAGGGATACCTCCCACTAAACCATGCCATCCAAGGCTATGTCCAACCCCACCTTGAACACCACCAGGGATGAAGCATTCACACTTCCCTGGGCAACCCATTCCAGGGCCTCACCACCCTTACAGTAAAGAATTTCTTCCTCATATCCAATCTAAACTTCCCCTGTTTAAGTTTAAACCCGTTACCCCTTGTCCTCTCACCACAGTCCCTAATGAAGAGTCCCTCCCCAGCATCCCTATAGGCCCCCTTCAGGTATTGGAAGGCTGCTATGAGGTCTCCACGCAGCCTTCTCTTCTCCAGGCTGAACAGCCCCAATTTTCTCAGCCTATCTTCATACGGGAGGTGCTCCAGTCCCCTGATCATCCTCATGGCCCTCCTCTGCACTTGTTCTAACAGTTCCATGTCCTTTTTATGTTGAGGACACCAGAACTGCACACAGTACTCCAAGTGAGGTCTCACGAGAGCAGAGTAAAGGGGCAGGATCACCTCCCTCGACCTGCTGGTCACACTCCTTTCGATGCAGCCCAGGATACGGTTGGCTTTCTGGGCTGCAAGCGCACACTGCAGCCGGCTCATGTTCATTTTTTCATCAACCCACACCCCCAAGTCCTTCTCCGCAGGGCTGCTCTGAATCTCCTCCCCGCCCAACCTGTAGCTGTGCCTGGGATTGCTCTGACCCAGGTGTAGGACCTTGCACTTGGCATGGTTAAACTTCATAGCTTACAATTAACAAAGCGGTTTTAATTTACAACTTAGCATTTTAGCTTACAAGAGGAGTCACAGGAGCCCATGGAGGTAAACACTCTACCTGCTGATGGACCTTTCTACATGTACTGCAGGACCCATGCATGACTGAGTGAATCTACTGGTAGCTAGCTTATGTGGAGTGCTTACCTGTCACTGCCACCCCATTTGGATATAACTAGTTGGAAACATGGCACATAAAGCTCTAGGCCTTCCTATGAGCTGAGTATCTCACCAGGCAATTGCATCTGTGGCCTTAGGTTTTGGGACAAGTCTAAGACATGATTCGGAGAAATCTCCAAGAACTCGCCAACAAAGTTTAAGTTGACAAGCAGGTATTCTTTATCGCGGCACCGGGAGACATGGGGGATAGCTCCTCCTAGTGTGTCTCATCCAAGCATCAACCAGGCTGTGATTATGTCCTTAAACATACATATTCATTAGATTACTGTCGTGGTTTAAGCTTCTGCCACGAAGTCACTCGCTCACTCACTCCCCACTGTCTCTTCCCTTCGCTCCTGGAGGGATGGGAAGGAGAATCGAAAAAATGCAACTCCTACAGGTTGAGATAAGAACAGTTTAGTAACTAAGGTATAACACAAATCACTACCGCTACCACCAATGATAATAATGACAAGGGAAAAAACAAGGGAAAAGAATACAATTTCTCACCATCCAATATCAAGCCCGACCATGCAGTGCACCCCCACCGTGCACCCCCACCACCCTTCCGGGTCTCTGCTCCCCGTTTCTACATCCTGGACATGACGTGCTGTGGTATGGAATAACCTCTTTGGTTAGTCTGGGTCAGGTGTCCTGTCTCTCCTTCCTCCCGGCTTCCCCTCCTCCCTAGCAGAGCATGAGAGTCACAAAGTCCTTGGCCAGCCTAAACATCACCAAGCAGTAACTGAAAACACTGGTGTTATCAGCACTGTTCCCAGGCCCAAAATCAAAAACACAGCGCTGCACCAGCTACCAAGAAGGAGAAAAATGACTGCTACTGCTGAACCCAGGACAATTACATACATATTCATTGAGTTATTTATACATTACATCATACTTCTAGAGAATTCCTCCTGCATGCGCACTAAAATGTGGTAGTGGGCTTTGGGACCCCTGGTGGTTATTTCTTCATCATCTTCCTCTTCATTACTTCGTTTTAGGATCCTTGTCATGTCAGTAACCACCAGGCAGGTTCTGGCCAGTTCTTGTGCAATGCTTATCTTAGCCATTTCCTTATCTCTGTAGTTGCTAACAAAGGCTAAGGTCCTTGAAGTTACATATTTACAACCCCATTCTTCAACCCCATTCTTCAGACAACACAGTAGCTACCAAGGAGAGACCTCCATGCTCACAAATGCAAGCCCAAGATCAAAACACACAATCTGACATTTCTTCTTCCCAGCGTGGGAAACCTTCATCTCTTGGTCAGCTCATCCTTGGACAGAGCAAACACAGAAGTTCAGGCTGTCTTAGCACAATCTCCACCTGCCTGTGCCAGAGTCTGGCTCCTCACCTATAGTGACTGTTAAAGGTGATGGCCTCAGACAGTCTCCCCCCCAGTGCCATACACATCCTCTCCAGCAGCTGTTCCTTGGTGAAGAGGTACTGCTCTCTTGGAAGGATCTGAGCAAATCTGAGAATGGTGTTTGTTTGAGGGGCTATGGAAACCTGTAATACAGTGCAACTCCCTCAGTTCAGAGAAAAAAAAAAAAGAGCTCCCAACTGCAGCAGCAGAAAGAGAACAGGAAGAGGTCTATTCCCAGTGAAATTTGTGGAAAGCTATGTGTTGCCTCTAGGAAGCGCGGTGACCTGGTTCAGGAAACAGCACAGGCAATCACCTACTCGCGATCGCGGGGTCCATCAGCACGCAGACACCAATGTGGTGGACGGCAAATGGCGTTTATTGCAGAGTGACACCGCATTATATAGCTTTGGTTTACAACGTCACTTCCGTCTGCTTACGTCTCAGGCTAAACACAATCAGCTACCTGGGGAGGGGCTCTATCTTTCCGTTACAGCGCGACATCTTCCGACCGCCAAGCCCTGGCTGCCTACATTTCCCCCCTCTCTATGCTTAAGTGAATTAGTTAAGATATATTAATCTAAGAATAAATTTTGTTATTCTTAATGTGTACCGTATAACAATCTTAAAAATATGTATGACAAACTGGAATACACTTTGTAACAGTCTTAGAAAACATATGTAAGAAACCTTGAATAGAAAATATAAGGCACTATAAGTGAGATGCTATAACGAGGTTCCACACAACCTATAAAACACAAAAAGGAGGTATGATGACCCTGTAAAATCAAAAACTTGCTCCAAACAGCATCGTCGCAATGTAAGGAGGCAGGCCCGGGCTCTGCTTCCCTCACATTGCATGGGGCTTGGGCTTCTAAACTGGCAGAAATGCACACTCGTTCCAATGCAGGTGGCCAGCCTGCATTGGAAGGAATGGCCTGCATCTATGAAAGGTTTATAAGGGCCAGTCAAAAACATAAACATACTTATATGTATTTGACTTTTAGTATATAAATATCACAACAAGACTATAAAAACACAATATACTTGCCTTATTTTGTCTTTACAATAAATACTAAGAGGTGACACTAAATGGGTACATTCTCAAAGCCACTTTTCAATTATTGAAACAAGCTCACCCAAATTTGACTAAGCACTATTGGCTTTGTTATAGTGTTATGCCACCCTATTACGAAGCAATTGCAGTTGATAGTCTGCCTGACCATACTATAGGGAACAATCCGACGGAATGTAATTGGCAAAATAATACTCAAGGGATCTCCCTCAGTCAAGTGACAGGGAAAGGGAGATGCATAGGACAGATCCCAGAAGGGAAAAAACCTCTTTGTGCAAACGAAACAATGCCACAAACAAGTGGTTGGTTAGTTCCTGCTAAGAACGCCAAGTGGGTATGCTCCAAAACAGGATTGACACCCTGTGTTTCCATAGAATACTTACACTTAATCAATGAATTTTGTGTACAAATCATCCTACTCCCCAGAATAAGAATCACACAAAGGCATTACCGCCCCCTCCCACAGATGCTAATTTGCCGCTGTCTGGATTCTGCTGGTGTAGAATTCTCAGGCTTGGACCGAATGCTCGGCTGTGGAGTGGACGGGACACTTGGTATCGGAGTGTACAGGTTGCGGGGATGTCCGATGATGTGGTCCTATGGACAAAAAACTCACAATTTTCATTAGTTTTATTCTGAAGATCTGGTTTAATAGACTTCTACAAATTGCGTAAAGCTCTCACTTTCATTTTGTCTTATCGTGGACCATGGTGATGGTTTGACAATAGTTCTAGTAGTTGTGTGAATAGCATCCCTAGCTGCACGAGTTGTTGCCCTGACTTCCTCAGCCTGTAGGCCTTGAGCTTGTTCCTGGGGGGTAAGCATTGTTGGATCCGTACCCATTAGGCGCGGTAAACTGGAGCCACGTAACGGGTGGCGCTTTCCGGGTATTCGGGCCAATTGTTTCACACAGTTATCTTCCCATTCTTGTTTGAAAACAATTATCCCTGCTCCATCAAAAATAATTTTGCAAATATGTCTTATGTCAAACGGGAGCATGTCATCTCCTCCGAAAACCCCATCTATAAGAGTAGAAACCATGGCAGAATTAAGCCCCTTGTCTGCAATTGCTTTAACAATGAATGAGTGTTTTGTGTGAGTGAGACGTGGCATAGCTACGAAGTGAGTGTGGAGTCCTGATCCGTGGTTCCGTGTTCTCCGCGAGGAGATCGGCCGGAGATGGACGAAGCGTATATGTGACTGTCTCGCGAGGGGAGGCCTGCAGCACCTGATCGGGGGGGAGGCTCGGCATCTGCGAGCTTCACCTCGGAGCAGCAACTTGCACCGAGGGACCCTCAAGTCCTCGACAAGGCCTGCCCAGGAGCCGGCAGCTCAGCGGAGGCAAGCGGCTGACTCAGAGGGGGCGGTGCCAGGAGGACCTGCGGCAGACCTGACTGATTAAAAACCTGCCCCCGGGAGCGCGAGCGACCCAGAGCGCGGCAAACAAGGCGGGAACACAGGGCGGGCTCGAGGCAGTTTGCGCGGGCAGGCGAGCGGGGTGGTGAGCGGGATGGTGAACACTCGCCGTACGGGCAAGGCTCGGTCTGGGAGCTCTGCTCTGTCTGCGCCGGTGGTGGCCAGTGTAGGCACCCAAACGGAGCCGATGGGAAGGGAGGCTGTAGTGCAGAGCTCGGGGTGTAGAGAGAGCCTGCATTGCTATCCTAAGGGAAGGGTGAGCAATGGGCAGGGCTGCACTCTGCGCTCCCTGGTGGAGGTCCTCCTGCAGCAGGTGGCTGAACTGCAGGAAGCTGTTACCAGGCTGAAAGGTGTCAGGGAAGCTGAGGGGGAGCAGCACTGCTTGCTCCGGGACCAGACTGTTCCGGGGCTTCGAGCGTCTACTGTTGCCCATGCAGGAAAGGAGGCTGCTAACCCAGGAAGCTGGGAAAAGGTAACAGAAAAAAACAACAAAAAAAGGAGGAAGAGGGCAATTAAAAGCAAGGGGCTTCCTCCTACATCTGTTGTCCCCACCCAGAACCGCTTTGCTGTCCTGCAGGGGGCTGATGAGCAACAGTGCTCCCACCAGGCACAACCAGCTAGTGCACTGGTAAAGAAGATCACTACTGGTGCTGCCAGGAAAAAGCGGCAGGCCGTAGTAGTAGGGGACTCTAATCTGAAAGGCACAGAGGCACCCATCTGTCGGCCTGACCCAGGCTCAAGGGAGGTGTGTTGCCTACCAGGGGCTCAGATCAGGGATGTGGCCGAGAAGATGCCTGATCTAGTTGGTCCCACTGACTATTACCCACTCCTGGTAATACATGTGGGTGCTACTGATATACATAGCAGTAGCCCGGAGACCATAAAGAAGGACTACAGAGCTCTGGGAGAGGTGGTTAGGGGCTCTGGAGCACAGATTGTCTTTTCGTCAATTCTCCAGGATACAGGGCAGGACCTTGAAAAGGCTAGGAGGATTGGTGTCCTGGGTTCAGCAGTAGCAGTCATTTTTCTCCTTCTTGGTAGCTGGTGCAGCGCTGTGTTTTTGATTTTGGGCCTGGGAACAGTGCTGATAACACCAGTGTTTTCAGTTACTGCTTGGTGATGTTTAGGCTGGCCAAGGACTTTGTGAGTCTCATGCTCTGCCAGGGAGGAGGGGAAGCCGGGAGGAAGGAGAGACAGGGCACCTGACCCAGACTGACCAAAGAGATTATTCCATACCACAGCACGTCATGTCCAGGATGTAGGGACGGAGAGCAGAGACCTGGAAGGGTGGTGAGGATGCACGGTGGGGGGTGCACTGGTGGGGGTGCACTGCTTGATACTGGGTGGTAAGCTATTGTATCCTTCCCTTGTATTTGCCTTGTCATTATTGTTACTGGTGGGGGTGCACTGGGTGGCTGGGCTTGATATTGGATGGTGAGAAATTGTATTCTTTTCCCTTGTATTTCTCTTGTCATTATTATTATTGGTGGTAGCAGTAGTGATTTGTGTTATACCTTAGTTACTAAACTGTTCTTATCTCAACCTGTGGGAGTTGCATTCTTTCAATTCTCCTTCCCATCCCTCCAGGAGCGGAGGGAAGAAAGAGTGGGGAGTGAGTGAGAGAGCGACTGTATGGGTTTATAAGCTTAAACCCCAACAGTTCTTTTTGGCGCCCAACGTGGGGCACGAAGGGTTGAGATAACAACAGGATTAATAGCCACTCATCACAATGCTGATTTATTGGCTCTCAAAGTTGTTGCTCTGGTTTTCATGGTTTCAGTCTGTTGTACCTTACTTATTTGTTATCTTAGCACTCAGATATGAGTTTTGGGTTAAGGTTCTTGTTTCAGTTTACTTTATTGGAATGGCTTGTGATACGGGTGGGCTCCAGAAGCAGGGAGCGGCTGATGGGGACATGGATGTGGACGCGGACTTGTACCTGGCAGCTTGGCTGCTCTTTACCGTCCAGGCCCTCATTTTCGCCTCCGTCTTTGAGAGGCTGTGGGGAGCCGAGGGGGGGCGGCCCCGGGAGGCGTCGGCGGCCGAAACGGCCCGGGAGAACGGCGCGGGGGATCAAGAGGCCGGGAAGTGGGAGACGGCAGAGAAGTCGAGCCCCGCAGCTGCCGAGCAGCGGGAGGGGGGGGTGGAGGAGCCGAGCCGCACGGCCGAGCCCAGCCCCGCGGCAGCAGAGAGCATCCCCCGGCAGCCGCCCGCAGAGCCCCGCGAGCCCGAGCCCCAGGAGGACGCAGGAGACCCCGCAGCACTTCCCAGCAAGGCAGAGGAGGAAGATCTGGACTCAGGCAAAGAGCAGCTGGTGGTGAGAGAGCCGGCAAGCACAGCAGCTACACCAGCCCCAGTGACAAGTACAGCAGCCTCATTTGAGAGTTCTGAAGGTTTTAAATGGTCTTTGGGTACCCTTGAGATCTGCCTGCTGATTCTGGTGGGGATCAGCATGTTGGTATGCATGCAGAGTGTGTTTTGCCCACAACCATTTCGCCTGGTCCTGAGAGTTAACCAGAGTGGGGTGTGGGCCTTGTCTGTGGTTAGACTACCATGCAGGGTGATCAAGAGATTTTCCCCAAAGCTGGACAGTCACAAGTGGCAGTGTGTATGGGACAGTATGGGCGAGTATCTAGTCCTCTGGGCCCCTCCAGTGCTTTGGAAGCATTGGAGATGGAAGGCAGCTGTATGGAGTCCCCAACGACAAGTTGCAGAAACTGCTGGAGGGGAGGGTGAATTATTTTGAGCCTGGTGGGCCTACGACACCTCAGGCCATCAGGGCAGAGATGCGGCATACAGATGGACTCATGATCGAGGGGTGGACTTAGCAATGGACATTATTGCCCAGGTTATTGATGAGTGTGAACACTGCACCCAGTCTCCTGCTCTGAAAGACTGTCACAAAGATGGAGCCTGACATCACAGACTGGATGGACTCAGCAGCTTTATAGGGATTGGTCCATGCACTAAGGGATGATCTCTCTCCCTCTGTGCATGTATGTGGATGTATATATACACATGTTACGTTATATTGAAAAATGTGGGATCTGAGCATGACGTGAATGGTATGGAATAAGGGGTGGAATGTCCTGGGTTCAGCAGTAGCAGTCATTTTTCTCCTTCTTGGTAGCTGGTGCAGCCCTGTGTTTTTGATTTTGGGCCTGGGAACAGTGCTGATAACACCAGTGTTTTCAGTTACTGCTTGGTGATGTTTAGGCTGGCCAAGGACTTTGTGAGTTTCATGCTCTGCCAGGGAGGAGGGGAAGCCGGGAGGAAGGAGAGACAGGACACCTGACCTAGACTGACCAAAGAGATTATTCCATACCACAGCACGTCATGTCCAGGATGTAGGGACGGAGAGCAGAGACCTGGAAGGGTGGTGAGGATGCACGGTGGGGGGTGCACTGGTGGGGGTGCACTGCTTGATACTGGGTGGTGAGCAATTGTATCCTTCCCTTGTATTTGCCTTGTCATTATTGTTACTGGTGGGGGTGCACTGGGTGGTCGGGCTTGATATTTGATGGTGAGCTATTGTATTCTCCTTTTCCTTGTATCTGCCTTGTCATTATTATTATTGGTGGTAGCAGTAGTGATTTGTGTTATACCTTAGTTACTAAACTGTTCTTATCTCAGCCGGTGGGAGTTGCATTCTTTCGATTCTCCTTCCCATCCCTCCAGGAGCGGAGGGAAGAAAGAGTGGGGAGTGAGTGAGAGAGCGACTGTATGGGTTTATAAGCTTAAACCACAACAATTGGGCAGGTTAATAAATGGTTAGAAGGGTGGTGCTATAGCCAGGGGTTTGGGTACCTTGAACATGGGACTCAATATAGTAGGCCAGGTCTACTGGGGGCTGGTGGAACTGGTCTGAGAAAGAAGGGGAAGAGTGGATTTGGTAGGAGGCTTGCCAGACTGGTCAAGGATGCTTTAAACTAGATGTGTTGGGGGAGGGGGCATCATTCCATCCCAACACACCCAGTCGGTTGGCAGCACCTACAGTAAACGTTTGGAGCAATGTAGAGATATTCCAGCTGCTCCAGCCAATGAGCCGACTTCAATTGGATCTCGGCTCAAATGCCTCTACACAAATGCCCGTAGTATGGGGAACAAACAAGAGGAATTAGAGATGTGTGCACATTTACGGGGGTATGATATCATAGGCATCACAGAAACATGGTGGGATGGCTCCTATGACTGGTGTGTTGGAATGGAAGGTTACCGGCTCTTTAGGAAAGACAGGCCCGGCAGACGGGGAGGGGGAGTTGCTATTTATGTTAGGGATAGGCTAGAGAGTATGGAATTCTGTCTGGGGACAGGTGAGCAGTCAAAAGAGAGTTTGTGGGTCAGGGTTAAAGGGAGAACAGCGATGGGTGACATTATTGTGGGGATCTGTTACAGACCGCCTGACCAAGAGGACTTGCTGGACGAAGCGCTCCATAGGCAGATAGGAACAGCCTCACGCTTGCAGGCCCTTGTTCTCATGGGAGACTTCAACCACCCTGATATCTGTTGGAGGGATGGTACGGCCCGGCACAAGCAATCCAGAAGGTTCCTCGATTGTGTGGAAGACAACTTCCTTCTGCAAGTAATAGAGGAGCCGACAAGGAGAGGTGCCATGCTTGACCTCGTCCTCACCAATAGGGAAGGGCTGGTTGGAAATGTGACGCTCCAGGGCAGCCTTGATTGCAGCGATCATGAGATGGTCAAGTTTGAGATCCTCAGGACAGTGAGAAGAGCGTGCAGCAAGCTCACTGCCCTGGACTTCAAGAGAGCAGACTTTGGCCTCTTCAGGAACCTGCTCAGTAAGTTTCCATGGGATACAGCCCTAGAGGGCAGGGGGGCCCAAGACTGTTGGTTGATATTCAAGGATCACCTGCTGCAAGCTCAGGAGCGATGCATCCCAACTAGAAGGAAGTTTAGCAGGAGGGCCAGGAGACCTCCTTGGATGGATAGGGACCTGCTGAGCAAAATTCAAAGGAAAAAAGAGGCTTATAAAAGGTGGAAGCAAGGTCAGGTGGCCTGGGAAGAATACAGGGATGTTGTCCGGGAAGCTAGGGACCAGGTTAGGAAAGCTAAGGCCCACTTAGAATTAAACTTGGCTAGGGATGTTAAGGATAACAGGAAGGGATTTTATAGGTACATTGCCAATAAAAGACAGGTTAGGGACACCGTGGGCCCTCTCCAGAAGCTATCGGGAGAACTGGCTACCCTGGATTTGGAGAAGGCTGAGGTTCTTAATGACTTCTTTGCCTCAGTCTTTACCGGCAAATGCTCTGACCACACCACCCAAGTCTTGGAAGGCAGACGCGGGGACGGTGAGGGTGGGGACCCTGGGCCCACTGTGGGGGAGGATCTTGTTCGGGACCACCTTAGGAACCTGAATGTATACATGTCCATGGGACCGGATGAAATCCATCTGCGGGTCCTGAAGGAGCTGGCAAATGAAGTTGCTAAGCCACTGTCCATCATATTTGAAAAATCATGGCAGTCAGGTGAAGTTCCCAATGACTGGAAAAAGGGAAATATAACCCCCATTTTTAAGAAGGGGAAAATGGATGACCCAGGGAATTACAGACCAGTCAGTCTCACCTCTGTGCCTGGCAAAATCTTGGAGCGGATTCTCCTGGAAGGCATGCTAAGGCACATGAAAACCAACAAGGTACTTGGTGATAGCCAGCATGGCTTCACTAAGGGGAAATCCTGCCTGACCAATCTGGTGACCTTCTATGAAGGGTCTACGGAACTGATGGACAGGGGCAGAGCAGTTGATGTCATCTACCTGGACTTGTGTAAAGTCTTTGACACTGTCTCACATGACATCCTTCTCTCTAAGTTGGAGAGACATCAATTTGATAGGTGGACCACTCGGTGGATAAAGAACTGGCTGGATGGCTGCATGCAAAGAGTAGTGCTCAATGGCTCAATGTCCAGCAGGAGACCAGTAACGAGTGGTGTCCCCCAGGGATCGGTGTTGGGACCGGTCATGTTCAACATCTTTGTGGGTGACATGGACAGTGGGATTGAGTGCGCCCTCAGCAAGTTTGCCAATGACACCAAGCTGTGTGGTTTGGCTGATATGTTGGAGGGAAGGAATGCCATCCAGAGGGACCTTGACATGCTTGTGAGGTGGGCTGATGCCAACCTGATGAAGTTTAACCATGACAAGTGAAAGGTCCTGCACCTGGGTCGGAGCAATGCCAGGCACAGCTACAGGTTGGGCGGGGAGGAGATTCAGAGCAGCCCTGCAGAGAAGGACTTGGGGGTGTGGGTTGATGAAAAAATGAACATGAGCCAGCTGCAGTGTGCGCTTGCAGCCCAGAAAGCCAACCGTATCCTGGGCTGCATCAAAAGGAGTGTGACCAGCAGGTCGAGGGAGGTGCTCCTGCCCCTCTACTCTGCTCTCGTGAGACCTCACTTGGAGTATTGTGTGCAGTTCTGGTGTCCTCAACATAAAAAGGACATGGAACTGTTAGAACAAGTGCAGAGGAGGGCCACGAGGATGATCAGGGGACTGGAGCACCTCCCGTATGAAGATAGGCTGAGAAAATTGGGGCTGTTCAGCCTGGAGAAGAGAAGGCTGCGTGGAGACCTCATAGCAGCCTTCCAATACTTGAAGGGGGCCTATAGGGATGCTGGGGAGGGACTCTTCATTAGGGACTGTGGTGAGAGGACAAGGGGTAACGGGTTTAAACTTAAACAGGGGAAGTTTAGATTGGATATGAGGAAGAAATTCTTGACTGTAAGGGTGGTGAGGCAGTGGAATGGGTTGCCCAAGGAAGTTGTGAATGCTTCATCCCTGGCGGCGTTCAAGGTGGGGTTGGACATAGCCTTGGATGGCATGGTTTAGTGGGAGGTGTCCCTGCCCATGGCAGGGGGGTTGGAACTCGATGATCTTGAGGTCCTTTCCAGCCCTAACGATTCTATGATTCTATGTCTTATGAAATTTAACCCATTGTTGCATTTTGCTGTCCTATCCACCATAGTGTTGTGTGTGAACCAGTTTTCGTCTTTGAATGTTTTCTTCTGTAAGGATAAAGTGTCAGTGAAATTTGGTCAGGATCTTTGGTGTGTTAATTGCCCGGGAAATTGGTTTGATTGGGACCGGACTGAATATTCGGGTGAATTAGTATGAGTAGTTTGTGGAAATCTGGGAGAGTTAAAGAACCAGTAAAGCAATCTAGGGGTTAATTGTCAAAGTAGTGTTCAAGCTCCTTGGCGCGGGGCTCAAACTGTCCTTTGCCCTATCTGTTATCACTGTTGTTTGTATATCCGAGCTAAGTGTCCTGCTTGTTCAAAATATATTGCCTCTTCTGGTGGGAGACAAGCGGTTTACTTACAGAACTGTTTGGAATGTAGGTGTATCCGTTGTGGGTGCAGCACTCCGTTATACCTTTTACTCTGTTCTTGTGGTGGGAGACAAGCAGTTTATTTAAAGAACTGTGTTATTAATTGTTGTTTGTTTGATTGAATTCTAGTCTCTGTCTCAGGTATGTCTTGTAACTGTGTGGAGTGTGTCTATGGGATCCCGTGTGTGTGTGTGTGAACGTGAGATTGATAACAGAAAATCATCAGAGTGGAGATATCTTGAAAAAGAGTCCTTTAGGGTACATTTTGGCACATTGGAAAGCACTGGGAGGTTTCCTGGGGGCTCAGTAAATAAGAAAATATTGATAAAATATTGTAACCAGTGGTGGCCTTTGTATGCTTTGGAAGATCAGGAAAAATGGTCTAAAAATGGAACTCTGAACTAGAATACACTGTTTCAATTAATGTTGTTCTTAAGGCAACAAGGAAAATGGGATGAAGTGATGTATGCAGATATGTTTTTCACTTTATGAATCCACCCAGAGTGGTAGACGGAATGCGAAATTAATATAGCTCTGCCAGATCCTTTAATTTTGGCTTTGGAAAAGGACAGGGAAAAACTGAAAGTTAAGATGGAGAGAAGTTGTTCAGCTTGTGATATTGGGGAAAGATACTTAAAGTTAAAAAACAGTAATCAGAAAGACAGGTTGGAAAATTTTGTATCACAGGTACCTCCAAGAGGAGCACTCTCTGCATCTGTCCTATCTGATGTTGATAAGGAGGAAGATGTCACTGTCACTGGCAACAAGCAGCAGATTCACATTCAGAGTTAAGAAAGGGTTAAAACAGAAGCGCTGTAGCAGAGGCATCTGCAGCCCATGCAGAGCAGGGTGAGCAACTGTGAGGAAAAAAAAAAAAGAAGCAAAACCAAGGGGGAAAGGAGGGGAGCTCTCGCAGCTCCTGTGTTTGAGTATGGGATGAGTGCTGGAACAGGCAGACAAGTGGGAACAGACATGTTGACAGATGGGACTGAGGGCTTGTTGGATACGGGAGTGAAGGAGGAAGCATGGAGAGCGTGTGCTACGGCCACAGCCACCATGGTTGCTTTGAAACTGGTGGAGGAGGGATGTCAGGTGGAGGAGAGTGGATTCTTTTCCTGTGGGATCAGATCGGTGTGCCTGCTGTAAGGAGTTTGGACATTGGAAGTGAGGCTGCCCTGGGGGAAGTGCCATGGGATGACTCTGGTGACTGAATTGGAACTAGACTGATGGGGAATTCACCCTAGTGGATCAACTGGTTATAATAAAGCGAGGGAAACAACAACAGGGTGTGGAATTTTTAGCTGATACAGGAACAACTTTTTCAGTTTTAAATCAAGCCTTAACACCTATAGATGATGATTTTGTAACGGTAAAGGGAGATATTGGCCAGAGAGAAAAGGCATATTTTTATTTTTTTAAACCTCTCAAATTTAAAATGGGAAAACAATTGGGCATACAAATACTCCAGTTGATTCAGGAATACCTGAGGAAATTCAAAGCCAAGTGTATCTGGGAGTATGGGCTTCTGGAAATACCGGAAAAGGCAAAGAATGCCCCCCAATAATGATCAAACTCCGACAAGGAGCACAGCCTGTGAGAATTAAAACAATACCCCATAAGACTGGAAGACAGGGATGGAATCTGACCAATTATTGACCAGTTCATCAAATATGGGTTACTAAAGGAGTGTGAATCAGAATATAACACCCCTATTTTACCGGTCAAAAAGTCAGATGGAAATTATTGAATAGTGCAGGATCTCAGGGCTATTAATAAGATTGTGGAAGATCCATACCCAGTCATTGCCAACCCATATACATTATTAACTAAATTAGTACCTGAATTGGCTTGGTTTACTGTGTTGGACCTAAAAGATGCTTTCTTTTGCATGTCCTTGAGCCCAGAAAGCCAGTTGTTGTTTGCATTTGAATGGGAAAACCCAGACTCTGGAAGAAAGACACAATTAACCTGGACTGTGCTACCACAGGGGTTTAAAAATAGCCCCACTCTTTTTGGGAACCAATTAGCCAAGGATTTTGAACAATGGGAACAGCCGCAAGGAATCAGAGTAATATTACAGTATGTAGATGATTTATTGATAGCCACTGAAACACAAGAAGGGTGTATGGAATGGACAATCAGCCTGTTAAATTTTCTCGGACTTAACGGGTATCGAGTCTCTTTGCAGAAAGCTCAAGTGGCCCAACAGCAAGTCACGTACCTTGGATATGAAATCACTGTGGGCCAGCAAACCCTTGGGACAGCAAGAAAGGAAGCTATCTGTCAAACTCCCCAGCCACAGACTGTCAAAGAGCTCCGTACGTTCCTAGGGATGACAGGATGGTGTCGCCTGTGGATAGACAACTACGGACTAATGGTAAAACCACTTTGCCTGAGAGCAGTAGCAGCAGTCGTGTTGAACATCCAGGAAGCCCATAAGTTTACACTGGGGCAAAAGATAACAGTGTTGGTATCTCACACTGTGTCAGCAGCACTAAAAGTAGGACATTTGCTTTCACCACAAAGTTTCTTTAAACATCAAACTGTCCTGGTAGAACAGGATAATGTGAAAACAGTGGTCACTAACATTATCAATCCAGCATCTTTCCTCACCGGAAATACAGCACATGATTGCTTGGAAACGATTGAAGCAGTCTATTACAGACAACCAGACCTAAAGGAGGAATCACTGGAAGATGCTGAAGGTTCCTGATACAATGACAGAAGCAGCTTTGTCCGACAAGGCATCCGTAAGGCAGGGTACGTGGTGACCACTACTGACTGGGTAATAGAATCAAAAGCCCTTGCCCTAAACACCTCTGCACAAAAAGCAGAAATAATAGCTCTAACTTGAGCATAAGAATTGGCCAAAAAAAAAATATAAGAAGATTAATATTTGGACAGATCCCAAATATGCCTTTGGAGTAGTTCACGCTCATGGGGCTGTATGGAAAGAAAGAGGACTTTTATCCACCCAAGAAAAATATATCAAACATGCTGAAGAGATACTCAAGCTCTTAGAGGCAGTAGAATTACCTGAAAAGGTGGCTATCATGCATTGTAAATCCCATCAAAAGGAATTATGCCCAGGAATTGGACAACGCTATGGCAGAGCACGAGGCTAAAAGAGTGGCTGAGGAAGGCAATTTAGAAGTGCAATCTTTGGTCCCAGATGGTAAAATACAAATTGATTGTGAGCCTAAATACTCCAAGGAAGATCGGAAGCTAATTGATGATTTAGAAGGAAAAATAGAAGAAAGTGGGTGGACAAAGACTCCACAAGGTAAGATGATAATACCATCTGCACTTTTGTGGGCAGTAGTCATGGCATAACATAGGAAATCCCACTGGGGAGTAGAGGCCCTATGCAAATACTTGAACAAACTTATGATAGCCCAAAATTTATATACCACCATTAAGCAAGTAACAAAGCAGTGCGAGATTTGTTTACAGAATAATCACAAGACCAGTCCTAATAGGGAAAGGAAATTATCTGGGACAACAGTGGCGAATTGATTTCTCAGAACTCCCAAGAAGAAGGGGATTTCCATACCTGTTGGTCATGACAGATACCTTTTCAGGGTGGCCAGAAGCATTCCCTTGCCGAACCAGTAAAGCCAGAGAAGTAACCAAAATAATATTACAGGAAATTATACCGAGATTTGGGGCTCCAGCAGTGATCTCTTCAGATAGAGGACCACATTTTGTTGCAACAGTTGTTAAGCAAGTTAATAAACTGTTAGGAATAGATTGGCAGTTACATATCCCATATAATCCACAAGCAAGTGGTCAGGTGGAAAAGATGAACCATCTAATTAAGTTGCAAATTGTAAAATTGGGACAAGAGGCTAATTTGCCCTGGCCCCAATCTCTACCTCTGGCTTTACTGAGAATTAGGACCAGACCTAAAGTGAAAATCGGCCTGAGTCCTTTTGAAATACTATATGGAAGACCATATATTGTTCAGGTTGGAACTTCAGCACAAGTAGGGGAGGAGGTCCTCTACAACTATGTAATGAGTATGCAAAAACAACTAAGAAAAATAGAAAGACCAGTCCTGGTGTCTAGGGCTCGAGGTCTTGATGGACCTGTGCATAATATTAACCCTGGAGATTATGTATACATCAGGTCTTTTGCAGATTTACCTTTGGAACCAAAGTGGGAAGGTCCATTTCAGGCGTTGCTGACTTCTCATACAGCCATCAAGATTAAGGAACAAGCATCATGGATACACCAACCAGCCACGATGGAAAGCAATAACCCTAATTACTTGTGGCATGATACAGTGTTCTTTTTGGTGTTGTAAAAGGTCTGTAATTGATTATGAGGACTGGAAAAGATGTAAGGTCATACAAGAACTTGAAAGTGGTAAATATTTTGCCAGAACTCCTGAGTAAAATTGAGTTATATAGCAAAAGAATTTGCAAAGGTAAAAGAAAAGGGGGGACTTGATGTAAGGAAAACAAGTGCCAGGAAAACATAGGATTAAAACACTCTTAATTTAACTTAGGTCTAATACAATAAGGTTTGTGTTGTAAGTCTGTGGTGTGATCACAGAATTCAGTAGTCTTACTAACAAGAGTGAATTATTTCTTTTCATCCTTCTAATGAGTGAATTTTCATACCATCTGTGGAGACGTAAGGCATGAACCCCGTTTCTGGTCATGAAACGAAATCCTTTATTATCTGATGGTCCAGGGTTGATATAGGCTTTCTGAAGTACCCGCGTGTACGAGCGGCTAATACAATTGGTTCACTAACACCCCCCACGTGGGTCTCTTCACTTCTTCATTGGTGGATATCTTGCTCACTGGTTGCCTTGATTGGCTGCTTGCTTCTCGCTTCTCTCTTCCTTCTTATCTTGCCCACAATACTCCCAAAACTTTCCCATCAACATTCCTCAGCTGTCTAAAAGCTTTCCCAGGAGCTAGTCCAACTCAGAAATCTTTCACATTTACACCCACATCTCCCCCTTTTTGTTTTTCTAAAGACCTAACCTTCTTTAACATCTTATCCAGTATATCTTGCATGCAATTTAGCAGATAAGGAACAGAAACCTAATACAAAGGAAAATATTTGTACAAGATCTTGCACAACAGAATAGAAAATATCAATACAAGAAGTTTTACATTTCTACCATTCTACCCTTCTTATAATTGATACAGTAATAATGCTACTATTAGACCATGGTCTCTCTACTAAACATTTATGAAATAGCTGTGTTACTGACTATACTGAATTACAGAGTTATTTGGCTTAGTGTTCTGGTTAAGTTCACCCATATGTCGAAGCTATTCCAGGGCGTCCGTTGCATTGTCGACATCGATGTGCTGCTGACTACCCCTGGATTCTGCTTCTGTAACCGCAGGATGGTTCAAAACAGGCCGTACCAGCCGTGCGGGTATCCACCAAGGACCATGATCTGTGGAGACACAAACATACCCTCGTCCACAGGTTATTAGTGGATGTGGTCCTTCCCAGAGAAGCATTTGTGGTGATTTTACCCAAACCTTCGGTTGATGAACCCCTATAGGATTAGGCAAAATTTTGCTGTGCAACAGGATATGTCTGGTAATGGCTACGGTCTCATTTCCCTCTCCAATCGTCAAAAAATTTAATACATAAATTGCTTTATACAGTCGTGCCTGTGGCGATTCTCCCTTCATTCCCCCTTTTTGTTTTTCTAACAACATTTTTAGTGTTAGGTGGCATCGTTCAACAATGGCTTGTCCTTGTGGTGAGTATGGAATCCCTGTCTTGTGTTTTATCCCCCAAGTGTTTAGAAATGTCTCAATTACCTTACTATTATAGGCAGGGCCATTGTCCGTTTTTATTTGTTTTGGAACTCCTAGAGCTGCAAAGGCATCACGCCAATGACGAATAACATCACGGACCCTCTCACCTGTTTCTGCTGTGGCCCAGACCATATGTGAAAATGTATTGATGGAAATGTGGACATACTTTTGTCTCCCAAACTCAGGGATGTGAGTGACATCACTTTGCCATAGCTGTAAGGCACTGGTGACACGAGGGTTTACTCCAGTATGTGGGTGTGTTGCAAATGGCTGACAGTCAGGGCATGTTTGTACTATTGTACGCGCTTCTGACCAAGAGAGAGAAAACTGTTTCCTGAGTGATCTCGCTGATTGGTGGTAAAAAGCATGTGATAATCTAGCCTGTTCTAACTGATTTGGTAGAGGAGTTGCTACTACAGGAGCCGTTAACCTATCAGCTCTTCGATTTCCCTCTATGATAAATCCAGGCAAATCTGTATGGCTACGGATATGCAGAACATAATAAGGTGTCATGCATTCATCTAATAGCATTTTTAACATTTTTAAATAATAGAATAAAGTAGGATTGGTAACTTCCTTCAGCCATGAATTTTCAATTCTAGTAACAACTCCAGCAACATAATTTGAATCAGTGACAAGGTTCAATGCTCGGTGACAATGCTGAAATGCAAACACTACTGCAGCTAATTCTACAATTTGTGCTGAGCCCTGAACTTTTTGTTCTTCATGATGCCATTCGTTATTCTCAAACCAAACTGTGATTGCTCTGCCTGTTTTACCTGAACCGTCTGTAAAGTAAGTTGGACCTTCTACAGGGTTAAGTTGACAATTTGAAACTAATTTTATCTCTATTTCTGTTGTCAGGGAGAATAGCTTATGTGGTGGGTGATGTGGAGTAACCTTTCCACCAAAATTTGTCATTGCTATTTGTAGTTCTGTGTTATTCTGAAAAGCCCACTGAAAATATATCTTGGTTAAGGGGAGAGAGATAGTGTCTGGCTTGTGTCCTGTTAATTCTGTTGTTCTCTGTCTGCCACGACACACTATGTGTGCTATCTGTTCACAAATAGTAACTATGGTTTTGGAGAATTGGTATGGTAAAAAGATCCATTGTAAGACACGTAGTGGATCCTTTTCCCTTGAATCCCATTGACCTACTAATCCTTTGAGGGACCTAGGCCCTTGGATAACATACAGAGCAACTGGGAGTTGGTAATCTATCCTTGCAGCTTGTCGATTGGTTAAAGCTCTGTTAACTTGTTCAATTGCATACTCAGCCTCCAGAGTTAACTGTTGGGGTGAGTTGAAGGCAGGTTCTCCCTTCAATAATTCAAATAGAGGTTGAAGGGTATTCTTGTCTATACCTAAAAGGATTCGTACCCAATTTATAGTGCCAGTTAATTTCTGTACATCGTTTAGGGTGTTAACTTTGACATCGATCTTTAGCAGTTGAGGCACTACAGTCTGCTGGAGGATTTTCCATCCCAGATATTTCCATGGGGGTTGCTGTTGTACCTTTTCAGGAGCAACAACTAACCCGTGCTTTTCAAGGCAAGATTTAGTGCTGGAGGCAATTTCTATTAGTTTCTGTGGTTCCTGACAGGCTAACAAAATGTCATCCATATAATGATAGCAAATAGCTGTTGGATATGTCTTTCTTACCTCTGATAATGCCTTAGCCACATATAACTGACATATTGTCGGGCTGTTTTTCATACCCTGTGGTAATACAGTCCAATGATAACGCTGTGCTGTTCCCTGATGGTTAACAGAGGGAATAGAAAAAGCAAACCTTGGAGCATCTTCAGGGTGTAGGGGAGTAGTGAAAAAACAATCTTTGAGGTCCATAATGACAATGTTCCAATTCTTTGGTATCATGGTTGGGGAAGGCAAACCTGGCTGTGTGGCTCCCATGTCCTCCATGACATTATTAATTGCACGAAGGTGATGTAAAAGATGCCATTTCCCTGATTTTTTCTTAATTACAAATACTGGTGTGTTCCAGGGACTTGTGGTCGGAACCAAGTGTCCCAACTTCAATTGTTCTGTTACCAATTCTGTTAAGGCGTGGGTTTTTTCCAAATTTAGAGGCCATTGATCAACCCACACTGGTTTTTCTGTCAGCCACTTTAGTCTGATTGGAACATTCTCAACAATGACCCCAGTTAAAAAGGCGGTGTTGCTATCGAGACTCCCCACATGCATAAGACATCCCTTCCCAAAAGGTTAAAAGGACAGTTCACTACATATGGGCGGAGGTTCGCAGTGTGCCCTTCAGGATCTATTATCTGGATAACCGATGCACTTTGACGTGGTGTTGATATTCTTCCTATTCCTGTTAGATCCGTTGCTGATGAAACTGTCTCCCAATTTGATGGCCAAAAGGAGGCGCCAATGACTGTAACATCTGCTCCGGTGTCCAGTAGGCCTTTAAGTTTGATAGTGCTGGGTTTATGCTGGGGGTTTCGCACTTCACATTCGATGGTTGGCCGTTGTTTTGCTAACGACTGTGTCCATAAAATGTGTGGCTTACCATTAGGCCCAAAGCCACCTGTTCCCCTGCGCCTGTTTTCCTCCGAGGGAGCATTTACTGTACGTGCACAAAATAAGACAATTTGGCATATACGTTCTCCCGCGGGGACTGTTACGGGTGGGGATGGGGTCCAGCCCATTGCTTGTACTTGTCCTTCAAAATCAGCATCAATTACCGCAGGCAAAACAAAAAGACCCTGTAAGGTAACACTAGAACATCCCAATAATAAGGCACTAAATCCATTACCCAACGGACCTTTCAGTGCAAGCGGCACCTTTCGCACTTTGGTGTCTGCTATGTTTACTTCTGTTGCTGTAGGGACATCCACTCCCGCACTTCCAGGGGTGGAGGAGCAGAGGCGTGCCAGACCCATGTCGTTGGCGAATTGGGATTGTGTGGGGCGGAGACTTCGTGTATCTGTGCGCGGCTCCGCGACGCGCTCCGCCTCCCGTTTACCGAGACCAGAAGTAGGTCCCCGTTGGCGTGGTACTTTGATCGGCAGTGCTTAGCATAGTAACGCCCCTTCTTGCAACGTGGACAAGGATTCGGGTCGCCATCTTGGCTCGCCTGGGGGCAGCTACGCTTAAAGTGGCCGGGTTTGCCACACCTAAAACACACCCGCTGTGCGGTTTGTAAAGCTGTGGCTAAATGCCCCACTAAATTTTCATTAACGTGGTCTATTGAGCCAATACGATTACATGCTTCAATCATATCAATCAAAGTAGGATTTCTTAGCATTCGCAACACCTTCTGACAGTCCGAGTTTGCATTCTCTATTGCTAGTTTCAGTAATAAGGCATCTTTAGCAGCATCATTCTCTACTTGCTTATCGATAGCCGTCTCCAAACGATCTATAAATTGCATATACGGCTCGTCTTTTGCCTGTCTGACACCCGTGAATGCTTTTACGGATTTCTCGACATCTGGCACTTTAAGCATTGCCTTAAGCGCTAGTTCTGCCAACTGGCGTAAAATCTCTGGGGCCAGCCGAGCCTGTAGCTGCGGCGTGTCAACAGGAGGATCGCCCATTAATTGCGCGATTCCGGCCCCCAAGAGAGGGTCGCCGGGATTCCGACTGAGATTCTCAACCGCTGCTATATCACATCGCTCCCGCCAATCTGACAAAAATATCGCTTTCTGGGTGGGAGTGAACAGCATTTCGGCAACGGCTTTGATATCAAACGGAGTCATAGGATCTCCCTGTAATACAGTCTGTAAAAGGCTCCGAGTATATGGTGAGGCTAGCCCGTAGTGCCTAACAGTCTTTCTCAGTCCTTTAATCAGTTCCCATCTTATCGGTTCCTAGTCATTAGGTCGATTATCTCGTATTATTACAGGAAATGCTATATCAAAATGCTCCCCATCCGCTGCAGCGTCATTTTTCAATTTTTGCCAGCGTTTACGAGGGTCGTAATCTTCTCCACCCCAAGCGGCTACGGGGAGTACAGAATGGGGGGGGGGGGGGGGGGGGGCGGTGCCATCTTTGTTAGTGGTGGAGCAGATGGCAGCACCGGCTCCGGAGGGGCAGCGGCAGTCAGTTTGTTCAGATAGTCAGCGCCTGCGCCCCGCGATGGGCTCTGCAGCTTGCTAAGAGCCACATAGAGTAAGTGCCATGTTGCTATCAGCGGAAAAACGTTTTCCTCCCCCCTGCCCGCAGCCTCCCAAAGAGTCTCTTCAGCCGAATCCCACTGCTCCAGCTGAAGCGCCGAATCAACATCAAATCCCCGCCCCTCAAGCCATGCAAGCAGGGCACGAATAGCGTTTTCATCGTACGTAAAGCTCTGTTGCTCTAAAATGTACATTAGTAAAGAAACAGTAGTCTCTTCTTCTGCAGACATCTGCGATCCCATCTTCCTGACCGCTCACCTTTCTCAAAGGTGCTTAATATCCCGGGAATACAGCTCTCTGGTCTGCTGTCGGACTCGTTCGGTCAGGTTCTCCACCGGGGCTCTTCATCCGTTTCTAAAGTCCCTGTTCGGGCGCCATTTGTGGAGACGTAAGGCACGAACCCCGTTTCTGGTCATGAAACGAAATCCTTTATTATCTGATGGTCCAGGGTTGATATAGGCTTTCTGAAGTACCCGCGTGTACGAGCGGCTAATACAATTGGTTCACTAACACCCCCCACGTGGGTCTCTTCACTTCTTCATTGGTGGATATCTTGCTCACTGGTTGCCTTGATTGGCTGCTTGCTTCTCGCTTCTCTCTTCCTTCTTATCTTGCCCACAATACTCCCAAAACTTTCCCATCAACATTCCTCAGCTGTCTCAAAGCTTTCCCAGGAGCTAGTCCAACTCAGAAATCTTTCACATTTACACCCACAACCATCCTTCTAATATATCAGTTAGTTTGGAGACAGTGACTCCCGAACACCTGCTAGCTTGGGATACTCCTTGTCTGCCCATCCTGTCCTGCTTGCAATAAATTTTGTACCAAGGTCACACTGCTCTAAATCTTTGCCAGCTCTCAGAAACTTGCAGATACAGCTGGTTTCAGCTAATTGTGATTACTGGGGCATCCAACTGTGCCAAAGGTGAAAAGTGCACCCTGAGGAAGACTGCTTACTTCATCTTGAAGACCCCTGCCCATGACCATTGGAGGGCAGTGCGCAAGTGCCAAAAGGGAGGAGACTTATGATAATGAGTACCTAAACTCATTGTAATATCCCTGCCGCTTTCTCAGGAACCTAATGAATATACATGTTTGTGTGTAATAAATATCTGCTTGCTTAACCCCTCGGTGTGCAAGTTAGGAGGAATGATCCCCCTTGCACCCAGCACCATAATAAACATACCTGCTTTATAACTCTCCTTGAGTTGTAGAGTCTGATTCCGTGCTTCAGTTGGAGAACCCGTGTTAGTGACACTAGATAATGGTCCCTGGTGGAAAACACAAATATAGAAAAGTACTGTTTGTCCGTGGTTGCTCCTCCCCTGAAGGTCCTGCTTTGGCTTCTCCCTGGAAGGTCCCACTTTGGTTCATCCCCAGAAAAGTCACGACCCTTGGAGACCTTTCTAGATATAGCTGGCCACTTCTTCCGATGTAGGCTAGCCCCCTACGTCAGAATGAGTGTCCATTTTTGCTAGTATAAAAGCCTGAGCCTCAGGCGATGAGGAGAGGCAGAACCTCATAGCACCCAGGTCAACGTTGCCTCCACGGGGATGCCTGCTAAGGTTGAGCCTACCACCTCGCACTGTGATGATGCTTCTCGGAGCTAGTTTCCTGATTGTCATTACATGGTCCTTGGGGTTGGTAAGATAACCAAACATCAGAGATATCCTTTAATGTATCTTTTGTTACCTCTATATTTTCCCTGTATTAATAAACTAGCTATGATTTTTTATTGTGTTGTGTTTCTCTCAACCCGGAATCCTCCAGCTCCGGAACAGAACCCCAAAGGACTCTTTTCACACTCAGTGACAAGTTTCTTTATGCAAGAGCTGGTGGTGTAGTTACCTTCATCACAGCCTCAGTGTGCTCCAGCAGCCAGCCAACCAGGACATGACCCGATTTGTGAAATCATAGAATCATAGAATAGTTAGGGTTAGAAAGGACCTTAAGATCATCTAGTTCCAACCCCCCTGCCATGGGCAGGGACACCTCCCACTAAACCACTAAACCATGCCACCCAAGGCTCTGTCCAACCCCACCTTGAACACCGCCAGGGATGAAGCATTCACAACTTCCCTGGGCAACCCATTCCAGGGCCTCACCACCCTCACAGTAAGGAATTTCTTCCTCATATCCAATCTAAACTTCCCCTGTTTAAGTTTGAACCCGTTACCCCTTGTCCTCTCACTACAGCCCCTAATGAAGAGTCCCTCCCCAGCATCCCTATAGGCCCCCTTCAGGTATTGGAAGGCTGCTATGAGGTCTCCATGCAGCCTTTTCTTCTCCAGGCTGAACAACCCTAACTTTCCCATCCTATCTTCATATGGGAGGTGCTCCAGTCCCCTGATGATCATTGTGCTAGAGAAGTGGGATGGTTGGTCTTGTAACATTTTTTCATCCTTCCTGGTTTTGCTGCTTTCTGGGGCAGAGCAGTGGCATGTAGGAGGCTTGGTTGTGTTGGCCAGGGTTCGTGGTCCTAGAGAGTCCAAGCCTAAACAGAGCCATGTATGATGTGTGTACATTGTGAACTCCATCCTGTTCCTCAGGATGAGCTTCTGTGGACATTGTGTTGGTTCTGCAACGCAGTTGGAGGGAGAGGCGGTGGGAGGAGTGTGCCAGTGATTGGGCTGAATTATTGGCCACGGAGTGAGGATGATGGAAGGCAAGCATGCGCTGCCTCATGACAGGCTGATGCTGGAGGAAGACCAACGGGATGACCTTTGTGGTGGATAGTGAATGGCTGGCAGAGGGGAGAGGAGGTGGTGTAGCAGGTGTTGCTGCCAGCCTGTGCCCTTTGCTTGCTCTATTGGAGTGGGATGTATGCTGTGTGCTGGCGTGGGATGCCCGGCCCTTGTCCAGCACCTCATGCCCCTCTGCTAGTTTAGAAACCAGTTATTTGGCCAATAGCAGCATCTGCCTGGCCAGGTTCAGACCTGCCACGTTACTACAAATGCATCCACCCTGCTGCCTCCCTCTTCTCCAAAGTGCCAGAACAAAATCCTCTGGCACATACAAAGCACTGGGAAAACAAGAAAGGCCAACAGCATGAATTACTTCATCTATGACGTGGACAGAGGAAGAGAGGACATCCTTCTGTAAGGACTCCAGTGCAATCATGGCTAGAGCACTGCAGCCCCAGGTGGGAAGGTATTTGTGTGCCAGAGAGCAGTGGGTGCAAAGTACAACAGCTTGTGAGTTATCGGGGGGGAGGGGGGGGGATTAGGAAAGCAACAAAGAACAAAATTTACGGATGTAACAATGCTCTAGAAATTTAAGAAATTATGATTGGCTTGCCCAAAGTCAGTGTCAGAGCTAAAATAGATCTTCTGACTTCCAAACAAGCTCACAGTGTTAAACTGTTTTTAACTGTCTCTGTGGAAGATGAAAAACAGCAAGAAGAAATGACTTGGGGAAGGAAGTATATAAGACTAAAAGGAACAAAATTAACAGAAGAACATTAAAGAGGAGAAATTTAGGCTCTGACATCTGAAGGAGTTTTCGAGGGGCAAACGCCTGGGTACTGCAGATCCATGTCCCTGAGGGAAGGCCAGAGCTCCTGCTACTCAAAGCCGGAGGCAAAAGTTCTGGCTGCAGCACCCTGGGGTGCACAGAGATCCAGCAGGACCCAGCAGGCGCCTTCACCTCCAGGAGCCAGGCCCAGCCCTGGGCACCTGCTGTCCCCTCGTCCCCAGCACCATTGGGGAGGGAAGCGCCACTGCCAGCACCAGAACTGCCAGCTCAGCAGCATGCAAACCACAACTGGCTCTGAGCCCCTTTCACTGGGGGGCCCAGAGACACCTCACCCAAGACACCAACAAAGCAGAAAGTTAATTTGAAGCTCACAGCTCTGGTGCTGCGCGCTTGTCTCTCCCTCACCCTCCCTCCTTGCTCTCCTTTCTGTGCAAAGCCTGACATCTACAGTTCTGTCTGGTGCAGTCAGGGTGCTGCAATGGGAGCCATGCAAGGACACTGGGGTGGTGGTGGCCAGCCATGCTTTGCTCCTCCAGCCAGCCACCACCATTGGCCCAGCTGCACTAGCTCCTGCACCAGCAGAACAATGCAACCTTAGCCCAGCCAGGGAACACGTGCCAGCAGCAAAGCCCACCCTGGCAACAGTGCCCAGGCAGTACCGCTGAAGCCCCAGTGGCCACCACACGCTGCTGGAGCTCATCTGAGACCAGCTCCTGCCACTGCACATGGACCACCAACACCATCAAACATAGCAAATGGAGGGAGCTACAGCCTCGGGGCATCACCTCTGCAGCCATACTATAAGAACTTACTGCACCTCAACAGCTCAGGGGCAGCCTTTCTGCTCTACTTCTGGAGGTGTCCCAGGGTCTGCGCACCAGCTTCTGCAACACAAGAGGCATGGGTAAAATGCACAAGCTTGTGTGCGCAGCCTGCATCCTTAACATCTTCACACCTCAGCTTCAGTTAGCAGATCCTGCAAATCTCAAATGTGCTCAAGACACTGAACAGCTCTGTGCTTCACACACTCCTTCTGCTAAGTCTTCTGAGCTAACCTCCAGGCCTGCTAGCATATTTTCCCATTATGTGGTATGTCACCAAAAATACGTTGGTGAACAACCTCCACATTCTGCATCATCCCAAACAACATGCACCTGATGGCAGCTCTCAGCCCAAACAAGGTGCATCTGAGTGCAGTTCAGCTGGCTGTGCCTCTGCACCCCCCCTCACCTCCCCCTTCTTCATTCAACTGCACTATAACAAGAAGGAATAGACAAAAAACCACCAAGCCCATACCAGACGTCACAGACATTCAGGAAACCCATCAACCTGACCTCTCAGAATCAAGCACATCATCACAATGATATTATCAACATTTAAGTACATGCTCTGAATTCTGAGGGGAGCATCAGCCTGTTTGCACAAGACAGTCAATGGCAGTGTGTCAAAAGGAGGGTTATAACTCCTGCTACTGTACCAAGCCAACCTTGAGCTACTTCTGGAGCTAGGCTACCACTGGCCAGGGAAGTGCAACTGTGTTCCACAACCTTCCTCTCTTCTGGTGACAGGATCTGATTTCTTTTGGCAGTGTCTATAGGAACACAGACAAGGATTTGATGAGATTGCCAGCAAGAGGTGCAACCAGCAGGGCATAATCTGGTGCATAAACTAGCACAGTCTGGGGCTGAACAGCCAGCAAAAATCATATAAATCATATTGCACTCTGTCTAAGGAGAGGCAGTGAAAAATCCCTTTCAATTACATTCTGTGGAAGAGGTGCTCTCTGCCCCTGCAGCAGAAAGCAATCCATGCCTGGATTGCTTGAAAACACTGGTAGAAATTTACCCCCCCTTTTCCCTCCTTACAACAGACTTAAACATTAGACAAATAATTTAACATTTTATTAGATCACAGCTCTAGAACACAAACCCCTGTTCTGTTCCCAGCTCTGCCAAAAGCATGTTACAGTATATCTCTGCACAGGAACATATCTGCAACAAGTCACTCTACCATCTGGAAAAAACAAAACAAACACCAAACTAACAAAACCCAAACCAAAGACAAGCTAGAGTAACCAATTTTGCCATATGGTCTTTCAGTCCCTTAGGCAGAACATGAGAGAAGCAAGACGTTGCATTATATAAGAGACTCCAGTTAAGATTCTTGTGCATCAGGAGTGTTCAAATCAGCAAAAGACCAAGAGTATATAAAATACTCGTTCTCCAGACCCTGGAAATGTCTCTGATAACACATGGCATGCTCCATATGAGCTTATTCACAGACTCCTGAGGACTAGCAAATTAAGCTGTAACTCACACTTCCTCTAAAAAGGTGATTTTTAGAAGTGTCTATATTCCAACCCTGTAGTCTGAAACACAGAATAAGTCACGTAAAGATTAAAAAAAAAAAAAAATGAATGCTGAATGGAAGTAAAACATATAGCACATAGAATATATGTTAACTCCAGAATACCCTGCATATCAAGCACTCACTACAGCTCTGCATGTTGAATACAAAAAAGTACCAGTACTTTAAAGCCAATGTCTCCACACAGTGCAAGGAGCAGCAGGGGGTACAGCAGGTAGAGTCAAAAGTAGAATTATAGAATAGTTAGGGTTGGAAAGGACCTTAAGATCAGCTAGTTCCAACGCCCCTGCCATCAGCGGGGACACCTCACACTACACCATGTCACCCAAGACTCTGTCCAACCTGCCTTTGAACACTGCCAGGGATGGAGCATTCACAACTTCCCTGGGCAACCCATTCCTCATCACCCTTACAGTAAAGAACTTCTTCCTTATATCCAATCTAAACTTCCGCTGTTTAAGTTTGAACCCGTTTCCCCTTGTCCTATCACTACAGTCCCTCATGAAGAGTCCCTCCCCAGCATCCCTATAGGCCCCCTTCAGGTATTGGAAGGCTGCTATGAGGTCTCCACGCAGCCTTCTCTTCTCCAGGCTGAACAGCCCCAACTTTCTCAGCCTATCTTCATATGGGAGGTGCTCCAGTCCCCTGATGATCCTTGCAGCCCTCCTCTGGACATGCCCCAAGAGCTCCATGTCCTTTCTATGTTGAGGACACCAGAACTGCACACAATACTCCAAGTGAGGTCTCACGAGAGCAGAGTAGAGGGGCAGGATCACCTCCTTTGACCTGTTGGTCACACTCCTTTTGATGCAGCCCAGGATACAGAAGGGTTTCTGGGCTGCAAGCGCACACTGCCAGCTCATGTTCATTTTCTCATCGACCAACACCCCCAAGTCCTTCTCCACAGGGCTGCTCTGAATCTCTTCTCTGCCCAACCTGTAGCTGTGCCTGGGATTGCTCCCACCCAGGTGTAGGACCTTTCACTTGTCATGGTTAAACTTCATCAGGTTGGCATCAGCCCACATCACAAGCATGTCAAGGTCCCTCTGGATGGCATTCCTTCCCTCCAGTGTATCAACCGAACCACACAGCTTGGTGTAATCGGCAAACTTGCTGAGGGCACACTCAATCCCATCCCAAGTTTATCCCATTCCAAGTTTGAACTGGGACATGTGCAATTTTCTTCATTTCTCTTACAAGTTCGTTTACAGCTTTTCCTTCATCATCAATTTCTAAACAACAATTACTAAGGTTAAATTTTCCACACACACCTCCTTCCTGTGCTAACGAATAATCTAGAGCTAAGCGATTTTGATATAAGACGGTTCTCATTTTTGTATTTTGTTTTGCAATCAGTCCTAATGCATCTCCAGTGTGGAGAGCTATTTGACTGTGAATGGGCATGTGAGCAATCCAGACAATTGCTTGACAATTGTAAGGTAGTGACCCGCAGGCATTGAGGCCTTGCCTGAGGGTTACTAAAGTTCATGTACGTGCAGAAGCCTTGGGAAAAGTTAGCACGGAAAACTACTGAGAGAGATACGCAGAGAAGGAATGTTAACTGTAACCTTGAAGCATATGCTGTCATAGTTAACCAATCATTAAGCTGTTACTGAGTGAATCCTATTCTGTATTTAGCCGTGTGAATAATACATGTATCCAATTAGACTTGTGTGTGTTAATGATAGACAAGTAGAGTGCCTATATATACTGAGCTATCTGCGCAATAAACTTTGGCACAAGCCTGATCATATTGGTCTGTGTGCTGTGTCCGGGACTTCTGCGTCAACAAGTGGTGCCCGAACAGGGACCCTCAGATCGGCGTTGGATAAAACCGACGAGACCGACAGGAAGGAGGGGGCAGAAGCCGGTCGATATCGGGTGCTGCCCCGGCACTCGGAAGTCGCGAGCGCAAAAAGTTTGGGAATCTCGCCCTGATCAGGTGAGCGGCCGGGGAGGAGATGGGGTCCACACTGTCCAGGGAAGAGTCAGCAGTGGTGAAACTCCTCCAACACATCCTTTCTGTGAGAGGAGCGAATTATAACGAGCCTGCCTTGAGAGCTTTGCTACACTGGGCAAAGGCAAAAGAGTTGATCCCCTCAGCGGATGCTGCCTTTCAAATCGCAACTTGGGAGAAAATTGGGGCAGTGCTGTGGGAAGAGATAAGTAATGGGTCCAAGGAGGCAAGCAAATACCCCACTGTGTGGAGACTGGTTGTTGACTCTCTGAAAGACATGCAAGCAGAGCAAAAAGCTGCGGCGTCTGCGTTTGCAGCGCTGACTCCGACGGGGGAGTCGGGATCGGCTACTAGCATGCTTTTTACGGGGCCTCTCATACCCGCTGCAACGCCAAGACGTACAGCTGTGGGCGACCGGGGAATATCGGGTCACTCGGCTCCGACTCAAACCAGCGCAGAGATATCTACACAAGTAGCTGATTCGTTGCCGCCGCCACTTTCATCTTCCAGCAAAGACTTGCAGTCTTCGCAGCAGAGATCCACGGCCTCTGCGGCCGCTTCACGGGATCCGTCACCGGTGAGACCATCGCAACTTTTTCCACCTTTACCACCATCAGAGCCGCCATCTCGTTGCGAGCGGATCGACGACCACAACAACGGACTTAAAGAAGTCCAGCTACATGAGTTGTTGAAAAAATTGGAGGCCTTAGAAGTGCGGCTGGACAAAGTGCAGGAAAAGTCGACGCCTTCTCCGCCTGACGGCCCACCTAACTTTCCCGGTTTTAACCCCCCCCTCCTCTTGCGCCGCCAGTGCTGTCGGCAGGGATCGGGGTTGGGGCGGGGGGCAGTCTGGGGGGCCTTGAGAATCCATCCGCGAGGTGGAGAGGGGTAATTCGTGATGCATTGGTTGAGGGGCAATTATTGCCTATGGCTTTTCCGGTTGTAGCTGATAATGGGGGATACGTGTGGGAAGCGTTAGATTGGAAAATTTTAAAAGAAGTTAAAAGTGCCATTTCACAGTATGGCTTGAAGTCGCCGTACTCGCAATCGCTGTTACAGCATATTTTTTCTTCTCATTTGTTCACTCCGTATGATTCTCGAATGGTTGCACAAATGTTACTTTCTCCATCACAACAGTTGCACTTTTATCAAAACTGGCAAACTGCTTGTGATAGAGCTGCCGCAACACCGCGACAACAGGGGGATCCATTATGCGGGGTGCAAGCACAAATGTTAATGGGAGTGGGACCATTTGTGAGGCTTGATTGGCAAGTGCAATTTGCCCATGAAGTCTTGCAATTGAGTCAAGATTTAGCCTTTAAAGCCCTCCTTAGCATACCTGATGATAAGGTTCGGCCTGCATTTACATCTGTGCAGCAGGGACCTACAGAGCCGTACAGCAAATTTAGCGATCGCTTGCACGTCGCTATAATGGCGCATCCTGATTTAGATGAAATCATGAAAAGTAAGTTTTTGGATATGCTTGCATTTGATAATGCTAATGAGAAAACGAAAAGGGCACTCAGTCATTTGCCAAGAGGGTCAAATGCGGCACATCTGTTGGAGGCAGCTGAACATATGCTCGAACAAGAAAAAGCTACTGTAATGGCTGCAGCTGTGGGAGCTGCTGTAAAACCAAGGGTAGGAAAATGCTTTAATTGCAGGAAACAAGGTCACCTTAGAAGGAATTGTAAGAGTCCACCTAATCCAAATCTGATCGGACAAACTACTGCACGGGCAAGGAAATGGTGCATACATTGTAAGAGAAGTTATTTCAATACCCATGAGTGCAAAAACTCGGGAAACAAGTTGTCGAGTGCGATTCACCCGCGCGCGACGACACAAATGCAGGGTGCTTGGACCGCTGCGCAGCCGCCACAGTCGGCAGCGCAGGAGTGGACCTGGCAACAGCAGTAGACATTACTCTGACTTCCACGGAAGTCGTAGTAATTGATTCTGACCAGAAAGGACCGTTAGGGCATGGATTAAGTGCATTGCTTATTGGTCGGTCATCTGTTTCTAGAAAAGGTATATTTGTGGTGCCAGGACTTATTGATTCGGACTATCACGGCGTCATAATAATCATGTTATATACCTTGACCCCGCCTCTTACCATACCGGCAAAGTCAAAAATTGCTCAATTAATACCATTTCAAGCCTGTGTGCCAAAAGCCCAGACTTGTGAAAGGGGACAAGGAGGATTTGGATCAACAGGTACCCCAGAGATTATGTTGGCAATCGACATAGCAAAGGGGAAACCTGAGGAAAAGATAATTATCACCCATCAAAACGGACAATCAATAACCCTTTCTATGTTAATTGATACAGGGGCGGATGTTACTATCATCCTGGCTGTCAGATGGCCAGCAAATTGGCCACTATTACCGGCACACACTAGCGTGATCGGGGTGGGGGGAACTCAGCAAACCATGATCAGTTCAACTCCAGTTTCTTTTGCTTTTACTGATGGCACCGTGGTGACAACTCGCCCATATGTAATGCACTTACCAGTAGCACTAATCGGTCGAGATGTCCTGTCACAAATGGGAGCACGTCTCATAACTAAAAATTTTTAGCAGCGGCCATGGTAGAGCAGCCTATTTTGAAACTCACATGGACCACCACCACTCCTGTGTGGGTGGACCAATGGCCGCTAAAGCAGGAACGGCTGCAAATCGTACAGAATTTAGTACAAGAGCAATTGGATGCAGGACATATAACACCATCTACGAGCCCATGGAATACTCCTATTTTTACAGTTCCCAAAAAATCAGGAAAATGGCGTTTGCTCCATGATTTGCGAGCCGTAAACGCCGTAATGCAAGACATGGGAGCCTTACAGCCAGGATTACCCTCTCCTGTAATGCTTCCTGAACATTGGGATTTATTAATTATTGACTTGAAAGACTGTTTTTTTACAATACCATTACACCCTGACGACGCAGAAAAATTCGCTTTTACTGTGCCAGCTATAAACAAGCAGGAACCTGCAAAACGGTACCAATGGGTAGTTTTGCCTCAGGGTATGAAAAATTCACCAACTCTGTGTCAAACTTTTGTTGCCTGGGCTTTGCAACCCTTTAGACAGACTCATCAATCCCTTTTAGTGTACCATTATATGGATGACATTCTCATAGCAGGAGAAAAACTTGATGTCACTGAAATTTTGCAGGAACTGCAACACACTCTGGGATCAAAAAATTTACACATAGCCCCAGAAAAAGTACAGCGGCAATGCCCTTGGCAATATTTAGGTTGGACAATTACGGGTAGTACCGTACGTCCCCAAAAAATCAAACTGCACGCTGAAATTAACACTCTTACTGATGCACAAAAACTCATGGGAAACATACAGTGGGTGAGATCAATTGCAGGAATCACAAATGATGATTTAGCTCCTTTAATGTCTTTGTTAGGCACCTCTGTTAATGCTAATAGCCGCAGACAGTTAACACCTGAACAAAAATTAGCATTAGAAAAGGTAACAGACAAAATTTTAACAGCTACAGTGCAAAGACAAATAACAGGATTACCTTTGCGCCTGTTAATTGTCCATTCCTCAGCTCAAAGAAAACATTTACTTGGTCTCATTATACAGCAAAATGATAACGACCTTAAAATACTGGAGTGGATCTTTTTATCCTTCCAGCCGAAAAACACCATCTGCACCCGCATTGAACTCTTTGCCAACATGATAATAAAAGGCAGAAAAAGAATCATAGATATGGCGGGTTGGGAAGCAGATGTTATTTACATTCCAATTGTACAGAATTATCTTAACTGGTTGCTGACTACTTCAGAGACATTCCAAATTGCACTTGCTGAATATCCAGGCACACTTAGTAACGCTTATTCTCCAACAAAATTTTTACCTATCTTACAGGACCAGACTTTTGAAGAAATTCCAGTCAGGTCTGAAACCCCAGTAGAAGGGCTTACAGTTTTTACTGATGCTGGGCGAAAATCTAAACGAGCTGCTGCCACTTGGTACACAGACAGCCAGTGGAAACATCATATTTTGCAGGGTCATCTTGGTGATTCTCTACAAACACTGGAGTTAAGAGCAGTATTATGGGTTTTCCAGCAATGGCCAGAAACACCGTTAAACATTGTGTCAGATTCTCTCTGTGTTGTTGGGACAGTGCAACGCCTTGAGCGAGCCATGGTTAAAACTGTGAAAAACACTACCTTGTATATGCTTTTAATGCAGTTGTTACATTTGTTAAACCAGCGGCTAACACCATATTTTATCACACACATTCGTAGCCATCAGTTCCAATATGGTCTGTCTATCGGTAACAACAATGCAGACCAACTTGTTGCTGCAACATGGACAAATCATACAATTAATTTGTTTGAACAGGCACGTCTCTCACATGCTTTTTTCCATCAATCAGCGAGGGTGTTAGCTCGGCAATTTAACTTACCTATTACTGACGCTCGAGGCATTGTACAGTCTTGTGCTTCCTGCCAAAAAATTGGTTTTGGTCTAGGCTTAGGGGTCAATCCTAGAGGATTGGCTGCCTTACAACTATGGCAAATGGATGTCACGCACACTGCTGAGTTTGGCCGTTTAAAATATGTGCATGTCAGCATTGACACCTTTTCTCATGCTATGTGGGCCACAGCTCAAACTGGTGAGTCTGCTAAACATGTTATTAAACACATGCATGCTGCTATTGCTGCATTAGGCATTCCTTTAGAAATCAAAACAGACAATGCACCGGCATATGTGTCACATTCATTTGCACATTTTTGTAATCTGTGGGGAATCCGTAGAGTCGCTGGTATTCCACACTCTCCCACAGGTCAAGCCATTGTTGAGCGAGCTCATGCTACCCTGAAATCGCTTTTGCAAAAACAAAAAGAGGGAGAACAGATGCCATTTGAACGTCTTGCAAAAGCTCTGTATGTATTAAATTATCTGCGTTTAACAGGGAACCGAGAATCTCCACCAATTGTAATCCATCATACATCATTACAATCAAAGGTGCAAAAGGTTGAGGCAGCAAAAGCTCAGTTTAAAGATTTGTGAACAGGAGAATGGAAAGGCCCGGTAGAGGTAAAAATGACTGGCAGAGGATATGTTTGTGTTTCGACAGGTGAAGGACCACAATGGGTCCCGAGTCGGTGGGTGAGGCCATGGAAAGAACATATGGACCAGTCGGATCAGCCACTTTGATAATCATCATGTGGATTTTAACTGTACCCCAGAGAATCCATTCACCACTTGTTTGGTGGCTGTGCCCATAGATAATTGGCCTGTTCCAATGGCTCAGCAGGCAGTTGCACAAGGCACGGGAAAGGTAGATGCCTGGGATGGCTGGATACCTTACCTGCCAAAGAGTTTGTTGGAACCACAAGAATTGGAATTATTAGGGTCTGTAAAAATGGACTATTGTCTATATTTCAATTATGTTGGGAGGAATCAGTCACGAGCTTGGTGGGTTAATGCCACCCTGCCGGTGTATGCTAACCATAGCTCTTGGTGTGATTATACCTCCAGCAACATATCTAAAGCTACTAACCAACCTATTAGCTTGCCTAGTGGTCACTTTTTGGTTTGTGGGGATCGTGTCTGGCCAGGGATCCCTTCTCACATAAAAGGAGGACCATGTAGTTTAGCACGACTGACCCTATTAATGCCAAATCAATCACAAATTTTGCAAATCAGACATAAAAGCAATTATCGTGTAAAAAGAAGTTCACAGGCTTTTAGTAGTTTTTGTAATGATCACATAGAATTTTGGAATAGACCCCTCAGTCGGGATTGCTCACACACTAACTACTTTAAATAGACTAGGTTGTTGGCTTGCAAAACAAACTAATGCTACTTCTGAAGCTTTAAGTAATCTTTTATTAGATGTAAACAGTATAAGGCATGCTACTCTGCAAAGCAGAGCAGCAATTGATTTTTTACTACTAGCCCAAGGTCACGGATGTGAAGATTTTGAAGGAATGTGCTGTATGAATCTTTCTGATCATTCTGAATCTATACATAGAAAGTTACAAGTGCTCTTGGATTGGGATTGGTTTCAAAGATTATTACAGGGTTTGGGGTATTGGTGGTTGGCTAGGAGTACTAATCAAACAAGTTTTAACAGTTTTAATGGTATTGATTATTATTGTTTTAATCTTTTGTTGTTTATGGAAGTGTATTGTCAGTATGCTATCTCGTGCTGTGAATCGGGTCTGGATTGCTCAAAAACAAAAAGAGGGATTTGTGGAGAGCTATTTGACTGTGAATGGGCATGTGAGCAATCCAGACAATTGCTTGACAATTGTAAGGTAGTGACCCGCAGGCATTGAGGCCTCGCCTGAGGGTTACTAAAGTTCATGTACGTGCAGAAGCCTTGGGAAAAGTTAGCACGGAAAACTACTGAGAGAGATACGCAGAGAAGGAATGTTAACTGTAACCTTGAAGCATATGCTGTCATAGTTAACCAATCATTAAGCTGTTACTGAGTGAATCCTATTCTGTATTTAGCCGTGTGAATAATACATGTATCCAATTAGACTTGTGTGTGTTAATGATAGACAAGTAGAGTGCCTATATATACTGAGCTATCTGTGCAATAAACTTTGGCACAGCCTGATCATATTGGTCTGTGTGCTGTGTCCGGGACTTCTGCGTCAACACTCCAGTTTTGTTTACTACTATCTCTACTACAGCTTGCTGTCTAATAATTCTATTAAGCATATATATTGGAGTTCCATAACCCCAGGACCCATCTTCTGCCCACGCAGCAGGATCATAGTAGGCGATTATCCTCTCAGGTGGCCATTCATTGTCTTCCCACTGTCCTATTTGTAGACTCCTTTTATATCGTCTTTGTCTCAATTCATCAGCTTCAGTATACACTGGGACTCCTAATTGCTCTCCCCCATTTATGGGTAACAGGAAAAACCTGGGTCTTATAGTTCCCAACACACAGGATCCTGTCCAATTCTTTGGTAAGTACGCATAAGCTAATCTGCCACAAATCCAATAGTGTCCGTCCGGAGTTGGCCACCCATCTGATATGGTTGTCCCATTTGTCCAATTTCTAAATTGATCAGCCATTTCCAGCGGTTTTCCCCATTTATCCCATTCGTTCCTAGTTTTATTCCATAGGCAACCTCCTTCACATTCCAGGTTACCTACCTGTTTTCCATTTTCCAGATTTGCCAGCAACTTTTTCCAATTATATTTGTTTGAAGTACCCACTGTTGTTTCCTGTTACTTTTTTTCGTTCTGTTCCAAACTCCAGGATCCGTTATATTGCTTTCCATGGCTTCCCATGGCTATCATTCTCCCTGATTAGTTCCTCCACAAATATAACAGTTAGCTACATTTAATGATTTAGCAAAATTTTCAGCCAAGTTTATAAATAGGTTTTTGGCAACTGTTGGAATTTCATATTTTACTCCCATCTCCATTTCATGATAAAATGAGTTGAATAACAGTCGATGCTGGATTGATTCTTTTGTTTTTTCTATTATTTTTATATTAAGGATTACCCCTGGGTCTTCTGTCCCATATATTTGAAGTCCCAATTCGATCTTTTGTTTTTTCCATTCAGCAAGATTTAAAATAGTTATATTAACAGGATTGCAAGTACGGGCCTCACAGGGTGAGGATGTGTGGCCCTTTTCAATTTTTGCTTTTAAGTTAGATCCTGTACAATGGTCAGGACATTTCCATGAGGGAGCTGTGCTCCAACATACACATCCCCATCCGGTAGAACAATAATGCTCACTTTTTGCAACAGATGGATGAGGTTGATAGCAATTACTAGGCATAGGTGATCCCATACATATATATTTTTCACATTTCCCATAATATGTTCTCCAACTCATATCTCCACAGTTCGAATACCAATCATCATCAATTGCATCACATGCATCAAAGATTATAGACATGGGCTTATCCAAATTAGCCGTTCTCTGACTTTTTCCAAGTAATCTGCCTTGGTCTGAGTTTGTCTTTATTTCTATCCAGTATTTGTAAGGAAGTTCCTTCGGATCATAGCATACAACTTCGTCATTTTCCTTGCACAGTGCATACTGGGTTTGGTTCTTCCCACAGCGTTGCCCCTATTTTCTCCCAAGTTGGGATTTGAAAGGCAGCATCCACTGAGGGGATTAAATCCTTTCCCTTTGCCCAATACAGCAAAGCTTTCAAGGCAGGCACATCATAACTCGCTGCTCTCATAGAGAGAATGTGTTGGAGGAGCTTCACCACTTCTGACTCTTCTTTGGTCAGTGTGAACCCCATCTCCTCCCCGGCCGCTCACCTGATCAGGGTGAGATTCCCAAAACCTTTTGCGCTAGTGACTCCCGAGTGCTGGGGCAGCACTCAATTTCGACCAGCTTCTGCCCCCTCTTTCTCGTCGGTGTCGTCGTTTTCTCCAACGCCGATCTGAGGGTCCCTGTTCGGGCGCCACTTGTTGACGCAGAAGTCCCGGACACAGCATAAATGACCAATATTATCAAGCTGTGCCAAGTTTATTGCGCAGATAGCTCAGTATATATAGGCATTCTACTTGTCTATCATTAACACACACAACTCTAATTGGATACATGCATTGTTCACGCGACTAAATACAGAATAGGATTCGCTCAGACCCTCTGTCCACGCGCATAGTGCTCTCCACCTACATTCTACTTGGTGTCCTGCTTAATATATGATTGGTTAATATCTCTCAGCTAAGTGTTAGTAACAGCTTAATGATTGGTTAACTATTACAGCATATGTTTCAAGGTTGCAGTTATCAGTTCTTCCTTTGCATATCTCTCTCAGTAGCTTTCTGTGCCAACTTCCTCAAGGCTTCTGTACGCACACAAACTTTAGTAACCCTCAGGCGAGGTCTCAGTGCCTGCGGGTCACTACCTTACAAATGTCAAGCAATTGTCTGGATTGTTCACAGGCCCGTTCACAGCCAAATAGCTCTCCACACTCTCCCACTTCCTGAAGACTTTCTCCTTTAAACTGGGATTGATATAGTCTTCCATATAAAATTCTACATGGTCTAGCCTCTTCTTTCGACCAAGGTTTAGTTAGAATTCTTAATAGAGCCAGTGGTAAAGCTTGGTACCAATATAAATTCGTTTCCTGACATATTTTACTAATCTGTTGTCTGATCAGTTGTTTCATCTTTTCTACTAGTCCCCTGGCTTGAGGCCTGTATGGAACATGTAGCCAATCAATTTCTAAGTTTTTGCTAATTTCTTCTAACAATTTTGCACTAAAATGCAAGTATCAGTCGGAAGAAATTGCTGCTGGTACTCAAAAAAAAGGTATTATATTGTTTAATAATGTTTTAATTACTTGGCTTGCATTATTTATTCTACAAGAGAATGCTTCTGGCCACCCTGAAAAAGTATCTGTTAATACCAACAAATATTGATAACGTCCTTTTCTCAGTAATTCAAAAAAAATCTATTTGCCCCTGCTGTCCCGGATAACTTCCTCTCCCAATTGTCCCAATTTGATTGAAGACAGAGCTGTCATTGTTTTGTCACTAATTGAACTGTGGGGTATAAATTTCTTCCTATGATCTGTTTGTTTAAATGTTCATACAAAGCATTACTTCCCCAATGAGTTTTGTTATGTTCATCTTGTATCAATTTCCAGAATTGATTATAGGGGATCACTACTCACCCAACAGGTATCTGAACCCAACCCTCTTTGTTTTCCTGTCCTTTGAAATCTTCAATTTTCTCTCCTCCTTTGAATATCAAGGTTTAGATTTCTCAATTGTTAGTTTGCTGTCAGGGATTAAGGACATAATTTTAGATTGTTCAGCTGCTCATTTGGCTTCAAAATCAGCCATATTATTTTCAATTTCCTGATAAGAGTCACCTTGTTGATGCCCTTGACAATACATAATAGCTACTTCCTCAGGTAGCTGAACAGCTTCCAGTAGTCGTAGCATTTCGGCAGCATGTTTAATCTGTTTCCCCTGGGTGTTCAAAAGTCCTCATTCTTTCCGGATGGCACCATATGCAAGGACCACACCAAATGCGTATTTAGAATCAGTCAAATATTTATCCTTTTGTCTTTAGCCAATTCCAGGGCTCTCATTCAGCATGTTTCAGAGGTTTTTTCTTTCAAATCTGGTCGGCTCAAATATACAGTCTCTATAGTGGCCAAGCAGTCATGTGTTAGTAGGTCTGTCAGTTGTTCCTGCAAAAAGGATGCTGGATTCACAACATTAGTGACCACAATTTCTATATCATCGTGTTCCACAAGGGTGGCCTGGTCTTTTAAAAAAGATGTGAAGGAGATAACCAGTGGGCTCCTTTCTGTTCCAGGACTGCTGATAGAACAGGGAACACTAGTACAGTAATCTTTTGTCCCAAGGTGAATTTGCGAGCCTCTTCAGTATTCATGACAACTGCCGCCACAGCCCTTAGCATCCAGGCCATCCTTTGTTTGCTTCATCCAGCTGTTTTGAAAAATACACCACTGCCCTCTTATAGGGTCCTAGTTTCTGAGCAAGGACACCCAAAGCTGTTCCCTGTTCTTCATAGGAATATAGCAAAAAGGGTTTAGTCACACCTGGAAGTCACAGAGCTGCAGCTCTCATTAACTCTTGTTTTTAAATTTCTAAAAGCCCCCCGCCCCCCCCCCCCCCCGAATCAGTCCATTCCAAAGAGAGAGTATTTCCTTTTAACAGTTCATATAGTGGTCTTACCGGAACACCATAACCATGCATCCAAAGTCTGCATCATCCAGTCATTCCCAGGAACGTCCAGAGCTCCTTGATGGTGAACGGTCATGGAGCCTGATAAATAGCTTTTTTTTCTAGTTGTTCCAAGTTCTCTCTGTCCTCCTGTTATTTCATCTCCTAGGTAGGAAACTCGGGTTTGAATTAGTTTGGCCTCTTGTTTGGATACCCGATAAGCATTCGGTCCCAGAAAATTCAATAATCCCACCATTCACTGGATACATTCTTCATTTCTGTGGCAATTAATAGGTCATCCAAATATTGTAACAGTCCCCATCTGAGTGGGTGGTTTCCATGATTCTAATTCCAGTGCTGATTTTCAAAAACGGTTAGATTGTTTTTAAACCCTTGAGGTAATACCGTCCAAGTTAATTGGGTTTTACTTACTGTGTCAGGATTTTCTCATTCAGGAGCAGATAAATTCTGGTTTTCTTTGGCCAATGGTATGCAAAAGAAAGAGTCATTTAAATCCAAGACAGCAAACCATTTCTGATTATTATTCAATTTACTCAATAAGGTATACGGATTAGCTACTACTGGATGAATATCCTCTGCAAATTTGTTGATTGCTCTGAGGTCCTGCAACTTTATTTCTTTACTGTCAAAATATGAGTATTATATTCCAATTCACATTCAATTAATAATCTATATTTTAAACATTTATCAACTATTTTTAATTCCCCTTCCCTGCAATTTTAAGGGATACTGTTTTATTCTAACTGGGCATGCCCCCCCCCTTTTTATTTCTACTTTAACAGGCAAAGCATTTTTTGCCTTACCTGGAACTTCAGATGCCCATACTCCCAGATATACCTGATTAAGTATTTCTTCTATTTCAGGGAGGTCCTCCTGTTCGCTTTTCTGTTGTATTAAAGATAAACTCAAATTCCATTAACCCTAAATTCCATTTTGCCTTCTTTAAATCTGGCATGCATACGAATCTATACATTCCTATTTTCCCAATTTGTACTTTAAGGGTTTCAGCAAGAATGCTTTTTTTTTTTTTTTTTTCTTGGTGGCCAGTAGCTCCCACATTTGCAACAAATTCTTTTCCCTCTGACTTAACACCAAATAAGTTGCTCCTGTATCCAGTATAATTCAACTTTATTTCCTCTAGTTCCTAGTTTTAATTTAACCAGTGGATCTGCTAGGGTAGATTCCTCAGCTCCCTGTCAGTCTAGTTCCAGTTCAGTCACCAGAGCCACCCCATGGCACTCCCACTAAAGCAGTCTCACTTTCAACGTCCAAACTTCCCACAGCACACACACCGATCCGGTCCCACAGGAGAAGAACCCACTCCCTCACCTCCACTCGACATCCCTCCACCTCTGCTTCCCCAGCACTCATCCCACGCTCAAACACAGGAGCTGCCCAAGCTCCCCTCCTTTCCCCCTTGATTTCCCTTAACTTTAAACATCTTTCCCCAGTATCACAATCTGAACAACATCTCTCCAGCGTAGCTTTCAGTTTTTCCCTGTCCTTTTCCAAAACCAAAATTAAGGGATCTGGAGGAGCTATATTAATTTTGCATTACGTCTGTCACGCCGGGTGGTTTCTTAAAGTGAAAAACATAGCTGCATACATTACTTCATCCCATTTTCCTTGCCACCTCAAAAACAACATTAATTGTAAAAATGTATCATAGTTCAAAGTTCCATTTTTAGGCCATTTTTCGGCCATTTTTCCTGATCTTCCAAAGTATACAAAGGCCACCATTGGTTACAATATTTTATCAACGTTTTCTCATTTACCGAGCCCCCAGGAAGCCCTTCCAGTTCTTTCCAATGTGCCAAAAAGCACCCTAAAGGACTCTTCTTCAAGATTTCTCCACTCTGCCCATTTCCCATTATTTTCTTATACACTCAATACACACACACACGCTCTCACACGGGATCCCACAGACACACTCCACAGCTACAACACTTGAGACAGAGACTAAAATTCTATCAAATAACAATTACTAGCACAGTTATAACAGCCTGTCACCAACACCAAAATCACAGGACCAAAATCATCACTATAACAAGCCACATAATAGACATATTCCACACAATTGCTCACAATTTTGAAAAACAAAGACAAAAGCATACACCAAGGACACAAAAACTAATTAGCAGCATGATAGAAATAAAAACAGTTTGCCACTCATTAGTTACTCAAGTACAGCATCAAATACCCTTTTTCAGAAATTGGGTCAGATACCAGAATAATACAACCGCCTTCCCGCATATGACGTCTCCTATGCCTTACGGAACAATTCAGAATATAGAATAGAATCATAGAATAGTAAGGGTTAGAAAGGACCTCAAGATCATCTAGTTCCAACCCCCCTGCCATGGGCAGGGACACCTCCCACTAAACCATGCCATCCAAGGCTATGTCCAACCCCACCTTGAACGCCGCCAGCCATGAAGCATTCACAACCTCCCTGGGCAACCCATTCCAGGGCCTCACCACCCTCACAGTCAAGAATTTCTTCCTCACATCCAATCTAAAACTCCCCTGTTTAAGTTTAAACCCATTACCCCTTGTCCTCTCACCACAGTCCCTAATGAAGAGTCCCTCCCCAGCATCCCTATAGGCCCCCTTCAGGTATTGGAAGGCTGCTATGAGGTCTCCACGCAGCCTTCTCTTCTCCAGGCTGAACAGCCCCAATTTTCTCAGCCTATCTTCATACGAGAGGTGCTCCAGTCCCCTGATCATCCTCGTGGCCCTCCTCTGCACTTGTTCTAACAGTTCCATGTCCTTTTTATGTTGAGGACATATATAGCTGTATACCAAACGGATGCTAGCAGCCGGGTATACGCCTTTACCTACGAGATTTTCCTATCTCGATTTATGGAAGGCTTTCTTATTCTTGTGTACGCCTTATAGAATATTAACCACGTTCCTGCGTTGGACGTCTCCTACGCCTTATGGAATGCTACAAAATAAAATAATCAAAAGGATACCTTTACAGTGATGGCGATGGTCCTTGTCTGCTCCCGCAGTGATCCGAGTGAGTCCAGGGGTCCCTCCGAGGAAATTTGTCCCGGGGGCCCTAGGGAGCCCTGTCCTCAGCGGGTCCTGCAGCTGAGCAGAGAGGGTCCCATCTGGGGTGCCAAATTGATTTGGAGAAAACTCCAAGAACGAACTCGCCAACAAAGTTTTAAGTTGACAAGCAGGTATTCTTTACCGCGGCGCCAGGAGACACGGGGGATAGCTCCTCCAAGCGTGTCTGTCTGTATTGCCACACAGGCCATCCTTATACAGTCACTGGGCATACATACATATTCATGAGGCTACACATGGATTACATCATTTTCCAGAATGTAAGTTGCCCATAGGTATACAAAAGGTGATGATGGTCTTTGAGAGTGGTTTACAGCATTCATACCTGCTGGCAGTCTTTGGAGCTCCAGCTTAATTAACATTACAGGCATAGCAATGATCCTGTCCTTCTATTGAGCAGTTTCACTGCTCCCTCCCTGGACCTCTGCTGGTCCCGGATACTCCCCATCCCCAGATCCTGTTTTTCTACATTTTGTACTAAGGTCTGAAGGACCTAAAACTAAGTCAATTACCTTCAAGCACCTCAGTTATTTTCCATTACAAAGTCACCAGACTTTACAGTTACTTAGAACTGATTACATTTGGTGCCTCTGTCTCATCATGCATATTCATGACTTTCCCAGGAACTAATTATAATATTTGCTTTCTAATTACACATGCACTTTCTTGCTGAGTGGGGGCCTCTGGTGGTCATCGATAGTCTTCCTCACTGTGTTTACTGAATGACGTCAGTGCCTGCACATGCTCACAAGGTCCTAGTGCTGAGTTAGCAGTTGGTATGTCCTTGCTTCTGTTCTGCTCCACGTCCGGTGCCACTCTGCTGTCTTGGTCTTATTTACTGTCTCCTCAGTTGTTATCAGTCCCCTCATGTTCCTTCCCCCATCAGCTGAACATTCCTTTCTTTCTATGTGTTAACAAGTTAGAACAGTTAGCTCTATTTTACTCTGTTAAAGACACACACACTATTATTAGTTTAAACTTACAATTTAAGCCTACAAGACGAGCTCAGCAATGACCAGACAAATTCAGCAGTGTCGTCAGCAGGCAACAATCCAACACTGCATACCATCTCTCCTGCCCTGAGAAACTGTTGCAACAGATGTAAGTGTGCGCTTGCAGCCCAGAAAGCCAACCGTATCCTGGGCTGCATCAAAAGGAGCATGACCAGCAGGTCGAGGGAGGTGATCCTGCCCCTTTACTCTGCTCTCGTGAGACCTCACTTGGAGTACTGTGTGCAGTTCTGGTGTCCTCAACATAAAAAGGACACGGTACTGTTAGAACAAGTCCAGAGGAGGGCCACGAGGATGATCAGGGGACTGGAGCACCTCCCATATGAAGATAGGCTGAGAAAATTGGGGCTGTTCAGCCTGGAGAAGAGAAGGCTGCGTGGAGACCTCATAGCAGCCTTTCAATACCTGAAGGGGGCCTATAGGGATGCTGGGGAGGGACTCTTCATAAGGGACTGTAGTGAGAGGACAAGGGGTAATGGGTTCAAACTGAAACAGGGGAAGTTTAGATTGGATATGAGGAAGAAATTCTTTACTATAAGGGTGGTGAGGCCCTGGAATGGGTTGCCCAGGGAAGTTGTGAATGCTTCATGCCTGGTGGCGTTCAAGGTGGGGTTGGACATAGCCTTGGATGGCATGGTTTAGTGGGAGGTGTCCCTGCCCATGGCAGGGGGGTTGGAACTAGATGATCTTGAGGTCCTTTCCAACCCTAACTATTCTATGATTCTATAATTCTATGTAGCCCGACGTCATGGACTAAAAGATCTCAGCAAACTTTATAGGGACTAAGGAATGACATCTGTCTCTGTGCATGTGTGTTTATGTGTGTATATATATATACACACACACAAATACATCAAGAGTCAAAAAGTGATGGTATATTGAAAAATGCGGGACCTGAGCATGACATGAATGGTATAGAATAAGGGGTGGATACTGTCCTGGGTTCAGCTATAAGTTATTTTTCTCCTTCCTAGTAGCTGGTGCAGCGCTCTGTTTCGGCTTCAATCTAGGAACAATGCTGATAACACAGTTATCACAGTTAGTTGTTGCTAAGTAATGCTTACCCCGATCAAGGACTTCTCAGTTTCTCATGCTCTATCAGTGAGGAGGGGCACGGGAAGCCGGGAGAAAGCAGACAGGACACCTGACTCAAACTAACCAAAGGGGTATTCCATACCACAGCATGTCATGCCCTGGGGAGTTCATGTCATGAACTGGGGAGAGTCACTTGGAAGGCCCACATAGCTGCTTGGGTCAGGCAAGGTATCAGTCAGCAGGTGGTGAGCAATTGTATTGTGCATCACTTGTGTTTATTGATGTTTTTTTCCCTTCCCTTTTTAGTTTTCTATTCTCTCCCCTTGTTATTTATCTTACCATTATTATTAGTAGTAGTTTTGTATTATACTTTAGTTATTGGACTGTTCTTATCTCAACCTGTGGGATTTACATTCTTTTGATTCTCCTCACCATCCAGCTGGGGCTGGGGAGGGTGGAGGAAGAAGGGGGGGAGTGAGTGAGCAGCTGCACAGTTCTGAGTTACCAGATGTGCTTAAACTACAACAAAGAGGCAAGAACAAATCTGGACAAAGACCTAAGTAGGTCAACTAGCCTGCACTTTTTTGCTCCCTGGGTACAGAGAGCAAGCCTAGCAAATGATGTTTATGTCGGATTTGAACAATACAACTGATTGACAATGAACGCTGCATTGCCACTGTCGTAGTTTAAGCCCAGCGGGCAACTCGGAACCATGCAGCCTCTTGCTCACTCCCCCACTTCCTCCTCTCCCTGCTCCCAGAGGGATGGGGAGGAGAATCAAAAGAATGTAACTGCCATGCGTTGAGATTAAGAACAGTCTGGTAACTAAGGTATAACACAAAACTACTGCTGCTACCACCAATAATAATAATGATAAGGGGAATAACAAGGGAAGAGAATAAAATTGCTCACCACCCACCGACTGATACCCAGCCCGACCTGAGCAGCAACCTGGGCCTTCTGGGTAACTCCCCCTCGTTTCTATACTGGGCATGACGTGCTGTGGTATGGAATATCCCTTAGGCTAGTTTGGGTCAGGTGTCCTATCTTTGCTTCCTCCTGGCTTCCCCTCCTCTCTGACAGAGCATGAGAGTGAGAAAGTCATTGATCGGAGTAATAATTACTCAGCAACAACTAAAACCATCGATGTGTTATCAGTGTTGTTTCCAGGCTGAAAGTCAGAAACACAGCATTTCACTTGCTCCTAAGAAGGAGAAAAGTGATTGCTACTGCTGAACCCAGTACAGCCACACAGAGGACACAGCTCTGTAATCAATTAGGAAGCTAAAGCCAAGTCTGACTCTCGGCAACAGGGGAGTGGTATGGGCAGTCCAGGCTGGCATGGGCTGCTATTCACACAGCAACTGCATAACCTCTGTGCAGAAGAAAAAGAACATCTATTCTGAGTTTGTGTGTGTGATGGCGGGGGGGGGGGGCTGCTGAAAGAAGTCATGAAGAGGTGGTGTGCTGGGGCCTATTAGAGTTGAAACCCAGAAAGGATATTCCAGGAACTCCACATCAACAGGAACTCTGTAGCCCCTTGCTTAGCACTGTTTCAAATGGCTAGGGCCCTGCCCTGGAAACAGGCTCAATGCATGAGCCAGGCAGATTTTTCCAATTTCTACTCTGACCAACAAAGTAATTGCTATTCATTCCTCCTATCACTTTCCTGGTGTTCTGAGTACAGCTGTAGCCCACTGGCCAAGGTGCTTGCCCATATGACCTCACACACCCTGCCTCTCATGACTGTCCAGCCTTGGGGAAAATCTCTTGGTGGTCCTCCTATATCGTCGTTTAACCCTAGACAAGACCCAAGCCCAACCCTGCTTAACTTTCAAGATCAGATGAAATAGCAGAAGCAGCAGGCAGATTTCAAGGGTATTCAAAGGCCATCCAAAACTTTAGAATTCTCAAATGCTGCTGTAAATAGCCTGATGGGGGAGCTGGGGGTGTGAGGGGATGTTTCCTTCATAGGTTGACCCTCCGAGGAGGGGAGAAAAAAAAAAAACAAACCAAAAAAAACATGTGTAATTGCTATAAAAATTCCATTATATACCTCCCAAAGTATAGAGCTGATGACCACACTGGGAACACAAGCCAGACCAGTTTCATGATCAATGAGTCTATTGTATTACAAGTCATTACCATAAAGTACAGCAAAACAGGAACCTTAACCCAGGAACCCAGCTGACAATCACTAAAATAGCAAATACTGGCTGTAAGGAAGGTATGACATGCTGAAACTCCAAGATCAAGAGCAACAACTCTGAGAGCAAATAAATCAATGCTGTAACGAGTGACTATTAATCCAAAACAATGACCGATTATCACAAATATGATTAGATGCACTCTGGTCAGATCTGTCATTATCTCAACCCTTTGAGCCCCACGTTGGGTGCCAAAAAGAACTGTTGTGGTTTAAGCCTAGCCAGTAACTCAGAACCACACAGCTGCTTGCTCACCCTCCCCCTTCTCCCAGAGGGATGGGGAAGAGAATCAAAAGAATATAAATCCCAAGGGTTGAGATAAGAACAGTCCAGTAACTAAGGTATAACACAAAACCACTACCAATAATAATAATGATAAGGAAAATAACAAGGGGAGAGAATACAACTGCTCACCACCCACCGACTGATACCCAGCAGACCTGAGCAGCGATCTGGGCCTTCCAGGTAACTCCCCCTCGTTTATATACTGGGCATGACATGCTGTGGTATGGAATACCCCTTTGGCTAGTTTGGGTTAGATGTCCTGTCTCTGCTTCCTCACAGCTTCTTGTGCCCCTCCTCACTGACAGAGCATGAGACTGAAAAAGTCCTTGATCAGAGTAAACATTACTTAGCAACAACTAAAAACATTGGTGTTATCAGCATTGTTCCCAGGCTGAAAGTCAAAAATACAGCATTGCACCATCTACTAAGAAGGAGAAAAATGATTGCTACAGTTGAACCCAGGACATCTGGTAACATATATCAACTTAAAGAGTTTTCCCCCTGAAGTGCAACATCTCACCCTCAACAACAGCTTGGACAGGAACATAAGTAGTAGTTCCTCCCCTTAGGAATTGGGTACCCAGGCATTATAAGTGTATTTTCCATATCCCCACACCCTGCTAGTCCCAGAAGTTTCAGAAGACTGGGATTAGCCATGAACAATTGCTCATCAGAGCTCACCAGGGAGCTGGTTAGGTTCCCACTATTTCCATAGAGATGGATAAGGCTTGAAGAAAAAAGGCCCTTTAGACCAAAATAGTTAAAGCAACCAAGAAGCTCCAGCTTGAACTGCAGAAGCTGGCAGAGCAGCCCCACAAGGATGCAGCACATCATACCATTGAAGTCTTGAGTCAGTTCTGCAAGGTGTCATGAGTAGAAGCTGGCATCTTGCATCAGTTTGAGGCCCTTCAGGTGCTGCTCAAAGATCTCTCTTCCCTCCTGTAAAAAACACAGAACACCTGAGCCCAGCAAGCCTTCACGACATGGCAGCTTCAGTGCTGTCCCTCGGAGGAGCAGATCTCTGGCAGTAGGGACATGGTGACATTGCCACCAGAGGGCAGAGCTGTCCTTAAAATGTTGTGGTGCTCTAGGAGCCCTGATAAAACACACGGCTCAAATTCAGAACAGATGTACAGAGGCTTACCGTGAGTTATTGCTTTCTCTCTCAGGGTCACTCTCCTTTCCTAACTTTCACTCTGATTTGCCTGAACTTTTCTCTTATTATAAAAATCACTTGCAGAAAGGAGCTCTGACTGCCTCTACCTGCTCCCTCATGTACTGCAAACCCCATCTACTAGCTTCTTCACCAGTAACCATTTTCCAGATGAAGGTGGGGGTGAAATGATGCCTGGCAAGTAGTCAAGGAGTGACTCATTCAGCTGGTCCAGGAGGTCCTGATTAAAACAATGGGCTCAGTTACTAGGGTTTTTCCCCCGTCCTCCTTCAGGGCAGCTTCAGAGTTCATGCTTCTGGTGTCAGATTCTATCAGGCATTTAAGGTATTTTAACTGAAAACTCTTGAGGATGGCAGTAAAGCACAGATGGGAGAAGAGCCTGTGCTGGCAGAGCAGGCAGATCTTTACTGCAGCTGAGCCTATGACAAAAACTCCATTACAAATGTCAACACAGCGGACATTGAAGACTCCTAGCAAATGGATTTAAAAAGCATTCAGAAGGAGCAAGTCACTTCACAGGCTGCCTAAAGGAAAATAAGGAGCCTTACAAGGGTAATGAGTGTGATAAACCTACAGAACAAATGGTGCTCAAAGCACATGACAATTTAAGCTCTTATACAAGCCAATTTGCCAATTAGGTGGTTCCCAATTTTCTGGAGAGAAGACACAAACAATTCTGCATCTCCATTGCAAAGAGACCCTCATGGAAGCATTCACCACCAAAGCTGGTACTGGAGCAGAGACACTTAAAAGCAGTGAGTGGTCATTTCAGGGAAACAAGCAACTGTGTTAGCATGTCAAGTCCTTCATCTAGAGCATATAAATAAGAATAAAGGCAAACAGAAGCTTACCAGCTCTACCTTCTCCAAGCTCAGTTTTTTCCCTGCCAGCAAGGACTGGGACACCTTAGACATCAACATTATGGTAAGGACAGGGCAGTAGGTGGAATGTACCTGGAGTGTCAGAAGATCAATGAAGATGTGCCTGTCCAGCCTCCCAAGTCTCATCAAAGCATTATCCAAGACATCAGCACAGTTGGTGGAAGCCAGCACTGTGACATAATCTGTGGTCCCCATTCCTGTAGAAAAAACAAGCAAAAACAAAGGTGAAGGTTTTCACCATGGCAGATGCTGCGTTGCAGGCATACAAAGGGATGGGACAGGGCAGGATGCAGGGAATGTTTTATGAAGCTTTATCACAAAGCCAGAGTGTGTTTACAACATCCTTTGGGACAGCTGAGGCCGAGAAAAAGCATCCTCTCCAGCTAGGAGCACAAGACACCTCCTAAGTCACCCAGGCCGGTCTCTGGTCATCATGGATACTCACAGATTCCCTTTTCATTTACTTCATAAATCTTGGCTTAAAACTTTTTATTCCCCTTCCTTTTGCCACATTTGGCAATTGCTCCAACTAGAAACCAGAACAGAATCTTTATTCTGATGAGTTAGGAGATGCCTCTCACCCCAGGCTTATGTTAATTCCTGCTCTTTTATCTCCAGGTTGTACAAATAATGTTTGCTAGCTAAAACAGCCTTTCCCCCACAAATATTTCTGTGGGAAGCCCTTTCAGCTTCCATTTGCTTTCAGCCTTCTGTGGCTGCATAGTTAATTGGAACGACCAAGCAACCACATTAAAGAAAGAAAGAAAGGTAGAGACTTCAAGCAGCAAGCAACTTTCATTATTTGTGAAGCTACTGTTTATATACTTTAGGCTTACAGCTGTAGCATTACATGTTTTTCTACGATTGGTTACACAATCTTAGCAACAGGCATACTATTGGTTAATAAGTTTCATGAGAAAGTGTGGTTTCTGTAAGCAAGCAAGATTTACAGTCCAATTTAGCAACCTCCTTATCTTAGCTCCTTCTTATCTTCCAGGCCTGCATTCTTGATTCATTAGCTATCTGGGAGTTACTTCTTTTCCACGGTCAGCTGCACAGAGGTAACCAGGAGTTACCCCTGCTACATGGCCAGCTGCACGTAGTTGCTTTCATTCAGAGCAGGCATATGTCTATTCTCTAACAAGAAATCATCCACAGCCTTCAGTCACAGACAGGCTTTCTTCTGACCAGCTCAGGTTAATCATAGAATCATAGAATAGTTAGGGTTGGAAAGGACCTCAAGATCATCTAGTTCCAACCCCCCTGCCATGGGCAGGGACACCTCCCACTAAACCATGCCATCCAAGGCTATGTCAAACCCCACCTTGAACGCTGCCAGGGATGAAGCATTCACAACTTCCCTGGGCAACCCATTCCAGTGCCTCACCACCCTTATAGTAAAGAATTTCTTCCTCATATCCAATCTAAACTTCCCCTGTTTCAGTTTGAACCCGTTACCCCTTGTCCTCTCACTACAGCCCCTAATGAAGAGTCCCTCCCCAGCATCCCTATAGGCCCCCTTCAGGTATTGGAAGGCTACTACGAGGTCTCCACGCAGCCTTCTCTTCTCCAGGCTGAACAGCCCCAACTTTCTTAGCCTGTCTTCATATGGGAGGTGCTCCAGTCCCCTGATCATCCTCGTGGCCCTCCTCTGCACTTGTTCTAACAGTTCCATGTCCTTTTTATGTTGAGGACACCAGAACTGCACACAATACTCCAAGTGAGGTCTCACGAGAGCAGAGTAAAGGGGCAGGATCACCTCCCTCGACCTGCTGGTCACACTCCTTTTGAAGCAGCCCAGGATACGGTTGGCTTTCTGGGCTGCAAGCGCACACTGCCAGCTCATGTTCATTTTTTCATCGACCAACATCCCCAAGTCCTTCTCCACAGGGCTGCTCTGAATCTCTTCTCTGCCCAACCTGTAGCTGTGCCTGGGATTGCTCCCACCCAGGTGTAGGACCTTGCACTTGTCATGATTAAACTTCATCAGGTTGGCATCAGCCCACCTCACAAGCATGTCAAGGTCCCTCTGGATGGCATTCCTTCCTTCCAGCATATCAACCGAACCACACAGCTTGGTGTCATCGGCAAACTTGCTGAGGGCACACTCAATCCCACTGTCCATGTCACCAACAAAGATGTTGAACAAGACTGCTCCCAACACCAATCCCTGAGGGACACCACTCGTTACTGGTCTCCAGCTGGACATTGAGCCATTGAGCACTACTCTTTGCATGCAGCCATCCAGCCAGTTCTTTATCCACCGAGTGGTCCACCTATCAAATTGATGTCTCTCCAACTTAGAGACAAGGATGTCATGTGAGACAGTGTCAAAGGCTTTGCACAAGTCCAGGTAGATGACATCAACTGCTCTACCCCTGTCCATCAGTTCCGTAGCCCCTTCATAGAAGGCCACCAGATTGGTCAGGCAGGATTTCCCCTTAGTGAAGCCATGCTGGCTGTCACCAAGCACCTTGTTGGTTTTCATGTGCCTTAGCATGCCTTCCAGGAGAATCCGCTCCAAGATTTTGCCAGGCACAGAGGTGAGACTGACTGGTCTGTAATTCCCCGGCTCATCCATTTTCACCTTTGTTGTGGTTTAAGTCTTTCAGCCACGCAGTTTTGCTCACTCACTCACTTCCCCCTCTTTCTTCCCTCCGCTCCTGGAGGGATGGGAAGGAGAATCAAAAGAATGCAACTCCCACAGGTTGAGACAAGAACAGTTTAGTAACTAAGGTATAACACAAACCACTACTGCTACCACCAATAATAATAATGACAAGAGAAATATAAGGAAAAAGAATACAATTGGCTCACCACCCGATATCAAGCCCGAGCAAGCAGTGCACCCCCACCGTGCACCCCCACCACCCTTCCGGGCCTCTGCTCTCCGTTTTTACATCCTGGACATGACGTGCTGTGGTATGGAATAACCTCTTTGGTCAGTCTGGGTCAGGTGTCCTGTCTCTCCTTCCTCCCGGCTTCCCCTCCTCCCTGGCAGAGCATGAGACTCACAAAGTCCTTGGCCAGCCTAAACATTACCAAGCAGTAACTGAAAACACTGGTGTTATCAGCACTGTTCCCAGGCCCAAAATCAAAAACACAGCGCTGCACCAGCTACCAAGAAGGAGAAAAATGACTGCTACTGCTGAACCCATGACACCCTTCTGAAAAATAGCTCTGCAGTGATGAATAACATACACTAGCTCAAGCCATAGTCAAAGAAGGTTTTGTCTCCAGGTCTTAAAGATGAAGGAAGCACCAGGATTTACCAGCTGTGTGAGAGCAGCCTGCAGTACAGAGGCATCAAAGGCAGACAGGGCTTCCTGGGGAAGCCAGAGAGCACTAGCATCTGGGAGAGTCCAGAAAGGGGCAAGTGGTTGTGCTGCTTGGGGAGATCATGTTGAGTCACTGAACCACACTGCTTATTTATGACATTCCACCAGGTGCCCACAGTCACCTGCTTACAGCAGATTCAACAGCCCTGGCACATAGCAGCCTTCCCAGGGAAAGGATGTGTTAGTCCCATGTACTTTCTTGGCTGCCAAGTCACATGCTGCAGAGAGGCAGCTTTATGCACATAAGCTGGACGGGTTTCAGCTCTTTCCAGCTCCATCATAAGAGCTGCCAAATGTGTCAGCATACAAGAGCTCATCAGAGAGATTAAAGTAAATCAGAGGACTGGTTCTATCAGCTTGTGCTACAGCAAACCTCAGTTCTTCCTCCCTGCAGGATGCTGTCTAAATAAGCTCCTAGAGAGGATAAAGCCAGCCATCCTGCAAGCATGTGTTATGTTTCACTTTGGAGTGTGATAAATAAGCAGAGTGACTGCCAGGCACTTGGGGGATAGCAAGCTTCATTCACACGGCAGGATTAGATGGTATAGTACATTATCTGCTTTGCAGCTGGGAAGACGCTCTTAAAATAGGTCTGACTACCAGAACAAATGAAAAGAGAAACAAACCAACCACCTCCCAGAACCACTGAGAGCATCCTCCTCACATCAGCTTCTGCCCCACTTGCTCTCAAGCCTGTATCCCAGCGGTGCAAAACACTGCTCCAAGAAATCCATTACTGCAGCCTCTGATTCATATTACTGTTCCCAATGCAACATCGCCTGGCATGTCACAGGATTTGGCTTTCACAAGAAAAGACATAGACTGTTCCTTTGGCTAAAAAACATCACCTGGGTCACATCAACAAACAAAAAAACAGCTCTGAAAATTTAGCCTAAAGAGAGCTTCGTATCTACAGTGTTTACAACTGAAGCCACTTGCAAAAAAGGGTCTACTTGAGCTGGCAAGTGCTCTGCTCCCCACTGATGCAGCACACTACTTTGCTGGGTATCTCACCTGCATTATTACACTGTGTAATTCTCTAGCAATTTGTTCAAAAGCCTTCTGGACATCATCTGTGAACAGTATCATTAAAAGAGAGCCACTTTTGTGAGGGAAGCCTCAGGGTCATAATCTTGCATACAGCAAGTCTTGTCTGAGGACTTGAGGTAAAGAGCTGCCACTGAAAACCCCCCTGCATTTTCAGTCACAACACAGATCAGCCCAGGACTGTCAATCTTCTCTCAAATGCATTCAGAACAAAGGAGATATTTGGGTCACATTCCTCCTCTGCTTGGTTGTGTTTTGTGAGGGAAGATTCACTATTCAAACCAGGTCTTCTGGTAGTAACAAATTAACTCTGCTTGCCTTTAGGTAGCACTTACTGGTCTACTACTTCAAGCTGTCGGGGAAGTAACTAGAAGAATGGAAGATTCAAAAAGAAATCTCCACAGGAGGATAATGGTATGTATGTGCCAGAAAGATATTTAATGAAACAAGCCACATGTGTGTGAGGGGTAAGGGTAGACAGCATGTAAGGTCCACCTTAATGCTTCTGTCTCTGGGTACTGTAAGCCTGTAACTTAACACCTCTACACGCCTATGGCAAAGAATGAGTTTGAAGGGGTGTTTTGGCTTAGGGGATACAATTCCTAGAGGGCAGGGGGGCCCAAGACTGTTGGTTGATATTCAAGGATCATATGCTGCAAGCTCAGGAGCAATACATCCCTACTATAAGGAAGTGCTGCAGGAGGGCCAGGAGACCTTGGATGGATAAGGACCTGCTGAGGAAAATTCGAAGGAAAAAAGAGGCTTATAAAAGGTGGAAGCAAGGGCAGGCGGTCTGGGAAGAATACAGGGATGTTGTCCGGGAAGCTAGGGACCAGGTTAGGAAAGCTAAGGCCCACTTAGAATTAAACTTGGCTAGGGATATGAAAGATAACAGGAAGGGATTCTATAGGTACATTGCAAATAAAAGGCAAGTGACAATGCGGGCCCCTCCAGAAGCTATCGGGAAAACTGGCTACCCTGGATTTGGAGAAGGCTGAGGTTCTTAATGACTTCTTTGCCTCAGTCTTCACTGGAAAATACTCTGACCATACCACCCAAGTCTTGGAAGGCAGATGCAGGGACTGTGAGAATGAAGACCCTGGGCCCACTGTAGGAGAGGATCTGGTTCGAGACCATCTTAGGAACCTGAACGTACACAAGTCCATGGGACCGGATGAAATCCATCTGCGGGTCCTGAAGGAGCTGGCAAATGAAGTTGCTAAGCCACTGTCCATCAAGTTTGAAAAATCATGGCAGTCAGGTGAAGTTCCCGATGACTGGAAAAAGGGAAATATTACCCCCATTTTTAAGAAGGGGAAAATGGATGACCCAGGGAATTACAGACCAGTCCAGCCTCACCTCTGTGCCTGGCAAAATCTTGGGGCGGATTCTCCTGGAAGGCATTCTGAGGCACATGAAAAACAACAAGGTGCTTGGTGACAGCCAGCATGGCTTCACTAAGGGGAAATCCTGCCTGACCAATCTGGTGGCCTTCTATGAAGGGGCTACGGAACTGATGGACAGGGGTAGAGCAGTTGATGTCATCTACCTGGACTTGTGCAAAGCATTCGACACTGTCTCACATGACATCCTTGTCTCTAAGTTGGAGAGACATCAATTTGATAGGTGGACCACTCGGTGGATAAAGAACTGGCTGGATGGCTGCATGCAAAGAGTAGTGCTCAATGGCTCAATGTCCAGCTGGAGACCAGTAACGAGTGGTGTCCCTCAGGGATTGGTGTTGGGAGCGGTCTTGTTCAACATCTTTGTTGGTGACATGGACAGTGGGATTGAGTGTGCCCTCAGCAAGTTTGCCGATGACACCAAGCTGTGTGGTTCGGTTGATATGCTGGAAGGAAGGAATGCCATCCAGAGGGACCTTGACATGCTTGTGAGGTGGGCTGATGCCAACCTGATGAAGTTTAATCATGACAAGTGCAAGGTCCTACACCTGGGTGGGAGCAATCCCAGGCACAGCTACAGGTTGGGCAGAGAAGAGATTCAGAGCAGCCCTGTGGAGAAGGACTTGGGGATGTTGGTCGATGAAAAAATGAACATGAGCTGGCAGTGTGCGCTTGCAGCCCAGAAAGCCAACCGTATCCTGGGCTGCTTCAAAAGGAGTGTGACCAGCAGGTCGAGGGAGGTGATCCTGCCCCTTTACTCTGCTCTCGTGAGACCTCACTTGGAGTATTGTGTGCAGTTCTGGTGTCCTCAACATAAGAAGGACATGGAACTGTTAGAACAAGTCCAGAGGAGGGCCACGAGGATGATCAGGGGACTGGAGCACCTCCCATATGAAGATAGGCTGAGAAAATTGGGGCTGTTCAGCCTGGAAGAGAAAAGGCTGCGTGGAGACCTCATAGCAGCCTTCCAATATCTGAAGGAGGTCTGTAAGGATGCTGGGGAGGGACTCTTCATTAGGGGCTGTAGTGAGAGGACAAGGGGAAATGGGTTCAAACTTAAACAGGGGAAGTTTAGATTGGATATGAGGAAGAAATTCTTTACTATAAGGGTGGTGAGGCACTGGAATGGGTTGCCCAGGGAAGTTGTGTGGAGACGTAAAGCATGAACCCTGTTTCTGGTCATGAAACGAAATCGTTTATTATCTGATGGTCCAGGGTTGATATAGGCTTTCTGAAGTACCTGCGTGTACGAGCACTAATACAATTGGTTCACTAACACCCCCCACGTGGGTCTCTTCACTTCTTCATTGGTGGATATCTTGCTCACTGGTTGCCTTGATTGGCTGCTTGCTTCTCGCTTCTCTCTTCCTTCTTATCTTGCCCACAATACTCCCAAAACTTTCCCATCAACATTCCTCAGCTGTCTCAAAGCTTTCCCAGGAGCTAGTCTAACTCAGAAATCTTTCACATTTACACCCACAAAGTTGTGAGTGCTCCATCTCTGGCAGTGTTCAAGGCTGGGTTGGACAGAGCCTTGGGTGACATGGTTTCGTGGGAGGTGTCCCTGCCCATGGCAGGGGGTTTGGAACTAGATGATCTTAAGGTCCTTTCCAACCCTAACTATTCCATGATTCTATGATTCTAAGATACATTATGAAACTGATTCTGTGCCGCTTTGTATCCTATGTAAATAATGTCATTGACATTTGCCTTAGTTTTTCTGATTTGCAAAGGGGAACAGGAGAATTAGCTATTAGTTTGGAAGTGTCGTGGTTTAAGACCACCTGGTAACTCAGAACCATGCACCACTCACTCCTCCCCTTCTTCCCCCCCCCCCCAAGGGGTAACTCCCACAGCTTGAGATAAGAACAGTCCAGTAACTAAGGTATAATACAAAACCACTACTGCTACCACCAATAATAATGATGACTTAATAATTTAAGCCCAGCTGGTAACTCAGAACTGTGCAGCTGCTCACTCACTCCCCCCCTTCTTCCTCCACCCTCCCCAGCCCCAGCTGGATGGTGAGGAGAATCAAAAGAATGTAAATCCCACAGGTTGAGATAAGAACAGTCCAATAACTAAAGTATAATACAAAACTACTACTAATAATAATGGTAAGATAAATAACAAGGGGAGAGAATAGAAAACTAAAAAGGGAAGGGAAAAAAACATCAATAAACACAAGTGATGCACAGTACAATTACTCACCACCTGCTGACTGATACCTTGCCTGACCCAAGCAGCTATGTGGGCCATCCAATTGACTCTCACCAGTTCATGACATGAACTCCCCAGGGCATGACATGCTGTGGTATGGAATACCCCTTTGGTTAGTTTGAGTCAGGTGTCCTGTCTGCTTTCTCCCGGCTTCCCGTGCCCCTCCTCACTGATAGAGCATGAGAAACTGAGAAGTCCTTGATCGGGGTAAGCATTACTTAGCAACAACTAACTGTGATAACTGTGTTATCAGCATTGTTCCTAGATTGAAGCCGAAACAGAGCACTGCACCAGCTACTAGGAAGGAGAAAAATAACTGTTATAGCTGAACCCAGGACAGTGATGATCGGAGGGAAGTCAGGATCAGTCGATGGCAACCCGAGGACAGGACTGGGAGATTCCCACTGCTGCTGCCAGCTTTTCCCATGACTTTATTCTCTGTTGACAATCATGATAGCACATATCTCCTTTTCAAGGCCCAGTGTGCTGGAGATGGGCATCTAGCTGATGGGCTATAGAAGTGTTACATAGCAGGCAACAGCGTATAATTGAGTTCATTGGCTGTTTTCCCCCAAAATTAAATCCCCTTGAGGTACACACCAGACTTCCCCATCTTCCCACATTACCCACCAAGCATATCCAGGTCCCTGAGCAAAAGCAATCCCATGAGTAGGTTTGCCTTTACCTGAAGCAGGAATAACCCAGACTGTCTTCCCCAGAAAATTCTGTATGTGCTCCACAGGAACTTTATCCCCTCTACAGTACATAAAAGTTCTGATTGGGCTGGGCCAGCCCTGTTGGCAGATCCCCTCGTGTTGACCAACCAGTTGGCTTCTGGTAAATGTGTATCCGAATGTTTGAAAGTCCTACCACCCATTGCTCTCAGTGTAGTTTTTAACAGCCCATTGTACCATTCGTTTTTCCCAGAGGCTGATGTATAACAGGGCATGTGATATACCCACTCAATGTCATGTTCTTTGGCCCAAGTGTCTATAAGTTTGTTCCAGAAATGAGTCCCATTGTCTGACTCAGTTCTTTCTGAGGTGCCGTGTTGCCATAAGACTTGCTTCTCAAGGCCCAGGACAGTGTTCCAGGCAGTGGCATGGGGCATTGTGTATGTTTCTAGCCATCCGGTAGTTGCTTCCACCAAGGTGCTTGCCTTGGCGGGTCGGTGGGAGTGTGATATAGTCAATTTGCCAGGCCTGCCCATATTTGTTCTTCAGCCATTGTCCTCCATATCAGAGAGTCTTTAACCACTTAGCTTGCTTAATTGCAGCACATTTCACATTTGTGAATAACCTAGGCAATAGTGTTCATTGTTAAGTCCACCCTTGATCATGAGCCCATCCGTATGTTGCATCTCTGCCTTGATGGCCTGAAGTGCCATGGGCCCACCGGGCTAAAATAATACACCCTTGACAATTTAAATCCATCTGAGACACTTCAATCGTAGCAGCTTTATCTCCCTGTTGGTTGTTCTGATGTTCCTCAGTGGCCCGACTCTTGGGTACATGAGCATCTACATGGCATACCTTGACCACCAGGTTTTGCACCCGGGCAGCGATATCTTGCCACAATGCAGCAGCCCAGATGGGTTTACCTCTGTGTTGTCAGTTGCTCCGCTTCCATTGCTGCAACCACCCCCACAGGGCATTTGCCACCATCCATGAGTCAGTATAGAGATAAAGTACTGGCCACTTTTCTCGTTCAGCAATGTCCAAGGCCTGCTGGATGGCTTTCACCTCGGCAAACTGGCTAGATTCACCCTCTCCTTCAGCAGTTTCTGCACTTGTCGTCGGGGACTCCATACAGCTGCCTTCTATCTCTGATGCTTTCCCACAATATGACAGGACCCATCAGTAAACAAGGCATATTGCTTCTCTCTTTCTGACAGTTTATTATACAGTGAGTCTTCTTTAGCACACACACCTCCTCCTCTGGTGACATTCCAAAATCTTTGCCCTCTGGCCAGTCCACGGTGACTTCTAGGATCACCTCAGGAGACAGTGAGAGGGGGCCTGAGCATAACAGAAACACACATGAGCTCCGATTGCAGAGAAAGCTGAGCTCCACATCCACTCAAGCACCCAGCTTTGCTCATGTGCCAAGGAAACTGTACAGCCTCATCATAACTAACAGGAGGGACAGATTCCTTCTGTTTCCTTATATATTTTTCTTGACAATCCAATTAAAAAAAAAAAAAAAGGCTTTGTTCAGAGATTTTTTCATGGAGGAAAGAGACAATAATTTGTAGACGTTTCATCAGTGCTGAAACATGTACACATTTCCTAAGGCATAACTGTAGTTAACACTGGTGCGGTCAGTTAACAACAGCCTCACACTAGGAACTGCCTTTAATAGGTACTAGAGTTAACCACAGGTTTCTCGGTAAATGATGATAGGATACTCTAATAATAAAACCCAAGAAAGTAAGGCTACAAACAGTAAGACTCACATTCACTGCCACAAAACAATAAGCAAAGGCATTTTCCATCAGAAAAATACAAGAAGTTGAGAAGCCAGACAACTGAGTTGATGACAGTGGTTTCTAATTCCCATGGTCTTTCCTGAAGGCTCCAGAAAGAGAAGTAAGCCCAGAAACTGGAACTGCTTGTCCACTGCTAGAGTATTCACTGCCATTTGAAAGATTATTCATATATTGTAGAGATGTAAGGCACGGACCCCATTTCTGGTTAGGAATCCGTTTTATTTCGCGTCTCGCATCCCTTTTATAGTCTACTAAGTGCTAAGCAGTAACTTTCCACTCTCTTACTTCCTTATCATCCCAATTCAGCAAAACTAATAAGGGTTACAAATATTCACATTGTTTAGTCTGTCTTTGAGATGCACATCCTGCTTTACCTTGCAAACTCTCTGCTTTGTTTTGTTAACCGATCTTTACCCTTCATTGTTGTCTTTACAGTTCCCAAGGCTTAGGCCGGATCAGGGCAATAGCACCTGGTGTTTTCTTCACTGTTCCCAGGGCTTAAGCCGAACCAGGGCAATAATGCCTGGATCGTTTACCTTTCTGTGCATTTGCTCTAAGAATTCAGATAACATTTTCTAACATACACTTTTAACTTATTCCAGTGCAAGGCTTTCAGCAAGGTCATATGATGCAACTTCTGAAAAGGTGAATGACATTTTTCATCTTCAGCCTTGCTCATGAGGTAGAAAAAGATGCTCTAATGTTGTCAGGGTCTGACTGGAAAAAAACCCAGTGTTGGACCCATTTTGTTTGTGATCTCCAGAGTGAAATTAAGATGCAAATGAGGTCAAGTACCATAATTGATCTTTTTTTTTTTTAATTACAAAAAAGACAATTTTTATAAGGAGATAGAGAAAGGACAGGTTGGGAAAAAAGATAGAAATTAAGCAAGAATTCGGGGTGCAGAGAGAGATTGTCACCAGTGTGGATCCAGCAGTGTCCCAGGGATCCGTAGTTGCTGTCCTCAGTGGAGGGAGTCCTCCATGGTCCGTAGTCAATATCGAAGCAGAGTGTCCCCAAGAGTCCATAATAGTCGTCAGAGGTGGGTGTCCCTGTGGAGGGTGTCCTCTTGGTGATTACTTTTTCCCATTTTTATTACGAGTTGTGGGAGTACCTCTGTTCTTAATGTCATGTACTACACTTTCCTCGTGGACCAGTGGTCTTGCAGCCAGCTCTTCAACTGCACGTCTGCAGCAGTTCCTGGGATAATAGGAAGCAATTCCTCATACCAATCCTCAAGATAATGGACTGAAGAGTCTTAGCTCCTCCCACCCATCTCTCAGGCAATGGATGGTGGAGTCCCATTTCAGTTACTCACACCCATCTCAGCTTTTCATATCAATCCTTGAAACAACAGAGGGTGGAATTTGATTTCAGTTCAGTCTCTCACAAAAGTCTGCAGTTTTTAAATTAGCTTTTAGGTCTAATGACTTAAGTGCTTATTTAATCCCACTAAGCTCCTTGTGGAAAGGTGCCACTATTGGTCCCTGTCACCAAACAAGAACCTAGAATCTCTGCAAAACATGCACAGCTCCCAAAGCCAAGAATAGAACAGCTTTATTTCAGTAGTACAAGCATTGAAGGTAAGGAAAAGGCAATACTCTTACTAAATAAGACCTTTTCCCCTCCTCCACCTGTACGGTCACTTTTCAGGACTCACCCAAGGGATTCCAAAGCCAGACTGTATCTCAAATTATGTGTTGTTTCACCAGGGCTCCAGGGAGACCTTGACATGTGGGGAAAAGTGTTGGTGGCAGAAGGCTCTGAGGATAAAGAAAAAAGAAAAGGACTGCAACTGCTTAACCTTTCTGTGCACTGTGAGACTAAGATTTCTAAACATGAAAATATTATGGGTAAGTTGCAGGACCAACAGCTGGGAGACCTGAGTATTACTCCTGGCTGTGCTGTATGCTCGCCATGTGACTCTGAAGATACTGTTTATAACCCAGTTTAAAGAAAGCACATATAACTAGAAGCATACACTCAGAACACTTAAAATTTTCATCTTTTCCTCCCTGTATCTCTGTTCTTCATTGTAAAGATATGTTGGAAGTCAGTTCTTAAAATGTGGAGATATCCTCCCACAACTGAAAATCTTAAGGACTAGTACTTTGTACCCTGCTACACAGCAGAAAGGGCAACACAGCCATTTTTCCAGGGTATTTCAGCAGTAATCCCGCAGTCAATATCCACATTTAAAGGAAACTTCACAGCATTTGAACTAGCATTTACTAATGCTCTCACAGAACACAAGTCTTGCACCTTCTCCAATGTGTGATTCCCTGTCTCACCACCCCTCTACTGCACAGGCACAAGTTTCCCTGCAGCAAACCAGACAGGAGCACTGATTAGGCTGAAATCCCTCACCCCCTTTTCCTGGTTTGCTGGGCAGGAAAATGAAAGCTTTCATTGGCCCAAAATGGTAACCTCCTGTGCTTGATACCTTCTAGAACAGAACAGCTTAGACTAGTTTAAAATGACAACAGAAAAACCTGGCATGTTTCAAAAGAAGTCCTACAATTGTTCTTCCTCCTGATTTGAAGAAAACTCCAGGAACAAACTCGCCAACGAAGTTTTAAGTTGACAAGCAGGTATTCTTCATTGCGGTGCCGGAAGACACAGGGGACAGCTCCTCCTAACGTGTGTCTCCATATTGTTACACAAGCCATCCTCATATAGCCGCTGGGCATACATACATATTCATGAGGCTACGTATGGGTTACATCATTTTCCACAAAGTTCCCCACATGCGTACAAAAATGTGGTGGTGGTCACTGAGGGTCGTTTACTTCTTCCAACAATCTTCATCACTTCTGGCAGCCTTCGAAGCACACCCAGTAGATGCTTATACCAGCTTAATTGTTTCTTTAACAGCATAGACATAACAATCGCCCTGTCCTTCTACTTATCAGTTAGTTTAACAGCAGCCCATCCTGGACCACTGCCATTCCAGATACTCCTTATCCTTATGTCCTGTTTTTCTTACACTCATTTTGTACCAAGGTCATAAAGGCCTAAAACTACAATGGTTTATCTTACACAAGAATTCTCAGTGTGTTCTCTAGCTGTACTCTGTGGGTGTAAAGGACCATGATGTGATGGATTTCTGAGCTAGACTAGCTCCTGGGAAAGCTTTGAGATAGCAGAGGAATGTTGCTGGGAAAGTTTTGGGAGCATTGCAGAGAAAGGTAGGCAAGATAAGAAGGAAGAGAGAAGCGAGAAGCAAGCAGCCAATCAAGGCAACCAGTGAGCAAGATATCCACCAATGAAGAAGTGAAGATACTCACGTGGGTGGTGTTAGCTAACCAATTGTATTAGCCGCTCATACACGCAGGTACTTCGTATAGCCTATATCAACCCTGGACCTTCGGGTTATAAACGATTTCATTTCCTAACCAGAAATGGGGTCCATGCCTTATCCTCCACAGTACTCTATTTATTTTTTTCTCTGAGTCACGCACCTCAGAAATTTTCCATTGCTACTGTTACAAAGCCATCAAACTTAACATTACTTAAAACTGATTCTAAAGGTTTATATATTTAATTTCGTGATTTTGTGCCCCACTTGTCTCAAACCCCCCCTTTTTCTGTCCTTTTGCAAATTCTTTTGCAACATTTTATATACTACCATTACCATATAGAGTCCTTTTGAAATAATTTCCTGTTTCTATTTGACACTTGATTTCATTTTTTTCCAATCTTCATAATTTATCGTAGATCATTTACACCACCAGAAGGAACATTGTATCATACCACAAGTAATCAACATTAAAACAATTAATATCAATATTCCTGCAACCAGTTGCCTCAACCAGGAGAGATTAGGTAACCATGAAGTTAACTTTTCCATATTTCTTCAAAACCCCAGGAGGTATCATCCTTGGCCATTTCATGAAATATTTCAGTTTGTTTCAAATTTCCTCCAGATCTGTTTCAATTTTGCCACTTTGATCTATGCAGGAATAGCAACTTTCATTGATTATGGAACAAACCCCTCCTTGTGATGCCAATAACATATCTAGAGCCATTCGGTTTTGTAATATCACTTTAGATAGGCTAGTTATTTCTTTTGTTCTGCTTGGATTATATCAATGGTTTTACTTTCTAGTTCCTCTATGGTTACTGAGATATTTACGATTGCCTTCTCTATTCACTTACTCACAAAGATGGAATTAGGCTTCTTACAAAACTATGAAATGCGGTGTTCGGTTCAGCAGTAGGGTTAAACCCTCACCCAATCCGCCCATCAAAACCTCTAACCCAGGTCCCAGATGGATACACATCAACAACACGAAGATTGGGTATCACAGCACCTAAGGTACACACCCCCTTCCAGCTGGGGGGTAGTGTCTTATAAGCATTTTCTCCACATAACCAAAACCATCTTTTCCCTTTAGGAATGGGCCACCATTGAACTATGATACCATCTATATTAATAGTGTGATTGCAATTTGAATGGTGACCTACATCTGTGGTATTTAAACAAGCATAACCTCCTACTCTGGTTCCTGGCGTAACACATCTTTGTGCACAGGTATAATATTTATTATTTGGATTAGGATTAACTATCCCAAATTTTAACCTTTCTGTTGGATGTAGATCGCTAGTGTTCACCCACAAATTTGTCCATGAGATAGTGTTAGGAATTGAAACTCCAATTAATGGAAGGTCCGTATTTTCTCCTGATTTAGGCAACTGTGCACACACCCAACAGTCACTACGATTAAAATCTTGGTAACATTCTGCCTTAATTCCAGGTATAAGTTTGGGTCCAAAGCTTGTATGCCAGTTATCATATAAGTCCAAATTATGACTGACACAATTTCATATGTAAGGGTCCTGAAGGTTCGATCTGCCATGTCTTCTCTGGCTCTGGTGCTTTCTTTATTCTTGAATAATGTATCCAAGCAGGTTGTTCCTTTATCTTCACTGCTGTAAAGGTGGTCAATAATATCTGGTATGGTCCACTCCACTTCTCCTGTAGAGGATCTCCTGAAAAATTCTTAACATAAACCCAGTCTCCAGATCTGAAAGGGTGAATCGGATAATCCAAACCTCTTGCTCTTGTCCCTACTATTCTCTTATTTATCTCCTCTGCTTTCCCAGCTTGATCAGAAATTTTCAGAGATAGCCTTCTCCCACTTCCTGAAGACTTCCTCCTTTAAACTGGGACTGATATGGTCTTCCATATAAAATTTCAAATGGGCTAAACACTTCTTTCGACCAAGGTTTAGTTCGAATTCTTAATAGAGCCAGTGGTAAAGCTTGGTACCAATACAAACTCGTTTCCTGACATATTCTACTAATCTGTTGTTTAATCAGATGGTTCATCTTTTCTACATGCCCACTGGCCTGAGGCCTGTATGGAACATGTAGTTGCCAATAAATTTCTAAATTTTTTGCTAATTTCTTGTAACAATTTTCCACTAAAGTGCGAGCCTCGGTCAGTAGAAACTGCTGCTGGTACTCCAAATCAAGGTATTATACTATTTAACAACATTTTAACTACTTGTCTTGCATTATTTATTCTACAAGGGAATGCTTCTGGCCACCCTGAAAAAGTATCCGTTAACACCAACAAATATCGATAACCTCCTTTTCCCGATAATTCAGAAAAACCTATTTGCCCCTACTGTCCCATATAACTTCCTCTCCCAATTCTCCCAATTTGATTTTAATTTTCAGTTTTAGGATTATTCTTAAGACATCACTGACACTGATTTGTCACTAACTGAACTATAGTATATAGATTCCTTCCAACAATTAAATTATTTATACAAAGAGATGCTACCCCAATGAGTTTTATTATGTTCCTCCTGAATTAGCTTCCAGAGTTGGTTATAGGGGATTACAATTGGCCCAACAGGTACCTGAACCCAACCCTCTTTATTTTCCTGTCCTTTCAGACCTTCAATCAATTTTCTATCCTCTTTTGAATACCTAGGTTTAGATTTCTCAATTGTTGGTTTGCAGTCAGGGATTTAGGAGAGGATCTGGTTCGAGACCATCTTAGGAACCTGAACGTACACAAGTCCATGGGACCGGATGAAATCCATCCACGGGTCCTGAAGGAGCTGGCAAATGAAGTTGCTAAGCCACTGTCCATCAAGTTTGAAAAATCATGGCAGTCAGGTGAAGTTCCCGACGACTGGAAAAAGGGAAATATTACCCCCATTTTCAAGAAGGGGAAAATGGATGACCCAGGGAATTACAGACCAGTCAGTCTCACCTCTGTGCCTGGCAAAAGCTTGGGGCGGATTCTCCTGGAAGGCATGCTGAGGCACATGAAAACCAACAAGGTGCTTGGTGACAGCCAGCATGGCTTCACTAAGGGGAAATCCTGCCTGACCAATCTGGTGGCCTTCTATGAAGGGGCTACAGAACTGATGGACAGGGGTAGAGCAGTTGATGCCATCTACCTGGACCTGTGCAAAGCCTTTGACACTGTCTCACATGACATCCTTGTCTCTAAGTTGGAGAGACATCAATTTGATAGGTGGACCACTTCGCGGGGGTTTGGGAACAACGAAACACAGATCAATATGATCCACGCTGAACAATTTAATGTGCGCAATCATGCCTTTTATAGGAAAGTTTCAGAACAGTAGAACATTCGATAACACTTGGTTGGTTAACTTCACTTAGCCGAGTGCTAGCAACAGTTTACTGATTGGTTAACTATTACAGCATATGTTTCAAGGTTACAGTTAACATTCCTTCTCTGCGTATCTCTCTCAGTAGTTTTCCGTGCTAACTTTTCCCAAGGCTTCTGCACATACACGAACTTTAGTAACCCTCAGGCGAGGCCTCAATGCCTGCGGGTCACTACCTTACAATTGTCAAGCAATTGTCTGGATTGCTCACATGCCCGTTCACAGCCAAATAGCTCTCCACAGGACCACTCGGTGGATAAAGAACTGGCTGCATAGCTGCATGCAAAGAGTTGTGGTCAATGGCTCAATGTCCAGCTGGAGACCAGTAACGAGTGGTGTCCCTCAGGGATCGGTGTTGGGACCGGTCTTGTTCAACATCTTTGTTGGTGACATGGACAGTGGGATTGAGTGCGCCCTCAGCAAGTTTGCCGATGACACCAAGCTGTGTGGTTCGGTTGATACATTGGAGGGAAGGAATGCCATCCAGAGGGACCTTGACACGCTTGTGAGGTAGGCTGATGCCAACCTGATGAAGTTTAACCATGACAAGTGAAAGGTCCTACACCTGGGTGGGAGCAATTCCAGGCACAGCTACAGGTTGGGCAGAGAAGAGATTCAGAGCAGCCCTGCAGAGAAGGACTTGGGGATGTTGGTCGCTGAAAGAATGAACATGAGCTGGCAGTGTACACTTGCAGCCCAAAAAGCCAACCGTATCCTGGGCTGCTTCAAAAGGAGTGTGACCAGCAGGTCGAGGGAGGTGATCCTGCCCCTTTACTCTGCTCTCGCGAGACCACACTTGGAGTACTGTGTGCAGTTCTGGTGTCCTCAACATAAAAAGGACATGGAACTGTGGGAAGAAGTCCAGAGGAGGGCCACGGGGATGACTAGAGGACTGGAGCACCTCCCGTATGAAGATAGGCTGAGAAAATTGGGGCTGTTCAGCCTGGAGAAGAGAAGGCTGCGTGGAGACCTCGTAGCAGCCCTCCAATACCTGAAGGGGGCCTATAGGGATGCTGGGGAGGGACTCTTCATGAGGGACCGTAGTGACAGGACAAGAGGTAACAGGTGCAAACTTAAACGGGGAAGTTTAGATTGGATATGAGGAAGAAATTCTTTACTGTAAGGGTGGTGAGGCACTGGAATAGGTTGCCAAGGGAAGCTATGAATGCTCCATCACCAGCAGAATTCAAGGCTGGGTTGGACAAAGCCTTTGGTGGCATGGTTTAGTGGGAGGAGTCCCTGCCCATGGCAGGGGGACGGAACTAGACGATCTTAAGGTCCTTTCCAACCCTAACTACTCTATATGACTGGTAATGGCTATGGTCTCATTTCCCTCTCCAATCGTCAAGAAGTTTACTACATAAATTGCTTTATACAGTCGTGCCTGTGGTGATTCTCCATTCATTCCCCCTTTTTGTTTTTCTAATAACATTTTTAGTGTTAGGTGATATTGTTCAACAGTGGCTTGTCCTTGTGGTGAGTGTGGGATCTCTGTCTTGTGTTTTATCCCCCAGGTGTTTAGAAATGTTTCAATTATCTTACTATTATAGGTGAGGCCATTGTCCGTTTTCATTTGTTTTGGAACACCTAGAGCTGCAAAGGCACCACACCAATGACGAATAACATCACGGGCCTTTTCACCTGTTTCTGCTGTAGCCCAAACCATGGGTGAAAATGTATCGATAGAAATATGGACATACTTTGATGTGGTGTTAATGTTCCTCCTATTCCTGTTAGATCCGTTGCTGATGAAATTGTCTCCCAATTTGATGGCCAAAAGGAGGCGCCAATGACTGTAACATCTGCTCCGGTGTCCAGTAGGCCTTTAAGTTTGATAGTGCTGGGTTTATGCTGGAGGGTTTTGCACTTCACATTCGGCGGTTGGCTGCAGTTTTGCTAATGATTGTGTCCATAAAATGTGTGGCTTACCAGTAGGCCCAAAGCCACCCTTTCCTCTGAGCGTGTTTTCCTCCGAGGGAGCATTTACTGTATGGGCTTGGAATAAGACAAGGTGGCATATACGTTCTCCCGCGGGGACTGTTACGGGTGGGGATGGGGTCCAGACCATTGCTTGTATTTGTCCTTCAAAGTCAGCATCAATTACCGCAGGCAAAATAAAAGGACCCTGTAAGGTGACACTAGAGCAGCCCAGTAATCAAGTACTAAATCCATTACCCAACGGACCTTTCAGTGCCAGCGGCACCTTTGGCACTTTGGTGTCTGCTATGTTTACTTCTGTTGCTGTGGGGACATCCACTCCGGCACTTCCAGGGGTGGAGGAGAGGAGGCATGCCAGACCCATCTTGTTGGTGAATTGGAATTGTGTGGGGCGGAGACCTCTTGTGTCTGAGCACGGCTCTGCGATGCGCTCCACGTTTCGTTTCCTGAAACTGGAATTAGTTCCCGGTTGACGCTGCACTTTGACTGGCAGTGCTTAAGATAGTGACGCCCCTTTTTGCAACGTGGACAAGGGTTCGGGTCGCCATCTTGGCTCGCCTGGGGGCAGTCACACTTAAAGTGGCTGGGTTTGCCACACTTAAAACGCAGCCGCTGTGTGGTCTGCAGGGCTGCAGCTAAATGCCCCGCTAGATTTTTGTTAACGTGGTCTATTGAGCCAATACGATTACATGCTTCAATCATATCAATCAAAGTAGGATTTTTTAGCATACGCAACACCTTCTGACAGTCCGGGTTTGCATTCTCTATTGCTAGTTGCAGTAATAAGGCATCTCTGGCAGCATCATTCTCCACTTGCTTATCGACAGCCGCCTCCTAACAATCTATAAATTGCATATACGGCTCGTCTTTTGCCTGTTTGATACCCGTGAATGCCTTTACGGATTTCCTGACATCTGGCACTTTAAGCATTGCCTTAAGTGCTATTTCTGCCAACTGGTGTAAAATCTCTGGGGCCAGCCGAGCCTGTAGGTGTGGCGTGTTAACAGGAGGATCTCCTATTAATTGCGGGAGTCCAGCCCCCAAGAGAGGGTCCCCCATATTCCGACCGATATTACCAATAGCTGATATATTGCATTGGTCCTGCCAATATGACAAAAATGCCGCTTTCTGGGTGGGGGTGAGCAGCAATTCAGCAAGGCCTTTGATATCAGAGTCATAAGCTTGCCCTGTAATGCAGTCTGTAAAATGCTCCTAGTATATGGCGAGGCTAGCCCTTACTGCAATACAGTCTTTCTCAGTTCTTTAATCAGTTCCCATCTCATGGGTTCCCACTCATTAGGTCGATTATTTCGTATTATTACAGGAAATGCCATATCAAAATGCTCCCTGTCCACTGCAGCGTCATTTTGCAATTTTTGCCAGCATTTACGAGTGTCGTAATCATCTTCTCCATCCCAAACAGCTACAGGGAGTACTGAATGGGGAGGGGGGGGGGGTCAGCGCCATGTCCGCTAGTGGTGGAGCAGATGGCACCACCAGCACCGGCAGGGCAGTGGCAGTTGGTTTGTTACGATGGTTAGCGACTGCACCCCGCGATGGGCTCTGCAGCTTGCTAAGAGCCGCATAGAGCAAGCACCATGTCATTAAGGGCAGAAAAACGATCTCATCACCCCTGGACGCAGCCTCCCAAAGAGTCTCTTTAGCCGAGTCCCACTGCCCCAGCTGAAGTGCTGTCTGAGAATCGACAGCAAATCCCCGCCCCTTAAGCCATGAAAGCAGGGCACGAATAGTCTTTTCATTGTATGTAATGCCCTTCTGCATTAGAATTTACATTAGCAAAGAAACAATAGTCTCTTCTTCCGCAGACATCTGCGAACCCATCTTCCTGACTGCTCACCTTTTTCAGAGGTGTGTATTCTCCTGGGAGTACAGCTCTCTGGTCCGCTGTCCAACTTGTTCGGTCAGCTTCTCCACCAGGGCTCTTCATCTACCTCTAAAGTCCCTGTTCGGGTGCCATTTGTGGAGATGTAAGGCACGGACTCTGTTTCTGGTTAGGAAATGAAATAATTTATTACCTGAAGGTCCAGGGTTGATATAGGCTATACGAAGTGCCTGTGTGTATGAGCGGCTAATACAGTTGGTTAGCTATCACCGTCCACGTGGGTATTTTCGCTTCTTCATTGGTTGATACCTTGCTCACTGGTTGCCTTGATTGGATGCCTGCTTCTCCCTGTTGTCCCCTCATTGGATACTGGTTCCTCGCTTCTTTCTTCCTTCTTACCTTGCTGAATTTGCCCTGCAACATTCCTCTATGGGCTCAAAATTTTCCCAGCAACATTCCTCTGCTACCTCAAAGCTCTCCCAGAAGCTAGTCTAGCTCAGAAATCCTTCACATCAAGGTCCTTTACACCCACAGTTCACCACTTTTCATGAAGCTACTACCATCAATAAACCAAGATTAAGCATCTTCCAGATGTTTTTCTTTCAAGACTGGTCACCTTGAATATACAGTCTCTACAGTGGCCAAGCAGTCATGTGTCAGTGGTTCTGTCAATTGTTCCTGAAAAAGGATGCTGGATTCACAACATTAGTGACCACAATTTCTACATCATCTTGTTCCACAAGGGTTGGCCTGGTATTTTAAAAAATGTGAAGGAGATAACCAGCGAGCTCCTTTCTGTTCCAGGACTGCTGATACAACATGGGACACTATCACAGTAATTTTTGTCCCAAGGTGAATTTGCAAGCCTCTTCAATATTCATTACAACTGCCACCACAGCCCTTAGGCATCCGGGCCATCCTTTGCTCGCTTCGTCCAGCTGATTTGAAAAATACACCACTGCTCTTCTATAGGGTCCTAGTTTCTGAGCAAGGACACCCAAAGCTATACCCTGTTTTTCATAGGAATACAGTCAAAACGGTTTAGTCACATCCAGAAGTCACAGAGCTGCAGCTCTCATTAGCTCTTGTTTTTAAATTTCTAAAAGCCTCCTCTGCTGTACCAGTCCATTCCAAAGAAGGAGTATTTCCATTTAACAGTTCATATAGTGGTCTTACCAGAACACCATAATCATGGATCCAAAGTCTGCACCATCCAGTCATTCGCAGGAATGTCCAGAGCTCCTTAACGGTCAACAGTCGTGGAGACCGACAGATGGCTTCTTTCCAAGCAGCTCCAAATTCTCTCTGTCCTCCTGTTATTTCATATCCTAGGTAGGAAATTCGGTTTGGATTAGTTGGGCCTTTTGTTTGGATACCCGATAACCATTCAGTCCCAGAAAATTTAATAATTCCACTGCCCACTGGATACATTCTTCCTTTGTTTCAGTAGCAATTAATAGGTCATTCACATATTGTAACACAGTCCCTGTCTGAGTAGGTGGTTTCCATGATTCCAGTTCCACTGCTAACTGATTTCCAAAAATTGCTGGACTGTTTTTAAACCTTTGAGGTAATACCGTCCAAGTTAATTGAGTTTTCCTTCCTGTGTCAGGATTTTCCCATTCAAAAGCAAATAAGTTTTGGCTTTCTTTGGCTAATGGTAAGCAAAACAAAGCATCCTTTAAATCCAAGACGTCAAACCATTTCTGATTATTATTCTATTTAGTCAATAAGGTACACAGATTAGCTACTACTGGATGAATATCCTCTGCAATTTTGTTGATTGGTTCAAGATCCCAGAGCAATCTGCAACTTTTCCCATCATATTTCTTTACTGTCAAGATTGGAATATTATGTCCCAATTCACAATTAATAATCTATATTTTTAAATTTATCTTTTTTTTCTTTTTTATTCCCTTTGATCCTCCCATTTTAAGGGATATGGTTTTATTCTACTTGGGCAGTCCCCCCCTTTTATTTCTACTTTAACAGGCAAAGCATTTTTTGCCTTACCTGGAACTTCAGATGCCCATACTCCCAGATATACCTGATTAAGTATTTCTTCTATTGCAGGGAGGTCCTCCTGTTCACTTTTCTGTTGAATTAAAGATAAACTCAAAACTGCAGCAATTAATTGATCACTTTTAACTCTTAATTCTATTTTGCCTTCTTTAAATGTTGCTTCTTGCCCTAATAAAGATTTTGGAGAATTTGGCATGCATAAAAATTTATGCATTCCTGTTTGTTTTCCCAATTTGTACTTTAAGGGTTTCAGAAAGAATGCCTTCCCCCCCCCCCCCCTTCTTTTTCTTCCTCTTATCGGTGGCCAGTAGCTTCCACATCGGTAAGAAATTCTTTTCCCTTCGATTTAACACCAAATAAGTTGCTCCTGTATCCACTAAAAATTCCACTTTATTTCCTCTATTCCCTAGCTTTAATTTAACCAATGGATCTGCTAGGGTAGATTCCACAGGTCCCTGTCAGTCTAGTTCCAATTCAGTCACCGGAGCCACCCCATGGCACCACCCCCCCCACCCCCCCCCCCCCCGCAGGGCAGTCTCACTTCCAACTCCCAAACTCCCCGTAGCACGCCGGTTGCTCAGAAGAGCCCACTCCCCCACCTCCGCCCGACATCCCTCCTCCACCTCTGCCTCCCCAGCCTCATCCCACTCCCAAACACAGGAGCTGCGAGAGCTCCCATCCTTTCCCCCTTGGTTTTCCCTTTATTTTTCTTCCTCACAGTTGCTCACCCTGCTCTGCAACGGCAGCAGCTGCCTGCCTCTGCAGCAGCACTTCTGGTTTAACCAATTTTAACAAAACTTTCCAACCTATCTTCCTGATTACTGTTTTTTAACTTTAAGTACCTTCCTCCAATATCACAAGCTGAACAACTTTCTCTCCATCTTAACTTTCACAGTTTTTCCTTGCCCTTTTCCAAAGCCAAAATTAAGGAATCTGGTGGAGCTAAATTAATTTCACATTCTGTCTGTCACTCAGGGTGGTTTCTTAAAGTGAAAAATCTATCTGCATACATCATCCCATTTTCCTTGCCACCCCAAAACCAACATTAATTGTAACAATGTATTATAGCTCAGAGTTCCATTTTCAGGCCATTATTCCTAACATTCCAAAGTATACAAAGGCCACCACTGGTTACAATATTTTACCAACGCTTGCTTAATTACTGAGCCCCTAGGAGACCCTCCCAGTTCTTTCCAATGTGCTAAAATGCAACCTAAAGGACTTTTTCAAGATCTCTCCACTCTGCTGATTTTCCATTATCAATCTCACATTCGCACACACACGGGACCCCACAGACACACTCCAGAGTTACAACATTTGAGACAGAGACAAAGACTAAAACTCAGCCAAACAAACAACAATTAATAACACAGTTATAACATCCTGTCACCAATACCAAAATCACAAGACTAAAATCATTACTGTAACAAGCCACAAAATAAGTCGGATACCAACAAGATCCAAAACCATTTCCACAAGACACCTCAGGACCCCAAACCACAAGAGCCCCCTGCTTCTTGTGGATGTATACCAAACGGACACTAGCAGCCGGGTATATGCCTTTACCCACGAGATCTCTTATCCCGATTTACAGAAGGCTACCTAACCATGCATATGCCTACCAAACCAATTTAGTCCTTATGTAAGATGCCCCCTGCACCTCAAAGACTACACAAAAGAAAAGAATACCTTTTATGAAGGTGGTCCTTATGAGTCGAGGGGTCCCTCTGGGAAAAATTGCCGAGGGCCCTAGGGAGCCCTGTCCTCAGCGGGTCCTGCAGCCGAGCAAAGTAGGTCGCATCTGGGTCCTCAAATTCATTCGAAGAAAACTCCAAGAACAAACTCGCCAACGAAGTTTTAAGTTGACAAGCAGGTATTCTTCATTGCGGTGCCAGGAGACGCGGGGGATAGCTCCTCCTAACGTGTGTCTCCGTATTGTTACACAAGCCATCCTCATATAGCCGCTGGGCATACATACATATTCATGAGGCTACGTATGGGTTACATCATTTTCCACAAAGTTCCCCACATGCGTACAAAAATGTGGTGGTGGGCACTGAGGGTCGTTTACTTCTTCCAACAATCTTCATCACTGCTGGCAGCCTTCGAAGCACCGCAGGAGATGCTTATACCAGCTTAATTGGTTCGTTAACAACATAGACATAAGAATCATCCTGTCTTTCTACTTATCAGTTAGTTTAACTGCAGCCCATCCTGGACCCCTGCCTTTCCAGATACTCCTTATCCTTACATCCTGTTCTTCTTACACTCATTTTGTACTAAGGTCATAAAGGCCTAAAACTACAACGGTTTACCTTATACAAGAATTCTCAGTGTGTTCTCTAGCTGTACTCTATTTTTTTTCTGTGAATCATGCACCTCAGTAATTTTCCACTGCTGTTGTTACAAAGCCATCAAACTTAATATTATTTAAATTGATTCTAAAGGTTTATATATTTCATTTTGTGATTTTGTGCCCCCCTTGTCTCTCTCAATTGCCTACTTAGATGGGCATTGCTTTTTCACTGCACTGCAGAAAACCACAACAAAAGTCTGAAATCGTGTTAGAGACTTCGTTTAAACAAGAGCCTTGCCTTGTGCTTTAAGGGCTAGATTGGAGACTCCTGTAATACTAGCACAGCAAAATAGGGAAAACTCATCTGTGGTGCGCATCAATGTGGTGGATGTTTACATCACAAGAGATACTAAGAGACAAGCACAAACAAAGTTCGGGGGGGGGGGGGAATCCCTTTAATCAACTTTTTCTTCCTTACGACAGTCTAGGTACAATCTTCATACAGTATGACCCTAAGTTACTACTATAAAGCATTACAACGAGAGACCTTTGGGACGACCCAACCCGAGACACTCTCCAAGGAAAGCCCTGTCTCGGAGCAAGAGCCCGTTCACACACGGCGGAGATCCAGCTCTCCTCCCACCTCCACGCTCATCTTCTCCTCCCGTGCTCCAGGTCCCGCAGACACGGGGCCAGGCCGGGCCCTCCCCGGGTGAACGCTACCGGAGGAGACAGCTCCGGACTGCTACAGCGGGGACCTCCCCACTTCACTGCACTACATGTTGGGCCGCACCCGGGGGCCCCGCTCTGCGGGCTCCGCTACCGCCCCGTTACCTGCAGGCCCCGTCCCGCGCCGAATGCAGCACCACCGAGCTGTGGGCGAGCCTGGGCCCAAGCCCGGACAGGCGGCAGAGCACGCTGCCGCCGCCAGCAGCAGCAGCAGTAACAACAACAACACTATGACCCACAGGCGGCCCCACTCTGCCTAGAAACCTTTGAGAGGCGGCCGCCAAAAAGCCGCTGAAGGGAAGGCCGCGGGAACTAATGGCTGCACACACCGCATCACCAGGAGCTGGATGACTCAGTGGGGACAGAAACACCCCGTAAAAAGCAAACAACCATCTTGAAAAGAGGCCGGCAGTAAGCAGACTACAGTACCTCAAGATGGCGGCCACAACCGTTGGCCCAGCCCCCAACCGCGCGGGGGCTACCGGGACAGCCCGAGCGGTTACCACAGCAATGGGGAATCTATAGCGCTTGTCTAGCCACAATGCTAGCTGTCCGGCCTCAGCTAAGCACGTCGCAAGGTGGGCTGCCTTCTGCAGATAAGCCCCAGGCCAAGGTATGCCTGGCCAAGTCCCCTTAAGCAGACGGTTCCCACGGCCAGGCCTTGTCCAGACCCTGTAGCGTAGGCAGGTCCCCAGCCTTGGCCAGGCCACCCCAGGAGATTTAGGCATGAGGAGAACTAAGAGCTAAGAGGAGCAAGCAGATTTCTGCAGGCACAGGAGAGAGTTTGTAGCCACTGCAGGCAGGGAGACCTGGCACTAGGGCAGCAATAATTACACAACTAGCCCTCCTCTGGGATTTTTATCACTCTTAACATCATGTCCTACATAATTGTAATGGCTGGGAAAAGAAGAAAGAAATGACCTCTTCAATCTTAAATTCATCAGAGAGGAAAGAGACCAGCTCCCTCCCTTTGCAGATGTTGCTGAGGAAGACTCCCCTTCTGATAGCTCAATTACCTCTGAAAACAGTATCTTGATTAGGAGAAAACTCCAGGAACTTGCCAACAAAGTTAAAGCTCACAAGCAGGTGTTCCTTATTGCGGGACCTCCCTGTCTCAATCTGCAGCTGAGCATGATGGATTATCAAGTGCTCTGGGAATTGAAATGAGTGAACAAATATACATATACAACCATATGTTTGCTCTTTGTCAGGCAGGTTAGCTGGCTCCCATGATCTGCTTTCTGTGGAAAAGCCATTACAATGTTGTCGTGCTTTAAGCCGTAAATCACGCAGTTTGCTCACTCACTCCCCCCTCTTCCATCCCCCCCACTCCGAGGGGAGGGGAATGGGGAGAAGAATCAAAAGAATGTAACTCCCATGGGTTGAGATAATAACAGTTCAGGAACTAAGGTATAACACAAACCACCGCTGCTACCACCAGTAATAATAATGACCAGGGAAATACAAGGGAAGAGGATACAACTGCTCACCACCCGATGACTGAGCCGTGAACTGAACTCTTCCAGGTTCCTGCCCTCAGTTTTTCCATCCTGGGAATTACGTGCTGTGGTATGGAATACCTCTTTGGTCAGTTTGGGTCAGTTGTCCTGTTTCTGCTTCCTCCTGGCTTCCCCTCCTCCCTGGCAGAGCATGAGGCTCAGAAAGTCCTTGGTCAGACCAAACATTCTAAGCCATAACTATAAACATCGGTGTTATCAACGCTGTTCCCAGGCCGAAAGTCGAAAACACAGCACTGCACCAGCTACTAAGGAGAAAAAATGACTGCTACTGCTGAACCCAGGACATTCCACCCCTTATTCCATACCATTCACATCATGCTCAGATCCCATATTTTCAATATACCATCACATACATATATATATATATACATCCACGCACACACAGAGAGGGGGAGAGATCATCCCTTACTGCATGGACCAATCCCTATAAAGCTGCTGAGTCCATTCGGTCCGTGATGTCAAGCTCCATCTCCTGTAACACTCTTTCAGAGCAGGAGAGGCCGTGTGCAGAGTTGGATTGTTGCTTGCTGATGCTGATCGTTCCTTTACTGCAGAACTCATCCGGTTTCATTAAAGTTCATTCTTTGTTGGGATGATGGTCAGAGGGCCAGTCGCTGATGACTTGAAGACATCTAGTTGGCGGGCTATAAAAGTATTACATAGCAGGCAACAGCATACAATTGAGTTCATTGGCTGTTTTCCCCTAAAATCAAATCCCCTTGAGGTACGCATCAGACTTCCCCATCTTCTCGCATTACCCACCAAGTATATCCGGGTCCCTGAGCAAAAGCAATCCCATGAGTGGGTTTGCCTTTACCTGAAGCAGGAATAACCCAGACTGTCTTCCCCAGAAAATTATTTATATGCGCCACAGGAACTTTGTCCCCCTTCACAGTATGTAGAAGTTCTGACTGGGCTGGACCAGCCCTGTTGGCAGATCCTCTGGTGTTGACTAGCCAAGTGGCCTTTGCTAAATGTGTATCCCAGTGTTTGAAAGTCCCACTATCCATGGCTCTCAGTGTAGTTTTTAATAACCCATTGTACCATTTGATTTTCCCAGAGGCTGGTGCATGGTAGGGAATGTGATATACCCATTCAGTGCCGTGCTCTTTGGCCCAAGTATCTATCAGGCTGTTTCAGAAATGAGTCCCATTGTCTGACTCAATTCTCTCTGGGGTGCTGTGTCACCACAAAATCTGTTTTTCAAGGCCCAGGATAGTTTTCTGGGCAGTGGCGTGGGGCACAGCGTATGTTTCCAGCCATCCTGTGGTTGCTTCCACCATGGTAAGCACATGGTGCTTGCCTTGGAGGGTTGGTGGGAGTGTGATATAGTCAATCTGCCAGGCTTCCCCATATTTGTACTTCAGCCATCATCCTCCATACCAAAGAGGCTTTAACCGCTTGGCTTGCCTAATTGCAGCACATGTTTCACAGTCATGAATAACCTGGGCAGTAGTGTCCATTGTTAAGTCCACCCCTCGATCACAATCCCATCTGTATGTTGCATCTCTGCCCTGATGGCCTGAAGTGTCATGGGCCCACCGGGCCAAAAATAATTCACCCTTATGTTGCAAATCTAAGTCCATCTGAGCCGCTACAATCTTACCAGCTTTATCCACCTGTTTGTTGTTCTGGTGTTCCTCAGTGGCCTGACTCCTGGGTACATGAGCATCTACGTGGGGTGCTTTCACCATCAGGTTCTGCACCTGGGCAGCGATATCTTGCCACAGTGCAGCAGCCCAGATGGGTTTACCTTTGCGTTGCCAGTTGCTCTGCTTCCATGGCTGCAACCACCCCCACAGGGCATTTGCCACAATCCATGAGTCAGTATAGAGATAAAGTACTGGCCACTTTTCTCGTTCAGCAATGTCCAAGGCCAGCTGGAAGGCTTTCACCTTGGCAAACTGACTCGATTCACCCTCTCCTTCAGCAGTTTCTGCAACTTGTTGTCAAGGACTCCATATGGCTGCCTTCCATCTCCGATGCTTTCCAATAATATGACAGGAGCTATCAGTAAACAAGGCATATTGCTTTTCTCTTCTTGAAAGTTCCTTATCTGGTGGGACCTCGTCAGCACGCATAACCTCCTCCTCCTCTGGTGACAGTCCAAAATGTTTGCCCTCTGGCCAGTCCATGATGACTTCAAGAATTCCTGGATGACTGGGATTTCCTATTCGAGCTTGTTGTGTAATTAGCACAGCCCACTTACTCCATGTAGCATCAGTTGCATGATGTGTAGAGGAGACCCTGCCTTTGAACATCCAGGCCAACACTGGCAACCAGGGTGCCAGGAGGTGCTGTGCTTCAGTGCCAATCACTTCTGAAGCAGCTCAAACCCCTTCACAGGCTGCCAGTATCTCTTTTTCAGTTGGGGTATAGCTGGCCTCAGATCCTCTGTATCCCCGACTCCAAAAGCCAAGGGGTTGACCTCGAGTCTCCCGTGGAGCTTTCTGCCAGAGTCTCCAGGTAGGACCATTCTCCCTGGCTGCAGTGTAGAGTACATTTTTAACATCTGGCCCGGTTCAGACTTGTCTGAGGGCTACTGCATGAACCGTCACTTAATTTGCTCAGAGGCATGTTCTTGCTCAGGGCCCCGTTTAAAATCATTCTTCTTCTGGGTCACATGATAGAGAGGGCTTACAATCAAGCTGTAATTTGGGATGTCCATTCTGCGTAACACCACAACACCTAAGAAAGCTTGTCTTTCTTTGTTATTATTTGGTGGCGACATTGCTGTTATCTTGTTGATCATATCTGTGGGGATCTGGCGACGTCCATCTTGCCATTTTATTCCCAAAAATTGAATCTCTTGTGCAGGTCCCTTGACCATACTCCATTTTATGGCAAAACAGGCTTTCAGCAGGATTTGGATTATTTTCCTCCCTTTCTCGAAGACTTCTTCCACTATATCGCCCCACGCGATAATGTCATCAATGTATTGCAGGTGTTCTGGAGCTTGCCCCTGTTCCAGTGCAGTCTGGATCAGTCCATGGCAGATGGTAGGGCTGTTTCCACCCCTGGGGCAGTCGGTTCCAAGTGTACTGGATGCCCCTCCTAGTAAAAGTGAACTGTGGCCTGCACTCTGCTGCCAAAGGAACTGAGAAAAATGCATTGGCAATATCAGTCGTGGCATACCACTTGGCTGCCTTTGACTCCAGTTCATACTGAAGTTCTAGCATGTCTGGTATGGGAGCACTCAATGGTGGTGTGACTTCATTCAGGCCACGATAGTCTACTGTTAGTCTCCACTCTCCATTAGACTTTTGTGCTGGCCATATGGGGCTATTAAAGGGTGAGTGTGTCCTACTGATCACTCCTTGACTCTCCAATCTACGGATCAGCTTATGGATGGGAATCAGGGAGTCTCGGTTGGTGCGATATTGCCGCCGATGCACTGTTGTGGTTGCGATTGGCACTTGTTGTTCTTCGACCTTCAGCAACTGCACAACAGAAGGGTCTTCTGAGAGACTAGGCAAGGTGGACAGCTGCTCAATTTCCTCTGTCACCAAGACAACAATACCAAAAGCCCATTGGTACCCTTTTGGGTCTTTGAAGTACCCTCTCCTGAGGTAGTCTATGCCAAGGATGCATGGAGCCTCTGGACCAGTCACGATGGGGTGTTTTTGCCATTCCCTCCCAGTCAGGCTGATTTCAGCCTCCAGTACAGTCAACTCTTGGGATCCTCCTGTCACTCCAGAAATATAAATGGGTTCCACCCCTCGACAGCTGGATGGCATCAGGGTAGACTGTGTACCAGTATCTACTAGAGCCTTACACTTCTGTGGGACTGATGTGCCAGGCCATTTGATCCACACAGTCCAGTAAATCCAATTGTCCCCTACCTCCACCTGGCTGGAGGTGGGGCCCCTCTAATAGTCATCACATTGGTCGCTCACATCTTGTTGACAGGAATTATTCCTTATCACAATTGCTGAAGTAAAATCAGCTCTTCCACTCCATCTGGGAACCTGCTCACCAGAGACTGAAGCCGCGGCCTTCATGGAGAGATCAGCCTTGACCTTTGTTCTCTTCTTCAATTCACGCACCCATTCTTCCAGAGCTGAGGTAGGCTTTCCATCCCACTTCGTCATATCTTCTCTGTGATCCCGCAGGTAAAACCATAGGGTGGCCCATGGTGTATACCTTCTATATCTTCACTCTCAAACAGTAGGACGCCTTTTGTTAATAGCTGAGATGTGTGTTGGTACACGTGAGGAGCTGGATAGATCGTCTCTCAATTGTTTGAGGTTCTGGGACAGTTTTTCCACAGCTGAGATGATGGAAGGGGTGAGATTGTCTTCAAACTCTCGGAGTTTATGAATCATTTCATCCACTGTTGGTGGTATTATGTCATTCCAGGTTACTGTTGCCAATTAATGGGCATATGATGAGGGTGCATTCTGTGTAAATTTCTGACACATGGGTCGTGTACATTCAACTTCATCTGGATCTATGGGTATATCCCCTTTATTCGGCTTGATATTATAGATCACCTCTACAATGGCCAATTCCCTCAGAGACTGGATGCCCTTTTCTAGAATAGTCCACTTGGCCGAACGACTCATAACATCGTCCTTGTATGGAAACCTTTCTTTCATAGCTGCCAAGAGCTGCCTCCAAAGGCTGAGGGACCGTTTTTCTCTTGCAATTGCTTTGTCAATTCCCCCTTCCCTAGCAAGTGATCCCAGCTGTTTGGCTTCACTACCTTCTAGTTCATGACCGTCGGCCCCATTGTCCCAGCATCGGAGCAACCAGGTGATGATGTGCTCCCCTGGCTGACGGGTAAAGTCTTTTTGCATATTCCATAGCTCGGTTGAGGTCCGAGATCGGGAAGTCACTGCTTCTTCTTCTTCTTCGTCATGTGATGATGACTCCTGGTCAGATGCTGTCCCAGGTGGTGAGTACGTTGCTTCTTCATCTTGCTTTATCTTTCTTGCCTCTTTTTTGCTTTTCCTCTTGCGTACGGGGGCAACCGGTATTGGTACGAAGTGGTCCTCTGGTTTATCTCCGATGATTATCACTGTGGTTTGGGTAGCTGCTGTACTTGTCACTGGGGTTTGAGTAGTGGCTGTACTTGTCCCTGGGGGTGGTGTAGATGCTGTACTTGAGCTGGAGTAGCTGCGCTGTCCGTTACTGTTGAAGATTGAATAGCTACTGTACTTGTCCCTGGGGGTGGCGTAGCTGTTGTGCTTGGAGCTGGAGTAGCTGTGCTGTCCATTACTCTGCCCTCAGATCCAGGGACATTTTTTTCCTTTTGAAGGTGCTGGATGGTGTGGAACAGGGCTCTGTAAGCATAGGCCAAGCCCCAGCATGTTGCCATGATTTGTCCATCTCTGGTGTGACCAGAATGACAACACACCTCCTTTAAGTGTTTTACTAATTTTTCCAGATTTTGCATTTGTTCAGTGGTGAAGTTCCAAAGCACTGGAGGGGCCCACTGGCCTAGATACTTGCCCATACTATCCCACACACCCTGCCACTCATGATTATCCAGCCTTGGGGAAAATCTCTTGGTCCTCCTATATTGTCGTCTAACCCTAGACAAGGCCCAAACCTGACTCTGCATAACTCTCGGGACCAGACGAAGTGGTTGTGGGTAAAACACACGCGGTATGCGCGCCAACATGGCGATCCCCTTCACAACCAGCAGGCAGATCTCAACGGCTTCTAAAGGCCATTCAAAACCTTCAGAACTCTCAAATGATGCTGTGAATGGTCTGGTGGGGGGGGCTGGGAGCATAAAAGAATATCTCCTTCACAGGTTGAACACCCGAAGAGGTGAAAAGAGATGTGTAATTGCTAAACACTTCAGTTATTTACCTCCCAAAGTATAGAGGTGGTGACCACATTGGGAACAAAAGCCGGGTCAGTTTCATGATCACTGAGTCTATTGTATTAGAAGTCATTCCAATAAAGTACAATGTAACAAGAAACTTAACCTAAAACCCATATCTGAAAAATGTTAAGATAACAAATATCGGCTGTAAGTAAAGTATCATACACTGAACCTGTGAGATCCAGAGCAACAACTTTGAGAGCCAATAAATCAGCATTGTGACAAGTGACTATGAATCCCGACATTATCTCAACCCTTTGTGCCCCACGTTGGGCACCAAAAAGAACTGTTTTGGTTTAAGTCTTAAATCACGCAGTTTGCTCACTCACTCCCCCCTCTTTCTTCCCCCCCACTCCGAGGGGGGGGAAATGGGGAGAAGAATCAAAAGACTGTAACTCCCACGGATTGAGATAAGAACAGTCCAGTAACTAAGGTATAACACAAATCACTACTGCTACCACCAATAATAATAATGACCAGGGAAATACAAGGGAAGAGGATACAACTGCTCACCACCCGAAAATTGAGTCATGAACTGAACTCTTCTGGGTTCTTGCCCTCAGTTTTTCCATCCTGCATGACGTGCTGTGGCATGGAATACCTCTTTGGTCAGTTTGGGTCAGTTGTCCTGTTTCTGCTTCCTCCCGGCTTCCCCTCCTCCCTGGCAGAGCATGAGACTCAGAAAGTCCTTGGTCAAACAAAACATTCTAAGCCGTAACTATAAACATCAGTGTTATCTCAAAGTTGGAGAGACATCAATTTGATAGGTGGACCACTCGGTGGATAAAGAACTGGCTGGATGGCCGCATGCAAGGAGTTGTGGTCAATGCCTCAATGTCCAGCTGGAGAGCAGTAACGAGTGGTGTCCCTCAGGGATCGGTGTTGGGAGCGGTCTTGTTCAACATCTTTGTCGGTGACATGGACAGTGGGATTGAGTGCGCCCTCAGCAAGTTTGCCGATGACACCAAGCTGTGTGGTTTGGTTGATACATTGGAGGGAAAGAATGCCATCCAGAGGGACCTTGACATGCTCATGAGGTGGGCTGATGCCAATCTGATGAAGTTTAATCATGACAAGTGAAAGGTCCTACACCTGGGTGGGAGCAATCCCAGGCACAGCTACAGGTTGGGCAGAGAAGAGATTCAGAGCAGCCCTGTGGAGAAGGACTTGGGGATGTTGGTCGATGAGAAAATGAACGAGCCGACAGTGTGAGCTTGCAGCCCAGAAAGCCAACCGTATCCTGGGCTGCATCAAAAGGAGCGTGACCAGCAGGTCGAGGGAGGTGATCCTGCCCCTCTACTCTGCTCTCGTGAGACCTCACTTGGAGTATTGTGTGCAGTTCTGGTGTCCTCAACATAAAAAGGACATGGAACTGTTGGAACAAGTCCAGAGGAGGGCCACGAGGATGATCAGGGGACTGGAGCACCTCCCATATGAAGACAGGCTAAGAAAGTTGGGGCTGTTCAGCCTGGAGAAGAGAAGGCTGCGTGGAGACCTCATAGCAGCCTTCCAGTATCTGAAGGGGGCCTATAGGGATGCTGGGGAGGGACTCTTCATTAGGGACTGTAGTGGTACGACAAGGGGCAACAGGTTTAAACTTAAACAAGGGAAGTTTAGATTGGATATGAGGAAGAAATTCTTTACTATAAGGGTTGTGAGGCACTGGAATGGGTTGCCCAGGGAAGTTGTGAGTGCTCCATCCCTGGTGGTGTTCAAGGTAGGGTTGGACATAGCCTTGGATGGCATAGTTTAGTGGGAGGTGTCCCTGCCCATGGCAGGGGGTTTGGAACTAGATGATCTTAAGGTCCTTTCCAACCCTAACTGTTCTATGAGTTTATAAGATAGAGAATAAGGTTTGTGTTGTAAGTCTGTGGTGTGATAACAGAATTTAGTAGTCTTACTAACAAGAGTGAATTACTTCTTTCCATCCTTCTAATGAGTGAATTCTTTCTTACCATCCTTCTTATTTATCAGTTAGTTTGGAGACAGTGCCTCCCGAACATCTGCTAGCTTAGGATAGTCCTTGTCTGCCCATCCTGTCCTGCTTGCAATAAATTTTGTATGAAGGTCACACTGCTCTAAATCTTTGCCAGCTCTCAGAAACTTGCAGATACAGCTGGTTTCAGCTAATTGTGACTACTGGGGCATCCAACTGCGCCAAAGATGAAAAGTGCACCCTGAGGAAGACTGCTTACTTCATCTTGAAGACCCCTGCCCATGACCATTGGAGGGCAGTGTGCAAGCACCAAAAGGGAGGACTTATGATAATGAGTACCTAAACTCATTGTAATATCCCCAGCACTCTGGCTCTCTCAGGAACCTAATGAATATGCATGTTTGTGTGTAATAAATATCTGCTTGCTTAACCCCTCAGGGTGGAAGTTAGGAGGAGTGATCCCCCTTGCACCCGGCACCGTAATAAACATACCTGCTTTATAACTCTCCTTGAGTTGTAGAGTCTGATTCCGTGCTTCTGTTGTACCTTACTTACAGCCGCTATTTGCTGTCTTAGTGTTTATCAGATGGTGGGCTTGGGCTAAGATTCTTGTTTCATTGTACTTTATGGTAATGACTTGTAATTTGGGCGGGCTCCAGCAGCAGAAGGGGATGGATGCAGATGTGGACTTGTATCTGGCTGCCCGGCTGCTCTTCACTGTCCTGGCCCTCGTCCTTGCCTCTGTCTTCGTGAGGCTGGGGGAAGCAGAGGGCGGGCGGCCTCAGGAACCGCCGTTGACCAAACCGGCCCCGGGGACCAGGAGACCAGGATGGAGGCAGCAGAGGAGCTGAACCCTGCCGCCGAGCCCAGCCCCGTGGCTACCGACTACCGAGCAGTGGGAAGAGGCAGCAGAGGAGCCGAGCCCCAGGGCTGAGCCCAGCCCCACGGCGGCCGAGAGCATCCCCTGGCAGCCGCCCGCAGAGCACTGCGAGCCTGAGCCCCAGGAGGATGCAGGACACCAAGCAGCACTTCCCAGCAAGGCAGAAGAGGGAGATCTGGACTCAGAAAAAGAGGAGCTGGTGGTGAGAGAGCCAGGAAGCACAGCAGCTACACCAGCCCCAGTGACAAGTACAGCAGCGTCATTTGAGAGTTCTGAAGGTTTTGAATGGTCTTTGGGTACCCTTGAGACCTGCCTGCTGATTGTGATGGGGATCACCATGCTGGCATGCATATAGAGTGTGTTTTACCCACAACCATTTTCTCTGGTCCCGAGAGTTAAGCAGAGTCAGGTCTGGGCCTTGTCTGGGGTTAGACTACCATGTAGGATGACCAAGAGATTTTCCCTGAGGCTGGACAGTCATGAGTGGCAGGGTGTGTGGGACAGTATGGGTGAGTATCTAGTCCACTGGGCCCCTCCAGTGCTTTGGAAGCATTGGAGATGGAAGGCAGCTGTATGGAGTCCCCAGCAACAAGCTGCAGAAACTGCTGGAGGGGAGGGTGAATTATTTTGAGCCCGGTGGGCCCATGACACCTCAGGCCATCAGGGCAGAGATGAAGCATACAGATGGACTCATGATCGAGGGGTGGACTTAGCAATGGACGCTGTTGCCCAGGTTGTTCATGAGTGTGAACACTGCACACAGCCTCTCCTGCTCTGAAAGGCTGTTACAAAAGATGGAACCCAACATCATGGACTGGATGGACTCAGCAGCTTTATAGGGATTGGTCCATGCACTAAGGGATGATCTCTCTCCCCCTCTCTGTGTGTGTGGATGTATATATATACATGTGATGGTATATTGAAAATGTGGGATCTGAGCATGACGTGAATGGTATGGAATAAGGGGCAGATACTGTCATGGGTTCAGCAGTAGCAGTCATTTTTCTCCTCCTTGGTAGCTGGTGCAGCACTGTGTTTTTGACTTCAGGCCTGGGAACAGCACTGATAACACTGATGTTTTCAGTTACTGCTTAGGAATGTTTGGTCTGACCAAGGACTTTCTGAGTCTCATGCTCTGCCAGGGAGGAGGGAAAGCTGGGAGGAAGCAGAAACAGGACACCTGACCCAAACTGACCGAAGAGGTATTCCATACCACAGCACGTTATGCCCAGGATGTAAAAACGAGGGCAGGGACCTGGAAGAGTGGGGTTCACTGCTGGGTCAGGCTTGATATCGGGTGGTGAGCGGTTGTATTCTCTTCCCTTGTACTTCCCTTGTCATTATTATTATTGGTGGTAGCAGTAGTGATTTGTGTTATACCTCAGTTACTGGACTGTTCTTATCTGAACCTGTGGGAGTTGTTACATTTTTTCAATTTCGCTCCCCGTCCCCCCGGGAGCTGGGGGAAAGAAAGAGGGGGGAGTGAGTGAGTAAACTGCTTGAGAGGCTTAAACCATGACAATTCACTGTAGCCAAGCTACAACGCAACTGGTAGTCTGCATTTGAAATTGTTCTGTTTGTGTGCGTGTGCTGTTCTAACAGGGGTGGACTGTCCCCCCCCAAGCATTAAACCAGGGCACGTCAAGTTTATGAGTAGTGTTAAGTTCCCTGTGTACAGTTATGTTGTGGTTTAAGCCTCTATAAACTCACGCAGTCGCTCTCTCACTCACTCCCCACTCTTTCTTCCCTCCGCTCCTGAAGGGATGGGAAGGAGAATCAAAAGAATGCAACTCCCAGAGGTTGAGATAAGAACAGTTTAGTAACTAAGGTATAACACAAATCACTACTGCTACCACCAATAATAATAATGACAACAGAAATACAAGGACAGAATACAATTGCTCACCACCAATCCCCAGCTCATCAAGCAGTGCACCCCCCACAGTGCACCCCCAGCCTTCCGGGTCTCTGCCCTCCATTTTCTACGTCCTGGGCATGACGTGCTGTGGTATGGAATAACCTCTTTGGACAGTTTGGGTCACGTGTCCTGTTTCTCCTTCCTCCTGGCTTCCCCTCCTCCCTGGCAGAGCATGAGACTCACAAAGTCCTTGGCCAGACCAAAACGTTCTAAGCAGTAACTGAAAACACTGGTGTTATCAGCGCTGTTCCCAGGCCTGAAGTCAAAAACACAGTGCTGCACCAGCTACCGAGAAGGAGAAAAATGACTGCTACTGCTGAACCCATGACAAGTTACCAGAAAGGTCACTGTGTTTTAAGTCCCTGGTCCTAAATCTTGTGTAATCTCTTCCTGTTTTGCACTAGTTGTGCACCAAAGAGTGGGTGGCCTTAATGTGCTCTGATTAGTATTTCTTCGGGGTAGGAAGGCATTTCAGAGCCATCACCTCCCTCCTACCACAGTTACACTCTTCTTGCTCTACTGAAATGAATATGTGAGACCAGCAGGTCTGATCTCTCCTGCCCAATTTCTTTGATGTGCCTACAAGGAGTCATGTTTCCTTCTCCTCTCCTGTCTTGATGACTAGGATGGTTTCTGCATTTTCTCTCTCACTCCTGTCCATATTTCTCCCCTCAGGTTGCTCCAGGATGACTTTTAGGTTCCTCACTGTTGTTAGTTTTCCTAACTTACCTGTCCTCAACTATCTCAGGCATTCTTGAATGGGAGGTTGCAGGGCTACATAAAATAATAATAAATTATCTCTCTTCCCAGCACATGAATGAGCATCCTCTTTCTAGAAGAGTCTCTTAGGATGTTAATTGCCATCTGCCCCCTGGAATGTGTCTAAGTAAACCTTCTACCAGCAAGATCTATTAGCATGTTAATGTCCTCCTCACTCCTGGAAGTCTCTTTGTATCACTGGCTTAATCATCAAACAGCTTAATTTACAGACACAAAATTAAACTGGTTGCAATTAATCTGGTCATAGCTTGCAGTGTCATGGTGGGGAGGTGACAGTAGCTGTGGAGATACAGATCCCACCCGGCATGGCTGGACAGACCGAGCTGATACTGCAGTGGCCCTGAGTGGCTAGGCCAGGGAAGGACAGGATAAAAAACTCTGGCTGAGCACAAACACAGACAGAGTACAAGCCTTTTGTTCTGTGTCACCTGTGCATGACACCCTGCTTGGCCCAGTGTCTGCTGCAGAGATGAGTGCCATGTCTTCACCCACCCTGCAGAAGGATCCGTGGTGGTGGGGTATTTATGCTCCAGCTATGTTTGGAAGAGGAAAGGTCTCGTTTGGAAATGCTGTGCCCTCTAGCACAGGCACAGAGGTATGGGATCTCCACTGGGGATACAGCAACTACAGCAAAGTGTGCCAGGGGCTATGGGGCCCCTCACTGCCCCCCAACCGTGGCAGGGTTCCAGCCCTACCTCCACTTCATTCAAGGTATGTCACACCTTGCTTCCATCCATTTTCTTGATTAGACTTGTTGCTAATTAGGCCTCATCTATTTTTAAAGAGTTGCATCATTTAAAGGGAATTATGGTCTGATTAGAAGTGGAGCAGTACAGTTTGCTTAGACAGGACTTCGATGACTTCTGCCATTCTGACCCAAGAGCGAGCCAAATGGGTTTCATGACACCTGCCTTACAGGTTTCCTCTAGCTTCTGCAAAGACAAAATTGGATGCATTTAATGATGGAGGGCAGAGAAAGCTGAATGGGTCCAAGGCTCAGCACGGACAACCCCCTAGCTGAATCTGGGTAGGCTCACCAACTGGAACAAACAGCATTCCAAGGGTTTAGGGCAGCTGGGCTCTTGCTGCAGTGCTCCTGGCCAGAAGCTGCAGGTCTAGATATGACAAAACTGTATTGAACTATGTGGACTGGTTATTTACAGACACACCACATAGATGGAGTTGATGTGATTCCTATTCCCCCTTTCACACTGTCCTGGGTTCAGCAGTAGCAGTCATTTTTCTCCTTCTTGGTAGCTGGTGCAGCACTGTGTTTTTGACTTTCGGCCTGGGAACAGCACTGATAACACCGATGTTTTCAGTTACTGCTTAGTAACGTTTAGTCTGACCAAGGACTTTGTGAGTCTCATGCTCTGCCAGGGAGGAGGGGAAGCCAGGAGGGAGCAGAAACAGGACACCTGACCCAAACTGACCAAAGAGGTATTCCATACCACAGCACATCATGCCCAGTATATAAACTAGAGGCAGTTACCCAGAAGGGTGAGATCACTGCTGGGTTGGGCTGGGTATCTGTCAACGGGTGGCGAGAGGTTGTATTCTCTTCCCTTGTTATTTCCCTTATCATTATTATTATTGATCGTAGCAGCAGTGGTTTGTATTATACCTTAGTTATTGGACTGTTATCCCAACCTGTGGGAGTTACATACTTTCAATTCTCCTCCCCATCCCCCCGGGAGCGGGGGGAGGGGGGGAGAAAGGGGGGGAATGAGCGAGCAAACTGCGTGGCTGATTTATGGCTGGGCTTAAACCACGACACCTACTGAGCCTCAAAGGTAATCAGATGATGAAGCACTGGGAAGGGGGCCTGAGGGTCCTCACCTTGCTGGTGCCAACAGAAACAGTTGCCAGAAAGGATAGTCAAGAGGTTTTGCTCTATGTGCCGCAAGCACCCGTTGTTGCCACACTGTGACTTCTGCATGGGCAGCTCAGGCTATGTACGTGGAAATGAGCACTGTCCTCTCTGCGTGTGCAAGAGATGACCTTGGGAAAGGTGGCTTCAGTCACTGCCCTTGGACTGGCAATATGCTCCTTTGGGAGTAAGCCAATGCTCTTACAAGACAGATATAACCTGATCCCCGCTTGGCCTTGCTGGGATGTGCTCCAGCTGTGACATCACTCAGTAATGCCACGTGTATTTACTACTGGGGAAAGGTACTGGACTGGAGTCTGAAATCCTTGGTTTATCTCCTGAGCAGGTTAGGAACAGGAAGCAGCATTAGCAGCCCCATCTTGTGTTTTTCAGGCCAGAAGAAATCAGTTTCCACAGCCAACACAGCTCTCTGCTCTGCTACTTTGGAGAATCCACATCTCCTGTTTCCATGCTCCCTGTAAGACAATCTTGCTGCCCTTGTCCCTGCCCCTGAGTCTCAGGAATCTCCTTGCAGGATGCCATCAACCCCCGCCCCCCAGCTTGGCTCCAGCTCATTTCAACACAGCACTCTGCAAACTGAAAGAATGGATACCTGGCATCAGATGGCCACTGTGACACCCACAGACTTCACATCCATAATGAATCAAAGGGTTAAATATAGAGCTGAAGGTGCCAGAAGGTAAATTCAGACTCTTTCAAGGGATGAAAAATTGCTGTTACCCACCCAGCAGCAGAAGCCAGGCCGCCTCTGTGGCAGAACAAAAATGCACAGCTCAGTGATGCCCTAGAGTATTCCAGCACCCTTCAGCAGCATGCACCTGTCATGTACCAGATGGGTTTTCTTTAGATTACTTCTCTGCAGATGACAAGTCAAGGTCACGGGATAGATACTCCCCTTCAGCATAACAAGGCCAAGCATCCAGGAAAGCCTCAGGCTTGGGAAAAAAAGCTATGCTTAAAAGACCACACTTCTTCTCCCTCAAGCACAGTGAGACCCCTCACCAAGGAAAGATCTGTTCAGCGAGTGTCCTCTTCATATGAGCCAGACCAAAACCATCACACCTATTCCTCCAGGAACAGCTTGGGATCACTGCCACTACCAAACTCACCTCCCAACCTGCTCCTCTTGGATGCAACACTGCTCCTCCCTAGGGGCAAGGAGGATACCCCCAGCCCCATGGTGAGGCAGCTGGTGGTCATAAGGCATAACTGGGACATGAGGATGATAAGGGGGATGGAGCACCTCCCGTATGAAGACAGGCTGAGGAAGTTGGGGTTGTTCAGCCTGGAGAAGAGAAAGCTACATGGAGACCTCATAGCAGCCTTCCAGTATCTGAAGGGGGCCTATAAGGATTCTGGGGAAGGACTCTTCATTAGGGACTGTAGTGATAGGACAAGGGGTAATGGGTTCAAGCTTAAACAGGGGAAGTTTAGGTTAGATATAAGGAGGAAGTTCTTTACTGTGAGGGTGGTGAAGCACTGGAACAGGTTGGACGGAGTCTTGGGTGGCATGGTTTAGTGTGTGGTATCCCTGCCCATGGCAGGGGGGTTAGAACTAGATGATCTTAAGGTCCTTTCCAACCCTAACTTTTCTATGATTCTAAGTGACACGGGTACCTCTCAGCTTGGCTTGCAGCAGTAGAGCAGGAGGAGGGAAACAGCTTGTTTGTGACTCAAAGACCATGAATGAACAGATTGCTCCATGGGAGTGCATTCCCTGGAGAGCTGCTTAAGTGTGCAGATTGCAGAAGACCAGGAATCTATCTGTGTGCAGGAGATGGCTGAAGTCATCTCCAAACCCCACAAACTGGAGGAGGTCAGTAAGTTCCGAGTGAGCAACTGTCACTCCACACCCCTGAAATCCATAAGCAGGCTAAGAAACCTAAAGCTGGTCATTAGGAATCATAAAAACAGTAATTAGAACGGGACTGCCTTGAGGTCACATCTAGAACATCAATACAAGGCATTTATCCAGCAGCAGGGGACCACTACCCTGGGAAAACATCCTCCTCTAGGGATGCAGGAGGCCCAAAGCTCCCTGGACTTACTATTCACATGAGCATAGGGTCTGTCCTGCAAGGAACCATGTAAATAGCCTAACTACCCACAAGAGCAGCTCAGAGGTTTGAGGGGTCCAAAAATACTGCTGCCTAGTCAGACTGAGGGTGTGAGGGAGCACAGGAACTAATCCAGGTCCTGCTTCAATGGCTCTGCCGCTGGGCCACCACTGATCACGCTGTGGGCTGCAGTGAGGAGTTAAACCTTCAAAAGGCAGCTGATTTTGGTAAGAGTGAGCTGTTGCTTTAGTTTAGTCTCACCTCATTATAAAGCAAGTGGAAGCCCAGCCTTTTATTTCTTAATGGCATCACAGGAAGAAGGGTTTGTTTTAAGTTGGGGTTGTCCTTTAACAACCACCACCAAACAACAAGGACGGCTTGAAATTAGTTTTATTTAAGAAAATGAGATTGTGTGCAGAGTTGGGGAGGCTTCTGCTGCAGTACCAAGAGCATCAGCTGTACTTCTTGCTGGCTTTCTAAATGGCTGCTTTGTTTGCCAAAACCATCTCTCTTCAAAATGTTAATAGATGACACCAATTAAAACATGAGCCAAGCTTAAAGGTTCTTCTAAAGTTTTATTTTCTTGGTCTCTGATGTTGGCACCTGACTGGTCACACAGGATTTACCCTGATGTGTGACTGTAATAGTCATAAATCACATGTTGTCTCATGTATTAAAAATAGATTCCCATCTTTACATCCTGAGAGGAGCTGAATCAGCAGAGAACTGCACCCACGTGAGCACAGATGGGTAGTTTTGACCTTATGCTTGACATAATGGTTCCTTCCACCATGAGAGAGTTGCTGTAGAGCTTTAAGGGAGCTCGGCTGAAGCAGAGATGGATATGTTTATCTTGAAGTTGCAAAAGGAGGTGAGTAGCAGGTGCAGATGCCATGTCCAGAGCGAGACAGGAGAAGAGAAACAGAGCAAGGACCAAAGGGTCACTGAGCTCCTTCCCCAAATTAGTGTCCCTTCAGTTTGCCATGACAGACAGGAATAGGCCTGAGCACATTTCCCAAGTGGCCTAATTTCTCTGTCCTCATGCAATGTTCTCTTTCTTCAGCACAGCATTTGTTTTATTTTAGGATTTGAGAGCTCTAGTGCAGGATAAAGATGCTCAACAATTAACTATAGGTTGGGGATTTTTTTTTTTCCTCTTAAGTATTGCAATTACATTGCAAGGAGCAAAAGCCACCTCAGGGTAATGAACCCAAGCAGGCTGAAGACCCTCATCACAGAATTCTCACCTAGAAATCAACAGAACACTCCCAACTGGAATCATCACTCCCTGCTCCTGCTGTTAGCTTTCTTCCAAGTGCTTTTAATGTCCCTCCCTGAAATCAGTTGACTGTCCACACTATTGCCTTCGAGTGGAAAAAGGTCAGGATGACATAGAAAGGATTTAACTTCCTCCCCAGCACTGGATCTTTGACCTGGATGACATTCAAGGCTGCCAAGGAGGCAGTTACAGCCAACTCTACTTAGGAAATGAAAAAACACATTTCCCCTCTCATCTACTTGCTCAGAGGCCCCAGAGAGGCAAACACATTGTTGTGGTTTAAGCTTCATAAACCCATACAGCCGCTCTCTCACTCACTCCCTACTGTCTCTTCCCTCCGCTCCTGGAGGGATGGGAAGGAGAATCAAAAGAATGCAACTCCCACAGGTTGAGATAAGAACAGTTTAGTAACTAAGGTATAACACAAACCACTACTGCTACCACCAGTAATAATAATGACAAGAGAAAAATACAAGGGAAAAAAATACAATTTCTCACCATCCAATATCAAGCCCGACCATGCAGTGCACCCCCCACCATGCACCCCCACCACCCTTCCGGGTCTCTTCTCTCTGTCTTTACATCCTGGACATGACGTGCTGTGGCATGGAATAATCTCTTTGGTTAGTCTGGGTCAGGTGTCCTGTCTCTCCTTCCTCTCGGCTTCCCCTCCTCCCTGGCAGAGCATGAGAGTCACAAAGTCCTTGGCCAGCCTAAACATCACCAAGCAGTAACTGAAAACACTGGTGTTATCAGTGCTGTCCCCAGGCTGAAAATCAAAAACACAGCGTTGCACCAGCTACCGAGAAGGAGAAAAATGACTGCTGCTGCTGAACCCATGACACACATACTTGCAATGTTTTCAGAGGAGTGTGACAAGAAGCTTAATGGAAGGGAGGACAAAAAAGCCCCAACAACCTTTCTTTTGACTGATTTAGGAGGCCTGACAGAGGAGGAGGAAGATGGGCAGAGATAAAAAGAGTAAGCCTAAGTAGAGCACAGGACCAGCTTAACAGGCTCAGGATAAATCTCTCATGCTGTTATTTAACAGCAAAGTCAGACACATGTTCTTGAGTTACTCCTCCATCACCACTGAGACCAGCAAAGAGATTCTTCTGGGGTCTACTGTCATCCCCAGTGCACAAGAGAAATCCTTTAAGCTGCCAAACGTGTGACTCAAAGTGGAATTGTGAATGCCAAAAAAGCAATTGCAGTTATAGGCCACCCTCCTGGAAACAGGTGGCTAACCCCCCCTAACAATTACTGCCAAGGTTATGGTAGAGTTGCCACCTCCTGATTCCCCATCCTCAGCCACCAAAACAAAGACCACACACACACCCATTTTGTACTCGCTGTGAAGATCTACTCCATTAATAGGGCTCTCCCACAGGGAAAACCACAGTGCTTGGTTTACCTCGGTGATACAAGGGGGCTCTGGCACAGATGTGCAGTACAAAATGCAGATGTACAACAGGTGTTCCTACTCTGCAGAAGGGTCATGATGAACTCAGGCATGGGTAGCTGTGTGCGAATAACAGGATCCACCAGGAATTTTGGCATTACCTTAGTGCTGGAGAGCACAAACACAATGGGTGGGAACAGAGCGACTGTTGGGAGGAGATATGGCAACCTCACTGGGGTTTGCAGCACAGCCACAGCCAGGCAAGACAGGCACTGGCTGAATTTTCTCTAGTGCAGGAGCTGAGCTGTCACGTGTCCACTTGCTTGTGCAGCACAGTCAATTCTGCCACTTCCCCAATCCCAGCAGGACAAAGGCAGGAGGCTTGTCCACTATCCTCATCTGGAGAGCCATGGTTTGGTTGTTTAGGAGAAACCCTGGAAGTAAACCCACACAAAACCCTCTTGGTATTATGAAATTAGCACTTTAAAGAAAATAAGCCCAGCACAACTGCTGCAGCCAGTCAGGAGCAGGAGACCCATCCCAGGGCCATGAAGGAGCATAGCCTGTTCTGCTGTGCCTTCTCTGTCTGGTGGTGACTGCCTGGACCTGGTGGAGTTGCCACACTCACAGCCTTCCCTGAGGGACAAAGGACAGCACGAGCACTGTGCCAATGGGTCCAACCAGCCTGGACCCCAACCTGCGTGACCCCTTCACTTCTCTCCTGCAGCAGTGGTGGAGGAACAATGTTTCATGTAGGTGACTTCCAAAAGAAGCCTCTTCTGAAAGTGAAAGCAAACATTTGGCATCAAGCCCTTTTAATGAGAACATAATTAAGGAATTTGGCCCCAAACCACCAGGCGATTTGTAGTGCTGGTGTCTGTTCCCAGCACTGGGATGAAGGTGGGATCAAACCATCAAGCCTATGCCCAGTGTTTCCCTGATGAGTGGCATAGTAATGAGGCACCCACAGTCTCCCCGTGCCCACCCCAGCCTGAGCAGCCAGCGCCCCGGGAGTGGGAGCAGACCCACACCTGACACCACTGCTGTTTCACAGGCCAGCGTGTTACCCTGCCACTGATTTTCATAGAATCATAGAATCAACCAGGTTGAAGAAAGCCTTTAAGATCAATTCCAACTGTTCCTCCAGGACTGCCAAGACCACCAATAAACTATGTCACTGAGGACCTCGTCTACACGGTTTCGCTTCCAGGGACAATGATTCCACCACTATCTGGGCAGCCTGTTCCAATGCCTGATCACCCTCTTGATGAAGATATTTTTCCTAATATCCAATCTAAACCTCCCCTGGTGCAGCTTGAAGCCATTACCTCTTGTCAGATCACTTGCTACTTCGGAGAAAAGACTGACTCCACCTAACTACAATCTCCTTTCTGGCTGCAGATTTTCAAGCATGTCAATAGGCAAACGCTACAGGCCACTGTTCTCTCTTAAAACCTGGGAGCCCCCGTTGACGGCGTCCCACACACACCGGGGACAAGCACCGGAGGCGCGGTGGGAACTACACTTGAGGAGCAGTGGTTCAGCTGCGCCAGGACCGCGGGGAAGGGTAGTCGGATTTGGCCGATCGGTGGAGAGACCCTCGGGGGAGGGTGGCCGGGGGCTCCGAGGGCTCTAGCAGGGCAGGGATCGGAGAGCACAGGAGGAAATAGGACTAGCCCCACCACCATCCTACGAGGAAACTCCACACAGCATTTCCTGTCACCGCCGCAAAACCTGGCCGGAAGCGCCGCCACGCTCGTGACCTCTACAGCGCCCACCAATGGATTCACGGGGCACGTCGGCGTCTCTACTCCCGGCGGCCCTCGCGCGTGGCGGGAGGCGGAGCGTTGTAACACCGTGGTTCATCTCCTTTCCCTTCTCTTCTTCCCTTTTTCTTCACTCTGTGTTCCGCCAATGGGGTGTGCTGATACGGCTAGCCAATGAGTAGTGGCGTCTGATCGGTGGTCGGTTGGTCGTCAGGCAGGGAGCCTTGCCGATTAGCCCTGCTAGTCGAGGTTGAGTGTGGTGGGGTTATGGAGCATGCGGCCGGGAAGCGTCGCTGCCCCTGCCGCTAGTTCTGCAAGCCGCGCTTCCCCGCCAGCCTGCCCTCGTCCTGCTGAGGTAAGGGGCAACCAGGTGGGGTCGGGGCCGTGCCCAGGGAGCGGGGCCCAGCTTGGGGCGGGAGAAGGGGCTGCTGCGGCCTCGTGTGGGAGGAGAGGGGCGGCCTAGGTGGGGGTGAGTGGCACCGGGACAGGGAGGAGTCGAGGGCGTGAGGGTAGAGGGATCTAGAAAGGCGGCACCGGGAGCGGCTGGGGGAAGACTATGGGGCTGTGGGGTGAGGGTAGTGTGGGGTCGGCTCGAGAGGAGAAAGCGACGTACTAAGGGTGAGAAGAGGATGCGGGGTCTGTGGGGGAGTAGAGAGGGAGATCAGGGTCAGAAAGGGCTGCGGGGGGTTGGGGAGAGCGGGGGCGGAGGCGCTGGAAGGGGAGAGGGCCTGGGGGCGCCAGGGGGTTGGGATGGGGGGGCTGAGGGGGCCTCGCTGGGGTGAGAAGCGCTTTGGGGGGGAGCTGGTGTGTGTGCTTTGGTTTTAGAGGGACTGATGTGTGTGGGGGTTGGGGGGAGCTGCAGAGAAAGCTTGGGGGCTGGTGAACGTTCAGGGCTATGGCGGCTTGTGAGGTGCGGTGGGGCGCATGATAGAGCAGGAGAAACGCGGATGTCTGTGTGTCCCCTCTCCAACCACCCTGGTTTTTGTGGGGACGCCGAGGTGTCGTGGGAGAGGAGCCTGCGTTTTGGGATGAGTGCTGTGCAGGGAGGAGCAAGACCAAAAGTTGTCTGAAATGGTAGTTCCCGTTTCCCATTTCATCATCCCTGGGTAGGCGTTAGCCCTGCGTGTGTATGCGCAGAGGATGGAGCTGAACTGAGCTGCCACCAGACAGCCTGACTGATCTGTGTTTATTTATTTTATAGTTTAATCTTTAAATTGCTTGGTATTTTTCTACTTGGAGAAGCCTTTGTGTGCCGGGGAGGGGCTGCTTGACACCTTTGCCCTTTAGTGAAGAGAAGGAAAAAAAAAAAAAAAATCCCAGTCCAAAACAGCTGCACTTCTGCATTCCAGAATTTACTTCTCCTTATCGGGTAGATTGATTGCATGTTTAGAAAGGCAAATCGTTGCTCTCTCCCCCCAGCCCTTGCCTCAAAAAGGAGCTGGGATGGGATGAGCTGAGCCCTTGATGTCCTTTGCACTTTCCCAGAGAGAGCAGCTGTCCTGCCAGGGAGTGTGTGTGCAGGTTCGGAACCGGCCTCTTCATTGAGGCACAAGAGTTGGTATGTTTATGGGTTGGTCTCTACTCCAGGCTTGGAAATGTGTTTTGATATTCAGTTGCAGGAAAGGGTTCTTCCACCCTCCTGGTTTTGTATACAAAGTACTCTCTTATCACTGGGGACATGGCCCTATAGGCAGAGAACAAGATACAACAAGCATCTCTTGAAGCAAAATTCCTTTCTGAGATGGCTTCTGAAACTGGGTATAGACCAATTCATTTTATATATATTTTTTCCTTTCCTGTGCAGGTAAAGATATTTAGCTCAAAACATCTTGTGAATGTAATGCTTTGTAGTGGCTGTGTGCTTTTCTGAGATTTATATAAATTCAAGGAACTTGGAATTAAATGTATTTCTCCTTTTTTTTTTTCTGGTTTGTTTGTAAAATGGAATGTTTTTGTATAATCACTCCAATTATTTCCCTTTTCTGGGGGGGGACACACACGGGATGGACAGCACCACTCCATGGAGTCATGGAGAGGAAAAAGGTTTACTCTTGCCTGTTTTCAAATGGCATTGATACTTTCTTTTGTGTGTGCTTTACCAGGAACTAAATACTTGACTTGATTAACTTAAAAAGAAAGAAGTTGGCATTTTACCAAATGGATTTACTGATTTATTGGCAGTTAAAGGTGTGTGTTTGAGCACTTTTAAACGGTTATGGTGGAAGGGCTTAAAATGCTGCATGGTGTGAGACCTGCACTGCCTTCTCTGTCTTGGCAGGAAAACTCTCAAGCACCTTGTTTCCTTGCAAAGCATTACCCTGAAGCTGTGTGACCTGTTTTCTTCCTGTGGGAAGCTCCCTTGGTGGGTGATCTCCATCTGAGGGGTGGTCTGTGCCTGTGGGTGTGCACTCAGGGCTCTGCTCGAGCTGTTCCCAAAGCACAGTTACCCTCATGGTCTTTCTGTGTCTGTCCCCAAGGCAGAACCACATCTGTGCTACCATGTCTGTCCCTGTGTCTGCTCTTGCCAAGTCGTGTCTGGGGTTTGTGGAACTCTTTTTATGCAGAGGTGCTCCAGGTCTCTGCTTCTAGGAGAACTTGTCAGTCCTAAAGGAGGTAGTGCAGGAAGGGATAAGACTTGTCAGGGCCTGTCCTGTCTGTGTCCTCCCTGGAAAAGGGCAGTCTGGGCCTCTGTGGGGTTTGCTATGTACCTGTATTGTTGGGCTAGCAGGGACTTGCATCATGTTCAGACTTGTCTGAGTAAGTGCTGAGGGTTTGGTTTGTGAAATGCACAGCAGACTGTACTGCTCACGCAGTGAACAATGTGCTGGAGTTGGAGCGTGTGCAAGCACTTTGATTTCTGCCCTCTGACTGGATTGGTTCCCGCCTGGTTTTTCCTTATTTCTGCTCTCAGCTGATGATGAGAGCCCTGGTCGTGGAAGCATTTGCTGCTTTAACAGGCTGGGAGCTGGAGATGTTAACACTTAATGTTTCACAATTGGTTTTACTGTTCAATTCTGCTTTTAAAAATGAACTGAAGTCCCTATCATTTAAAAAAAAAAAAAATCCCAACCCATGGCTCAGGGTAAAATGATTTTTTTTAAGTGTGCTACTTCTTGTTTTTAGGATGTTTTACCTAAATGTAATACCATTTTCTCAGACTTTGGATGGGGGAAGAAAACTGAAAAAAAAAGCCCCGAAAACAAAAAACCCTCCGGCAGAGTGCTGGGCTTAATTTCTTCTTTTGTGTGTGGTAGACAACCTGTTTAAAATTATTTTATTTTCTACTTATGCTTTCATCAACTAAGTTCCCAAAACCACTTCTAAACAAACCAAAGCATCTCAGTGTTGTGCAGTGTTCTGCTGTTCAGTAGAGCAGACAAATGTATTTCTCTAGGGTCAGTAAAGACTAGTCATGTTAATCAATACTGTACCAGCAGCGTTCCTGTTCTGTAAGCCAGACAGACTGCTCACGACTGGTGGTGTGATTATTTTAATTGTGTAATTGTAACATGGCTGTGTGATGACAGTGTTTCCTGCAGATATTTCAAAGGAAGGCTCCTGACTAGTATATCTTTACGGCGTTTAATCTGTACTGTCTTTGTTATGGCTTTTGGATGTATTTGAAGTATGAAGTTTTTTTTTTTATTACCTCCTGCTTCTCTATTGTCATGGTTTAAGTCTATAAACTCACACAGTCGCTCTCTCACTCACTCCCCACTCTTTCTTCCTTCCGCTCCTGGAGGGATGGGAAGGAGAATCGAAAGAATACAACTCCCACAGGTTGAGATAAGAACAATTTAGTAACTAAGGTATAACACAAATCACTACTGCTACCACCAATAATAATAATGACAAGGCAGATACAAGGAAAAGGAGAATACAATAGCTCACCATCAAATATCAAGCCCGACCACCCAGTGCACCCCCACCAGTAACAATAATGACAAGGCAAATACAAGGGAAGGATACAATTGCTCACCACCCAGTATCAAGCAGTGCACCCCCCCCCACAGTGCACCCCCCCAGTGCACCCCCCACCGTGCACCCTCACCACCCTTCCAGGTCTCTGCTCTCCGTCCCTACATCCTGGACATGACGTGCTGTGGTATGGAATAACCTCTTTGGTTAGTCTGGGTCAGGTGTCCTGTCTCTCCTTCCTCCCGGCTTCCCCTCCTCCCTGGCAGAGCATGAGAGTCACAAAGTCCTTGGCCAGCCTAAACATCACCAAGCAGTAACTGAAAACACTGGTGTTATCAGCACTGTTCCCAGGCCCAAAATCAAAAACACAGGGCTGCACCAGCTACCAAGAAGAAAAATGACTGCTACTGCTGAACCCAGGACATCTATACATTAAATTAAGGCAATAATCTGTAATAATGAAGTGTCTCAGGTATAGGAACAAAACCAGGATTTTGGGGGCTCCCATGGGATGGGGAGTCTTGGTTTCAGTTAGTTTTAGATCCACGTAGTGACTAAGGCAAAAACGAAGAAGAGCTTTAAGTTACTGTGAAGAAATGGCAGTATTTTTTAAGTAGTGCTTGAATCTTCTACAAGCTTTGTGGTGTGTTGTTTTTTTTTTTTTTTTTTTTTTTTTTCTTGGGGGGGAGGGGGGTGATTACTCAGTGAAGAAATCCTGAGGGAAGGAAATGCACAGGAGCTGATTAATTACATTTTGTGAAATGAGTGAGGCTCCCTCCTGAGTTTAGCCCCTCTTCCTCTTGAGCAACACCTGAATTTCAGGCTTGACTGTTTGCCTCATGGATTGAAATTCTTCCTTGGTATTAAGATTTAATGGTGGTAGATACATAGCAAGTAGTGACAGGTACTATTGCTTTCCTGTACAGTGAAGCAAATAATACTTTGAAATATTTACATGGTGGTGGTTATTCTAATTGTATTTCCTTGATGGGCCTCTAGTAAAGGTGGCTTGTCTGCTTCCTCTGTGGTGAGTCAGAACTGTAGGTATTTCAGTTGTAAAAAGCTGTGGAGAGAAACTGGTGTCTCCATAGTAGAGATTTCAGTGTTTTGTGATTAAACATCTAATTTAAACTAGTCTGCATGGCACTTTACAGGAATGATTCATATGCGGCTTTTAAATATTTTCTTTTACCTGCAAGAGAGATCAGCATGGAGAGAGCTGCTTTTTCCGAGGGTGCAGGGTGTTGAAATTCTCTGCCAAGTCGTATGTAATTTGTATGTCACCGCTGCATGGTCATAAAAATACTCTAAGGAATGTTAAAGGAAAAGCTGGTGTAGCCAATTATCTGAAATCACAGGCATCCTAAACTGTATGGGCTTGTGCAGCCAGAGCCTTGATATGCTTGGGCAAAATGCTGTCTTCAGTATCCTACTGTGAGGAGGGGAGGAAGCTATCGGTGACAACGGTCTGGAGGCTGCTCTGGAGGGTGTTCAGCTGTACCTGGAATTTCTAAGCCTTCCTATGTGAGAACCAGTGTTTTCTGGTGTATTTTCTAGTGCAACTGTTGGGTATTTAAAAATTGTAATTTGGCTGAGCCTGGGTGGTGGTGCAGGCTTCATCTGTGGATAGTTAAAGGTGATGCCAATTTGTAATCTTTTACAAGCATGTATTAAAAAAATATAAAAAGCAGCTTAAGTGCTAATAACAGTGAAAAAATTTGTTCAGCATGTCGTGTGTGTGAAGACAGCAGGCTCACACATTGGTCTGTGTAGTCTCTGTCAGCTGAGCGCTTTTAAAAAGCTGTTCTAATTTTTATGCTGTATGTGGAATGGTTAATCCCATAAAAGCCTTGCACCTTTTGACAGGTGAAATGCTGCTGTTCTGGACTTACTTGAGTAAAATATTTTTATAGATGGTATTAGCTCTGTGGCTCCAAGGGTAATGCAGTCCTTGCATGCAAAAGATCTTGCTTTGATCTGACAGCTTTCAAGATCCATTTCCAATCGCTGAGTTCTATTAACTCTCTTTATAATGGTGCTCTCAGACTTTTTTTTCTGTTTATGTGACTCTTTAGGGTGTTAACAATTCTGTGTATGAGTTCTCTTTAATAAACTGAAGGAGTAATTGGGGTCAGGAAAGGAAATAAACCTGTTAGAAAGTGCAGTTAATTATATTGGGTATTTTAGGCTCCAAAATTCTTCCTTTTGGTTCTTGAATGTTTTCCTCAGACTGCAGCATGTTAGAAAAATTGCCACCAAAATAGGACAGTGGGGCAGGGGGGTGTCTGTCTGTACAGTTAATTTTAGGGGTGTGAAATGAGTGCAGCTGCAGGGTTGCTGGCCATAAGGGTTGTGGTGGGGATGCTTCCTCAGTGAACAGCCTCTACCTTCTGCATTGTTGAAGGCACTGTCAGGGTGGTGATGTGAAGCATATATTACCGTTTACATTGTCCCTGCCATATGGATGTGTGCAGTACTGCCCTTGGCACTCATGCATTGAATTATTCTCTCAAAATCTGTAGGCAGCCTTTCTTCCCCTGTCTTTAGAGAAAGGTCTTAGGAAAACCAAACTCATCTGATGAGTATTTCCTGCAGTGGCAGGAGCAAGCTATTGATTGTATATTGCATTTGTATTAGTAAACCAAAGTTTACATCTTTCCATATGTTGTGGGAACATTGAAATATTAATTCTGCTGGTAGGTGCAAGACTGTTTGTACTGGGTTCGTGTGTGACTAAAATGTGTTCCTGCTTCTTTAGTAACAAAATTTACAGGCTTTGAAAGTAGAAAGGGTAGAAAACTTCAGTATGTGTAAAAGCAGCTTTATCTCAACTATGTACTGAGGGAACCAGTGTTTTTCTCACTTATGAACAGGGAGAAAGCATCTCCTTTCCTCTTGTGTTGTTTTGGATTTGCTCTGAGAAAATTAAGGCAATCCTCATTTGAGTGGTTGGCTTCAGGTCCTCAGCTGGGGATGCAACATCTGCAGGGTGTTGTGGTGGGGTGGTTAAATGGCTGTGGGTAATCGGGGGGGAGGGAGGGGAAGCAAACACTGAACAAGCCACCTCTGCAAAGTTTTGTGTTGTGGTTTTTTTTTTTTTTGTTTGTTTTTATTATTTTTCTTTTAAGACTGACTGCTTTGCAGTATAGAAAAAGTAAAAAAGAATTTGCCTTCAGAGCAGCGTAAAGCTGCTAAAATTGTGTCATGGGCATGGCAAGGAAGGGTAATGTTACCCTCTGAAAAATTCACCACAATCCAGAGGCAGCCTGTCCCTGAAGGCTTGACAGCCTGTGCAGCAAGTGACTGGAGAGCTAGTGTTTGAAATACTGTGTCACTCTGAGTATCTTGATAGGAAATTAAAGGATGTGTAATTAAGAACTCCTAAAAAAAAAAAAAAAAAAAAAAAAACAAAAAAAAAACAACAACAACAAAAAACTAAATAGTTTTAAGGAAAATAATGTGAATGGAAACTTCATTATTAAGTATAAAATGTTTAACTGCAGTTTGTGGTGCATCTTCATTTTAAATACAGCACACATGAAAGTGTTCCTCTCTCCTTGAGCATCAGCTTATCTGGGCAGGAGTTCAGAGCCATAAAACTATATCCTGCTTATACCTTTCAGCCTATCCTATGACCCACTCTGTGTAAGCAAGTTGTACCAGGAGCTCCAAATTACTAGTAAGTAGCTGGGTTTTCTGCAGGCATGTTAGGTCCAGGAGGAGTTAGATAAAGTTCCAAGGAGCTTTCTGTTGGGAATGGTCTCCTGATAGCTGCCTTCGGCTGGGAGAAGCTAACAGATCTAGTATCCTGCTGACTGTGGCAGTGACCGTATCCTGTGAAAACCAGTAATCTTTTGGGTAGACTTTACACTTTCAGTCTGGTGTTTTCCATATTCTGCAGGCTGTTGGGGCTTGTGAAATGTCACTGTTGTCATAACAGCACACAGTGCTTGCTGCACCAACCGTTGCGTCAGGCCTTGCATGGACTGGAGATGTAAGCCTATTTATAATGTACTATCGTTATATCTTTAAATAGATGGATGAGATTAGCCATGCTGATGCTGGGAAGAGCTACAGATGGATGCAGGAAAGGGAGGGGCTGTATGGGGGGAAACTAGCATCCTGCTCATGGCTGGGCTACAGTTGTTTAAATACCACTGAGTGAGCTCTAACTCTAGTTACAGTGTTTGGCTGCTTCCCATAGCTAGCTGTCTCCTTGGTTTCATCTTGCAGCTAGGCACAGGCAGATACATTTATCCCAGCTGGATTGTTTGTCTGTAACAAGCAAGCCTGGGTATTTTTGTGTGTAAAAGTTTACCTTTCTGAGCAATCATAGAATCATAGAATAGTTAGGCTTGGAAAGGACCTTAAGATCATCTAGTTCCAACCCCCCTGCCATGGGCAGGGACACCTCCCACTAAACCATGCCATCCAAGGCTATGTCCAACCCCACCTTGAACGCCGCCAGGGATGAAGCATTCACAACTTCCCTGGGCAACCCATTCCAGGGCCTCACCACCCTCACAGTAAAGAATTTCTTCCTCATATCCAATCTAAACTTCCCCTGTTTCAGTTTGAACCCGTTACCCCTTGTCCTCTCACTCCAGTCCCTAATGAAGAGTCCCTCCCCAGCATCCCTATAGGCCCCCTTCAGGTATTGGAAGGCTACTATGAGATCTCCACGCAGCCTTCTCTTCTCCAGGCTGAGCAGCCCCAATTTTCTCATCCTATCTTCATATGGGAGGTGCTCCAGTCCCCTGATCATCCTCATGGCCCTCCTCTGCACTTGTTCTAACAGTTCCATGTCCTTTTTATGTTGAATGTGATATCCAGGTTTGAAGAGGAAAGCCTGTTCACCTTGAATGTTGATCTTTTTATTCCAGCTTGTGTGGTTTCTTGTCCTACCACTCAAGAAAGGACATGTGAGAATAATCTAGTTTTGGAAATGAGGATAGCTGATAACTACTATATCTTCTCTAGCTTCCTTCCTTGCTGTGGCTTGTCTCTGGGCACATGTCTGGGCCCTGTGCTGTAACTGTCCTTGTCTGATCTGTTTAATGCTCTCCATTTCGTTAGCAGCCCAGAAGGCTTCTGGCTTTCTAACTGGGATTTGAGGTGTCCTGCATTACTCAGGGCTGTTCTCTGTTGTGGATGATGGTGGCAAATTAAATTGCCTTCCCCTGTGATTGGTGCTGATACCAGAGTTTTAAACTCATTATGTGGTGAGAACTGAGTTGCCTTTGAGTTAGTCCTCATCCAGGGAAAAGAGATCAGAAGTCAACTTTGTGGCTTTTTCCTGGTGTGCTGAGTAGTGCTCCTTAGAAGGCTACAGGTTGTAGTCTTGAAATGCTGAATTTATTTCTGCAGTCTGTTCTGTCTGCTAGCTTCCCCTACTTCACCCACCATAATATTTCTTCTCCCTTCTGTCTGTCCCTCCCTCTTCCCAGAAGCCTCATCTGATGGAGGTTATGCTTGGTGCTCTACTCTCACTTTGGTCTTCCTCATCCAGGATTCTTGTCTCTCGTTTTAGCCCATCTGCCTTTTGATGTTCCCTCCCATCCGTTCCTGCTTTTCTCCTCTCTGAGATCATCCTGCATCTTCATCTCCCTCTCAGAGATCTGGGTCTTGTTTTTGTGTGTTGGGAGGGAAGTGCTTGAAAAACAGAGTGAAGTCATGGTAGCACTGAGGTGAAGGATTTGGGGGTGTGGAGACTTCTGCCAGGGATAAGAGTTTGGGGTGCTGTTAGCATTGGGGCTGCTGTTGTGTGTACCGCTAATAGCTTGTTACCTCTTATGCATCCCTGTGACTAGCTGTTGTCTCTGGTTAGATCAGCTCTTTGAAGCTTTCTCTTTTATGAATTTGTCCTGAATATGAATGATGGGTCTCCTTTTCATGACATTACCAGTAATAGTTGTAGGCAGAATTTACTCTTACAGGGTGGTGCAGGTAATTGAAATCCACAAGAATCCTTTGGAGAGTCTCTTCAGAGCTGTTATCTTGTACATCTGGTGCTAATTTACTTAATGCAGTTTGCAGTAGAGAAGGGTGCATGGGAGGTCTGCTGGCAGTGTTGCATGCTTAGTATTGCATAGCAGCCTGGCTTTCCTTAAACCTTCTGCTGCTTGCTGGAGCATGAGAGCTGCAGGCTGCCTGGCTTGCTTTAGAGTTTTACTTCATGTTAGCATGTATTTGCTTGTGTTTACAGAAAAAGTGACTGTTTTGAAGTGGATACGTTTTGGCACAGTAACCCAGTTCTCTGCAAAAGGATGTGGGAGCACTTCAGCAGGAAGTGAGGTACATGACCTGATAGCTCTGGCATGGGGAAGGTAGCTGGGCCTGGTGGGATTCATCTGCTTGAAGCCTAGCAAGGATGATGTGTGTATGCATAATTTGGTATGTGCACAGAATATAAATACTTGCTGGTGCAGGCATGCAGCCTCTGGTTTTAGAAGTTCTTCTGTGAAAACAACATTCAACCCCTCCACCACTGCAGTAAGGAGCTTCAGTAGAAACCCAATCCTAGCAATTAGGGAAGGTTTTGAAAGGAACCTAGCAACTGCTACTGTGGTTCAATTTGCAGATTTATTACTTATTTTTAGTCTAAGGATTGTAGCAGTTTTCTCCGCATTGTACAGAGATAGTCTGCATATGGCTGTAGAGAGAAAGGTGGAGGGAGTCATGGATCAGTGACAACATTAGTTGAAATGATAATGGTAATGCTACTGTGGGCTTTGCAGCAAGCAATCCTCGGGGACATTTGAGCATGACTGAAATATATTTGGTGTTTGTGGGTAACCTGAGCTCACCTGTAAAGAGTTTTGTTACCCAGATCCTTTCTGACCTAACTTGCTTTTGTCAACCCTTGCACCAAATGACTAAGGAGCGATGCTGTCTGTGAGGGTGGTTATGTAAAATGTTAATGCAGTTTTTTTTCAGGTCGCCTTTAAGCTGAATTTCAAAGAAGGTAGTTGGCTTTATGGTTGAACCTATGAGTAATTTTATGTGCAAGGTGGAGTGAACTTTTGGAGAATATTGCCGTTTTCCCACTGTTGTAAAAAGTTATGGTCCTCATGATTCAAGTATTGTTCTGTAGGTGGAGGCAAGAGACGGATGCAGAGGTCTGGAAGCATGTTTGGAGTGAGTTCAGATGTGCCAGTGGAGTGAATGCTGTCCTTTGTGTTTCCAGCTCACTGGAATGGGTTCAAAAAGTTCCTTGTGCTCTTTCTGGGTCTTCCTAAGAAACCTGCACCTGTGTTACTTGCAGAACAGGCAGACTGTTTTTATGGGAAAGGAACTTGGCAGGGGGAACCTTGAAACGTAGCTGAGAGGGGTGCTTTTTTTCCAATGCAGCATTTCAAACTGTTCTTAAAATGTGGTGCTTCAGAGTGGAAAAGAGACTGTAAGTCAGTTTATAACCTACTTTCTTTCTGTGGACTTTTCTTTGGGGCACAAGCAAAGTGAGTTAAAAAACCCCAAGTAGCTGCCTCTTGAATGAGCCTCATTCTAATTCACTCATGCTTCAGGAGATATTTAAAGCCAGAGAGAGATTACCTAAAAAAAGGACTGTTTAGGCCAAGTGATCATGGTGGGAGAGTAGCCAGACCTTTTCAAGCCTTAACTGTGGTCTTTCATAAAAGTATCTGACAACAGGTTCTTATTGACCTGTGCTGCTTTTAAACCTCAGTGAGGTGTAAGACTCTCCATGCTGTAGAGTCAGCATTGTCAATTCTGAGGTATAAAGCACTGTTCAGTTTTCAATAAGTTATAGCTGATTAAAATAAGTCACTATTTCAGTTCCAGTTAAGTCTCTGTAAATACTCCGAGTGACTTCTCTTATCAGAAGCGTTTTCTGCTGGGATGGGGAGGTATAAACGTTCTCTTTGTTTGCAACCAGGAAAATTAAAGGATCACAACATCCAGACCTTTACATGTTAGATCTTTCAAAACCTGTTTCTTAATGTATGCTCTATCTAAATGTGCAGATAACTTTTCTGAGGTGGTTTGTTTTCCATTCTATCAGCTTGAAGAATTTTATTCTGCATGCATTAAATTTTTTTTTGGGGGGGGGGGGGGTAGAGACTCTTGATCCTTAATGCATGATGACCCATTAGCAGTTCTAGCCTCCTTTTTATTTATTTTAGTAAATACATGTGTGAATGTAAACATTTTTATCCAGAATGGCCTTGCAGATATTGTCATGGAGAATAATTAAACTGTAATTTGCTTTATATTTTCTTCCCTGGTTGCTACAGAAATGCAGTCTGATGTGGTAGTGACTACTTGCAGGAGCTGGGTTATATATTGACTTTGTAATGGACCTCTGTTAATCATGAGGCAGTTGTCACCCAAGGAACCGTGATTATTTGCAGGAGGCACTTTATATAAACTGTAAGACGCCTGTGGTACCTCAGCTTAATGTTCACAGTTACAAAGGGTGCTTTTATGTTCTGCATAAGTTTTGTCATAAGAACCATGTATTATGATGATTGTGGAATTGATGTATATTTACTTAAAGCTAATGTCCATTAGACTTAATTTTCAGTTTTAATTTCATTTGCTGTAATAGCCTAACTAGTAACACACTTTCCTATGGTTCAATTTAAGATCTTAAATGTTTCAAACACAGCAATGAAATGCTTATCATTTATCTGTGCATAAAAAGTTGATTTGCTTTCATAACAATGTGCCTGTGTCTTTACGATGGTGCTTGTAGCCAGGCAAATGCCTTCCCTTCCACCTCGAGCCTGGCACCTAACAGCAGTGAGTTCTGTCTAATGGAGTGGTACCAAAGTGCTTCTTCATGCTTATAAGAAAAGAAACATTTCCTCTTGGCTAGGATCAGGTAGGAAGGGGGTGAAGATGTATTGTAGTCACATTTGTTGCCTGTCTGTGGATTTTGGGTTTGTTTTGCACCTCTCTGTTTTGGCTGTCCTGTCCACATCTGCCTAATGTCATGGCTGCTGTTCTTCTGAACTGTGCCCATGTTTCCTGTTGATTTACTTCCACTTGTGAGCCCTCAGGCTCAGAAAACACAAATGTGAGTGTTAGAGATGTCCACTGCAGCTGGTGATAGGAAGCAGAGTTTACTGCTAAAAGTAGTGGGGCTATCCCAAGGCAGGGGTGGTTTAGGGCTTTAGATGTTACCCCTGCATACAAGCCCTAGTGTGGTGGAGGGTTTTGCCCTCATTTGGAGGGGCTGTGGTGGGTATTGTGGGCATGAAGAAGCAGGTGCTTTGTCTTTGCTGTGGTTTCAAAGGTAAAGTACAGTGTGATCTCCAGGAGTATCTGTGCTCAGATGCTTGAAGTGTTAGGATGCGCTGAGAAAATAGAAGGATGCTGTTCTCTGCCATTCTCCATGGCTTCTTGAAACCTGGAAGGACTTACCTTCCAGCTACCAAGATCAAAGTCATGGTGGCATTGGTTCAAACTGAACTTGTCAATTATCAAATTATTCATTTTTGTGTAACAGGACGAGCTGAAAGAGAGAAAATCAACCCCATGGGGTTGTCTTCTGTGTACTGTTATGGCACAAACCTTAAATTGTATATTGGAGAAGTGAATTTCGCTCACCTCCCGAATTAGGCTCCTCAAAATGAATTTAGAGTTGTGTTTTAAGTCTCAAAGATGTGTGTGTTATCCTTTCCTGCTCTGCATGGTTAGATGCCAATTGTTGATTATGTAAGTCCAGATTACTCCAGCATATGGATGCTTTCAGTTGCACATGGTGTCTGTTATTTCTCAGTACTTCACAGAAAGAATTGAGTAACATCTTGTTCTGTAATGCAGTGTTAAGAAACCGAGCCTTCCCCCCCCCCCCCCCCCCCGTAATGGCATATAAACAGGTAGTGATAACATCTTATTTAAAGCAAAGCCTTTGGAGGAGGGTCAGGCTCAGAAAGGGAGCAGGGCTGAATCAGCCTTTATTTCTTTTATACCTACACACCATATTTTAGCACAGTTCTGCTTGCCTTCTGAGAGAGCTGTGAATAATATTAACTATTTTTTGAGGTGTATAAGCACAGTGCGGTGTTTGTGCTGTGGGGATGGCATAGCCTTGTAGTAGACGTTACTCATCTCTGTCCCCCTTTGCGTATTTCTCTTTCACATATGATGTTGGTGCTCTTCTGCTGTGTACAAGCCCTCTCTCCCTGTTGTCACATAAATGCTCACAATTGACCATTAGTTTGTGTTCTTCACTGTGTTGTAGTTTAAGCCCAGCCAGTAACTCAGAGCCACGCAGCTGCACATTTACTCCCCCCCTTCTTCCTCCCCCTGCTCCTGGAGGAGAATTGAAAGAATGTAACTCCCACAGGTTGAGATGAGAACAGTCCAGTAACTAAGGTGTAACAGAAAACCACTTCTGCTATCACCAGTAATAATAATTATAATGATAAGGGGAATAACAAGGGGAGAGAATACAATTGCTCACCACCTGCTGACCGATACCCAGCAGACCTGAGCAGTGATCTGGGCCTTCTGGGTAACTTCCCTCAGTTTCTATACTGGGCATGATGTGCTGTGGTATGAAATACCCCTTTGGCTAGTTTGGGTCAGGTGTCCTGTCTCTGCTTCCTCCTGGCTTCCCCTCTTCCCTGGCAATGCATGAGACTGAGAAAGTCCTTGATCAGAGTAAGCTTCACTTAGCAACAACTAAAACCATTTGCGTTATCGGCGTTGTTCCCAGGCTGAAAGTCAAAAAGCGCAGCACTGTGCCAGCTGCTGAGAAGGAGAAAAATGACTGCTACAGCTGAACCCAGGACACACTGGCACCTTTGGGATACTCAAAGGTACCTTTTCAAAGGGGGTGCTGTTCCAGAGTTTGAGGATTCCAGGAGAGAAAATGAGAGACAAATAGAAAACTCTCAACTAGTTTATTAATATAGGAAAATATAGAGATAATAAAAGATACAGTAAGGGATATTTCTGATGTTTGGTTATCTTACCAACCCCAAAGACCATGTGATGACGATCAGGAAACCAGCTCTGAGAATCATCATCACAGTGTGAGGTGGCAGGCTCAACCTTAGCAGGCATACCTGTAGAGGCAGCATTGACCTGGGTGGTATGAGGTTCTGCCTCCCCTGCATCGCATGAGGCTCGGGCTTTTATACTGACAAAAATGCACACTCATTCCGACGCAGGGGGCCAGCCTACATCGGAAGAAGCGGCCAGCAATATCTAGAAAGGTCTCCAAGGGTCAAGACTTTTACGAGGAATTCTAAAGTGGGACTTTCCGGGTAGGAGCCAAAGAGCAACTTTCCGGGGAGGAGCCACCATGGACAAACAGTACTTTTCTATTTCTGTATGCTTCACCATGGACCATTATCTATTGTCCCTGACACAGGTGGTTAATGCTCTCTGCATCCTGACATTGCTGGTACCTCTAAGCTGTCATATGGGACAGTCAGACTTGCTGGCAACTTATGACATAATGAACACTAACTCATAGGTTTATCTGGATTTTATTCCATTTGTGCTTAACTGCAGCTACCCAAAAATCAAGTGTTCCACACCAAATGTTTTATAATTTGGGAGTTAAGTATTAAAGTATGTAGTGGTGTAAGAAAATATGAGGAAGCAATTTTTTGAGCTGGTCTTGAGTTGGTATTTCCAATATCATAGGAACAGCCTCATATGGGATGAAGGCAGAGGTGTACAATGGCTCTTCAGCACGTGATTTAAGTCAAGAGGATGTCACTGTATTGGTAGAGCATAGCTGGGCACTCTGCTTAACTTGCTTAAAACAAGCAAACAACCCCAACTCCACATGGCCCTGTAGTCTGTCTATAAATGAGTGCACAGGATGGCTAACTTGTGAGTCCTTCCCAGGTCTGGAGCAGCTCTCTCAGGGGAGCCTTTGAGGTGTGTTTTCCCCAGAGGTGTGGTCCTGAAGGGCTACTCAATGAATTGCTCAGCATGAGTACAAACTAATGCAGTGGTGACTAAGTAATTGGGTTAAATGTTTTGTAACATGAGAAGAGTGGCTTTGGTGGAAGAAAGAGTATTTGACTCTTTCTGGAGCTTCACTTTGAGAATGTTTGAAGGTTCACTTATTTGCACTTGGGTTTGGTTTGACAGCTGAGATGTTACCTTATCAAAAGTAATGAAGGAGTGTTAATTGCAGAGAAAACATTATAAAGACAAACTGTTTTGCTCCCTCCTTCTCTTGGGCACTGGGGTTGACTTTGAGCTGCTTTGTACCGTGTTGTGTTTTGAAGATGGCCTTGCATTCAGCTGCATTAATTGTGCTAGAGATATGGAGGGGAGGAGTGCTTTCTAGCACAGCCTGGGCACACTTGCTGGTACCAGGAAAATGGTGCAAATTTGGACAAGATGTGGAGTGGTGGAGAGTTCAGAGGAGCTGCCTGTGTGCAGTCTTGGGAGAGGGATTTCTTCAGGGAGTGGGTGAATTGTTTCCTTCTAGTCTGAACAGCCTCTTAATGAACTGCCCTCTCTAGGGTGCACAGAGATTAACCTTCCACAGTGAAATTGAACCTGGGATACTTCTGCCATGTTGCTGTCTTGAAATGGTTGTATCTAAAAATACATTCCTGCTGCTGCACACTGGATTTGAGGCATGTTCATCTTTTTCCTCAAGGAGACTTGTATTGCTGTATTGTGCACAGCAAAAATGCGATTTACAGGATTATCATTTTGCTTCCAACAAAAATGTGGTGGGAAAAATTGTTCTGGTTGAAATTCCTTCTCGCAACAATAGCAGCAGTGGTGTGTGTGTGTTTGAAAATGCTTAATGATAAGTTTTGGAAGAGCAAGCTCTCCCAAGCTGCTCAGGCTTCACCATGTGATTCTTCTTCACTGCTGTTTATGCAGGGAGACTAAAAAGCATTCTCACAACTGGCTGGCTGGCTAGTTTTGACCACTTCTGTCCTTTCTGAGCACAACTATTTTGGAATGCTTTGTCTGTGTCGGGTCTCCCTTGCTCTACTCCATTCTCTTATTCAGCTGTGCTCATTTGGTTGTAATTTAGCACTTTTTCTTTGGGTGAGGAGGAATGAAAGCCTACCAGGCTAACAGCTATAAGCAGTACTTGTAGTTATTGTTACCTCTGTGTGTAATGTTTCATTCTGGAGGCAGACAGCTTGCTGCCCTCAGTACCTCATTGTAGTTCCAGACAAGTTCAGATGATGTACTTCAGCACTGCTGGCTTGCCATGCCTCTGTTTGTTACAAGGCTTTGTTTGTGGGTAACTGTGGAGGCTGTTTTATGGCAGCAGTAGGACAAGAGCTAGTTTAGGCACAGCATGACTGGCTGTAGGTGAGTTTACTGCCTTGTGCTGAACACCTTGGTAGCTGATGCCCTTGCAGTGAGTTGTGACTTGAATTCTCGCTGTTTGTGCCACTGGGGAAGCAGAGTGGGGTGTCTGAGGGCTGTCATAGAAAATGACTCTTGGCAAACATTGCCTAAGTATGTGGAGCTTTTGTCTTGGATCTTGCTGTTTTCTGTTTGTTCCTAAGATGCAGTTTTTACCTCAAGCTATTTAAGATTCCAAGTGTGTTTTCCTCCATTCTTGCTTGGCTTACCTTGACTCATTTTGATACAGGAGCTCACTCACTGCATCTGCTGGATTTTTATCTGCTGTGCCTGCCTGTGGCTTTCCCAGGGCCTGCTGATGATGCTCCTTGGCAACAGGGTTCAGTCACAAACTATTTAACCTAAAGCATTTGTAAGGAAACCTGTGAAATATGGATGGCATTAGAGGGACTGTGGCTTAAAATTAGAGACTGTTTATGATGTGTAGTTGTAGTCATTTACATTGAACCATAATTATTTCCTGAGTTAAAAATTTCATGTCATCTTGCTCATATAGTTAAGACTTCTTTATCCATTTGCTGATAAGAGTGCATCATCTTTAAGGTATTTAACTTTTTTTTTATTTTTTTTTAACTAAGGGAGGTTTTAACTTAATATGTTGAAGTTGTAGCCTGGAGAAGTGTGTCCTCTAGACTGGCAGAGCAAGGCTTGTCTCTGCTTGCTAGTACAGAAGGGCAAGCTGTAGCCTTGAGCTTTAGCCCAAGGTTGGTTAAGGAAATTGCAGGAGCTGTATTTTGACTTGATACTTTCCACTCATCAGAGAAGCCCCAGAAGGGTGGTAAAGGGTGAAGGAGGAGAGATGAGGTAACATAGAATCACAGAATAGTTAGGGTTGGAAAGGATCTTACAATCAACTAGTTCCAACCCCCCTGCCATGGGCAGACACCTCACAATAAACCATGTCACACAAGACTCCATCCAACCTGGCCTTGAACACTGCCAGGGATGAAGCATTCACAACTTCCCTGGGCAACCCATTCCAGTGCCTCACCACCCTCACAGTAAAGAACTTCTTCCTCATATCCAATCTAAACTTCCCCTGTTTAAGTTTGAACCCGTTACCCCTTGACCTACCACTACAGTCCTTAATGAAGAGTGCCTCTCCAGCATTCTTGTAGGCCCCCTTCAGATACTGGCAGGCTGCTATGAGGTTTCCACACAGCCTTTGCTTCTCCAGGCTGAACAGTCCCAATGTTCTCAGCCTGTCTTCATACAGGAGGTGCATGCTTGTGTATTTCCAGAACTCTTAATTGTGTGCACAGAATCAAAAACTAGTTCAGTGGAAACTGTTAAGGCTTCCTTGGCTCTTTGGCCACATCATGCTAAGAAAAAATGAGTTACTTCAGTGACTTAAGATTTTAGATTGTACTGTGAGCTGAGACTCTTTTGACAACCCCAGTTTTTTACTCTGCCAAGTACCTTTCAGGCTGCTTTCATACCTCTTTCCAGGAGAAATGCTAAGTGGTTTTAGATGTTAGCAATTTCAAGGTATTCTTAAGGGTACAGAAGTTTAAATGTCTGGTAAGAAGGAACCAGATAACCAGTAATAAAGTTGACATGTCTGGTAATTTCGGAGTTTATCACTCAGCTGCCTGTTGTGTGTCTGCAGGGCTTAAACTCAATGAAATGTTAGGCTTCTGCTGACAATTAGGTTGTGTGTTTTTTTTTTTTTTTTTTTTTTTTTTTTGTGTTTTGTTTGTTGGGTTTGGTTGTTTTTGGCTTTTTTTTTTGTGTGTGTGGCTGAGTGGTTTTGTTTCTTTGGTTGTGGTTTGGTGTGGGTTTTTTTGTGGTTGGTGTGGGTTGTTTTTTTTGTGTGTGTGTGTGGTTTTTTTTTTGTTTGTTTTTGTTTAATGCAGTTCAAGCATGTCCTGGGTTCAGCAGTAGCAGTCATTTTTCTCCTTCTTGGTAGCTGGTGCAGCGCTGTGGTTTTGATTTTGGGCCTGGGAACAGTGCTGATAACACCAGTGTTTTCAGTTACTGCTTGGTGATGTTTTGGTCTGACCAAGGACTTGCTGAGTCTTATGCTGTGCCAGGGAGGAGGGGAAGCTGAGAGGAAGCAGAGACAGGACACCTGACCCAAACTGACCAAAGAGGTTATTCCATACCACAGCATGTCATGCCCAGGATGTAAAAATGGAGGGCAGAGACTCGGAAGGGTGGGGTGCACTGCTTGGTTGAGCTGGGGATTGGTGGTGAGCGATTGTATTCTTTCCTTGTATTTGCCTTGTCATTGTTGTTATTGGTGGTAGCAGTAGTGGTTTGTGTTATACCTTAGTTACTAAATTGTTCTTATCTCAACCTGTGGGAGTTGCATTCTTTCGATTCTCCTTCCCATCCCCCTGGGACTGGGGGAAGAAAGAGTGGGGAGTGTGTGAGAGAGCGAATGCATGAGTTATAGAGGCTTAAACCATGACAAAGCATAGTATGAGTGTTTAACTACTTGTTTTGAGGTACTGAAATTTTATTTGAGCTTCTCGAGTCTTCTACAAAAGGAGACAGAAACCCACTGTACGCAAGTGCTGTTCCCATTCTCCTTGCTAGGGGTTGTGTGGAGTATTAGTAGACGACGGTGGTGTGCAATAATCCCTCAGGGTTGGCCCAAATGACCAGGTGATGGAAGCTGAGTCTGACTGGTGTATCAGTGTGCAAATGCTATAACTGGTGTAATTTGAATTGAAAAAAAGTGCTTATCTTGAGGAATACCTGGAACACATTGAAACTAGTTATTTGATTTCACAGATCCTGGTTTGTTTTTATTTGCTGGCAGTCTCTAAAAGGCTTAGTCCTGAATTTAGACAACTGTCAACCCTCAGTTTCTTGTGGACTGTGTTGTCCATATAGGACTTTTAATTGAAATGCTTCAAGGACGATTTGGTTCCACAGGAATCGTGTCTATCCCTTCCTTCACGCTTGTTTCACTGGGATAAATTGAGCTTTAGGCTCTTCAGTCCACACATAAGTATCTTCATCTGTGTTTCTTGAGGACGGTGTCAGGTTATTTTGTATTTTTATCAAGTGTCAAAGATGACAGGAGCTTTAAAAAAAAACGTAGATTTCTGCATATGCATCTGCAGGGCAAAATAAAGTAACTTTGAGGCAACAAATATATTACCGACTTAGTTTCTGAATGCTATCAAATTAAATGTTACTTGATGCTGCAGTTTTGCCACAATGAAACATACTCAAAGGGTTTTTCCTAGCATGTCCAGTACAGCAGCACTCAGTGGTGGTGTGACTTCATTCAGGCCACAATAGTCTACTGTTAGTCTTCACTCTCCATTAGGCTTTCGCACTGTCTCTGTGGGGCTGTTAAAGGGTGAGTTGGTCCTAGTGATCACTCCTTGGCTCTCCAGTCTAGGATTCAGCTTATGGATGGGAATCAGGGAGTCTCGGTTGGTGCGATATTGCCGCCGGTGCACTGTTGTGGTTGCGATTGGCACTTGTTGTTCTTTGACCTTCAGCAACCGCACAACAGAAGGATCCTCTGAGAGACCAGGCAAGGTGGACAGCTGCTCAATTTCCTCTGTCTCCAAAGCAGCAATACCAAAAGCCCATTGGTACCCTTTTGGGTCTTTGAAGTACCCTCTCCTGAGGTAGTCTATGCCAAGGATGCATGGAGCCTCTGGACCAGTCACAATGGGGTGTTTTTGCCATTCCCTCCCAGTCAGGCTGATTTCAGCCCCCAGTACAGTCAACTCTTGGGATCCTCCTGTCACTCCAGAAATATAAACGGGTTCCACCCCTCGACAGCTGGATGGCATCAGGGTAGACTGTGTACCAGTATCTACTAGAGCCTTATACTTCTGTGGGACTGATGCGCCAGGCCATCTGATCCACACAGTCCAGTAAATCCAATTGTCCCCTACCTCTACCTGGCTGGAGGCAGGGCCCCTCTAAATAGTCATCACAACATTGGTCACTTACATATTGTAGACAGGGGTTAGCCTTCTTTATCATAGGAGCCAGAGTAAAATCAGCTCTTCCACTCCATCTGGGAACCTGCTCACCAGGGACTGAAGCCGCAGCTTTCATGGGATGATCATCCTTGACCTTTGTTCTCCCTTTCAATTCATGCACCCATTCTTCCAGAGCTGAGGTAGGTTTTCCATCCTACTTCATCTCTTCTCAGTGATCCGTCAGGTAAAACCATAGGGTGGCCCGTGATGTATGCCTTCTATATTGTCTCTCTTGAGCGGTAGGATGCCTTTTGTTAATAGCTGAGACGTGGGTTGGTACACGTGGGGAGCTGGATAGATCAGATAGATCATTTCTCAGTTGTTTGAGCTCCCGAGACAGTTCTTCCACAGCTGAAATGATGGAAGGGTTGAGATTGTCTTCGAACTCTCAGAGTTTATGAATCATTGCATCCCCTGTTGGCTGTGCTATGTCATTCCAGGTTATTGCTGCCAATGCATGGGCATATGATAATGGTGCATTCTGTGTAAATTTCCACCATATGGATCATGTGTGTTGGACTTCATCTGGATCTATGGGTGCATTCCCAGCATCCGGCCTGTGATAGATCATCTCTATAGTGGCTGATTCCCTCAGAGACTGGATGCCTTTCTCTAGAGTAGTCCACTTGGCCGAGCGACTCATAACATCATCCTTGTATGGAAACCTTTCTTTCACAGCTGCCAAGGGCCACCTCCAAAGGCTGAGGGACTGTTCCTCTTTTGCATTTGCTTTGGCAATTTCCCTTTCCTTAGCAATTGATCCCAGTTGCTTAGCTTCCCTACCTTCTAGTTCATGATCCTCAGCCCCATTGTCCCAGCATCGGAGCAACCAGGTGAGGATGTGCTCCCCTGGTTGATGGGTAAAATCTTTTCACATATTCCGTAGCTCGGTTGAGGTCTGGGGTCGAGAAGTCACCTCTTCTTCTTCCTCTGATTCATGTAATAATAACTCCTGATCAGATGCTGTCCCATGTAGTAAGTACATTGTTTGTTCCTCTTTCTTCATCTTTCTTGCCTCTTTTTTGCTTTTCCCCTTGTGTACAGGGGCAACCCAGATTGGCACGTATTTGTCCTCTGGTTTAGCTGCGGTGGTTATCACTGTGGTTGGAGTGGCTGCAGTATCTGTTGTTGGGGTTTGGGTAGCTGCTGTACTTGTCGCTAAGGTTGGTGTAGCTACGTTGTCTATTTCTTTGCCATCAGATCCAGAGACATTTTTTTCCCTTTGAAGGTGCTGGATAGTGTTGAAGAGGGCTCTGTAAGCATAGGCCATGCCCCTGCATGTTGCCCTGATTTGTACCTCTCTGGTATGACCAGGATGACAACACACCTCATTTAAGTGTTTCACTAATTTTTCTGGATTTTGCACATGTTCATTGGTGAAGTTCCAAAGCACTGGAGGGGCCCACTGGCCTAGATACTTGCCCATACTACCCCCCACACTGTGCCACTCATGACTGTCCAGTCTCGGGGAAAATCTTTTGGTCCTCCTACATCGTAGTCTAACCCTAAACTTGACCCAAACCCGACTCTGCTTAACTTTTGAGATCAGCCAAAATGGTTGTGGGTAAAACACACTCTGTATGTGTGCCAACATGGTGATCCCCATCGCAATCAGCGGGCAGGTCTCAAGGGTACCCAAAGGCCATTCAAAACCTTCAGAACTCTCAAGTGATGCTGTAAATAGTCTGTTGGGGGGGCTGGGAAGGTAAGGGAATATCTCCTTCATAGGTTGACCACCTGAGGAGGGGACAAAAGATGTGTAATAGCTAAACACTTCTGTTATATACCTCCCAAAGTATAGAGGTGGTGACCACACTGGGTACTCAAGTCAGATCAGTTTCATGATCAATGAGTCTGTTGTATTGCATGTCATTGCCATAAAGTGCAGTGTAACAAGAACGTTAGCCGAAGCCCCCCAGCTGAGAAACACTAACACAGCAAATACCATCTGTAAGTAAGGTATGATATGCTGAAACTCCAAGATCAAGAGCAACAACTTTGAGAGCCAATAAATCAGCATTGTGATGAGTGACTATTAATCTGAAACAATGAATGCTTATCACAAATATGATTAGACACACTCTGTTCAGATCTGTCGTTATCTCAACCCTTTGATCCCCATGTTGAGTGCTAAAAAGAACTGTTGTTGTTTAAGCCAAGCTGGTGACCCAGAACCATGCAGCTGCTCGCTCTGTTCCCCCCCCTTCCTCCCCCCACTCCCAGCGGGATGGGGAGGAGAATTGAAAGTATGGAACCCCCATGGATTGAGATAAGGACAGTCCAGTAACTAAGGTGTAACAGAAAACCACTTCTGCTATCACCAGTAATAATAATTATAATGATAAGGGGAATAACAAGGGGAGAGAATACAATTGCTCACCACCTGCTGACCAATACCCAGCCTGACCTGAGCAGTGATCTGGTCCTTCCAGGTAACTCCCCCCAGTTTATTTACTGGGCATGACATACTGTGGTATGGAATACCTCTCTGGCTCATTTGGGTCAGGTGTCCTGTCTCTGCTTCCTCCTGGCTTCCCCTCCTCCCTGGCAGAGCATGAGACTTAGAAAGTACTTGATCAGTGTAAACATTACTTGGCAAGAACTAAGCCCATTGGTGTTATCAGCATTGTTCCCAGGCCGAAAGTCAAAAACACAGCACTGCACCAGCTGCTGAGATTGAGAAAAATGACTGCTACTGCTGAACCCAGGACAGTGTAAAAGGAGGATTTATTTTTATTTTTTTTTTTTTTTTTTTTTTTTTTTTTTAAACTAGTGGAATTCTCTTTATGCTTTGGTCTTTCGCTGCAGTAATCGGTACTGGATGAGCATAGTTGGCTATTGTGTTGCTACAGAACTACTTGCTGCTTTGTGAATTCTAGTGAATGGTAATTTTTGTGGTTCACACCACTCCTAGAAATTTGTTTTTGGAATGTAGGAGCAGGTGCATGTGTGAGCGTGTGCAAGTCCAGTCCCACTGAACAGAACTCTGCTCAATATATGTGTATTTGGATATGGCAGAGGGGTGTTTCAGATTAGACATTAGGAAGTTCTTCCCTGTGAGGGTGGTGAGGCAGTGGAACAGGTTGTCTAGAGAATCATAGAATCATAGAATAGTAAGGGTTGGAAAGGACCTCAAGATCATCGAGTTCCAACCCCCCTGCCATGGGCAGGGACACCTCCCACTAAACCATGCCATCCAAGGCTATGTCCAACCCCACCTTGAACGCCACCAGGGATGAAGCATTCACAACCTCCCTGGGCAACCCATTCCAGGGCCCCACCACCCTCACAGTAAAGAATTTCTTCCTCAGATCCAATCTAAACCTCCCCTGTTTAAGTTTAAACCCATTACCCCTTGTCCTCTCACCACAGTCCCTAATGAAGAGTCCCTCCCCAGCATCCCTATAGGACCCCTTCAGGTATTGGAAGGCTGCTATGAGGTCTCCACGCAGCCTTCTCTTCTCCAGGCTGAACAGCCCCAATTTTCTCAGCCTATCTAAGCTGTGGCTGCCCCATTCCTGGCAGTGTTCAAGGCCAGGTTGGATAGGGCTTCGAACAACCCAGTGTAGTGCAAGGTGTCCCTGTCTGTGGCAGGAGGTTTGGAACTAGATGACTTTTAAGGCCCCTTCCAACCCAAACCACCCTAGAATTCTGTGATTCCCTGAAGTCCAACACTTGTTTGGAATTGACTTGAGTGCTGTAACCAGGCAGGAATAGAATTCCTGTCTACAGATATTCCTGGAGGACACATAGCTGATAAGTATGTGATGTGAGAAATTGTCTCTAGACAAAAACTTTTATTGTAAAAGCTCAGGGTAGACACAGCAGTGAAGCAGCTATTTATTAATGTTTTTGCAAAAATGGGTGTCCTAGTAAGTAGGCACACCCAGCAAAAGCAGAACTTTGATTTACGTTTCCTATCCCGTCTGCAGGTTCCCTCCCTTGTTTCCACATTGGTTGGGTACTCAAAGGTTTACAGCCTATCCGATGTGGATAATGTACATGCTAACTGTCCTGCCTCTGGTTACATCTCCCCTTACTCAATTTATCTCCTTTTATGGTTTGACTTCATAACTCTCTGGCAGACATGTGGTACCTAAACTTATTGTTTAACTACAGAACCAGTTTGCACTGGCTTAGTTTCATGGGTTGTACAAAGATAATTTTCTTTTTAACTACAGAGTGTGTCTTTCGAAGCTATGGTATCTCAAACCCTTTGTTTTGTTCCCTTAGTAACTTAGCCCCAGTACTGAAAAATCTTAATATTGCAAAGCCTTAATATTGATCTTAAAGTTCTAATATTGTAAAGCCTTAATGTAGTAAAGCCCCATCCCCAATTATGCAAAACCAACACTTTCTCCCACATGTGTGGTTTGTAGTGCTGTCTGCTTATGGATTCTCCCCACAACCTCAGTTTTCTTGGATTCTGGAGTTGTCATGTGTTTTTTTGCAGTTTCTGGGAAAAAGTGTTTGTCACTATTTCAGCAGGGTGAAAGATTAGTGTTTGTATTCCAGATGCTCTTTAAGGCCATGCAGGCAGTCTTACCACATAGTTCTGAACATGCCTATGGAGTGCACTGGAAAACATTCCTAGGTTTCCCCTCCCTCCACATTTATTGTACTTGTGCCTTGAGTTCTGTATCTGAGGTAATGGAGCATATCTGAACACGTAAACTCATTGGTGTCTTGCTGTTCCCTGGTATACATTTTCACTGAAGCCCTCAGAGAGATGCTTCACTGAAACTGTCTCTTCCTGAAATTAGAAGGCAGTAGATGACTCCTGTGGAAAACGGCTATTCTACTCCCAAGAGGGCCCCTCCCCCCCATCAGAAGTTGGTCTAAGTCAAAATCTAAATCTCATGCTGATATCCCATTATACTTCTTAATTCTGGAGCACCATAGAATCTGAATTGATGCAGGTCTGTCTGTAAATCAAAATATGACTTTTTGCTTCAAAGCAGCAGTAAAATACCTGTGCTTGCTTGTGGGGGGACTGGCTTTCCCATGGCTTGAAATAAGACTTCAGCACATGGCTTCTTTCCTGCTCCCTGTAAAATGGGGATTGAAGTAGAACCCTTTCTGCATTCAGTTGGTCAAATGGAGAAATATCTAGATGTGTAAAATTGTTGAATCTTGAACACATTTTTCACATAGACCCTTCTAAGTGACTGCATCAGAAGCACTCTGCTTCTGTTCTTTCATTGCTGACATCAGCCTCTGAAGCCAGCTCCTGCCTCCTACTGGAACCAGTTAGTGTTCCCAGTCATCATTCCCCTGCTAGATCATGGCTGCCTGCCCCAGCTGCTTTGATGGAAATAGTCTGTAATTAATCTTAATGCAAGCATACCTTTTTTTTTCAGGTCATGTTTGTGATTGTAAAGCAATTTCCATCTCCAAATATGGATTTATGTCAAGTCACAAGATATCCTTTTATTAAAGAAGTTTGAATTATTTAATTCCTAGGGTGTGTGGTTGGATTGTGTGGTGGTTGTGTTTTTTTTTTTTTTTTTTTTTTGTTTTTGTTTTGTTAATGAATGCTGGAAAAGTTGTGTTGTATGCTCTAAATCTGCAGTTTACTGATCTGTGTGGGAGTGCAGCAAGAGGAACCAGTAACTAATCAGTGGTGAACTGCTGAGGATGATGTGGTCAGTGTGAAAGAACAAAAAGATGCTGGTGGGAGAACTTAAAAGTTGAAAGACTGAGCCTGTTTTAAACCAGGAACAATTAATTATTTAGTGTTTATACTACTGTTTCAATGCGAAGGAAGACAGTGTCTGCTGGTTTGCATTGCAAATGGCTTTCTCTGTAGCTGCAGTTAGCTTGGCACATATGAGAGCCTTGTTCACTGCATCGAGCCTTGTCCAGCAGTTCGTCTTGTAAGTTCACAGAAGGGAAAACAAGGATAGAAATGTTAGCTTGTGAACTGATATGTTTTCATCAGACTTAAAGCTAAGAAAATTGGATGGGTAAATGTGTCTAACATTATTAATTATAACTTAGGCTTTTGGAGACAGGTAGTTTTAAATTGAAATGTTGGATTCTGCACAGCAGGAACATTGTGTGAGTGATGGAATACACACATGATGCCCATGATCTGTGCATTGGGCATCTTCTGCTGCACTATTTGCTGTGCTTAATAAATAATTTGATAAGTTTCATAAAAACTGGTACACTGTTGGTTGGCTCATATGTGGTCACTATTTCAGTGTTACAATACTTAATGTGTATCTTGCATATGAGCAAGTAATGAATAAAATTGCTATGCATAGGCCAGGAAGCAGATAAGAATCTTCAAAACTGTGTGTCAGTATGTCATGGGACAGGATTTCTGTAGACTCTTTGATAATTTTGTGTACAATTGATCTTGGTCACTACTGTCAGCAAGCAGCACTACTGATTTTCCAAATAACGTAGTTGGAAGTTCAGCTTTTTTCCCCCCCAGTTCTATGGTTCTATGATCATGGGCATAAAAAGTCTGGAATAAGGCAGTATTTTACATGTGGCTCTGCCCAAACTCTGGTCTTCTGCATTTCAGACCCTCAAAGGTCTGAACTGCAAAGTTCAGGCTTTCTCTTGCTCATACGACAGGCTTCCACTGAGCTGTGCTGTCTAAAAACTGTATCCCCTGTGACAGTCACCTATGACTGCTTGGCCCCCCACAGCTGTGGTGAATGAGTTCAGGGAAAACCCAGGTTTTGGGCTTGGAATCAGCTGCCAACCCTTTCATATGCCAGTTAATGAATGCAATTCCTTTTTGCCTTGGGTGCTGAGAGCTCCTTCCAGTTCCTGCCTGGTGTTTGAAATTTCACTTTGGGAATTTGTAGCTGGAAAAACATCCTTGAAAAGTGCAGTAAGAGCTGCTGCTCTGTTTGTGCACATCTCCACTTCTGTTTGTGCAGACTCAGGAAGTTTATTTCTGGATTAGGCAAGGATTTTGATTTATTAGCCTGTCATGTACTCAAATATAGCATATTTGTTGCAAATAAAATTGTGTTAAATTTTCTAATGAACAACTTCCTGTATTTTTCAGATTACACAGCATTTTTGGGACACATCTGGATTTTAATGTATTTCCTGCTAATGACAGCTTTCAACTATGGAATCGGTAAATATTTACTTGGCTTCTGTTCCAGTTTTTTGCTTTTATTACGTAACAAGTGCTTGTGTCCATGGTGTGTTGGGTATAGTGGTTTTAATTTCTGTTTATTTTCTGAAATCTGAAAGTAAAAATTGCAAACTTCCATGTATTAATTTAAAGGTACTAACCAAGAATATATTAGGAAATGTCTTTGGTTCTGAGATGCCTTTTCACTTTCATATAATTTCAAATGTAGCGAGTTTATCCTTGACTTCACTGAAAGTAAAAGTTACTTTTCCTGCAGGGGCACTTCCAGCACTGGTTTGTCCAGCAGACTGTTCAGTTGTTGGTGCTGTTGATTGCCGAGTGTTAAATATTCTCCTACCTCTAGTATATCATGGTCCACTTTTGAAATATCTTTTTTATAAATAAAAGGGATTCTTTGTAGCTTTACCTCTTGATACAGATTTCAGGTGATTTTTTTTTTTTTTTTTCATTGCTGAAAACCTTGTGTTTCTGCTGGTGATAGTGAAGAGCTGTGCTTTATAGCTTAGGAGAAGGTTTGGTCATAATTCAAGACATGATCCTGGAGAGGCTTCAATCAAAAGGTGCTGAAAGAAGACTGTATTTTGCAGTTTTGCAAAGTTGGAGTTTTTTTTTTTTTTTTTTTTTTTTTTTTCCTTGTTAAAACCTTGGGGATCCCCAGGAAAGGAGGTTGATTCTGGCTTTTTCTGCTGGGTGAATAGGAATTTGAACATGCACATACCACCCACCCCCTGTTTTGACCTAGTTATGAAACCCTTGCCTCTGAAAGTATTAATTTGTGGACTCTAAGCCAGTTTAGTATTGGAATTAGTGTATTCTTTTCTGTAGAGCCACCTTGAGTTTAGACACTGAAGGATGGGTGATAAATCTAATTAACTTAGTAGAGTATCTGTTACAGTGTGCTATACCACAGTCTTCATTACCCTGGAATTAATCAATAACTGACTTTTTTTTTTTCTTTTCTGCCCCCTGCTTAGCCATACTTTTACAAGGTATAATTAAAAAAAGCTATAGTTTTCCTTTTTGTTCAACTCTACTGTTGTTGAACTTTGTGTGGTTTGGACTTTAGCTCTCCAGAATGTTGGCACAAGTTCTTGTCTGGAAAGAAATGGTAATTCTTCTGGGGTTGAAAAATGGGGAAGGGAAGATTGCTGTAGCAGAGATGATTTAAAGCAGAATGAGTCAATAAGGATATAAATATATATAGGCATACACTAAGACTTGTGTTGTTTGGTTGGTTTTGTGTGTGGTTTTTGGTTTTTTTTTTTTTTTTTTTTTTTTTTAATATAGAATGTTCCTCTTTTTTGTTAGGTTTGCTTATTTTGTTTATTGTAGCCAAACCTATTTGTAAAACTTTTTAGATTAAGTTTAATGTCCTAGCTAATATTGCAGTAATTGAAAAATTGAAATCACTGAAATTTAAATATTCTATTTTAATTCAGCTAAAATGATACGAAAGTGACCATTTTGGTGTCTCTGTGATTGACTGGAAGTCACAGTGGATAAATCTTTCATGACTGCAAACCACTTAAGCCATGAAGTGGCTGCTTATCACTGGTTATTAGTGGAGAGGTGCTACCAAACAACCAGAGAAAATTGAGTGGTGGAAGATAGAATCATAGCATAGTTAGGGTTGGAAAGGATCTTACAATCAACTAGTTCCAACCCCCCTGCCATCAGCGGGGACACCTCACACTACACCATGTCACCCAAGGCTCTGTCCAACCTGGCCTTGAACACTGCCAGGAATGGAGCATTCACAACTTCCCTGGGCAACCCATTCCAGTGCCTCACCACCCTTACAGTAAAGAACTTCTTCCTTATACTCAATCTAAACTTCCCCTGTTTAAGTTTGAACCCGTTACCCTTGTCTTATCACAACAGTCCCTAATGAAGAGTCCCTCCTCAGCATCCCTATAGGCCCCCTTCAGATCCTGGAAGGCTGCTATGAGGTCTCCACGCAGCCTTCTCTTCTCCAGGCTGAACAGCCCCAATTTTCTCAGCCTATCTTCATACGGGAGGTGCTCCAGTCCCCTGATCACCCTTGTGGCCCTCCTCTGCACTTGTTCCAACAGTTCCATGTCCTTTTTATGTTGAGGACACCAGAACTGCACACAATACTCCAAGTGAGGTCTCACGAGAGCAGAGTAAAGGGGCAGGATCACCTCCCTCGACCTGCTGGTCACACTCCTTTTGATGCAGCCCAGGATACGGTTGGCCTTCTGGGCTGCAAGCGCACACTGCCGGCTCACGTTCATTTTCTCATCGACCAAGGCACCCAAGTCCTTCTCCTCAGGTCTGCTCTGAATCTCTTCTCTGCCCAACCTGTAGCTGTGCCTGGCATTGCTCCAACCCAGGTGTAGGACCTTGCACTTGTCATGGTTAAACTTCATCAGGTTGTCATCAGCCCACCTCAGAAGCGTGTCAAGGTCCCTCTGGATGGCATTCCTTCCCTCCAACGTACCAACTGAACCACACAGCTTTGTGTCATCAGCAAACTTGCTGAGGGCGCACTCAATCCCACTGTCCATGTCACCCACAAAGATGTTGAACAAGACCGCTCCCAACACCAATCCCTGAGGGACACCACTCGTTACTGGTCTCCAGCTGGACATTGAGCCATTGACCACAACTCCTTGCGTGCAGCCATCCAGCCAGTTCTTTATCCACCGAGTGCTCCACCTGTCAAATTGATATCTCTTCAGCTTAGAGACAAGGATGTCATGTGGGACAGTGTTGAATGCTTTGCACAAGTCCAGGTAGATGACACCAACTGCTCTACCCCTGTCCATCAGTTCCGTAGCCCCTTCATAGAAGGCCACCAGATTGGTCAGGCAGGATTTCCCCTTAGTGAAGCCATGCTGGCTGTCACCAAGCACCTTGTTGGTTTTCATGTGCCTCAGCATGCCTTCCAGGAGAATCCGCCCCAAGCTTTTGCCAGGCACAGAGGTGAGACTGACTGGTCTGTAATTCCCTGGGTCATCCATTTTCCCCTTCTTGAAAATGGGGGTTATATTTCCCTTTTTCCAGTCATCGGGAACGTCACCTGACTGCTGTGATTTTTCAAACATGATGGAAATATAAAACATATAATTTCACAGTTTATCCCAGCACTGTGGGGGCAAGTCAGTGAGAATCAGAACATTGGAAGAATTGTATTTGACAGATAATTTATAGAATGATTCCAGTTAGTGTCATTGCTGGAATGTGTGGCCAGATCCTGAGTCAAAGCCTTCTTAGGGGGTGTCCTGGGTTCAGCAGTAGCAGTCATTTTTTCTCCTTCTTAGTAGCTGGTGCAGCGCTGTGTTTTTTGACTTTCGGCCTGGGAACAGCACTGATAACACCAATGTTTTTAGTTACTCCTTAGAATGTTTTGGTTTGACCAAGGACATCCTGATTCTCATGCTCTGCCAGGGAGGAGGGGAAGCCAGGAAGAAGCAGAGACAGGACACCTGACCCAAACTGATCAAAGATGTATTCAATACCATAGCATGTCATGCTCAGTATGTAAAAACGGAGGACAGGGACCCGGAAGACGGGGGGTTCGCTGCTCGATCGGGCTTGGTATCAAGTGGTGTCTGGTTGTATTCTCTTTCCTTGTATTTTCTCTTGTCATTATTATTATTGGTGGTAGCACTTGTGATTTGTGTTATATCTTATTTACTGAACTGTTCTCATCTCAACCTGTGGGAGTTGCATTCTTTCGATTCTCCTCCCCATCTCCCTGGGAGCTGGGGGAAGAAAGAGGGGCAGCGAGTGAGCAAACTGCGTGGCTGACTGGACATAAACCACGACAGTTCTTTTTGGTGCCCAACGTGGGTCTTGAAGGGTTGAGATAACGACAGGATTAATAGTCACTCGTCACAATGCTGATTTATTGGCTCTCAAAGTTGTTGTTCTAGATTCTCTTGAGTTCACGGTTTCAGCCTGTTGTACCTTACTTCCGCTATTTTCTATCTTAGTGTTTATCAGATATGGGGTTTGGGTTAAGGTTCTTGTTTCATTGTACTTTATTGGAATGGCTTGTAATATGGGCGGGCTCCGGCAGCAGGGCGAGATGGACATGACCGTGGACTTGTACCTGGCCGTCCGGTTGCTCTTCAGCATCCTGGCCTCTGTCTTTGTGAGGCTGTGGGAAGCCAAGGGAGAGAGGCCCTAGGAGCTGCCGGCAGCCGTAACGTCCTGGGAGCGCGGACCAGGACACCTAGGAGGCGTCAGAGGAGATGAGCCCCGCCACCAAGCCCAGCCCGGCGGCTGCTGAGCAGCGGGAGGAGGTGGTGGAGGAGCCAAGCCCCGCAGCCGAGCCCAGCCCCGCGGTGGCTGAGTGCATCCCCTGGCAGTCGCCCTCCGAGCCCCGCGAGCCGGACCCCCAGGAGGATGCAGGAGACCACGCAGCACTTCCCAGCAAGGCAGAGGAGGAAGATGTGGACTCAGAAAAAGAGGAGCTGGTGGTGAGAGAGCCGGCAAGCACAGCAGCTACACCAGCCCCAGTGACAAGTACAGCAGCCTCATTTGAGAGTTCTGAAGGGTTTCAATGGTCTTTGGGTACCCTTGAGATCTGCCTGCTGATTGTGATAGGGATCACCATGTTGGCATGCATACAGAGTGTGTTTTACCCACAACCATTTTCTCTGGTCCCGAGAGTTAAGCAGAGGGTGTGGGCCTTGTCTGGGGTTAGACTACCATGTAGGATGACCAAGAGATTTTCCCTGAGGCTGGACAGTCATGAGTGGCAGGGTGTGTGGGACAGTATGGGTGAGTATCTAAGTCCACTGGGCCCCTCCAGTGCTTTGGAAGCATTGGAGATGGAAGGCAGCTGTATGGAGTCCCCAGCAACAAGCTGCAGAAACTGCTGGAGGGGAGGGTGAATTATTTTGAGCCTGGTGGGCCTACGACACCTCAGGCCATCAGGGCAGAGATGAAGCATACAGATGGACTCATGATCGAGGGGTGGACTTAGCAATGGACGCTGTTGCCCAGGTTGTTCATGAGTGTGAACACTGCACACAGCCTCTCCTGCTCTGAAAGGCTGTTACAAAAGATGGAACCCAACATCATGGACTGGATGGACTCAGCAGCTTTATAGGGATTGGTCCATGCACTAAGGGATGATCTCTCTCCCCCTCTCTGTGTGTGTGGATGTATATATATATACATGTGATGGTATATTGTAAATGTGGGACCTGAGCATGATGTGAATGGTATGGAATAAAGGGTGGATACTGTCATGGGTTCAGCAGTAGCAGTCATTTTTCTCCTTCTTAGTAGCTGGTGCAGTGCTGTGTTTTTGACTTTCGGCCTGGGAACAGCACTGATAACACTGATGTTTTTAGTTACTCCTTAGAATGTTTTGGTCTGACCAAGGACTTTCTGAGTCTCATGCTCTGCCAGGGAGGAGGGGAAGCCAGGAGGAAGGAGAGACAGGACACCTGACTCAAACTGGCCGAAGAGGTATTCCATACCACAGCACGTCATGCCCAGGATGTAAAAACAAGGGCAGGGACCCGGAAGAGGGGGATTTACTGCTTGGTCGGGTTGGATATCGGGTGGTGAGCGGTTGTATTCTCTTCCCTTGTACTTCCCTTGTCATTATTATTATTGGTGGTAGCAGTTATGATTTGTGTTGTATCTTATTTACTGAACTGTTCTTATCTCAGCCTGTGGGAGTTGCATTCTTTCGATTCTCCTTCCCATTCCTCCAGGAGCAGGGGGAAGAAAGAGGGGGAGTGAGTGTGCAAACTGCGTGATTTATGGCTTAAACCACCACAGGGGGGTAGTGTCAAAACCAGATATGAAAGTGTGTGTAAGAAATTAAGATGCAATATGTGGCTAAGTGCATGAATTTTCTGACAGTGACGAAAAAAAAGTTTTTTGGTGTTGGGGGCTTTTTCAGACCTTTTCCTTTGATAATAAAGTTTACAGATCCTAGTTAGCATTTCAAATCCCTGCTTGAAGGGGATTTGTTGGAGCTTGTAAGTTGAGCCGTACCTCTAGTGCAGTCAAGGCATTATCAGTGTGCAGGGAAGTTAATGAAACTTTTGGAACATTCTCTAAATTCTAGTATTTAATGGGTGCTTGCAAGAAACACCAGTAAAATAATCTCTAGGATATCTCACATTTTGTCTAGCAGTGATATTATGGCTCAGGAGGAATTTGTAGCCCTTTGCTTGGGTCTATATTACAAATACCTGGGCAGAAGTCTCACTGCTGTTTGGTGCAGTTGCCTCTTTCTCCATGTGCATGTAACAGGGAACTACAGCTAACTCTCCAGAAGAGGAAGAATTGTAGACGTTCTTTCTTCACTTTTTTGTAGTGGTAAGGCCTCTGAAAGTATTAATCACTTGTCACAATTTGATGCTCACTCTAGGTTCCCAGCAGGGTTTCTCAGCTAATCCCTGTTGTGAAGATTTTTGCCTTATATTACATTAAATTTTATATATATTTTTTTTAATAAACTTTCTTTTAAACTTTCCAGGCTGTAGCCTACAAAGAGACTCAGCATTGCTTGATCTGTGCTTGGTTTTGTTCCATTGTGATGGAGGTGAAGCTGTTGGCCATGCAGCTTCAGAGGCTTGTGCTGCCCTGCCTGTGAGTTTGTCCACAGTACTAAACCTCAGCCGTGAACTCAGACATAGTCTGCTTCTTGTAAGCAAAATTAATCCCACAACTGTCTGCCTTAGCCCTGCCATGCCTAGGTGAGGATCTGTCTGGGCTTTGGGGAATGTCTGTGGTCTCTAAAGAGAAGCCTTGAGAAAGGGAGCTGGCAGTCACATGCTGTAGCAGGAGGAGTGTGTAAACTTAGTCTAAAGATAATTTATGGTTCCTAAAGCTGCTGCTGAGCAAAACTTTCCAAGGGTGGCTTCTGACCTAGTTATCATCAATGCTAAAACTGTGCAGACAGCAGCATTTTTAGTTGTCTTGAGGGGAAGGAGGAAAATAGGCTACCTTCCTTCTTAAACTTTTCATCTGCTGTAGCACATGTGCGGCTTCTTTCAGACTTGAACCGTGGGGTAACTTTTCTAGACTGGTTTAAACTGTGCTCACCCCTTAAGACTGGTTATAACTTGGTTTAGTGTATCATGGGTTTTTACTGAGTTCATTTTAACAGCAGGTGTGATGTCAGGTTTATAATCAAGCCCTTCTCTCCTGTCTCTGTGGCATTGTGGAGTGTGTCTCGCTCCCTCCCTGTGCTGCCACAGTCGCATGCTGTCAGGGACCAACCAGATAAAGATAAAACCCAGTGTCAGAAATATTTCATTCATGATCCCCTGAGTGAAATTAAGATGTGAGTGAGGTCAAGTACAGTAATCAGTCAGTTGGTTTATTACAAAAAGATATATAAAATATTATTATAAAAAAAGATAACGATAGGACAGATCAGAAAAAAGGATAGAAATTAAGCAATAATTCAGAGTGCATAAAGATAGTCAGCACTGTGGATCCAGCAGTGTCCTGAGGGTCCATAGTTGTCCTCTTTGGTGGTGGGTGTCCTCCAGGATCCGTAGTTGTCATCAGAGGTGGGTGACCACAATGACGATTACCTTTTTTTCCTTCTTTTATTATGTGTTGGGGAGAGTGCCTCTGTTTTTACTGTCACGTACTGCACTTTCCTGGTGGATCACCTGTGTCTGTAGCAATCCTTGAGATAATGGACAGCAATTCCTCACACCAGTCCTTGAGATAATGGACAGTGGAGTCTTATCTGTTCCTTCCACCCATCTCTCAGGCAATGGATGGTGGAGTCCCATTTTAGCTTCTCACACCCATCTTTGAGATTGTGGACCTCAGCTTCTCACACCAGTCTTTAAGACAGTGGATGGTGGAGTCTGATTTCAATTCAGTCTCTCACACACACTGGCCCTGCACTGGCCGGGAGAACTTTGGGTCACTCCCAGTTGAGCTGTTAGCAGCAACACCCGTGTGGTGGCAGGAGCCTTCCCAACATGATGCTGGAGAGCAGAGAAAGATTTCTCCTTGTTCTTGCAAATTAACAAATGAAACCCTAATATTTCCTTCTGTTGGGTTATGAGGAGTGAGTGGTGTGTTTGGAAACCGTCAAAGTCTTAATTGGACTGAGTGTGATAAAAACACCTTCTTTCCACCTCAGGTGCTGCTTGTATCTTTCCAATCCATTTGGCTCACTTGCTGGCAAATCATTTTTATAACACTTGAGAAACTGTATAGCTTCAGAAAACCAGGATGTGTGCCCTGCCTTATATTTTGGATTTGCTTTCCAAGTATTCTTCGGGGTTGCTAAAAGAGAAAACCTAGCCCCTTCCTGGGTAGTGTGATTGGTGCTGGTAGGATGGGTGGTGGCACTTGGGTGCCTGTTCATTGAATGACTGATAGGTTGGGTTAAGGACAGTGGGGTTTTGAATGCAGATACCAAGACACTCCCCAGCTCTCCCCTCTTCCTGCTTAACAGATTTTCTTCTTCTAAAGGCCAAGTCTCTATCAGTTCCTAACCAGGAGTGCTTGCTGAGGTTGTGTTCAGATACTGTCCTCCTTCCAGGCTGGGGATGAGTTTCTCATCTCTTCCTTGGGCTGATAATGATGTTTCCTCTTTCCCACAGAAAGCTTTGGAATTTTTTCAAAGTACTGTATCGATACTAACTCTTTTCCAGGGATTTCTATATTTTTAGATGGTTGCTTTCTGTTCTTCATGGTTTTGTCAACTTAATTTTGTATCTGATTTGGCATTAAAAAAATTATATATATGTATATATTTATTTTTGCATAGATGTTTTCTGTGAGCAGGGCTGCAGTAGCAGCAGAACCTGAGGTTGTGGTGAAAGTCCCATTTGTATTTCATTTTGAGGATTATGAACAAGCTCTGGTAGTGTTCAGAAGCCTGGGAGGTGGCACGTGTGAGGGTTGGTTGGACATGGAAGGGGATGGCCGAAGAGGGAGACGGAGGGGGAAGATGGAGAATTTTACTCTAACGATCAGTTTGAGTTGGAGTTTATCTGAAAGGACCAGCTAGCCAGAGCTGGAAACATGAGGCCATTTCTCTGATTATAAAAATATGCGTTTGCAAGTAATTTTCAGAGTTAAGAGTCCAAGTTTGGGTATCTTCTAAGGCTGTGAGGTTCTTCCTCTAAACCAGTATGTGAGATTGGCCCAAAAGGAGCCAGCATCCAGAGGTATCAGTTTCTTGAAGCACGTTTCCTTCCCAGCAGTAACTGAACGTATATCTACTTATTTAATTAATGTAGTTATTGCAGTACTTTACGTGAATCTAAAGGTAAGAAAACCTTTTCAAAAGGACTTATATTTCCAGGTATGGTGGTGGGTGCTCTTGTCCCTCCGTGCCTGCATATCTTGCCAGGGATGGCAGGAGAACCCCATTGCCTTTCCAGAAACAGCCTTCAGTCTCTCCAGATTTTCTTCCTAGTCTGTGTTTTATTGTTTTTAAATAGTATTTCACTACTTCTGAGCGTAACCTCACAGTCTGAGCTGTGGTGACGGTAACCCTTTCAGTGCATGCAGCAGCAAGGTTTGTGTCTCAGGGACTCTCCTCATCTGTTTCTTTGTCCATTTTTGTTCCTTGAGTTTTTCTGACTTTTCTCCAATTTTTCTCCCATTCCCTCTTTTATAGGGCAGGGTGTGACAAGTTAATTGAGATCATGCTGTGTGTTGTGATTTCTTGCTATTTTTTAAAATATTTGAACTGGTTGTATGCAGTCAAGAAGTTGGGGTGTTAAAGAGGACACAGCCTTGGATGCCGTTGTCTGCTGATACCTGCCCTGTCTGTTGTCACTTTGGAGTGTTATTGCTGGGGAAAGGAGTTCTGTGCCATGGGGATGCAGTACCGGGACTAGAAACTTAAACTAAGGTCATGTGAAGGTGCAAAAAGAAATGGGTCAGTGGAAACTGATCTCAGCCAGGAGGTTTGCATGAAGGAAGTTGACTTCCATGGCTGTTAGAAAAGCTCCTGTTAGAATAATACTGATTTCTTTGAGATATTAATTGAAAAAATGACTTGAAATATGGATGTATTCCCTTCTCCTAAAGAGCTTTAAAACATCACACTGAAATAATACACAAATTGAAGCTGAAACATTACTTTTTTTCCACAAATGTGGACAGGCTCCAGGACCATAAAAAGAGTTTGGAAAGGCTATAAAACCACACGTTAAACAATTTTCTACTTGAGACACCTCTAGAAATATTTATGTTCAAATAAATATTTAACTTGAAAAATAATATATATTTTTAAAAGACTTTGGTAATTAGAAACAGAATGTTTCTTCCTTAACAGATGCATATTAAGAAAGTGATACAACAGCATAGTAAAATAAATCCTAATTATAAACCAGTGATTGTATTTACAGATGTTCCTTTCAAAAGCAAATGTTTAACTTCACTGGCATAATCACCTCCTCTGTTTTGGTTGCTTTTATTTAATATTTACTATGGTATGTATCCTAAACCAGAATTAGAAAAATAAATGAATATGAGAGTTAAAATCTGTGGAAAACTGGGCAAAACATAGGCTATGTTGCTTTAGGGTCTCTAGCTTCTAATCTGATCAGAGAACCTTAATATTTCATGCTGAAATTAGTTTATTAATTAAGCACCATTGGTTTTTTTGTACAAAAACTGGCATTACTGATATATATTAAATACACTATTTAAAAATTATTTTTTTTTAATTGTACTTAAGCTTAGCATGGTTTGAAAAGGAGGATAGGCTTTAGATATCAGCATAGGATGTATTAATGCACCTCAAATGTCAAAGCACTGGGTGCACTCAGATTTATTTTTTTTTTGAGTCCAGATGCATCTTTTAAAATTATAGCAGGTTTTGAAGAGAGTTCCTCCTAACTGGAGATTGATTCATAATTGCCAGTGATATGTCATATGTTGTATTATTTTCAGCTTTTAGAGGAGTAAATTTTGATATTTAAACTTTCCCAAATGTCAACTATTTATGCACAAAATAATTTTGTCTTAAGCACTCCTGGTTTCAGTCTAGGCAGCATGTTGCTGTTCCACTTGGTACCGTGATGCGTTCAAAACCAGGAGACCTTGTGGGAGTTACAGAGCAAGAGTTCTTCCTTCTGCCCATCTCAGAACAGTCCTGTAGGAGAGGATGTAGCAAACAGGTATGAAAACAAGCTCTCAAAGGTGAATGTATGCGTGCAAGAGTCATCCTCTTGTGCAAGGCACCAGCACGGACCCCAGTGCATTGCAAGCAGGCAAGGAGGTATCTTAGAGCACTTGTAGGCATCCTACATAGCACTGTGTTCAATGCTGACAATTTAGGATGACTTACTAAAGCATTAACATTTTCAACAATGTCCCGTTTCCATCTGAAAACAGGGAGCAAGCACTTTTGTAAATACTTCCCCCCAGCTTTCTAATGTGTGGCGTGGTCTGAATAAGTGTCTAGCTGTGTCAGTACTGGAATGTGGATGGCATGTATCCCTGTTCTTGGAATGGGCCCAATCCAGTGTGAAATCATTTGGGTACCAGTTGTGGTTTTGGGTGATGCAGTAAATGTTCTTATGGGAAACATACAATGTTCAGTTGATTCAGCAAGCAAACTTAAAATATTTTTGCCATCATCATCAAGCTTCTCTGAAGAAGAGGCTGCTCTTGTTAGACCAGCATTTGTTTTCAAAGTTGCTCCATGGGTCATGTGGTAGGGAGGGAGTAGAATATTAATTTAATCTTTTTTGGAGTTCTAGTTGCAAACCTGACCAGGCTTCCCTCTGAGACTTTGTTGAACAGAAACATCATTGGTGTGTTCCCTGGCAGTGTTTAAGGCCAGGTTGGACAAAGTTTTGGGCGATAATGTCTAGTGTGAGGCATCCATGCCCATGATAGAGGGGTTGGAACTAAATGATCTTAAGGTCCTTTCCAACCCTAACTATTCTATGATTCTGTGTATTGGACTTAGCTGAACCCTTCTTTGGTTTGTTTGTTTGCTATTTGAAGAGGGCAAGGCCAGAACTTATTGGTCTCCTGAATGTGTCCATAGCCATGGATGCAGGTGTTGCTGCTTCTGTTCATCATCCAGAACAACTTGAAAGCCTCTGTGGAAGTACAAGTGAGACTTCAAGATGCTCCAGAAATAATAGATAAATGAAAGGGCTGTTGGCTGTAGAGCCCATTGTGTTTGCACAGCAGGTACGGGAGCACTGGTCTCGTCTTTACAGCAGGGTAGTCCCCATTCCTGATGCTGTCTGTGAGACTCTGCTCCCTGCTGCCTTCCCCTCCTCTCCCTATTTCTACTTCCTAGCTGCTAAAGAATGAGCAAACTGATGGCCTTTGTTTTTTAAAAAAAGGTTTTCTGTTCTGGGTTCAGCTGTAACAGTTATTTCTCTCCTTAGTAGCTGGTGCAGTGCTGTGTTTTTGAACTCGGTCTGTTATCAGTGTTGTTCTCAGACTCATGTTTTTAGTTTTTGATAAGTAATGTTTACTCCGATCAAGGACTTTTCAGTCTCATGTTTTGCTGGTGAGGAGGGGTATGGGAAGATGGGAGGAAGCAGAGACAGGAAACCTGACCCAAAGTAGCCAAAGTGGTATTCCATACCACAGCATCATGCCCAGTATAGAAACTGGGGGAGTTACCCGGAAGGTGCAGATTGCTGCTCAGGTCAGGCTGGGTATCAGTTGGCAAGTGGTGAGCAACTGTGTTCTCTCCCCTTGTTATTCCCCTTATCATTATTATTATTGGTGGCAGCAGTAGTGGTTTTGTGTTATACCTTAGTTACTGGACTGTTCTTATCTCAACCCGTGGGATTTACGTTCTTTTGATTCTCTTCCCCATCTCTCTGGGGGGAGTGGGGTGGGGGGGGGACACAAGTGGAGGGACTTGAGCAAGTGGCTGTGTGGTTCTGAGTTACTGGCTGGGTTTAAACCATGGCAGTCTTTTTTGGTGCCCAACGTGGGGCTTGAAGGGTTGAGATAATGACAGATCAGACCAGAGTATGTCTAATTGTATTTGTGATAAGCATTCATTGCTTTGGTTTAATAATCACTCATCACAATGTTGATTTATTTGCTCTTGTTGTTGCGCTTGGTCTCGGGGTTTTAGCATATCATAGAATAGAATATGTAATGTCATACCTTACTTAAAGCCAATATTTGCTGTTTTAGTGTTTATCGGCTGGGGGGCCTGAGCTAAGGTTACTGTTTCGCTGTACTTCATGCTAACGACTTGTAATACAATAGATTCATTGATCATGAAACTGGTATGGCTTGCGTTCCCAGTGTGGTCATCACATCTATACTTTGGGAGGTATATAATGGGAATTTTTAGCAAGTGCACATCTCTCTCTTCCCCCCCCCCCTTTTTTTTTTTTTCCCCTTTTCTTCTTCCCCTCCTGGTGGGGTCAACCTATGAAGGAGGCGTTCCCTCACACCCCCTGCTCCCCCACCAGGCTATTTACAGCAGCATTTGAGAATTCTAAAGGTTTTGGATGGTCTTTGGATACACTTGAGACCTGCCTGCTGCTTGTGCTGGGAATTGGCATATTGCCACACATACAGCATGTGTTTTGCCCACATCCATTCCACCCTGAGAACACCCTATTTCGTCTGATTTGAAAGTTAAGCAGAGTTGGGCTCTGGTCTTGTCTAAGATTAAACGACAATCTAAGAGAACCACTAAGAGATTTTTCCCTGAGGCTGGACAGTCATGAGTGGCAGGGTGTGTGGGACAGTATGGACAAGTACCTAGGCCGGTGGGCTCCTCTAGTGCTTTGGAACTTCACCCCTGAACAAGTGCAAAATCCAGAAAAACTAGTGAAACACTTAAATGAGGTGTGATCTTGTCCTGGCAATACCAGAGACGGACAAATCATGGCATCCTGCTGGGGCTTGGCCTGTGCCTACAGGGCCCTGCTCCTTACAGAGCAGGAAAAAGGTGCTGCTGGATCTTCTGGTAAAGCAACAGAAAACACAGCTATTCAAACCCCAAGCACGCCAGCTGCACCAACACCGACAACAGACACTGCAGCCACTCCAACCACAGCGAAAGACACTGCAGCTAAACCAAATGACCTGTCCATGCCAATATCAGTTGCTCCTATAAGCAAGGGGAAAAGCAAATGAGAGCCACGAAGAGCAACCCATACAGTGAAGGAAGATGAAGACCAATGCGTGTACTAGAGGAGACTGCATCTGAATGGGAGTTATTAATAGAGGAATTGGAGGAAGAGGAAGAAGAGGTAACTTATTGATCCCAGACCTCGATTGAGCTGTGGAACATAAGAAAAGAATTCAGCTGTCTTCCAGGTGAGCACATTGTCATCTGGTTGCTCCGAAGCTGGGACAATGGGGCTGACGGTCACGAACTAGAAGGTAAGGAAGCCAAGCAGCTGGGATCACTTGCTAGGGAAGGGGGAATTGACAAAGCCACTGCAAAAGAGAAATGAGCCCTCAGCCTTTGGAGGTGGCTCTTGCCAGCTGTGAAGGAAAGGTATCCCTACAAGGATGTTGTTATGTGTTGCTCAGCCAAGTGGGTGACGATAGAGGCATTCAGTCCCTGAGGGAATCAGCCGTTCTAGAGATGATCTATTGTAGGCTGGATGCCAGGAATACACCCATAGATCCAGGTGAATCCGAATGTACATGACTCATGTGACGGAAACTTACATGGAGTTGTGCCATCATCATATGCCCACTCATTGACATCAGTGACCTGGAGTGAGGCAGCACCACCAACAGGGGATGAAGTGAGTCGTAAACTCCGAGAGTTCGAACGCTGATAACACACCAATGTTTTTGCCCACATAGAATCATAGAATAGTTAGGGTTGGAAAGGACCTTAAGATTATCTAGTTCCAACCCCCTGCCATGGGCAGGGGCACCTCCCATTAAAACATGTCACCCAAGACTCTGTCCAACCTAGCCTTGAGCACTGCCAGGGATGGAGCATTCACAACTTCCCTGGGCAACCCATTCCAGGGCCTCACCACCCTTACAGTAAAGAATTTCTTCCTCATATCCAATCTAAACTTCCCCAGCTTAAGTTTGAACCCGTTACCCTTGTCCTCTCACTACAGTCCCTAATGAAGAGTCCCTCCCCAGCATCCTTACAGACCTCCTTCAGATCCTGGAAGGCTGCTATGAGGTCTCCACGCAGCCTTCTCTTCTCCAGGATGAACAGCCCCAATTTTCTCAGCCTATCTTCATACGGGAGGTGCTCCAGTCCCCTGATCATCCTTGTGGCCCTCCTCTGGACTTGTTCCAACAGTTCCATGTCCTTTTTATGTTGAGGACACCAGAACTGCACACAATACTCCAAGTGAGGTCTCATGAGAGCAGAGGGGCAGGATCACCTCCCTCGACCTGCTGGTCATGCTCCTTTTGATGCAGCCCAGGATATGGTTGGCTTTCTGGGCTGCGAGCGCACACTGCCAGCTCATGTTCATTTTCTCATTGACCAAGGCACCCAAGTCCTTCTCCAGAGGGCTGCTCTTCCCTGCCCAACCTGTTTCTGTGCCTGGGATTGTTCCGACCCAGGTGTAGGACCTTGCACTTGTCATGGTTGAACTTCATCAGGTTGTCATCAGCCCACCTCACAAGCATGTCAAGGTTCCTCTGGATGGCATTCCTTCCCTCCAGTGTATCAACCAAACCACACAGCTCGGTGTCATCGGCAGCTTCACCAGCTTCGCTGCCCTTCTTTGGACATGCTCCAGCAACTCAATGTCTGTCCTGTAGTGAGGGGATCAGAACTGAACACAGGATTCAAGGTATTTTATCAGGTTCTCATGGAGACCCCAGCCCAGCAAACACGGTGGGGGGGGAGGCTCACTGCACAGAGCACAATGACCCTCTGTTCCAAGCAGCCACTGGAGCCATAGCAGAAGGTTTTCATCTGAGGCTTCCTGAGAAGCAGCATGGAGTCACTAAAATGACCCCACAGCCCCTTACAGCCAGCCCGGTGCACAGCAGGACTTTGCTGGGTGTTGGGTTGGCAGTTGCTGGCTGGCAGCCCGCAGCACAGTGGTAGCACCAGGTTGGCAACTGCAGATCCCCGTTCTCAGCAACAACCTAGGGATTTGATGGCATGGCTATTGTCACAGAGCAACCTGATGAAGTTCAACAATGCCAAGTGCAAGGTCCTACACCTGCGTCAGGGTAATCCCAGGCACAGCTACAGGTTGTGCGGAGAGGTGATTCAGAGCAGCCCTGCGGAGAAGGACTTGGGGGTGTTGGTTGGTGAGAAACTCAACATGAGCCAGCTTCAGTGTGCACTTGCAGCCCAGAAACCAACTGTGTCCTGGGCTGCATCAAAAGAAGTGTGACCAGCAGGTCGAAGGAGGTGATCATGCCCTTCTATTCTGCTCCTGTGAGACCCCACTTTGGATTACTGTGTACAGTTCTGGTGTCCTCAACATAAAAAGGAGATGGAGCTTTTGGAGCAAGTCCAGAAGAGGGCTGTGAGGATGATCAGGGGGCTGAAGCACCTCCCATATGAAGATAGGCTGTGAAAGTTGAGGCCGTTCATCCTGGAGGAGAGAAGGCTGTGTGGAGCCCTCATAGCAGCCTTCCAGTATCTGAAGGGGGCCTACAAGGATGCTGGAGAGACACTCTTCATTAAGGACTGTAGTGGTAGGACAAAGGGTAATGGGTTAAAACTTAAACAGGGGAAGTTTAGGTTAAATATAAGGAGAAAGTTTTTTACTGTGAGGGTGGTGAGGCCCTGGAATGGGTTGCCCAGGGAAGTTGTGAATGCTCCATCCCTGGCAGTATTCAAGGCCAGGTTGGATGGAGTCTTGGGTGGCATGGTTTATTGTGAGGTGTCTGTGCCCATGGCAGGGGTGTTTGAACTAGATGATCTTAAGGTCCTTTCCAACCCTAACTATTCTACGATTCTATGACTATATTGCTACTCTATTAATCATGTATTTGGTACTTTTTAGAGTTGAGGTTATTGTGCTTAATGCCGTGCCTGGCACGAAAGGGCACTTGTTTAGGGAAGATGGGGTCAGGCTGGGGAGATATGGGTCTGCACCACAGTTGGACCGGTGTGGAGGAGGCTGGCAGGAGCTCTCAGCTCTATGTGGCTTTCTTGATCCAGGCTAGAGGAAGGGAAGAAGGGCACCTCGTGATGGAGATGATCTGTCTTCAAATCCTGACTTCCAATGTGGGGCTTGAACCCACGAGAGACAGACTCTTAAAGTACTGAAACATTGGGCTAACATTTAGTTGATCAGAAATCTGATATGCCACTGTATTATTAAATCAAAAACCACAAAACCAAGAAAAAACCTACCCAACACAGAACAAAAAACCCAAAACACCCTTTACCTTCCTTCTTTGTGAAATACAGCATTTTATGAGCTGTTTAACTCATCTGTGAGAGAGGTAATTGCTCTGACTTTCCAACTAAATACTCTAAGCAGTACCTGTACCATAACAAGATGGAGGCACAGCTTGCTGCTTGATTTGCTCTTCCTGGCAAACTCCAATTCCTGGGTATCCGGGCAGAGGTGGATCTGCAGAGGCAGCTGCTGAGATTGTATCAGGGGGTTCTCAACTATGAAGATGCACAAGGGAGAAGCCACGGGGCTTTGGAGTGAGCGGTGCAGGGCCGAGCACAGGGACTGCAGGGAGAGGATGTAACAAATGCAGTATTGGGAAAGATGAAGAAATGAGTGGGTGGCAATGAGAAGGAAGAGGAGGAAACAACCCAGATGAAGGAAAACAGGATCTTCTGTAAGAGATGGGAATACTGGAAGGAAGCCTGAGAGAATGGAGACCACTAGGAAGGCTGGTGTTGCTTTGATAATTCCAGCAGGTATTCCTAGCATTCAGCTCCCAGAAGCTGTGAAGCCTGGTTTGAAAGCTCAGTGAATACTAGTGACGTGCACTGAATAATTTGAATATGTTTTTTGAGTTAAACTTTTATTGTCTTGACTTTTTTTTTTTTTTTTTTCCCCAAATGGGATTTAGTATGTGCTGTTGACTTGTCCAGGGGGGAGGGAGCTGACATCAGGAAGGGCTTAGGGTCTCAGTGCTGCCAGGAGAAACAATCACCTATTTTGGCTTCTCTGGGCTGAGTGATTTAATTGATCTTCATATCCCCCCCCCGATTCTGATGGGGAAGCCTCCCTGCCACAGAAAAAAATATAATTTTTGGAATTGGTGCTTCTTCATGTGGGCAAAGTATCTCCAATGGTGCCTGAATTCCCTCCTGCTCTGGCAACAGCAGGTGCTGGGCTCCCACCTCAGCCCTGAGAGCTGCCTGGATCCCTCTCTCCTGGCTGAGTGCAGTGAGCCAGGCTGGGAGAGGAGAATCAGCTCCTACTCTGTCACTGCAACTCATTGATGAGTAAAAATAGCTCAGCTGCTGGCATCAGTGCCAGGCCTCGCATCTGGCTTCCCCGCACAGCTCCAGCACACCTGCCTTCCTCCAGACAGGGTCTGCTAGACAACACATGGTGTGTTCCTTCCTCCAGCATGGCATGGCTGTGACAGCCTGTCTTGCTCCAGCCTGGGCTTTGGGAAACACCTTTGTGCTGGTGGCTCTCTGCAAACCACCATTTAATGGAGGAATCACTGCTCCTGCTTGGTAGCCCCATCTTAATAAACTGGGAAGTGATCTATGAGTTCAGCCAAAGGTGTCCCTGTGCCCCACAGCAGGAGGTTTTGTTTTTTTGGGGCATTTAAGGAGAAGGTTTGAGCCCCTGAATGAATGTGCAAAGTGTGTCATGCTCCCCTTTGGCACAGTTTTGACTGAGTAGGTGTTTAAAAACAGTTTTTATGAAGACAGCTGTTTCCAATGTTGTGATTTCTTTTTTTTAGTCTTGCCTTTTTCAGCATTGAAGCTACTGAAAATGGTGAGATACCTAACAATGGCAGGGCTGCTCTCTTGGTAAGACACTGAAAGAAAACAAAGCAACCTTACAAAGCTGCCTTGCAAATTGAGTGGTGTGCTTGTATCTATTCACCTGCATGACCAAGAGTGGACACTGAATGTTTTACATCCTTTTTAAAGAAATGAAATTACCGAGGCTCCACAGGGTGTTGCAAACCTGCTCAGTAAGGTAGGGTCATGGTGTAGCATGGCCCTGGGGACTGAGCTCCGTCCCTGGCCAGAGCTGCCACCACTGCTCCCTGCCCCACACCTAGACTAGCTGCCTTTCCCATCAGATCAAGGATTCGGCTGGTGTCTCACATGTGCCAGGAAGAATAATTTATGCAAAACCCCACTGTGGATGTTTCCTGCTTTGATGTCAGTCTGTGATCAGGGCTGGCTCACTAGTGGGAGCTTGCTTTGTGCTCCATTGAAAGCCTGCAGAGGATTTCTCTTCCTGTGCCATGGGTGAGCCTGATGGCTGCTTGCTATCCAGCAAATGTTTCTTCCATTTGCAGCCCATAATTCCTAATCCTTCTCATGAGAAACATCTAAACTGGAGCTTCAGGATCTGGTGAGCCCATGTGAGCTACTCCTCACACTGTCCCCAAAGCTCTGGATGTACCCATCCTTCTTCCTGGTGGAGGGTGAGCAGGAGAGCTGATCCAGTGCTGTGTGAGGTGTTGCTGCTGTGAAGAGACTTAAAATCATGGAATGATTTGGGTTGGAAAGGACCTTAAGATCATCTAGTTCCAACCCCCTGCCATGGGCATGGACACCTTCCACTAGACCAGGTTGCTCCAAGCCCTGTCAAACATGGCCTTGAACACTGCCAGGGATGGGGCAGCCACAGCTTCTCTGAGCAACCTGTGCCAGTGCCTCACCACCCTCCCAGGGAAGAACTTCTTCCTAAGATCTCATCTCAATCTCCCCTGTTTAGGTTTAAACCCACTACCCCTTGTCCTATCACTACAGTCACTGATGAAGAGTCTCTCTGTCTGGGGAGGGACTCTTCATTAGGGACTGTAGTGAGAGGACAAGGGGTAACGGGTTCAAACTTAAACAGGGGAAGTTTAGATTGGATATAAGGAAGAAATTCTTTACTGTAAGGGTGGTGAGGCCCTGGAATGGGTTGCCCAGGGAAGTTGTGAATGCTTCATCCCTGGCGGTGTTCAAGGTGGGGTTGGACATAGCCTTGGATGGCATGGTTTAGTGGGAGGTGTCCCTGCCCATGGCAGGGGGGTTGGAACTAGATGATCTTAAGGTCCTTTCCAACCCTTACTATTCTATGATTCTATGATCTTTGTAGGCCCCCTTCAGATACTGAATCCTTCATTCGGTGGCCTTGGTTCTCTTTGCATCTTACTGCTTTGAGTTTGAGTTGATGAAATTTTTAGTTTTGGAAACTAAGAACTAGCTTAGGAGATGTGTTTTAGCAATAATGCTGGTGTTGCTTCTACATTGAAACTTTCTGGAAGGCAGAGGGTGATACAGACCTACCCTGCTTCCAAATTTAACCCTGAGGAGGTTTGCATGTGCGTAAGGAGAAGGGGATCCAAACCATCCTGGGCACTTGAACGTAGATCCATATGTTTTGCGCCAGCACATGCTTTCAGAGGGGGCCACCAAGAGACCTCACTTCTGATTAAAGTAGAAGGTACATTGAAGCTGGTTGCCCAGCTCTCGTGGTTGCTGGGTTCCTAGGGCTTGTGGGCCCTAAGGTGCTTCTCTTCTCCTGGAAATGTCTTTTTATTTCTGCTCCAGCCTCATGGTTCTGACTTTTATGAGATGCAGACCTCACAGGCTTGTCCTGGCCTTTTCCTTTCTGCTGGTTTAAGTTGTTCTGCTTGGGTAGTTTTGGGCATCCTGGCTGATGGAGGTGGCTGCATGGAGCAGACCAAAGCACTAAAATCTTATCTCTGCAGCTCATGATATTTTGCTTTATCTCTTGTCCTGCCTCTTAATTTATGGACAGTGTTACCCAGCCAAGGATCATCTTTGGGAGATGCTGGTTCTGTAAGAGAGGTCCAGCTTTTGGCTGGGAAGTGGCGACAGGGGCAGGAGCCATGTAGTTGTGCTTTGTCACTTGTTCAAAGTTGTTTGACGAGTTTCAGTATTTAAATTGGAAAGAACACACATAAATTGAAGTAATTCTTTGGAGTTGCTTTTGGATGGGAAAGCAGCTTTGTCATACACATTCCTGGTCTGGGTTGAAGGACAGCATGTTTGTCTCAAACACAAACCAGTGTGTTGGTTCACATTTAGGGGCTGGTTGAAGCTTTAACCCGTCCTTGCAGCAGCAGCAGCTTTACAGTTGGACTCCAAAATAACCTCTCCTAGAAACTGTGGGCTTTTGGTAGGTGTGGTTGTCTGGGGTTTTTTTGTTTGTTTGCTGTTTATTTGAAAGTGATCATACTCCAGTGCTCCTGATCCTGGTTTTATGCTTTTTATAATTGCTTCCAACTGAAAATAAACAGCAAGTGCTTCCCTGGAGGTAAAATATTTATTTCAGGAAGAGAGTGGGGGAATCTATCGGTAAACAACCCAATTCAGTTTCAAAGCCTTTTCAGCTAAGATGCATTGTTCATCCTTTGAGCCGTTCTGCCTTGCACCCTAATAAAAGTGGAAATCAGGCATGGGGGATGGGGATGCAGCAGAAAACACAAGCTGAGAAGTGGAGATCAAAAGGACAAATAGAAGCAGAAGGCAGTGAAAGGGATGCACAGAGTCACAGCTGAGCATGCAAAGCCTGAGAGTGATGGAGGAGAGAAAATGGCTATTAGAAAAGGCAAAGAATAATGTGGTGAACGTAGCATGGGTTTAGCTTTCATTTCTGTTTAACAAAGCTGCCTTCCACCAGTGTGACTTCATGGAAGCCGTGGCCTTAATTCATCTTGAAAGTTGTTGGCTTGCTGCTCGCTGGGGCACTGGCTGGAAACGTGCTTTGGGATAGAAGCTGCCCTTTGCTGAGAACATAAATCCCTCAATGGATGGACCCATTCGAGGACCATGGTAGTGACTGTGTGATCCCAGTTCATACTGTGGCAAAACGTTTCCCAGTTTGAGTTGTTCCATGTTGGTATCAGTTGAATTTGAGGAGAGTGTGGGAAAGAAGAGCTGCTTAAAGAGTCACTTAAACTGTCTTGTGAAGTCTGAATGTGCTCCCCCAGCATGCTCACAGCTTCTCCAGCTGATTAAACCAGTTCTCAAAACCTGGCAGTTTGTGTGCAAGCCCAGCTTTGTTAGTAAAGCCTCAGGGCTTTCAGTGCAAGTCTTTATACAAATCATTTATACTGGATTAAGAATGAGGAATGTTATTTGTGTAGAGCCAGCAGTATGTGTTGCTTAGGCCAGCACTGGGCGAGAAGGCTGGGCCATGGCATGGCACCCAGTGCCCCTGGCATGCACAACACACAGGCTCATTCTTGCCTTCCCTGGCTTAGTGCTAGAAGCTGCTTATTCCCTCTCCCCATCTGTCTCACCCCACTTGGAGCTGCGTATTTTGAGGGGGCTGAGCTATGACAGCCTCTATTCCTGGGGTGCCCCCAGGCTGGGGGGTGCAGGGAGGTCCCTGGGGAAGGAGTGGAGTTTATCTGGCAGATGGGGAGGTGACTCCGCTTCCACCAGTTAGCTGCAGTAACTGCTGCTGAGCTGGTCTTTGAGAGATTTTCACTTTCTGTCTGTGCATGGGACAAGGGCTGTGCTGCTTGGGGGGGTTGCTGCCAGGTGTTCTCAGGTGGGAAAAGCCTTCCCTTTGGCCATAGGAGTTTCTAGACCTCAGTTTGATTGCAAAAATAACAGCCAGGCAGGTCAATGCAGTTGTGTCCTGCTCCTGCCTTACAGCCCATGCTTGCTTTCCTTTGTCTGGGTCTTATCTTGCTCCAACTTGCCTGTCAGCCTTGCTGGATGCAGCTTTGCAGAGTGAGTGCTCCTGCATGAGCTGCTGTCTACCTGGGCCCTTAATTAAAAGGAGGAAAGATATATTCCAAATATACTTGGCTTTCTCATCTGACACGAGTGTGTTGAGAGGCTTGCTGAGCTGGTGCTTGAGAGGAAGCGAGCGGAGCATTCAGCTGACAGCATCTGAATAGCTGTTTGGGGCCCAGGGAACGATAGTTCAGAAGGTGGCAGGGAAAGTGAAATGGATGCTGAAATCCTGAATCTGCTTCTTAAATTTCTTCTTTCCCTGGAGAGAGAGGGAGCAAAGTTCAGTGTTGTGTGTTTGGCTTGGCTCTCTGCTACCTGCTGCCTCCTCCTTAGCTGTGTGCTTGTGGCAGAGATAAAGGCTGGGGGGGAGGGGTCATGGTGTGAAAAAGTACTTTTTCTTTCAGCAACATTTGCTTGTTTGTGGTTGAATTGCATTAAAAACAATCATCCAGCATTACCAAAGGAGTGGGCGAATAGCTGCATCAACTACCATGGTAACTTCTAAAGGGCTTCAGCCAGAACTTGTCAGAGCTAGGTTTTTAGTGCTATGTCTTTTAATGTAGCATAGTTTCCAGGCCACTTAATTATTTTGTCTCTTCATTTAAAAACAAAACAACACAAAAACACCCTCTCTTCTGAACTACCTATTTGTTGATGTTCTCCTCTTGGACCTGAATACAGCTGTATGGTGGGGCCCCATGTCAGACACCTTACTGGTGCTTATGTCTAAGGAGTATATTTAGTGCAAACTGCTGCTGACCATGTGCTGCATGTCAGACAACCTGTCAAAAAGGGTCCTGCTGGTGCAGTCCTGGTGGAAAACAGCTCAGTGGTGAGTCTTGAGGCCAGGGACCTCTCTGGTGGTCCATCCCACTGCAGGAGGGTTCCTGTCCTTCACAGCACTACTGTGCTGCCCATTGCTTTTTGCAGGCTGGTGCAGTCCTTCCAGCAGCAGGGGGTGGGGGTGTCTTGGCTGTGAGACACCTCCACAGCCTCAGCCCTGTGTTTCTCTGATGGGAGCTATTACCTCCCACCTAACTGTGGCAGCGGCATGCAGCATAGGGAGCTTGGGTGTGTCTGGTCACCCAGGAAGAATTTGTCAGCAGTCAGCCTCCATGTACCATCCCTGTTTCCATTTGCTGTTCACTGTGGGAGAGCACAGCTGCAGAGGTGGGTCTGCAGGAGCATCCATGAAGCTCATCTGGATGTGTGATGTCTGTGAAGCTGTCGTGTTGCTTACCAGGCTGCCCTAGCATGTGAAGATCCCATGCAAACAATACAGGACTCAGCTGTCCTTATTTCTGCTGCTTTATACCATGCCAGCAGGAGGAAAATATAGGAATAAGGGCATTTAGTGCTCAGGCATCTCATGGGGTGGCTTTCTGTGAGCCTCCATGAATGAGCTTCGCGTAGCAGGTCCATGGGTCTTGCACTCAGACTGATGTTGTGTCTCTGGGTGTGATGGGGGAACTCTTAGAGCTTTGTGTTCAGTTATTTCTGTGTTCTGTGGCATTGGGTTTGAGGTGGGATTGACTGCAGTTGCACTTGTAACCTTCTGTGCGAGGAAGATCTGGTCGTGTCCCTGACAACTTCCTCTGCAGCACCACCCATCTTAGCTTTGCTCAGCATCCCAACAGAGTTCAAAATGGTTTCATTATGAATAATTTATCTTCCAAAGAGAGAGACAGTTAAGAAAACTTGAATTAAACTTGGCTAGGGCTGTGAAAGATAACAGGAAGGGATTCTATAGTTACATTGTAAATAAAAGACAGATTAGGGACAGCGTGGGCCCTCTCTGGAAGCTCTCAGGAGAACTGGCTGCCTTGGATTTGGAGAAGGCTGAGGTTCTTAATGGCTTCTTTGCCTCAGTCTTCACTGGCACATGTTCTGACCACACCGTCCAAGTCTTGGAAGGCAGATGCAGGGACTGTGAGAATGAAGACCTTAGGCCCACTGTAGGAGAGGATCTGGCTCGAGATCATCTTAAGAACCTGAACATACACAAGTCCATGGCACCTGATGAAATCCATCTGCAGGTCCCGAAGGAGCTGGCAAATGAAGTTGCTAAGCCACTGTCCATCATATTTGAAAAATCACGGCAGTCAGGTGAAGCTCCTGACAACGGGAAAAAGGGAAATATAACCCCCATTTTCAAGAAGGGGAAAATGGATGAGCCAGGGAATTACAGACCAGTCAGTCTCACCTCTGTGCCTGGCAAAATCTTGGAGCAGATTCTCCTGGAAGGCATTCTGAGGCACATGAAAACCAACAAGGTGGTTGATGACAGCCAGCATGGCTTCACTAAGGGGAAATCCTGCCTGACCAATCTGGTGGCCTTCTATGATGGGGCTATGGAACTGATGGGCAGGGGTAGAGCAGTTGATGTCATCTACCTGGACTTGTGTAAAGCCTTTGACACTGTCTCACATGACATCCTTGTCTCTAAGTTGGAGAGACATCAATTTGATAGGTGGACTGCTCAGTGGATAAAGAACTGGCTGGATGGCCGCATGCAAAGAGTAGTGCTCAATGGCTCAATGTCCTTCTGGAGACCAGTAACGAGTGGTGTCCCTCAGGGATTGGTGTTGGGACCGGTCATGTTCAACATCTTTGTGGGTGACATGGACAGTGGGATTGAGTGCGCCCTCAGCAAGTTTGCCAATGACACCAAACTGTGTGGTTCGGTTGATATGCTGGAAGGAAGGAATGCCATCCAGAGGGACCTTGACACGCTTGTGAGGTGGGCTGATGCCAACCTGATGAAGTTCAACCATGCCAATTGCAAGGTCCTGCACCTGGGTGGGAGCAATCCCAGGCACAGCTACAGGTTGGGCAGAGAAGAGATTCAGAGTAGCCCTATGGTGAAGGACTTGGGGGTGGAACAAGGAATTATCGTTAGCAAAAAAAGGGCTGCATCTCATAGGAATGTGCTGCCAGGGTTATGTGTGCATCTCATGCAGAACATAAGAACTTTTTTCTTGCTGAGACTGATACCATGGCTGTCTAGTGATCTCTGTAATTCATTTGAAAACTCTAGATGAGGCACTGGAACAGGCTGCCCAAGGAACTTGAGAATGCTCCATTCATGGCAGTGTTCAGGGCCAGGTTGGATGAGGCTTTGAGCAACCTGGTCTAGCAGAAGGTGTCCCTGTCCATGCAGGGGGGTTGGAACAAGATGATCTTTAAGGTCCTTTCCAGCCCAAACCTCTCTGTTATTCTGTGTTGGTCAATGCAAAACTTAACCTGAGCCGGCAGTGTGTACTCGCAGCCCAGAAAGCCAACCGTATCCTGGGTTGCATCAAAAGGAGTATGACCAGCAAGTTGAAGGAGGTGCTCCTGCCCCTCTACTCTGCTCTTGTGAGGCTTCACTTGGTGTATTGTGTACAGTTCTGGTGTCCTCAACATGAAAAGGACATGGAACTGCTGGAACAAGTGCAGAGGAGGGCCACGAGGATGATCGGGGACTGGAGCACCTCCCGTATGAAGATAGGCTGAGAAAATTGGGGCTGTTCAGCCTGGAGAAGAGAAGGCTGCGTGGAGACCTCATAGCAGCCTTCCAATACCTGAAGGGGGCCTATAGGGATGCTGGGGAGGGACTCTTCATTAGGGACTGTAGTGATAGGACAAGGGATAATGTGTTCAGACTTAAACAGGGGAAGTTTAGATTGGATATGAGGAAGAAATTATTTACTGTAAGGGTGGTGAGGCCCTGGAATGGGTTTCTTAGGGAAGTTGTGAATGCTTCATCCCTGCTGGCGTTCAAGGTGGGGTTGGACGTAGCCTTGGATGGCATGGTTTAGTGGGAGGTGCCCCTGCCCATGGCAGGGGGGTTGGAACTAGATGATCTTGAGGTCCTTTCCAACCCTAACTATTCTATGATTCTATGAAAAGTGGGGAGCTGTTGGTGGGGGGAGTGCTGTGGCACAGACAGGAGTGTGGGTCCCCCAGTGGCCTCACAAGGCTTTGTTGCTCCTGGCATTTTCTGATTAAAAAAAAAAAAAAGCTCCAGGTCTAGGGCAGAGGCTCCCATAGGAGCTGTCTTTATCTGCTGCCCTGCTCTCCTGCCCTCTCTGTCTCCTTGCAAGCCTTTCCAGCATGCTCTCCCTGTGCTCCCTGCCTGTGAGTGGTGGGCAGTGGTTGTGATGGTCTGTGGACAGGCGGTCCGTGGACAGGCGGGTGGCTGAGCAGCGGCATGGGTGGCGCATCACGGCAGGATGCTGCTTCTGCATTCGTGGTTGTGAGCTTTAGGAAATAGTTCCAAAATGGAGGCAGCTCTGCTGGCCTCCCCATCGTACCATGTGGTTATGCACTGTCCTGCTTCTCATCGGGATCAGGCAGCCTTTTCCGAAGCTGTACACAAAGGTTTGAATGCATTAGTTTACATGGAATTAGTCTCCAGATTCCAAACATGCTTTCAAGCTGGTTTGGCCTTATTTTCCTGCAAAAGGAGGCCAACTCTGTGTTGTAGGTAGTTACTGTTGTAAGCAGCTGCAGTGCGAGCCTAGCACAGACACCATATTCAGCCCATTAAGAGGAATTTTTGGCTCGTGGACAGAACAAATTGAAAAATCTCATTCTTTATTTACCACATCAGCAATGACTGAAAACCAGAGCAAGGTTGTGGGGTGATCCTTCTAGTAACTACAGGGCCTTTTGTAAGGGACTCCAGGTCTGATTTTTTTGGTAGTATTGTGGTTTAAGCCCAGCCAGCAACTCAGAACCACACAGCTGCTCACTCACTCCCCCTCATTCCCCCCCCCCATGGGAAGGAAAATTGAAATAATGTAACTCCCATGGGTTAAGAACAGTCCAGTGACTAAGGTATGATATAAAACTAAAAAGGGAAGGAAAAAAAACAATAATAAGCACAAGTTATGTACAATACAGTTGCTCACTACTCGCTGACTGATACCCAGCCCGACCCGAGCAGCAATCTGTGCCTTCTGGGTGACTCCCCCCAGTTTCTATACTAGGCATGATGTGCTGTGGTATAGAATACCCTTTTGGCTAGTTTGGGTCAGGTGTCCTGTCTCTGCTTCCTCCTGGCTTCTTGTGTCCCTCCTCAGTGGTGGAGCATGAGACTGAAAAGTCCTCGATGGCAGTAAACATTACTTAGCAACAACTAAAACATTGGTGTGTTATCAGCATTGTTCTCAGACTAAAGCCCAAACACAGCACTGCATCAGCTACTAAGAAGGAGAAAAACAACTGTTAGAGCTGAACCCAGGACAGATAGGAAAATAATAAAGAATTCGAATGTGCCTCAAATGATTGTCTAGAATATCGGTGTGGAGAGTACTGGAAAAATGTCATTCTTGAAGGGGGGTCAAGAGAAATTGATACACTGAATCATGGTGAGGTGCTCCCCGCAACAGGTTGGTCCGAAATTCCCAGTGCTCCTTTGTCCACTCTGGAGCAATGCCATCCAGAGAGGATGCTGAAGCACTGTTGTTATTTTTTGGGATAGCCTGTCATCTCTCAGAAAGGAACAGTTGTGTGGGGGTGGAAAGCATAGTATTCAGAAGTGGGTGAATAGGAAGCTGGCCAAAATCCTGCAAATTTATAAGGAACAGCAAACACTGATTTCTTTGAGGAAAGGTCAGTGTGTTTAGTTGTAAGCTCAGCCCTGGTAGGAGTGTGCAAGGAAATGAAAACTGTGCTCCACTATGCAGGGCTTTTTTTTAATGATTTAGCTGGGCAAAGACACAGAGAGATGCTTATTTTGGGAGATGGTGGAATATTTCTGTATTAATTTCAGCAAATTTTGGTTCAGATAGAGCATCTGTAAGAGTACATACCCACACCTTCATCTAATACGTTCTATTTGTTGGAAACAAAATGCCTTCCCTTGAATTTGGAAGTGGTTTAACTGAGGAATCTATGCTGCATTTATTTTCCCTCTCTGTTTAGTATCCTAAACCTGCCAGGTCCTTGCTGCTTGTCTCATTGATGAGCATAAGGCAGGTGATACCTGTCCTGGTTGCAGGCCATGCAGAAGCCTGTGCTGGACTGTGAAGCATGCTGATTCCAGCCAGAGGATGGAAATCATTAGGAAAGGAACTGACATTGTACTCCAAAGGAAATGGTTGAAATGAATGCCAGTGTATCCCTGCAGGGTCTTTGCAGTGGACCTGGTAGCCAGCTGGATAGCTAATAACTCATATTAGGAAGACATTGTTTTGGTCTGACAATTTTTTCCCCTTGTTGACACTGAACATGTAGGAGCATGTAGTGTTTGAAACATGATGTGCAAAGCACTGTATTAGTAACTGACTTTGTAAGGTTTCTGCATTGCTGTTAGACTGCCTACAATGTGCTGATTTTATAAGCTTCTCATCTGAGTTAGCAAAGGGAGGATGTAGAAGTGGTGAGCTGGAGTCACAAGAGAGCACCAGCGATTGCCTTTAATCATTTACACTTATGGAGGCTTCCAGCACCCACCAGAGTCTGTGGGTGTTTGCTGTTTCCAAAGGAGGACGATACCAACCTTCTGCAGCTTCAGTTGATGTCCTGTCTCTGGAACCAGGATGGGGTATTTCCTATCAGCACTGGTGTCGGCGTGTGGTCCAGTCCAGCTGTACCTCCCAGATATGGGTGGGTGTTGTGGTTTAAGCCCAGTTGGTAACTCACAACCACGCAGCTGCTTACTCACTTACACACACACACACACACACATCCACACCCTGCTCCCAGAGGGATGGGGAGGAGATAAGAACAGTCCAGTAACTAAGGTATAACACAAAACCACTACTGCTACAACCAATAATGACAAGGGAAATAACAAGGGAAGGGAATACAACCGCTCACCACCTGCCAACCAATACGCAGCACGACCCAAGCAGAGATATCCCTTCCAGGTAACTGCCCCCAGTTGCATGCTGTGGTATGGAATACCCCTTTGGTTCATTTGGGTCAGGTGTCCTGTCTCTGCTTCCTCTCGACTTCCCCTCCTCCCTGGCAGAGCATGAGACTCAGAAAGTCCTTGGTCAGACTAAACATTACTGAGCAACAACTAAAAATATTGGTGTTATCAGCGTTGTTCCCAGGCTGAAAGTCAAAAACACAGCACTGCACCAGCTACTAAGAAGGAGAAAAATGACTGCTACTGCCGAACCCAGGACAGTAGGTGTAAGAAAAGTGAGGGTTGGGGCACGTGAAGTCGCCATGAGGTACGGGGAGGTATCAGCATTTTGCTGCTTGCTGGCAAGCAGAAACTGGTCTTATCTGCAGCAGATAATAGCAAGAAAACACGGTGGTGTGCTCTACTGTGTGCAGGAGCTTGGTTCTCTGTAAACAAGTTCTTCAGCAAAAATATCTGCTTTCAGACAATTGGCAAGGAAACAGAGAAGCCAGATCATGTGAAGGCATTCGGCTAGAGAACAGGGTTCTTAGTTGTCCACCTTGGTGTGAAAAGGAGATGCTATACCAAATTGCTCTGCCACTTTAAAATGAATGTAAAAAAACACATTCAGCTCAGCAGTGGTGCTGGACCAGAGCACAGCCCCCTTGCTACAGAGAGATGAAGAAAAAGCCACCAAAATAGAATATTTCATCACTGCTCACAGGGTGGCAAAAGCTGAGTGCAGCACATTGCCGAGTGATTGCAGTAGTGGAACAGGAAGTCTCCTCCCCCTCCCCAGGCTCTGTGCAGACTGCTGATCAAAAGGATGTAAAGCTTGTTTACAAGATGTATGCAAAATATATTTGGGAAGAAAAATAAGGAGTTTACAAACCAGGCTGCACTAAGAATATGTGATATCATGCTAATATAGGTTGCAGTCAGTGACCTAAAGTCATCGTGACATTGAGGAGCAAACCATAGAAGGTGCCTTTCTCTGTAGGACTGCATCTGGTGAGCTGCTGGAAATACATGCCGAGAAAGCTTCTTGTGCGCCCGTGGGTGAAAGCCAATTGTCATCATACCTTACTAGTGCTCTAAGAGAAGCCTTGTGTCCATCCACAGCTTCAGGACCTGGTGATGCTGCCATCCTGGGGGTGGTTAGGATAACCCTAACCCTGATGCTTAAAGTTGGGAAAGAAAACAAGAGTTTGGCATTTGAGAGCTTATGGTGGGTTTGAAGCTGCTTCAGAGTCTGGAGTGAAATGGCAAAGGTGTCACTAGACTGATGATGGATTGGTGGCAGACTCACTTGTGTTTGTGCCTGTAGGTGATGGTAAGGTTGCATTGTAGAGCCTTAGGGTCTTGCTCACTTTGCTTCTGAGAGAGGCACTTTCTGATCTCACAGGGAGCCTTACGGCATAATACATTGTTTATAAAGCTCTTGAAGATCCTTGATTGGTAGCACTAGAATCTGGAGGATTAAAACAATTTAGTTTTGTGTATCATGTATAATGTACATCTCAAAGACTTTCCAGAGAAGGAGGAATTGTGAGCTAGGGGAAGATGGCAGGTCTGTAAGGTAAACACCACGGAGGAAGTGGCTTGGAAGAACAAAGAGGGTAAAAGCAGAAAAGGCTGGTTCCCTGTTGTGGAGACCTGTCTGTCAGGAGGGTGAGTTTCCAGCCCTGGAGAAAAGGGCTGGATGTAGTAGAGCCATCTTCCTCATAATCCCGTTTACAGACCCATCTGGTCAGCGCTGCTGCCTTCTTGTGAAGGACAGCACGTGGATTTTCCCTCTGCTGTGTTTGTGCCCTTCAGTTGTACATATTGGGAAGCAGGAATCTCACTTGTTCTTGCCCAGTATGTTTTGTCAGCTCCAAACTATCAGATAAGTTCATGAGAATTAATGTCAGTGATCCGGATGTCAGTGAAGGTACTTCTTCCTAGGGGACCCCAGCTGCCCCTCATGAGGTGAGATCTTCACCATGAGGCTCCTTGCACCCACCCATTAGGATATCCCTCCTGGCCATTGTGGACCTCCTTGATGCCACCGCCTCTCTTCAGAAGGGGCTGTGTGTGTGTGCATGCAGACATTGGTGCTCCTGCCCTTAGAGGGGGCTTTGCCACTTTCCCCATCCTCGCTCACCTTGTCCCCACGTCCCTGGTGCAACACTGGTACTGTTGTACTCCAGGGCAGCTGCCATGGCATCTCTTCATCTCCTCACATGCCAGGTCTGAAGCATTGGAGAAGAGGTGACCCAGTGCTTTGGATACAGGTGGTGCTTTGACTCCCATGGGGAAGCAGAAACTGGCGATTAAATTCTTTCCCTGGTTACATTCCTGAGTGTTCTGTGTAGGTGTGTTGCCATCAGGTGACTCTTTGCATTTTAAACAGTGTTTTCCCACATAAACTTGTTTGGGGTCACAGAACTTGAGTGTTTCTGTTGTTCTTGGTCACAGCTAAACGTAAGATGGATCTGAACTAAAGACTGTGCTGGTTGGGATTTCTGGTTTGGGTTCTCCTCAAGGGATATCCTAAACACTGGTGATGCTATGAGCAAGCGTCAAGGCCATGCTTTCCAAATGATGTTCAAGCACACTTGAGACCCTCAGCATTTTGTTGTTTGAGCCCTAGAGTTGTACAGATGAGTCCATCAGCTGTTACCTGCTGCTATTCTCATGCAGGGGAGATTCATGTGGAGCTGGAGGTGCTGAGGCTGGGCTGTATGTTGGAAAGTAGGTGTAGGTGTGGCACAGGGGCATTCTTGAGGTGTGTGTGTGCTGGAGCCAAGGAGGATGAGTGACTGGTGCCAAGGGCTGGGTAAGGCCAGTGGAAGGCACTGCTTATGGCTGGGATAGGGTAGAAGGGTTGCTCTGGGTCCCTAGGCCACTGCTTTTTCCATGTTGACAATAAGATCAGGTTTATCCTAAATTTGCTACCCCTGGGGTTAGAGTGCTCCCCATGTTATGGGTGCTGCTGAAGATTATTTAGGTAGTAGGTGGGACCAACTTGCAGACTGGCTTTGCAATAGCCTACCTAATGAGATTAATGTAGTATTCATTTTAAAAAAAGAAGATGCTACTGGTTTGCTGAATGAGGCTCAGAAGACTCACTTCATGTGTTAGGAGTTGGAAACACAAGCTATTTAGCTTAGCAAGGAGAAAGTTGAGAGCATCTGGTGGGTTTGGAAGCCCCATTAACTCTTTGGGTTAATGACTGCCAGAGCCTGGGCAGGGTGCTGGGAGTACAGTTGCCTTCTAAACATCTGCTGCCCTCTGGATTTAGGCCAGCCTTGTCTGACACCCATCCTACTTTGTTCCAGGGTGTTTGTTAAAATAAAGTCCCTGCCAGCTGGAAGTTGAAGCTAAAGAAATGAGACTGAAAGCATTGGATTTCTTATGAAGGTTGCTAGTATGAGAACAGCCTACCTTGGGGCTGTAGCAGACCTCATATCCTTTAAATATTAGGATATTAGTCTCTCTTTTAAATACTGCCTTGGCTTTAAAATATCTGCTGTAGTTGGTTCATATCTGCAGAAAGTACAAGGAGGATGAAATCCAGGAAGTTCTGTCACCTGTTGGGCTGTTTGCTGAGATGACTGCACTAAGGCCTTTTAGCTTTGGAAGCAATTAATTTTATTGATCCCAACTATTTTCCTATTTTTTCTGGTCTTTCTTCACTTCTCTCCATTATGTTTGTGACTCTCTTGCCTGCTCCACTAATTACCTCTTAAAAACCAGTTGCTTCACAAGGCCACTGCAACTTATGTGGTGCAGCTGTGCTAAATACCTGCTGTTCCAGATGGCTTTGCTTTATCTGCCCAGGATTTGGTAATCCATGCTGGTTTCCCTGCTTCCTTCTGGTTCTGTGCAACCTCAGCTGAACATTCTTTGATGGGGACTTAAGTGCCGTTTGAGCTCTAGAAGTAACATTTCCCTCCGAATACGTTTTTCCATTTGTTCTGCTTGATCTTGCAACTGTTACATAGTTTTAAATAATTTTTTTTTTCTTTTTCCTCTTTCATCATCTGCAACGAAGCACAGCAACTTGGAACAGGCACCAGATTTTTCTCTAGCACAGTAGAGAAATAATTCTGAGCTTCATGTAAATGTTCTGTTCCTGGTGCCATCGTGTGCTGTATAAAGAACTGGTGTACATCCCCCATCCCCAAATGCCATGAATTGTCCTAAAGTGAATGGTGTGTTGTACATGTTACAGAAACCCAGTGTGCATAGAGTAGGGGAGAATGAGAGCAGGTTTCCACAAATACTCAGAAGGGTGGGAGTTCAGCACTTCAGGAGAATTTTCAATTCCTGAGGGTTAATCTGTGGCACATGAGGTGCCACACCAGAGCTCTGCCTTTGGAGCAGGGCTTTTATCAAACACCCCTGCTGACACTGGGAGCTGCTGGGTGATATTTAAGTTCCTACTTTTGTCAGGTTTAATCTCTGTCGATGTAAAGCTCTGATACAAAGCTGCTCCCACTCTGGGAAGATCTGCTGGGGTTGCTATAGTGAAAGGCTGGAGATATCTTCAGGAGTTTAAATTAGGCCTGTGTGCTGGTAAGCATGACTTCACCTAAAGTACGAGTTGCTGCTGTGGGGCTGGGCGATGTTTGTGTCTGATGGGGTGGGAGGCGCGTGTGGGGAGAGCATTGGTGCTTACACCAGCCTGGCAGACTGAGCATGCCAGCAGATGCCTGGGGAGGAATGGGCAGCGACCAGGTGATAGGCTGGATTTAAGGAAAAGGGAAGCTAGAGATACTGCTTACTGGTGTTTTGTGAGCAAGCAGTGATTCCTGGTGCCTGAACCCCCTACTCTGCTGTTCCAGTCCTCCAACAAGCAAGATCACTCACTTCAGTATCCCAGCTACACTTTTATTGTCCTTTCCTTGACTTCATTACGCCTGGATCTCTGTAACCTCTTTATCATGTGTAAATACTGAAATGAGATTATCTTTAAAGAGCCCTTTATTTAAAAAAGTACTGACCTTCCTCATCAGAAGAAATGTGCCTGTAGCTGCTTTTTTCCTTCCCTGTGTTTTGACAAGTAGTGAGGGCAGAATGGTGAATTAACAGGGCAATGGCTTGGCCTGAAAACCTGGCAGCTTTCTTCAGGCACTGCTTCCATGTGATGCTCCACACACAGCATGTTCTCAGCACCTGTGATACTGGGCTGCTCTGCAGCATTGGGATCGTGGGGTTGCTCCCCTGGGAGGGTCCCAGGGACACATACCTCTTGCTGGGTTTGCAGTTTAGAGCAACTCTAAACCTCATTAACCTTCAGCTTGGTGACCCTCAGTGTGTGCTAAGGACCTGCTCTGCTCAGCTGACTCAGGACCAGACTTTATGGGTGATCAGCTGCAGCTGTTACCGTAAAAGTCAGTTGGAGAAACTCTCTAAAACTCAATTTGGAGTTTTAGAAAGCAGCATTCTTTATTGCAGCACTGGGTGTACACGCAAATAGCTTCACAAAGGTGAGCACACCTGATACTTGCTGACTCATACATACTCATAGCATTTCCTGGAACTAATTATAATATTTGCATCCTAATTATGCATTCACTTTCTTGCTGAGCAGGGTTTTTTGGTGATTGTTGATAGTCTTCCTCACTGTGTTTACTGAATGACCTCAGTGCTTGTGCACACTTGCAAGGTCCTAGTGCTGAGTTAGCAGTTGCTATGTCCTTGCTTCTGTTCTGTTCCAGTCTGTTATCTTGAATGCTGGCATCCTTGGTCTTATTTACTCTCTCCTTAGTTATCAGTCCCCTGATGTTCCTTCCCTCATCAGCCAAACATTCCTTTCTCTCTATGTGTTAGCAAGTTAGAATAGTTTGGCCTATTCTACTATGTTAAAGGCGCACACACTATTGTTAGTTTAAGATTTAAGGTTACATTTCCCTCCTTCGAGACTTATAGGATATACATATATCCTGTAAGTCTCATTCTATACCCTTTAGCCATATTTGATTCTAATACACCATCACGGCCAGCAATTAAAAAATTGAATCATGATACATGCAAGGATACAGACATAAATTATTACTATAATGATCACAGACAAGTTTTTTAACAATATCCAATTTGGTAGCCAAGAAGTAAGTCATAGAATCATAGAATCATAGAATAGTAAGGGTTGGAAAGGACCTCAAGATCATCTAGTTCCAACCCCCCTGCCATGGGCAGGGACACCTCCCACTAAACCATGCCATCCAAGGCTATGTCCAACCCCACCTTGAACGCCACCAGGGATGAAGCATTCACAACTTCCCTGGGCAACCCATTCCAGGGCCCCACCACCCTCACAGTAAAGAATTTCTTCCTCAGATCCAATCTAAACCTCCCCTGTTTAAGTTTAAACCCATTACCCCTTGTCCTCTCACCACAGTCCCTAATGAAGAGTCCCTCCCCAGCATCCCTATAGGCCCCCTTCAGGTATTGGAAGGCTGCTATGAGGTCTCCACGCAGCCTTCTCTTCTCCAGGCTGAACAGCCCCAATTTTCTCAGCCTATCCCCCCATAATTCTTCAAATCCCCAGTTAGTATCATCTCTAATAGCCTGATGTAAGATCTTTGTCTGCTTCCAGTTTTCTGCTAGATCTGTGGGTATTCTGCCACTCTGGTCTATGTATATGCCAAGAGCCATACGCTTGTGCAATGTTACCTGGGACAGGCTGGATGCTTCAATCTGTAATGCCTGTATAGCACCTGAGAGTACAACACCCAACATACATGTTCCAGTCTATCCTGGGGAAAGGGCCTTTCTAGTAGTATTATTACACAATCAATACCACCCTTTCCCTTCTGGAGCATTCCAATAGCCAATTTGGGGTCTCTTAATCCGGAGTTGCATTGTCCAGCTACAGTCTGGGTAATGTCCTACCAAGATATTACCAGAGCTAAGAGTTTTACCCAGTGCCAGTAGGTACTGTCTGAGATCCTGTTTTACCAGGAACAAATGGCAGTTGGTAAGGCCACCCATACATCAGTTCATATGGACTCGCATGATACCTTCTGGCTGTATTTGTATCCTTGACAAAGCAATTGGTAGGGCTTGTAACCAAGTTAAACAAGTTTCTTGAATTGTAACTTGAGTGTCTGATTCATATATTTCACTTTACCACTAGTGTCCTGGGTTCAGCAGTAGCAGTCATTTTTTCTCCTTCTTGGTAGCTGGTGCTACCCAGGACACATGGCCTAATGGATAAGGCGTCTGGCTTCGGATCAGAAGATTGCAGGTTCAAGTCCTGCTGTGGTCGTGATGGAGTGCAATAAACAGCTGCCTGTTGCTTTGCCATCAGATCCAGGGACATTTTTTCCTTTTGAAGGTGCTGAATAGTGTTGAACAGGGCTCTGTAAGCATAGGCCAAGCCCCAGCACGTTGCCATGATTTGTCCCTCTCTGGTATGACCAGAATGACAACACACCTCCTTTAAGTGTTTTACTAATTTTTCTGGATTTTGCACTTGTTCAGTGGTGAAGTTCCAAAGCACTGGAGGGGCCCACTGGCCTAGATACTTGCCCATACTATCCCACACACCCTGCCACTCATGACTGTCCAGCCTCAGGGAAAATCTCTTGGTCCTCCTACATCGTCATCTAACCCTAGACAAGACCCAAACCTGATTCTGCTTAACTTTTGAGATCAGCCAAAATGGTTGTGGGTAAAACACACTCTGTATGTGTGCCAACATGGTGATCCCCATCACAATCAGCGGGCAGGTCTCAAGGGTACCCAAAGGCCATTCAAAACCTTCAGAACTCTCAAATGATGCTGTAAATAGTCTGGTGGGGGGGCTGGGAGCATAAAAGAATGTCACCTCCATAGGTTGACCACCAGAGGAGGGGAAAAGAGATGTGTAATTGCTAAGCACTTCTATTATATACCTCCCAAAGTATAGAGGTGGTGACCATACTGGGAACGTAAGCCAGATCAGTTTCATGATCAATGATTCTATTGTATTACAAGTCATTGCCATAAAGTACAATGAGACAAGAACCTTAGTCCAAAACCCCCATCTGATAAATGCTAAGACAACAAATACAGGCTGTAAGGTACCACATGCTGAACCTGTGAGATCCAGAGCAACAACTTTGAGAGCCAATAAATCAGCATTGTAATGAGTGACTATTAATCCTGTCGTTATCTCAACCCTTTGAGCCCCACGTTGGGCACCAAAATGTTGTGGTTTAAGCCCAGCTGTAACTCAGGAAAACCACACAGTCTCTGGAGTCTCCCCTCCCCTTCTTCCCCCCTGCTCCCGGAGGGATGGGGAGGAGAATCGAAAGAATGTAATTCCCATGGGTTGAGATAAGAACAGTCCAGTAACTAAGGTATAACACAAATCACTACTGCTACCACCAATAATAATAATGACAAGGGAAGTACAAGGGAAGAGAATATAACCGCTCCCTACCCTGCGACTGAGCCGTGAACTAACTCTTCCGGGTTCCTGCCCTCGGTTTTTACATCCTGGGCATGACGTGGTGTGGCATGGAATACCTCTTTGGCTCATTTGGGTCAGGTGCCCTGTCTCTGCTTCCTTTTGGCTTCCCCTCCTGCCTGGCAGAACATGAGACTCAGAAAGTCCTTAGTCAGACTAAACATTTGATCAGTAACTAAAAACACTGGTGTTATCAGAGCTGTTCCCAGGCCAGAAGTCAAAAACACAGCGCTGCACCAGCTACCAAGGAGAAAAAATGACTGCTACTGCTGAACCCAGGACAACTAGCTTGAGGTCTGTATAGGGTATGCAGATCCCACTTGATTCCCAAACACTCTCCCACCTTCCTAATTTCTTCTGTAATAAAATACAGACCTCTGTCCGAGGACAAGCCTGCCTGGTACACCATATCAGGGTATTATTTGATTCAGTAAATGTTTTACTACTTCACAAGCCATATTGGTGCAACAAGGGAAAGCCCCCAGCCAACCAGAATACATATCTATTAGTATCAATGTATATGTATAACTGAGCCCATTGTGCTGTGGCAATTCTGTAAAGTCCACTTGCCAGTAGTCTCCTGGACAATTGCCTTTGTTGTTCCAGCTGGGAGTCTCTTAGCATCATAAACAAGGTTCACACTTCTTTATAACACTTTTATAATTCCAGCCATTTGCATACTCAGAACTTGGAGCTCTAAAGCCTCAGTCATTGATTCTGTTCCCACATGAGTTGCCTGGTGGTTTTCTTCTCATAAGAGGCTGTGCAATTATTACTTGCCTGTTTGGTGTAACCCACCATCCTTCATCATTCTTCTTGGCTCCTAATAGACTAGGTAATTTTTCATCCTCTGTTTGATAACTTGGAACTTCATTATCCAAGCACTGATACTTATGAGGCAATATTAATAAAAGGTCCCCACCCACAGCTTCTTTTGCTGCTTTGTCAGAAATGTGATCACCGATATTCACTGGAGTGCTATCAAACTGATATGCCTTAAAAGCAATTTTTGACTTTCTGACAATTCCTGAAGTCCCAGTTGCACCATCAGCTTGGCTTTCTGTGCTGATGAGGGGGCGGGAAATGCAAGGCTTTTAGCCTCTATTATTTTATGTTTGGTTACCACAGCATACCTGCTTTCTGGTTTCCATTTTTATAAAGCTGCTACCATCCAGAAACAGTTCATAGTCCACGTCCTTCAGGGATGTATCTTACAGGTCAGTATGACTGGAATACACCTTCTCAATAGTCTGTAAACAGTTTTGAGCCATTTCTCCTGCTTCTGGATCGGTTGTCAAAACCACTGCTGTATTCAAACGGTTAGTTACTTTCAGTTCTATGTCCTCTTGTTCTAAAAGCACAGCCTGATATTTTGACAGCCTGCCTGGGGACAGACTGACTGCTTTTCTGTTCCAGAATGGTTGTTACCATGTGAAGTACAATTACAGTCCATTTTTGTCCCAAAGTATTTGACAAAATTTTCGTCTGCATTCCAAGACTTGGGTGGTGTGGTCAGAGCATTTGCCAGTGAAGACTGAGGCAAAGAAGTCATTAAGAACCTCAGCCTTCTCCAAATCCAGGGTAGCCAGTTCTTCCGAGAGTTTCTGGAGAGGGCTCACGTTGTCCCTCATCTGTCTTATTTGCAGTGTACCTATAGAATCCCTTCCTGTTACCTTTCACATCCGTAGCCAAGTTTAATTCTAAGTGGGCCTTAGCTTTCCTAACCTGGTCCCTAGCTTCCCGGACAACATCCCTGTATTCTTCCCAGGCCGCCTGCCCTTGCTTCCACCTTTTATAAGCCTCTTTTTTCCTTTGAATTTTCCTCAGCAGCTCCTTATCCATCCAAGGATGTCTCCTGGCCCTCCTGCTGCACTTCCTTCTAGTTGGGATGCATCGCTCCTGAGCTTGCAGCAGGTGATCCTTGAATATCAACCAACAGTCTTGGGCCCCCCTGCCCTCTAGGGCTGTATCCCATGGAACCTTACTGAGCAGGTTCCTGAAGAGGCCAAAGTCTGCTCTCTTGAAGTCCAGGGCAGTGAGCTTGCTGCACGCTCTTCTCACTGTCCTGAGGATCTCAAACTCAACCATCTCATGATCGCTGCAACCAAGGCTGCCCTGGAGCGTCACATTTCCAACCAGCCCTTCCCTGTTGGTGAGGACGAGGTCAAGCATGGCACCTCTCCTTGTCGGCTCCTCTATTACTTGCAGAAGGAAGTTGTCTTCCACACAATCGAGGAACCTCCTGGATTGCTTGTGCCGGGCCGTATCATCTCTCCAACAGATATCAGGGTGGTTGAAGTCTCCCATGAGAACAAGGGCCTGTGAGCGTGAGGCTGCGCCTATCTGTCAATAGAGCGCTTCATCCACAGTGTCCTCTTGATCAGGCGGTCTGTAACAGATCTCCAGAGTTATGTCACCCATCGCTGTTCTCCCTTTAACCCTGACCCACAAACTCTCTTTTGACTGCTCACCTGTCCCCAGACAGAGTTCCATACTCTCCAGCCTATTCCTAACGTAAATAGAAACTCCCTCTCCGCGTCTGCCACCCTGTCTTTTCTAAAGAGCCTGTAACCTTCCATTCTAACACTTCAGTCATAGGAGCCATCCCACCATGTTTCTGTGATATCTGTTATATCATGTCTCCGTAGATGTGCACACATCTCTATTTCCTCTTGTTTGTTCTGTGGGCGTTTGTATAGAGGCATCTGATCTTTAGTGCATAACTGTCCTATGCTGCGCAAAGAGTAACAGTGTTTAAGCAAATTTTGCTGTCTTTCTCCAAGGACAGTACTAACAGGTCCTGGGTTGCTAAATTAAAACTACAGTCCTTTTGCTATTCCAGATGATATCTGAAAGTGAAAAACATTTCTGCATAAGCTACTTCATCCCACTTTCCTTTTGCATCTCAAGAATAACATCCACTATTGATTATAGTATTTTACCAGTCTCCCGAGTAACCGAACCACTTGGGGTCTACCGCTTTGTTTCAAAGTCTCCTGAATGACTGAACCACCCAGGGGTTCACCGATTTGTTTCCTGTGTTGCAAAATGCAGCCCAATTGGGGACCTTTTCAGAATCCCTCCTTTGGAGGCAGTGGTACCTATGGTCCTGACCTCCACCAAATACCAGAGTATCTTTTGCCCACTGCGCAGGGAGTCCTCTGTGCCTCACTTGGAAAGGGACCCGAAAGAATGCCTTTTTTAAAGAAATAAAATCAGGTATCTTCCCGAGGTCCCAAGTCGGTCCTGGGTGCTGTGGTTCCTTTCAGGGAAACTCCCCCAGCGCTGGCGTGAATGTCCCAGAGACTCCCCGGATTTGCAGGAAACATGGCAGAGGTTCCCTGTTTGGGTGCCAAATTGTTACTGTAAAAGTCAGTTGGAGAAACTCCCTAAGACTTGATTTTGAGTTTTAGAAGGCAGCATTCTTTATTGCAGTGTTGGGCACACACTTGAATCATTTCGCAAAGGTGAGTGCACCCGATACTTGCAGGCAGTAGCTGTGTATTTAGCATACTCATGGTGCTCCTGCCCCTTTACTCTGCTCTTGTGAGACCTCACTTGGAGTATTGTGTGCAGTTCTGGTGTCCTCAACATAAAAAGGACATGGAACTGTTAGAACAAGTGCAGAGGAGGGCCACGAGGATGATCAGGGGACTGGAACACCTCTCGTATGAAGATAGGCTGAGAAAATTGGGGCTGTTCAGCCTGGAGAAGAGAAGGCTGCGTGGAGACCTCATAGCAGCCTTCCAATACCTGAAGGGGGCCTATAGGGATGCTGGGGAGGGACTCTTCATTAGGGACTGTGGTGAGAGGACAAGGGGTAATGGGTTTAAACTTAAACAGGGGAGGTTTAGATTGGATCTGAGGAAGAAATTCTTTACTGTGAGGGTGGTGGGGCCCTGGAATGGGTTGCCCAGGGAGGTTGTGGATGCTTCATGCCTGGCGGCGTTCAAGGTGGGGTTGGACATAGCCTTGGATGGCATGGTTTAGTGGGAGGTGTCCCTGCCCATGGCAGGGGGGTTGGAACTAGATGATCTTGAGGTCCTTTCCAACCCTTACTATTCTATGATTCTATGATTCTATATTCATAACTTTCCCAGGAACTAATTATAATGTTTGTATCCTAATTACACATGCACTTTCTTGCTGAGTGGGGGTCTTTGGTGGTCTTCAATAGTCTTCCTCACTGTGTTTACTGAATGACCTCATTGCTTGCACATGCTTGCAAGGTCCTAGTGCTAACAGTTGGTGTGTCCTTACTTCTTTTCTGTTCCAGTCTCGCTCCACACTGGGTGCCACTTTGTTATCTTGAAGACTCATATCCTTGGTCTTATTTACTGTTTCCTTAGTTGTTATCAGTCCTGATGTTCCTTCCTCCATCAGCCAAACATTCCTTTCTCTCTACGTGTTAGCAAGTTATAACAGTTTGGCCTATTCTATGTTAAAGGCACACACACTGTTGTTAGTTTAAAATTTAAGGTTGCACAGCCACTGTGAGCTGTGTCCCAGGGGTTAGTTTGTGCATGGTGAGGATGGCTGGCTGGTCTCTGGTAGATCAGACCGCCCTGATGCAAATATCCTCATCACTTCCCGTCCCAAGCCAGCCCTGGGTCTGAGCAGGTTGAGCTGATGTGTGACCTGCACCCCAGTACTGTGCCAGCAGCCCCCTTTTTGGTTAGCATTTCCCCTCAGGGCTTCAGCCCTGAAAACCTTTCACTAGGGAGGGTGTTTAAAGCCAAGGGAGGATGTGGAATGGCTGGGCACTTGGTGTGGTGGGCTGTCAGTGCCATGCCTTCACTAGGCAGAGGGCATGTACCCAGGTATGTCTCATAGGCCCTGCATGAGGGACTTTGGGTTCCTTGCAGAGGGAGAGAAGACCTGCTGTAAAAGACTGGCATGTGAGGGGCTAAATTACAAAGAGATTGAAGCCTTTTGGTGTGTGCTTTTAATGAGGGCTTCACAGTTATCTGAATCTAGTAGCTGTTGCATAGAGCACGGGCAGGAAGGAAGATGGGTGCTGTGACCCTGTGGACATGGTGCTGCCTGGCCCTCTGATCAGCATTGGTATTCCTCCTGCCCTGGGCAGCAGAGCCCATCCCTTGGGCCCTGCAGGCAGCTGTGCATACTTCTGCCTGGGATCCTGTTTCCTTCAGGGTTTGCAGGAAACTCCCCACATCTGTGTGTTGTTTATAACTTTGGAGATGACTGCTGGATGAGCAGGGTGGTCTTAATGCTTTGGCATTGGTAATTATTGCTGGAGCTGATAAGCCTTTCCTGTATGGTTCTGGTGGAGCATTCAGTGTGCAAGGATGGTCAGAGAGGTTTGTTTTTCTCCTTGTAAAATATATTCTAGCTCCAGTTTGTAATGTGGTGAGAGGGGGAGTGAGAGAAGGGAACAACAGCATTAGTGGATGTAGAAGTAGCTGGAATGAGAAGCTTTCGTGCCATTAATAACAGTCCTGGCTGGCAGCATGGGATTAACCTGAACAATCAAGACTGCAGGATCAAAACAAGGAAGCAGGAATAGTGAGGTTCACACTGCTGCCATCTGCGCTGCCGCAGTGATGGGAGGGAACAGAAGAGGGAGCTGCGATGGAGAAGTGGTGCTGCTGCCTCCCCAAAACCAGCCTTGCGCTACTGCTGCCACGGCTTTGGGATTCATCTTCTGGCTCTCCACAGGCTCTTCCTGGCTGCAGTTTGTTATTTTTAGGAAATGGCTTCTGAAAACCAGAAGCGGCTCCTTGGGCCTGGGTTGTGCACATCTGCACTTTGGACTAAACAGCATAGAATCACAGAATCATAGAATAGTCAGGGTTGGAAAGGACCTTAAGATCATCTAGTTCCAACCCCCTGCCATGGGCAGGGACACCTCACACTAAACCATGCCATCCAAGGCTGTGTCCAACCCCGCCTTGAACGCCGCCAGGGATGAAGCATTCACAACTTCCCTGGGCAACCCATTCCACTGCCTCACCACCCTTACAGTAAAGAATTTCTTCCTCATATCCAATCTAAACTTCCGCTGTTTAAGTTTGAACCCGTTACCCCTTGTCCTCTCACCACAGTCCCTAATGAAGAGTCCCTCCCCAGCATCCCTATAGGCCCCCTTCAGGTATTGGAAGGCTGCTATGAGGTCTCCACGCAGCCTTCTCTTCTCCAGGCTGAACAGCCCCAATTTTCTCAGCCTATCTTCATATGGGAGGTGCTCCAGTCCCCTGATCATCCTCGTGGCCCTCCTCTGGACTTGTTCCAACAGTTCCATGTCCTTTTTATGTTGAGGACACCAGAACTGCACACAGTACTCCAAGTGAGGTCTCACAAGAGCAGAGTAGAGGGGCAGGATCACCTCCCTCGACCTGCTGGTCACACTCCTTTTGAAGCAGCCCAGGATACGGTTGGCTTTCTGGGCTGCAAGCGCACACTGCAGCCGGCTCATGTTCATTTTCTCATCAACCAACACCCCCAAGTCCTTCTCCACAGGGCTGCTCTGAATCTCTTCCCTGCCCAACCTGTAGCTGTGCCTGGGATTGCTCCAACCCAGGTGTAGGACCTTGCACTTGTCATGGTTAAACTTCATCAGGTTGGCATCAGCCCACCTCACAAGCGTGTCTAGGTCCCTCTGGATGGCATTCCTTCCTTCCAGCATATCAACTGAACCACACAGCTTGGTGTCATCGGCAAACTTGCTGAGGGCGCACTCAATCCCACTGGAAGCGTTAATAATGGTTCCTAATTGCCTGCTAATAACTAAATTGTGGAATTTGGCATCAGTTAGGATTTAGTTTTCTCCTGCAATCTGTCCATTCCCTCCAGAAAGAACAAAGTTACTTCACTGACATACAGCAGTGAATCTTCAGTTCACCAAAGGTACTGGGGGAAAGTGTTCCATGTTCCACATGATCTCCACCCTTCCGTAGAGCCTGCGAGGGTGCTTCCCTGGGTGAGCAATGTTGCAGCTTGGTTCAGCACTCCAAGATTTAATAGAGGAAGAAGAAGAAAATTGGCCTGGTTTTCTTGTTCGTTTTTTAGGTTTTGTTTTTTAGTTTGTTTTTTGTTTTGTTTTGTTTTGTTTTTCCTTAAATTATTTGAAAAGGAGAAAGCCAGACTCCTTTCAAGTGCTCCCAAAAGGCTGCTGGAGGCATGGTGTGTGTGCGGCCATCCTGGGACAGGTCCTTGGGCTCTCATGGGGACAGGGAGAAAATGTTTGTGACTGGCAATTTGTGATAAGTCACAGCTAGTCCAAGAAGCTCCCTAGAATGTATCTGTTGGGTAAACCAGGAGTGCTCAGAGCTCCTCTGTGGCCGGTAAACAAACACAGTCATTGGTTTAATTCAAGCCTCAGTGAATTAAAGGCTTGAAATTGTGATGGAGATTGGAGAAAAGCTGATTTCAGGTGCTGCTTCAGGAGCTGGGATTTATGCCAACTTTCTGTAGTGGGAGACATTTCATAGCTACTTGGCAGCAGCAGAAAAACAAGCACAAATTTTTCTGTCTTCAGGGATAACTGCAGTGAAGCATGGGGGGGGGACGGGACATGGGATGACTCTGCCACTCACTGGTACCCAAATACCTCCCCAGCCCCCTGCATGTCCACAGGCCCCGAAACTTCCCCAGCATGTGGAGTTGGGTGCTGGGTGCTGCACTTGAGCAGGAGCAGGGACCGGTGCCTGGGGGCCCTGTGGGAACTGGCTCCTCCAGCACTTGCCATCAAGCATCTTCATAGTTTTGCCTCTCCAAAAGCATGGCACAGCGGGAGAGGTTAGGCATGGCCGGTGGCACCAAGCTGGGGCAGGATCGAAGCGCTGTGGTCACATGTCCTCCTCTTAGCTCCTGGGTTAAAGTTTAACCTGTTGGTTTTCAGTCCCTCGGGTTGTTTGATGTCATGGGGCTCTTTGTATAGCTCTGGACTGTAGATGAGCAGCCTCAGCCCGTGTGAATGGTACAGTTTATCTGCTGCAGAGGAATATGAAGAATTCCATGGGGAAAGAAGATGAGATTTTTCTCTTTCCCAGTGGCGGGAAACCAAGTCTGGGTGGGTGACATTGTGATGTTTTATATACTTGGGCAGCTCCCTGCTTTGGGAGCCTGTATGTTAAGTTTCCACTTGACCAGAACATTTTTGCTCTGACTGTAAACCTTAGAGGGGAGAGTGCTCAAATGGAAAAGTTGATACAGCCTTATCTGTAGTGCAGCCTTGGGATGATAGAGGAATCAGAGCCCTGGCTTATGTCAGGCTTGAAGCTTTCCCCTTTCCTTGCAGCAAACTATACCATTGCCTTGGATCTATTCCTTCATCAGGGCACATCCTTCAAGAAGTGGATTTTGGTCAAGAATACAGGTTTGGGTTTGGTTTAAATATACATGATGTTCCCCAATGAGTGCCTCTGCTATCTCCTTGCAGCAGCCCAGGGTCTTTCAAATGGTTCTCCTTGAAGTGCCATGGCATCACCCTTCCAGTAAACAGCAGCAGCCCTTCTCCAGAAACTTTAGCCCTTGCCTTCAGTGTGCAATTATTCTTGCAGGAGACATTCAGGTCATCCATTCCCCTTATGCAGTAAGTGACACTTCTGTGAATGAGTGATGCTTAACATAGTCGTGGGTCACCTTACCCACCTCTTGGTGCCTTAGGCTTTCATTGCAGCATGCATGAACAGTCTGTCAAACTTCCTGCCAGCTCTGCTACCAGAAGCTCACTACCAGGAGAAAAAAACCTGTGACTAAATTTGTCAGCGGCGTCCAGAGCTCACCACTCCCCTTGCACCATAACCCCGATAACTGACCCAAACCAGTGACTGTGGGGTCAGGCTGATATCTGGCACTGCTGCCAGGAGGGAAGGCAGTGGAACCACTGGCTGCAAGGGAAGGAGCAGGAGGAGGATGGGAGGGGGAAGGACAGAGCCAGGAGCTTTGAAGTTGCGGGGCAAGACATTGAACTGGAGAAGGGGCAAAACATAATGCTCAGTAATTTTTGCAAGTGGCCATCTGCTTCCGCAGAATGTCTCGGGGCTGAGGGCAGCATTTGTTTGCTTGTGAGGCACTGCAAATCATAAAAGTAAGGCTTGCAGTTAATTGCCATGTATCCATCGTGCCTGGGTTTTCATTTGTCTTAAGGCAGGATGCATTTGCGGATGAAGTTTGGAAATAGTTGAGGATCAAATGTGGTTCATTCTTTGGCACTGAATATTTTGCTCACTGTTGGTGTTTGGTGATGTAGATCTGCATGTGTGTAAAAAGTCTGTAGCTAATGTTACAATTTTCTTCCTGCTCTGAGCTTCTCTTTTCTATGCTCACACCTTTCTGGAAGCCTTCTTTCAGGCTACAGTATTCCCTACTTGGTTTTGTATTCAGGAAATCTTTCTCTGTGAGGCTTGACAAAAATCTTTTCCTTTTAGGTCCATAAAGGAATAATACTCTTTTTACCTGCTAAAAAGGCCAATGTTTCAGGAAGCCGAGCCTGCTACAGCGCATTTTATTGAGGAAAAAGTGTTTTCCTGAGTGGAGAAGCTCTTGGTGCTGAAGCAGAGGTTGAGGGTTGATGGTGTGTTGTTCTGGTCAAAATCTCATTCCCCTGCTCCCTGCTTCCATCTCATATTCCCTTGTATATGTTTTTTGGGAGCAGGGGACTGTCCTCCTCCAGAGGCAGGTGGGATGGTGCTCAGAACATGGGCTGGTCCAGCTCAGTGTGATGGGGAGGAAAGCTGTGGCACCTGGTTGTTTACGAGGTTGCCTGTTCCTGTGCCAAAGTGGCCACAAACTTCCTTTTCTCGGGTGCTCCGAGCGTGTCACAGCTGCAAATGGGGCTGATGCTTGTGCACCCTCACAGACATCTTCATCTGTTCGAATGGGAATTTACTCCTTTAAAATGGCTTTTGTTGTCATAGGGAAGAGTTGTTTTACTGGCTGTACATCTGCTCTGCTGTCTCCATCCCTTCTTTGCTAAGAATAGAATCTGAAGCATTACTCTGCGCATCATACAACTGCGGCTGCTGAAAAACTCACCCAAATGCTTTGTATGTTTGTGGCTGAGCAGGCAATGGAGCTGAGGTTCTAAACTGCCACTTCTCCACTCCAACCACTAATCAGCATTCATCTGAAAGGCTTATAGATAGTGCGTGCAAGCTGATATTACAAAAATAAACTTTTAATAACCTCCCTTTAGTTTCTGTAAATCCCCAGACTTGCAGGTCCACACCATTATCTATAGGTACTCACAAGGCTATGCTCACCATAGTCTCACCACTGTTTAATTGCAGAGGAAACTTTTGGCCTTTAAAAATCCCTATCACCATTGAGCTGTCTTCATTAAATGAATGGGGCTATTGTCCATCTGACAGCTGCCATTTTAATGCTGTGGTATTGCATTTCCTTGCAGAAGGCTCAACCTCACAAGGCAGATTAGGCCTGAGAAAATCCAGGTTCCATTAGAAACCACTGGAAATGAGTTCCTAGGTTGTTCTAAGGTAAATCAATAATGCCTATAATTTCTTGAGCTAGACTTAGTGATGGAGTCAATGGTTCATTTAACCACTTTTTTTAAAGCACTTGCAAAATCATTCCTGTTGAGACTTATCTCTCACTCTAAATTTATTGTTATGAAATTTTTGGGCAACATTTTTTTTTTTTTGAGTTCTGCCAAAACTTTGGTAATGTCCTCATTGTCCCCATGCTTAGGAGGAACCATACATAGTTGCTGCTGCAGTGCCAAGCCAAGCCTCGATACTGAGGCACCCACTAAATTCCTGCGAGGATGTGAGTTTGGGAGTGGAGGATGCACAAAGCCTGCGACTTGGTCCTGCATCCTCACGTGGTGCTGTGCCAGCCTGATGTGTGGTGTGTCCCTGTCCCCCCTTGCAGCTTTCCAGTTGATGTGTGTCGCAGGAAGCGTGCTCCTTGCTGGAGGCACAAGCATATTCCTTTGGTCAGGATCGTGCTCTGCCACAACTCCTCTGCTGTTTTGCAGAATGATCCTGAAAGGAAACAGGAATTTGGTTACGGAATAATTGAACCAAGAAAGATGAATCATTTTCAGTGTTGCAATATCAGGTTTTGCTATTTTTCAGTCTATTTGAAATTAGCTTTAATAAGTAAATTGTCCTTTCTCAGAGCAAATATTCCAAACTCATGAATCTTTCAAGCTAAATATAAAATCAGACTGGTTTGGGTTGGAAGGGACTTTAAGGCTCATCTAGTTCCAACCCCTGCCACGGGCAGGGACACCTCCCACTAGACCAGGTTGCTCCAAGCCCTGTCCAACCTGGCCTTGAACACTGCCAGGGATGGGGCAGCCACAGCTTCTCTGGGCAACCTGTGCTAGTGCCTTGCTGTAAATATGATAAAAGACCACTGATTTTTCCTCTCCTGTTTAAACTAATGCCTGAGTGAAGTGAGGAAGATGATTAGGCACTAGGAGCTGGGTTGGGGTCAGGCAGGAGCAGGTTACTTGCTGCATCTGTTGCATTACCCAGCACATGTGGGACCATGTTGGTGCAAGCCCTGCTTTGGGAATGCCAGCGATACCCAGTACTACACAAAGCTTGGCAGGGCAGAGTTGCAGATTATGCTTTTATATATACAACTCTGAGGTGATTCAATGAAGATTTGTACTAAATCACTGCTCTGTGCCACATGATAGTCATCTTTTGGATTCTATAGTAGCTGCCTTGCAACAAAGTTTATAATCTCATGGAAACTCAGCCTTATTTAACAGTCCTTGAACTGTCAGATTAAAATGATGTTTCTTGAGCCACTTGAATGGGATAAGATTTGGCTTGATATAGGGCTGTGGTCTCAGAAAACCTGTAAATCATCCTCCTCCCCCCATACTGATATTTCTTCTTAGCTGGGGCAAAGAAAAGATTTGAGTTTCTAGAACTTGATCTATTTTGATTACTAAAAATCTTTGTACTGCTAATTTAGTCAGCTAGTACGTTACGGATGTAGGTTCTGTGTGTTCAAACTCTTCTTGGGTTTTTTACTTAATAATTTCTCCAGATAGTTGCCATGGAAATAATCCTGGATTCTGAGAGGATGTAAAGGCCCCAAAAACTCCGGTGTGGTGGCAACAGCATGTGGTCTGCACATTCCAGGCAGGAAAACACTGGTTCTTCATGGTGGTGCCTGCTCTGGGATGGGAACCAGCTTGTTCCTCCCATGGCTGTCTTGGTTCCCTCCTTTTGTCATTTTGGGCAGAATTCTCCTGATTTTTATGGTGCCGAAAATGCTGATTTTCACTGTGTGAAGATTAGTTACAGTTTTCTCTCTTGTGTTGGCCTGAACCATGCTAATGTAAAGGATTTAGCTGTTTCCTTTGCCTTACCTGAGCCTCTGTGGCTGCACTGAGTGGGGTCTGTGCTGGATTTGGGGAGATTTCCCCCTCTCTGCTCCTGGTGTGCTGGGTGCCGTGCTGTGCTGGACATTGCTGACCCTGTGCTGCTGCAGCAGGAGCCTCTCCTGGGCCCCTTTTTGTGCCACAGAACAAACCTGCTTCCTCTGGGCCTGTGTTCTTTTTCAACAACTTCCTTTTGGTGCAAATATTGTGTTTATCATGAAGGTGCCGTGTGTTATTTTCAGTCCCGATCACTGGAATTGTTTTGTGCCTCTAAACCAAATGTGGGTGTTGCTTGAAACAAGACAGCCAGTCCTGATCACAGGAAAATCCAGGTTTTCCTGGCTTCACAAGGCTTGAAAAATGCTGCCTTATTTAGCAGGAATTGACATTAGTTTGAGGCATGGGGCAGATATTTGATGCAGCATGTGAGATAGGTGAATACCGCTGGTCAGTGGGAAAGGACCAAGCACAGAAGCTGCAGAAGCAGCAGCTTATCTTCCTGTACCTGATATTTGCTGGAGCAATTCCCTATGGTAGCATCTCTTGCAGTAACAGAGACCCAGAAGCAGCTGAAGTTAAAATGTAATTGCTTTTATATAGATATGGGGCCAAATGCACAGTGTGTTTAAGAGCATGTTTCAGAGGTCTGAAAAGTGGCCACAGTAGATTTGATTTTGGGGTGAGTAGTAGAAGAAGTTTGCTGGTTTGTTGTAGGGACAAAGCCTTGAGGAGTCCCTTCCTTGGTGGTGAAATAGAGGAAAATCAGCCCTTGGCTGTGCACTTCCAGTTTGTAGCTGAAAAAAAACAAACCTGTGAGAGATTTTTCCTTTTATATATATTTTTATATTTAGATATTTACATTTTTTAATATCTTTTTTTGCAGATTTGATGTGTGCTTCCCCCCTCCCCCCCCATATTTACATAAGTTGTTGAATAGCTCTTGCTGTGATACATAGAGAAGGCTCTGGTGCGACCTTAGAGCACCTTCCATTGCCTAAATGGGCCAATAAGAAAGCTGGAGGGGCTTTTGACAAGGGCCTGTAGGGACAGGACAAGGGGGGATGGCTCTAACCTGATAGAGGGGAGACTGAGATGCGACCTTAGGAAGAAGTTCTTCCCTGTGAGAGTGGTGAGGCACTGGAACAGGCTGCCCATAGAAGCTGTGACTGCCCCATCCCCGAAAGTGTTCAAAGCCAGGTTGGATGGGTCTTGGAGCAACCTGGTCTAGTGGAAGGTGGCCCTGCCTGTGTCAGGAGGTTGGAACTGGAAGAGGTTTAAGGTCCCTTCAACCCAAACCAGTCTGTGATTCTGTGAAAACATGCACTGAGCTTGCCCTTCGTGTGGCACGGTAACAGAGATGGAGAACCACATCACACCATGGATGTCCCACCTTTCATGCCTCTGGAGCACACTCTGTGTTCCATCCCAGCAACCAGGGGAGTCTCAAACACAGATTTTAAGTGCCCAAATCAGCACCATAGCAAAGATCACTGTGACCCCACCAGCTCGTGGTCAGAGCCCACCTTCCTCCTTCAGTTCAGGGAGGGCCCAACCCAGCAGTCCTGCATCCTTTCCCATTGTGCTGTGTGTATTAAATTAGGGACAGAGTGACAGCTGGGCAGGAGGCTGGGAACAATGCAGATAAAGTTAGCTTTCAGTGATGTGACCCTCTCCAGGCTGCACACCAGAAGACTATAAATAATTGATAGCAACAACCACCCTCACCAGCATGCTAATGTACAGCACGGTTCCTGCAGTGAGCAGAACCCATTACATCACTGCAGCTCCCCTATCAGCGCTGTCATTTTACTGTTTGTAAATATTCCTGAAATACTCCTTTGCCCCATTCAAGCCTACTAGGTTGTGCGACTACACAGATGAATTTTACATATGGTAAAATAAATTTTGTATTAAGCTAAAGAATTCTTGCAGGAGGAGTTTAGACCCACAGTCTCTCCCAGTATCAGGGGTTTAGTGTATCAAAAGCAGGTGGTTCCAGCTCAGGGCTTTTGGTCTGGTTGGCTAACTGGAATGATTTCGAAGCTTGACTTGGGGTCACTGGCCTAAGTTCAGAGGTGGTTTTGGGGGGTAAAGTTCTCCAGTGTTGCAAGTCAGAAAATCCCCCTTGGCCATGGCCATTGTGTGAGTGGAAGGTGTGCCAGCAGCATGCACAAGCTTTGGTCCCACACATGGCAGCTTTCACTTTCAATGGCTGTAGTTTTCCAGCACTGAAGAGCTTGATGTAACCAAAACCCTGGTTTCTTTCACCTAAGCCTTTAGATAAATTCTGTAACCTCTGCTTATCCACATGTTTGTGTGGAAAAGCTAAAACGTGCTTTGACTACTCCAGGCTTTGGGGACAGGGGGTGTGTGTCTCTGTACACAAGGGGACACACTTTTTGGGTGGACCCTTGCAGCTTTTTATGCTCATTTGTGTGGATCTGCAAGGATTTTGAATATACAGTTTAAAAAAAAAATCAAATATGCCCCATCCCTGGCAGTGTTCAAGGCCAGGTTGGATGGGGATTTTTGAGCAACCTGGTCTAGTGGAAGGTGTCCTTGCCTGTGACAGGGGGTTGGAACTGGATGAGCTTTAAGGTCCCTTCCCTTTATTGAAAGAAGATAATTACCAGATTTTGGCTAAGGGTATGATTCATAGTAAGATTAGAAACATGTTTGGCCATTATTGGACAACAAGGGATTGCATGTGGATATAGAATTTCTTCTGTGATCCCTCATAAAAAAACCCTCTACTTTGCTTGACACTGAGTATGAAGGAGATGTTTGGGGCCTCCTTCCAGGAGACACCTGTCCTGTGTGCGCACCTCACAGGTCTCAAAATCTGTGCAGGGTTTCTGTGAAAATGATGACTTTTGTACCTTCTAGAGCAAGACTTAAAGGATTATTCTTTCCAAATCAGGAAGTGAGCAACATTGCAGAGCTCCATAAGAAAGCGTAAGCTGCTTATGGTGGATTAAAATGACTGACCGTTTAGCTATTCAATTAGATGGGAGATGGTGTGATAAATCATGAGTAACCAGCTTACCTGTCCCATGATGTCTCCAGGCATGTGTGCACCAGCTTCCACAGAGTGTTTAAGCATTTACTTTTAAAAGCGTAGGTCCCTGGAAAGAGGGTGAACATGTGAGCTTTTCCTGCAGTTTTCTCATGTTTCTTAGCTGTGAGGACACTTGCACCAGCCTTTTTGTGACTTTCTTGAGGAGGGGAGGCCGCCAGTCTCTTGTCCTACTACTAACATGGGAGCGAGTGCAGCACCCATAAGCCACCCTGCAGTGGGACCTAGTGGGAGGCAGGACTGGGCTGTAGCCAAGGAAGGTGTTTTCCAAGGGTGTTGAGCCGCATCAGCATCTCAGTATTGTGCGTGCTGCTGAGAGGACCTTGCAGAAGTCTTCAGGTGACAAGGTGATGCTTGTTCTCTCCAGCTGCAGGGTGAGTACATCCCTGCACAGTTTTGGGGTGTTACTGACTTTGACTTGCAAATGCCCTGGACATAAGAAAGCTTTTATAGGGCAGTAACGTGTAAAATACTTTAAACTGTTAATGAGTCCTGCTGGGTGGCTGGGCTCTGGGGTGATCTGTCTACTAGCAGTTCTGTGGTCTTTTGGTCCATCCCCTGCCTTGCTGCTGCCAGGCCCCAAGTCCCAGGACCAGCAATTCAGCGATGCCAGGTTTTCTTTTTCCCATCCTGGGAACTCTGCCTTACCTTCCCCAAGCTCAGTAGCGTCTCCTTCACCTCTCACAAGTGTGCAGCTTAGCAAATGCATTCAAAATGCTGGAAGATTTTGGCTAGCTCGAGTTTGTAGAGCTGGCTGATCAGAGCTCTCGTGAGACCTCACTTGGAGCACTGTGTGCAGTTCTGGTGTCCTCAACATAAGAAGGACATGGAGCTGTTGGAGCAAGTCCGGAGGAGGGCCACAAGGATGATAAGGAGGATGGAGCACCTCTCGTATGAAGAAAGGCTGAGAAAGTTGGGGCTGTTCAGCCTGCAGAAGAGAAGGCTGCGTGGAGACTACATAGCAGCCTTCCAATACCTGAAGGGGGCCTATAGGGATGCTGGGGAGGGACTCTTCATTAGGGACTGTAGAGATAGGACAAGGGGTAATGGGTTCAAACTTAAACAGGGGAAGTTTAGATTGGATATGAGGAAGAAATTCTTTACTGTAAGGGTGGTGAGGCCCTGGAATGGGTTGCCCAGGGAAGTTGTGAGTGCTCCATCCCTGGCAGTGTTCAAGGCCTTGGGTGACATGGTTTAGTGTGAGGTGTCCCTGCCCATGGCAGGGGTGTTGGAACTAGATGATCTTAAGGTCCTTTCCAGCCATAACCATTCTATGATTCTATGGTTGTATTTCATTCTATACTTCTCTATTTCACTATTAAGCCTGTTTCTCCCCTCTCCTTTCTCTCCCTCCCAGCATGCTAGCTTGACATGGAAGGCACTGCAAAGGTTTCTTTAGCTGGCCAGGTCACATCCTGCACAACAGACCTCAAATATGGGTCACAACCAGTGGAGGCAAACAAAAAATATATTGTCCTCATGTCTTAAGCTGATGGGTGGTTGAGGGACTCCCTATACGGACAGTTAAAGATCATAATGAGGTACCAAACATGAGAGAACTCAGAATATGCCCCATTCATGCTGTCTGCTTGCCAGCATGGGCTCCTCCTGCACATTGATACCCGATGCTGCTTGAACTCTTCACCAAGGGCGTGGGCCAGGCAGCACATCCTCACAGCAGGTTCATGTTCACAGTTTCTGCATGAGTCAGTGATAAAGCCCATCAGCACATTGTTTATTTTCTTATTTACAAATAATTTTCCTAAATTGAGGTTATTACTTGTTGGCTTTAAGCACTGGGTTGTTGTCGGCGAAGGAAAGTTTGGTCACCATATGGGAAAAGCGTACACCATATAGTTGTCAGCAAACTTCAAACTTTATTGGCAAAGACACCTGGTTAAATACACTAGATAATGAGCCTCATACATATTGCAAAGCTGAGCTCCTGATTGGTTAACTATGACAGCATGTGTTTCAAGGTTACAGTTAACATTCCTTCTCTGCGTATCTCTCTCAGTAGTTTTCCGTGCTAACTTTTCCCAAGGCTTCTGCACGTACACGAACTTTAGTAACCCCCAGGCGAGGCCTCAATGCCTGTGGGTCCCTACCTTACAATTGTCAAGCAATTGTCTGGATTGCTCACATGCCCGTTCACAGCCAAATAGCTCTCCACAAATCCCTCTTTTTGTTTTTGAGCAATCCAGACCCGATTCACAGCACGAAATAGCATACTGACAATACACTTCCATAAACAACAAAAGATTTAAACAATAATGATCAATACCATTAAAACTGTTAAAACTTGTTTGATTAGTACTCCTAGCCAACTGCCAATACCCCAACCTTGTAACAGCTTTTAAAACCAATTCCAATCCGAGAGTACTTGTAACTTTTGCACTTGTGAGAACCTAAAGTGTATTTTTTGTAAGCAAGCGAAATTTACAGTCCAATTCAGCAACCTTCTTATCTTAGCTCCTTCTTATCTTCCAGGCCTGCATTCTTGTTTCATTAACTGTCCGGGAGTTGCTTCTTTTCCACGGTCGGCTGCACAGAGGTAACCAGGAGTTACCCCTGCTACATGGCCAGCTGCACATACTTGCTTTCATTCAGAGCAGGCATATGTCCATTCTCTAACAAGAAATCATCCACATCTCCCCCTTTTGTTTTCTTGAATGAGCCAAAGCTGTTTTACCAGGTTTTCAATCATACCACGAATACATTGCAAAATACAAGGTACAATCATAACTATGGTCAAGATTACTACCAAAATCATTCCAATACCTTTAATCAGAGATGTGAGCCAACCATTAAAGTCCCAAGATGTAAGAAGGGCATCTAACCAAGGAATTTTATCGTTCTGATAGACATCATGAAGTACTTTCTCATGCTTCCAAATTTCTTTAACATCTTTCAAGGTCTTTCCAGACTGATCAAGATAACTACAACAAGATTCATTAATTAAAGTACATACTCTGTCTACTTGAGCTGTTAATATATCTAAAGCCTTACAATTTTACAAAACTATATTTTTAAAGAATTTACTTCTACTTGTATTAACATAGTCACATATGTATTACCATTGAAAACAGCATAACAAACTTACACTGGAATCATTTTGCACACTTTGCTTTAGTCTTGCAGTCACATTACATCCTTTGTTACATTCTATAACTTGATATGGTTGTGGTCCTTTCCACTCATTATCATGTAGGTCTTTATATAGAACTGGTGGTTTGGGCAAGGAATCATCTGTTAGATGTCACAAATGCTGTATTGCAGAAAGAGAATCAAAACTAGACAAATTCAAAAGCTTTTGTACAAGTTACGCTTTGCAAACTGTTTGAAGAAAATCCTTACATTTCCCTTAGGTGTTTTCATGTATAATACCTGCTTTAGACGACCCTATTTGAGCAGAGGATAGATCATATCTCCAATATATGCCAACCACAGGCTGCTTGGCCTACCTTTCTCTCCTATATAGTTCTTTGATAACAGGAGAGGCCATCCTTCACATCAAGGTCTGGCATGGCATGTGTCCCCACCACTCAACGCCTGCTGGGTTGCAGCCAGCAGCGGAGCTAAAGGTTTTTCTTGGTGGCAAACACAGAGGCCAACCCAGTCTTGCCCTTGACTGTGGTAGGAGGTATTTGGCCAACGTCAGTTGTGGCACCTTGTTGTCAGTGCAGAGGTTCACTGGCTTCATTCAGTAACAAGTTACTACTATGGCAAAGCACATACAGATTTACATTAGCAATATGTACACTACAGGGTGCAGCAGCATGTTGAAGATGCTAGTGGCAGTGACAGACTAGTCAAAGAAAATTTTTCACCAGTGATGTACTTCTACCTTCTTAATTCGTTCCATTACCTGCTTTATACCACTATCATTGTATTAGAATCTTTCTAGCTTTTGCCTTAACATTTTTTAGCAGCTGCTGCAAATTTGTATACTCTAATATCAGTTTTATAAGTGACAAATCTATACAATACAAGGTGTAGTTTCTTGTTAGCAACTGGCTAGTAAGTACAGGTGGTTTTATACACAAAATTACAGCCTCTAACAAGAGCTACTTTACATGCACATATATTTAAGCTCCTGTAGCTAAGGCATTGGGTTTTTCTGCTCGTTTGTTCAGCTCATGACAAGGCTTCAGAAACTTTGCAAGCAGCCACCACGGACCTGTAGGTAGGAGGACACAAACATACCCTCTCCCCAAGGTTATCAGTTCTTGAGAAGTAAGACAAGTTACAGTGATTTCTTAAAGCGGAGGCATTCTGATAAAAAGGGATGTGAAGCAGCTGCAGAAGCAAACTGCACAGTTAACAGTCAACGAGTTTGCAGTGTCATTAACCATTTTTTCTCTTCCTCTGTCACCCTGATGCTGTTTGGGTGGAGGTTGGTAAAACTTGGATTCTTCCCTAGGTTACTTTAAACACATTAAGCAGGGCTGCCCAGCAGCAGCTACAACTGCCAGCTTGCTGAGCAGCAGCCATAAATCTCTGCAGGGAGCACCACTTTTCTATTAACCTTTTCTTGCCCAAAATGTTAATCTGCTATCCATTAAAAACTTTTACATTAACCCAATAATAAAAAATATACAGAACACTGTCTGCCCTCAACAGACACACACATACACACACATTCATGGGATCCCACAAACACACTCTATACAAATACAATATTTAAAACACAAAATTCAGACAATCATTACTCCCACTACACGGTCACACATATAAAATGTAGTTGCAATGACCCTGTGAAGACAATCAGGAAACCAGCTCCGAGCAGCATCATCACAGTGCAGGGTGGCAGGCTCAATCTCAGCGGGCGTCCCCGCAGAGGCTCTGCCTCCCTCACATTGCATGAGGCTTGGGCTTTTGTACTGATCAAAATGCACACTCATTCCAATGCAGGTGGCCAGCCTACATCGGGAGAAGTGGCCAACAGTATCTATACATGTCTGCAAGGGTCGATAGAAACACAGACGTAGTTACATTTGCTAACTTTTAGTACATGAATATCACAGACAGGCTATAAACACACAATACATCTGCATTCCCCACCCATCTTACTTTTCCCTTTATAACTGTCCATTTATCATGGGGATCTGGGGGATCTAAATCAGGCTTCTTTTCCGGATCAACAGGTCTCAGGTCAAAAGGACTATCCAGGTCAGCATCAGAATTATCAGGCGTCAGAATCACAGGAGCAGCAACAACAGTCTGATGAAAATGCACAGGCTCCTCATTAACGTGTTCTGGAGTTTCAGTGTTATCAAGTGCTGTGCTGGCGGCTCCTTCCATTATACCCGGACTACTACCCCGTTCCTCCTCCTCAATCGGGGGGGGCAATGGGCTCCACTTCTTCTACTTTCTCTTCTTCTTGCATTTCCCGCGCACGAGGAATCCTAATACTAGTCACAGCAGATGCAAGGGGCTCGCCTTCTGGTGGTCCTGTTTGTCCATACTCCTTATTTCTCCTATGTGCCTCAGCCGCTTTTTCTGCCGCTTTTCTCTCGGCTGCATACTGTAATACTGCATTATACACTGTTCGCCACACCTTTCCCAACTTTTTCGCTGTCTTATCATCCTCTATTACAGCCTCCCATAACACATCCCCAAATTTACGCCACTCATTTAAGTCATGCACTGTATGAGGATTAACAAACAGTCCTTTTGCATACCCATAATCTAACAACTCTGGCACCTCCTTTTTTAAATTAATATCCCTGAGATTACGCTTTTCTAGAAACCTTGTAAATAAATTATACGCCACTTGCCTATCCATTTTTAGACGTCAGCGCGCGCTGTTTTGCAGCTCTCCTTTTCCCTTAGGCTTCGGTGGCGCGTATGACCCAGACCGCCGATTACGATCCTGGGGGTGCTTCCTGCCCCTTTTCCCCTTAATTGCGTTTGCACCGTCCTGGGCTGCAGACAGGACTCGAACCCTACTTCGCTCAACCGTGGTGCAGCGTCCTACCGCTCAGTACAGCGTCTCTCCCCTTGTTCTTGATCCTGTCGGAGAGGCTTGTTTTGTATCACGTCGGGGTCACCATTTTGTCGGCGAAGGAAAGTTTGGTCACCATATGGGAAAAGCGTACACCATATAGTTGTCAGCAAACTTCAAACTTTATTGGCAAAGACACCTGGTTAAATACACTAGATAATGAGCCTCATACATATTGCAAAGCTGAGCTCCTGATTGGTTAACTATGACAGCATGTGTTTCAAGGTTACAGTTAACATTCCTTCTCTGCGTATCTCTCTCAGTAGTTTTCCGTGCTAACTTTTCCCAAGGCTTCTGCACGTACACGAACTTTAGTAACCCCCAGGCGAGGCCTCAATGCCTGTGGGTCACTACCTTACAATTGTCAAGCAATTGTCTGGATTGCTCACATGCCCGTTCACAGCCAAATAGCTCTCCACAGGTTGTAGGTTGGAGCAGGTCTCCTTTAGCCTTCCTTCATGCTGTGTGGGGTTCTCTGCAGGTTTTTCTCCAGTTTTTTTTAATTAAATTTGAAGCAGGATTTCTATTAAACCCTTGTTTCTGAGAAATTTCTGAATCTGAGAGTAGCCTGCAGTAGAACAATTACCAGTTGTGCTGGTAGGTGTGTAATTACACAGGTTTAAATTGTGAGAATATGTGGATATGTTTATGTATTTTTTTTCCCACTCATCTAGTACACAGTAAGTTTCTTAGGTGGCAAAAAAACATTTTGTTCCTGAGAGTTCACTGTTCTCCCACTCATTATTTTTTCCTCTTTCCCTTTTTTAAAGGATACTGGCTAAGGCTTGACCCAGTTTGGCTGTCATCACACCCTGAAACAGTGCAAACCTTCACCTAACATAGCTACCTAATATTTTTGTTCTATAGGCTGTGCAAAAATAGCCACTCAGAGCAAACAGTTGTGTCTTAGTAGCAGTGCAGTGTGTGTGGTTTTTGCAAGGACCAGCAGAGCATGCATGCCTTCCACCGAAGCTGCTCTTTCAGCTGCATGCCTGCTGACAGGTGCTGCTGGGGCTGCCTGCCAGCCGCGGGCTGACTCTGAAGGTGAGCGCTTGAGCTCAGTAAAATTAGAAAAGAGCTTTTTTTTTTTTCTTTTCCTTTTAAATGGTGCATTGAGACATGTTATTGCAGTTCAAGTAGCTGAACTGCCTGCTGTTCCTCATGATATTGCCCATGCAGGTACATGGGAGTGTGTTGTGCTTCATCCCCGCAGCAGTCCTGGGCTCAGTGATGAGCTAAGGGGTAAAAAGAGGATTGAAGCAGCAAGGTGGATGGGGAAGAGCACCAGGTACATGTGGTGTAGGAATTAACCACCAACTCCTCTGGGAAAAGGAGATGGTAGCTGGGCAATAGGCTGCAGACATGGAGCTGAGTAGGTTTTGAAACCCAGGAGGTGAGTTTTATGGGCTGGCTTTGGGAGCAAGGGGCCTGGGCATGGGAAGCACCATCCTGTCCCTCTAGTTTGGACCTCAGTGAGGGCAGCTGGCTGCAGTAGAGCTGTGAAAGAAGCTTCCAGGGTCATTCCCTGCTCTTCTGTCTGGTTCAGGTCTGCTGCATGGACACTCCTGAAGGCTGTTGGTCTGCACTGGCCATAGAAAAACTAAAGAAGCAGCAAACAGCTGAGGGTTTATCTTGGTAGAGCAGCCCTGCGGAGAAGGATTTGGGGGTGTTGGTTGATGAGAAACTGAACATGAACTCGCTTCAGTGTGTGCTCACAGCCCAGAAACCATGTGCTGGGCTGCATCAAAAGGAGCGTGACTGGCAGTTTGATGGAGGTGATCCTGCCCCTCTACTCTGCTCTTGTGAGACCTCACTTGGAGTACTGTGTGCAGTTCTGGTGTCTTTAACATAAGAAGGACATGCAGCTATTGGAGCAAGTCCAGAAGAGGGCCACGAGGATGATAAAGGGTCTGGAGCACCTCCCATATGAAGACAGGCTGAGAAAGTTGGGGCTGTTCAGCCTGGAGAAAAGAAGGCTGCGTGGAGACCTCATAGCAGCCTTCCAATACCTGAAGGGGGCCTACAAGGATGCTGGAGAGGGACTCTTCATCAGTTACCATAGCGATAGGACAAGGGGCAATGAGTTCAAACTTAAACAGGGGAAGTTTAGGTTAGATATAAGGAAGTTCTTTACTGTAAGGGTGGTGAGGCACTGGAATGGGTTGCCCAAAGAAGTGGTAAATGCTTCATCCCTGTCAGCGTTCAAGGCCAGGTTGGCCATAGCCTTGGGCAACATGGTCTAGTGTGAGGCATCCCTGCCTATGGCAGGGGGGTTGGAACTAGATGATCTTAAGGTCCTTTCCAACCCTAACTATTCTGTGATTCTATGAAATAAACGAACCAGCAAACTAATTCGTAATTTCAGAATGGCACTGTGTGTTCTGCTGTCATGGAGCAGTCTGGTTTCTGCCCTGCTCTGGAGGAGCACAGGCATTCCTTGACTGGGAGAGGTCCACATTTGCCAGTGCTGCTGTGCCAGCATGTTCCTGGCATCTGCAGAAAGAGGGAAGTGTTGCACAGGTGGCCCCATTTCTGGAAGAGTCTTCTGTCTTGCTTTCAGCTCCAGCTTTTTTGAAGAGTGCTGTGCTTTCTTCTGTCATCATCTTAAACCTGCTCCTGTGTTGGAGCATCGAATAGCTCCCATGGATCCCGGCCTGCTGGCATGCATCTTCCATGTAGTGGGTATGATTGGGGATTTGCGTGTGGGGGGGTCACGCAGCCACATACACCCTCCTGAAGATCACAGCTTTTATTCTAGGAATCCAAATATAGTTCCATGTGATCAAGTGCTTATGAAGAAATCAAGTAATCCATACTTGCGACAAGTCCAGGCCTTAAAGTTCTTAATAGCCTTGCTCCCTGGCTCTGCAGCATGTGCTTTGCTGAAAACATCTGGGGAATCAAGGTCTTTGCTTCTGATGGCTTAATTTGGACAATGAGTATCACTTAATAGTAGCATTTTATTACATTTGTTTCACTCTTACTTTTCTAAGAATCCTGACGCATTCAAGCTTCTGCCTTTTGGATGCTAATGGATTTCTGCTGAGATTTTGTTTCTGTTATTGCATAGCACCAGGGCTCCCACATGCAGGAGCTCAGTATGGAGAATACTGTGCCATAAGACAATGCCACCATTCACAGGCCCTGGTACAATGGGGGTGGAACAGTTCTAATGGGAATTAATATGCAAAGCCCCATCCTATTCAATGCGGTTTGGGTGTCTGCATTGCACTTTCCACTCTTGCGGAGTGCTGAGTTGTTCCTTCTGGACTGGCCAGTGGGTTTCAGTGCTAAAATAAACATGGTTCTGAATCAGTTAATAGAAAGCAAGAAAAAATTTTCCAGTTCACATCTTTAGCAAGAGTGGAGCATCTGAAGAAAGTATGGTAGGTGGAGACCAGTTCTATATGATGTCCATGGCTATTTCTGCCTGTCTTTTTTGAGGTAAAACCCAGTACAGATAACAGTTGGTCCTTTAATTTTCCATCCTGCCCATGCATCTAGTTGAAGATGTCCCTGCTCATTGTAGGGGGTTGGGACTAGATGAGCTTCGATGGTCCTTTCCAACCCAAACCAGCCTTTGATTCTGTGATCTGTGTGGAACTGCTGGAGCATCGGGACAGCGCAGTGGTGTTATGTGCAGTATTGCTCATCTTCCTAAGAGCAGCAAGTAAACATTAACCTGCAGCAAGTGATTTTTGCAACCTTTTATATATTGTTTTAGTCCATGCATGTTGGCACTTGTTACTAATCATCACAAACATCTTAGCAGCTACCAGACAGATGTTTTGTTTGATGGAGTGGTAATAGCAGTGTTTTGTCCCAGCCTGTAGATTAAAATGGCTTTTAAATGCACTTCTGGTAATATCTACCCCTTTTTCCATACCATTCGTGTCATGCTCAGATCCCACATTTTTCAATATACCATCACTCTTGTCTCATATATATATATATACATATATACATCCACACACATGCAAAGAGAGAGATATCATTCCTTAGTGCATGGACCAATCCTTATAAAGCTGCTGAGTTCATCCGGTCCATGATGTCAGGCTCCATCTCTTGTAACACTCTTTCAGAGCAGGAGAGGCTGTGTGCAGAGTTGGATTGTTGCCTGCTGATGACACCGTGGAGCTCGTCAGGTTTCGTCAAAGTTCATTCTTTGTTGGAATGATGGTTGGAGGGAAGTCAGGGCCACTTGGTGGTGACCTGAACATATCTAGTTGGTGGGCTGTAAAAGTGCTACATTAGCAGGCAATAGCTTACAATTGAGTTCATTGGCTGTTTTCCCCTAAAATCAAATCCCCTTAAGGTATGCATCAGACTTCCCCATCTTCCTGCATTACCCACCAAGTATATCCGGGTCCCCAAGCAAAAGCAATCCCACGAGTGGGTTTGCCTGTACCTGAAGCAGGAATAACCCAGACTATCTTCCCCAGAAAATTATTTATGTGCACACAACAGGAACTTTATCCCCCTCTGCAGTATGTAAAAGTTCTGACTGGGCTGGAGCAGCCCTGTTGGCAGATCCTCTGGTGTTGACCAACCAGGTGGCTTTTGGTAAATGTGTGTCCCAATGTTAGAAAGTCCCACCACCCATTGCTCTCAGTGTAGTTTTTAACAGCCCATTGTACTGTTCGATTTTCCCAGGGGCTGGTGCATGGTAGGGGATGTGATATACCCACTCAATGCCATGCTCTTTGGCCCAAGTGTCTATCAGGTTGTTCCGGAAATGAGTCCCATTGTCTGGCTCAGTTCTCTCTGGGGTGCCGTGTCACCACAAAATCTGTTTCTCAAGGCCCAGGATCGTGTTCCGAGCAGTGGTGTGGGGCACAGCATATGTTTCCAGCCATCCTGTGGTTGCTTCCACCATGGTAAGCACATGGCGCTTGCCTTGGAGGGTTGGTGGGAGTGTGATATAGTCAATCTGCCAGGCCTGTCCATATTTATACTTCAGCCATCGTCCTCCATACCAAAGAGGCTTTAGCCATTTAGCTTGCTTAATTGCAGCACATGTTTCACAATCATGAATAACCTGGGCAATAGTGTCCATTGCTAAGTCCACCCCTCGATCACAATCCCATCTGTATGTTGCATCTCTGCCCTGATGGCCTGAAGTGTCATGGGCCCAACAGGGCAAAAATAGTTCACCCTTATGTTGCCAATCTAAGTCCCTCTGAGCCACTTCAATCTTAGCAGCTTTATCCACTTGTTGGTTGTTTTGGTGTTGCTCAGTGGCCCGACTCCTGGGTACATGAGCATCTACATGGCGTACTTTCACCTCTAGGTTCTGCACCCGGGCAGCGATATCTTGCCCCAGTGCAGCAGCCCAGATGGGTTTACCTCTGTGTTGCCTCTTGCTCTGCTTCCATTGCTGCAACCACCCTCACAGGGCATTTGCCACCATCCATGTGTTGGTATAGAGATAAAGTACTGGCCACTTTTCTCGTTCAACAATGTCCAAGGCCAGCTGGATGGCTTTCACCTCTGCAAACTGGCTAGATTCACCCTCTCCTTCAGCAGTTAGTGCTACTTGTCATTGGGGACTCCATACAGCTGCCTTCCATCTCCAATGCTTTCCAATAATATGATAGGACCCATCAATAAACAAGGCATATTGCTTTTCTCTTCTTGAAAGTTCCTTATCTGGTGGGGCCTTTTCAGCACGCATCACCTCCTCCTCTGGTGACATTCCAGAATCTTTGCCCTCTGGCCAGTCCATGATGACTTCTAGAATTCCTGGATGACTGGGATTTCCTATTCGACCTTATTGTGTGATTAGTGCAGCCCACTTGCTCCATGTAGCATCATTTGCATGATGGGTAGATGAGACCCTGCCTTTGAACATCCAGCCCATCACGGGCAACCGGGGTGCCAGGAGGTGCTGTGCTTCAGTGCCAATCACTTCTGAAGCAGCTCGAACCCCTTCATAGGCTGCCAGTATCTCTTTTTTAGTTGGGGTATGGCTGGCCTCAGATCCTCTGTATCCCCGACTCCAAAAGCCGAGGGGTCGACCTGGAGTCTCCCGTGGATCTTTCTGCCAGAGGCTCCAGGTAGGACCATTCTCCCCGGCTGCGGTGTACAGTTCATGTGGCCCAGTCCAGACTCGTCCAAGCCTACTGCATGAACTATCTATCACTCGTTTAATTTGCTCAAAGGCTTGTTGTTGCTCAGGGCCCCTTTTAAAATCATTCTTCTTCTGGGTCACATGATAGAGAGGGCTTATAATCAAACTGTAATTTGGGATGTCCATTCTGCAGAACCCCACAGCACCTAAGAAAGCTTGTCTTTCTTTGTTATTAATTGGTTGAGACATTGCTGTTATCTTGTTGATCACATCTGCAGGGATCTGTCAACATCCATCTTGCTATTTTATTCCCCAAATTTGAATCTCCTGTGCAGGTCCCTTGACCTTACTCCATTTTATGGCAAAACAGGCTTTCAGAAGGATTTGGATTATTTTCCTCCCTTTCTCAAAAGCTTCTTCACTGTATCACCCCACACGATAATGTCATCAATGTACTGTAGGTGTTTTGGAGCTTGCCCCTGTTCCAGTGCAGTCTGGATCAGTCCATGGCAGATGGTAGGGCTGTGTTTCCACCCCTGGGGCAGTCGGTTCCAAGTGTACTGGATGCCCCTCCAATTAAAAGAAAACTGTGGCCTGAACTCTGCTGCCAAAGGAATTGAGAACAATGCATTGGCAGTGTCAGTTGTGGCATACCACTTGGCTGCCTTTGACTCCCGTTCATATTGAAGTTCTAGCACGTATGGTACGGCAGCGCTCAATGGTGGTGTGACTTCATTCAGGCCACAATAGTCTACTGTTAGTCTTCACTCTCCATTAGACTTTCGCACTGTCTCTGTGGGGCTGTTAAAGGGTGAGTTGGTCCCAGTGATCACTCCTTGGCTCTCCAGTCTGCGGATCAGCTTATGGATGGGAATCAGGGAGTCTCGGTTGGTGCGATATTGCCACCGGTGCACTGTTGTAGTCGCGATTGGCACTTGTTGTTCTTCGACCTTCAGCAACCGCACAACAGAAGGATCCTCTGAGAGACCAGGCAAGGTGGACAGCTGCTCAATTTCCTCTGTCTCCAAAGCAGCAATACCAAAAGCCCATCGGTACCCTTTTGGGTCTTTGAAGTACCCTCTCCTGAGGTAGTCTATGCCAAGGATGCATGGAGCCTCTGGACCAGTCACAATGGGGTGTTTTTGCCATTCCCTCCCAGTCAGGCTGATTTCAGCCCCCAGTACAGTCAACTCTTGGGATCCTCCTGTCACTCCAGAAATATAAACGGGTTCCACCCCTCGACAGCTGGATGGCATCAGGGTAGACTGTGTACCAGTATCTACTAGAGCCTTATACTTCTGTGGGACTGATGCGCCAGGCCATCTGATCCACACAGTCCAGTAAATCCAATTGTCCCCTACCTCTACCTGGCTGGAGGCAGGCCCCCTCTATTAGTGATCGCAACATTGGTCACTTACATATTGTAGACAGGGGTTAGTCTTCTTTGTCACAGGAGCCAGAGTAAAATCAGCTCTTCCACTCCATCTGGGAACCTGCTCACCAGGGACTGAAGCCGCAGCTTTCATGGGATGATCATCCTTGACCTTTGTTCTCCCTTTCAATTCATGCACCCATTCTTCCAGAGCTGAGGTAGGTTTTCCATCCTACTTCATCTCTTCTCAGTGATCCGTCAGGTAAAACCATAGGGTGGCCCGTGATGTATGCCTTCTATATTGTCTCTCTTGAGCGGTAGGATGCCTTTTGTTAATAGCTGAGACGTGGGTTGGTACACGTGGGGAGCTGGATAGATCAGATAGATCATTTCTCAGTTGTTTGAGCTCCCGAGACAGTTCTTCCACAGCTGAAATGATGGAAGGGTTGAGATTGTCTTCGAACTCTCAGAGTTTATGAATCATTGCATCCCCTGTTGGCTGTGCTATGTCATTCCAGGTTATTGCTGCCAATGCATGGGCATATGATGACGGTGCATTCCGTGTAAATTTCCGCCATATGGGTCATGTACATTCGACTTCATCTGGATCTGTGGGTCCATTCACAGCATCTGGCCTGTGATAGATCATCTCTATAGTGGCTGATTCCCTCAGAGACTGGATGCCTTTCTCTAGAGTAGTCCACTTGGCCAAACAACTAGTAACATTGTCCTTGCATGGAAGACTTTCTTTCACAGCTGCCAAGAGCCACCTCCAAAGGCTGAGGGACTGTTCCTCTTTTTCATTTGCTTTGTCAATTCCCCCTTCCTTAGCAAGTGATCCCAGGTGCTTGGCTTCCCTACCTTCTAGTTCATGACCCTCAGCCCCATTGTCCCAGCATCGGAGTAACCATGTGAGGATGTGCTCCCCTTGCATAGAGGGGCAACTCATATTGGCACGAATTTGCCCTCTGGTTTAGCTGCGGTGATTATCACTGTGGTTGGAATGGCTACCGTATCTGTTGTTGCGGTTGGTGCAGCCTCTGCTTTGGGTTTGAGTAGCACCAGCAGCTGCGCTGTCTGTTGCTGTCGATGTTTGGGTAGCTGCTGTACTTGTCGCTGGGGTTGGTGTAGTTGCTGTGCTTGGATTTGGAGTAGCTGTGTTGTCTGTTGTAGTCAGAGTTTGGGTAGCTGCTGTACTTGTCGCTGGGGTTGGTGTAGTTGCTGTGCTTGGATTTGGAGTAGCTGCGTTGTCTGTTGTAGTCAGAGTTTGAGTAGCTACTGTACTTGTCACTAGGGTTGGTGGAGCTCCTGTATTTGGAGTTGGAGTAGTTGCATTGTCTGTTGATTTGCCATCAGATCCAGAGACATTTTTTTCCCTTTGAAGGTGCTGGATAGTGTTGAAGAGGGCTCTGTGAGCATAGGCCAAGCCCCAGCAGGTTGCCCTGATTTGTCCCTCTCTGGTATGACCCGGATGACAACACACCTCATTTAAGTGTTTCACTAATTTTTCTGGATCTTGCACTTGTTCAGTGGTGAAGTTCCAAAGCACTGGAGGGGCCCACTGGCCTAGATACTTGCCCATACTACCCCCCACACTGTGCCACTCATGACTGTCCAGTCTCGGGGAAAATCTTTTGGTCCTCCTATATCATCGTCTAAACCTAGACAAGACCCAAACCTGATTCTGCTTAACTTTCGAGATCAGCCAAAATGGTTGTGGGTAAAACACACTCTGTATGTGTGCCAACATGGTGATCCTCATCACAATCAGCGGGCAGGTCTCAAGGGTACCCAAAGGCCATTCAAAACCTTCAGAACTCTCAAATGATGCTGTAAATAGTCTGTTGGGGGGGCTGGGAAGGTAAGGGAATATCTCCTTCATAGGTTGACCACCCGAGGAGGGGACAAAAGATGTGTAATTGCTAAACACTTCTATTATAAACCTCCCAAAGTATAGAGGTGATGACCACACTGGAAACGCAGGCTTGATCAGTTTCATGATCAATGATTCTATTGTATTGCATGTCATTGCCATAAAGTACAGTGAAACAAGAACCTTAGCCCAGGCCCCCCAGCCGATAAACACTAAAACAGCAAATACCAGCTGTAAGTAAGGTACGACATGCTGAAACTCCAAGATCAAGAGCAACGACTTTGAGAGCCAATAAATCAGCATTGTGATGAGTGACTATTAATCTGAAACAATGAATGCTTATCAGAAATACAGTTAGACAAACTCTGGTCAGATCTGTTGTTATCTCAATCTTTCGTGCCCCACGTTAGGCACCAAAAAGAACTGTTGTGGTTTAAGCCCGGCCGGCAATCCAGAACCACACAGCCGCTTGCTCACTCCCCCCCACCTCTTCCTCTCCCCGCTCCCGGAGGCATGGGGAGGAGAATTGAAAGAATGTAACTCCCAGGGGTTGAGATAAGAACAGTCCAGTAACTAAGGTATAACACAAACCCACTGCTGCTACCACCAATAATAATAATGATAAGGGAAATAACAAGAGAAGGGAATACAACCACTCACCACCCACCAACCGATGCCAAGCCTGACCCTAGAAGTGGTCTAGCCCTTCTGAGTAACTGCACCCAGTTTATATACTGGACATGACGTGCTGTGGTATGGAATACCCCTTTGGCTACTTTGGGTCAGGTGTCCTGTCTCTGCTTCCTCCTGGCTTCCCCTCCTCCCTGGCAGACCATGAGCCTCAGAAAGTGCTTGGTCAGACTAAATATGACTGAGCAACAACTAAAAACATCGGTCTTATCAGCATTGTTTCCAGGCTGAAAGTCAAAAACACAGCACTGCACCAGCTACTAAGACTGAGAAAAATTACTGCTACTGTTGAACCCAGGACACATGGGGAGGCAGTGGCCTGGAGGGCCCCACCTCAGGTAGGAGCATGAAGGGCTGCGGGGCTGGGTGTTGTGTCTGCTTTTCCAGCTTTCTCTCCAGAGGCAAAGCTGTGTGTGCAGTACTCCTGGGCCTGGGACCGCCATATCCTTCCCTGTCAGCCATGGCTGGAGCTGGCCATCCCTATCTGGTGGGAGCTGCCATATCCTGGCTTGCTGAGTCCCAAGGCAGACTTCCCCCTGTCCATGGCTGCTTTGCCAGGGGGAAAGGTGTCGGACCTGTGCAGTGCCGGTTTGTGGGGCTGCTGCCAGCCTGTCCGAGGGGCTGGCATTGATGGGGAAGTTGGAGTGCGCAGCTGGGGCTGGTCATTGGCCAGAGAGAGGTAAATGGCTCCTATGTTTTCCTGAAGAAGTATGAGGGATTATATTCTCTTGAGCTCACTTGGTCTCCCAATTGTTATTGTGCAGCAGACATGTAATCATTTAGTTCAATTATTTACAAAATAGTAAAGGTGATGATCGTCTACTGGTAGGGAGCTGAGGTTGAGTGGGGTGTCATGAGTTGAGTTTTTGGTAATTGGTTTGCAAATGCACTATTCCCTCCAAGCTGTTAACCAGTCCAGTGCTCTGTTTACATGAGGCAGCCAGCTTTCCAAGTGTAATGAGTCAGCTAGAGGAACAGAAGGTCTGCAGAATTAATTTGGCCTTTTCTCAGTTAAACGGGTTTTTGAAGCTCTACGTGAATAGGTGCCTACCCCAGTTACAAGCAGCTACAAAGGCATTGGGAGTGGACAGTGGCTTACCAGGAATAAATTGTCAGCATGCAGGGCATGAGGCACTGGAAACCGTGTGGTTTTCATTTGGGGCTGTTCATGGTCAGAAGCAGAATGTGCCCTGGTCCCAGCCATGCTGGTCCCTGTGTTCATGACCATAAGTGAAGCTGCTTGTTTTTAATATCCTTTGCCAAGTGCAAATAAATTTCCATGGCCCAGCAAGTTGTCTGAATTTCCACTCCTTAGATTTGCAGTGAATATTGAAGTGAATCTGTTCAGGTGGCTGACTCCGTGTCCTCCACAGTGACCCAGCACTCCTGCCTCCTCCCAGGCCCAGGCACTTGCTCTCCTTCATCTGCACCTTAATGAGCACCATTAGGTGAAACTGAGGGGAAAAAATCCTTAAACTTCACAAATTGGTTCATGATGGCTGACAGAGTGAGGTTCTTGAGGCTGTAAATGGTTGAAGCTGCTTCTAGAGGGAAGTAATTGCAGCTCCTGGGACCCCATCGATGTGCAGCATGGAAGGGACACCCCAGGCTCGAGAGCCATGCATGATGGAGCATCTCCAGCACCAGGAGAGCCATGCTGCTGCAGAATGTGACATCTCATAGGCAGTGACCCCTGTCTGTGTGTGCGGGAGCCACTTGCTCTTGGCTTCAGGTTTTGCAGCTCCAGCCCCCAGCATGCGGAGGACAGCCATGCTGCCTTTTTAAGGTGCTGGTTTCAGTCAGCCCTTGTGGTGTTTGAACTTGGGTACTTGCTGCAGGTCCTTCATATGATCAAGAGCAGAAATTGGGAGATGCAGATTTTTGCAGTCATCCCTCACTCTAACAGATTTCCTTTCCCCATTTGCTATGTACGGACATGCTGGGTTGGTATATTGAATTTTCTGCACCTCCTCCCCTGTTTTTGCTTACTAGCTGGAGCGATGAGGAGGGCTGATCAGTTAGCTCATGTTTGCCAGCTCAGGTCCTTTCCTGTTCTTGCAGCTAAAAGCAAAGGGCTTGGGGTCCTAAAACTAGGCACTGCCATCCCTGTGTCAAGCAGGGTGACACAAAGAGGCCTCAGTCCCCAAAGCCTTCATTCCTCAACATGGATGACCATCCCATAGCCCAGGCAAGGGAGCTAGATTAGATGCCTTGGAAAGTACAGTCTCCTGCTGAAAATGCTACCTCTGGGATGTCTTAGCACTGTCTGTGCCTTGTGCTTCAGTCTGGGCATTTGTGCTGCTGCAGGGCTGGGCTGGAGCCTCTGATTTTTTTTTTTAAGACAAAAAAAAACAAAAAAAAAAAAAACAAAAACAAAAACAAAAAAAAAACAAAAAAAAACCAAACAAACAAGAAAACAACACAAACCAACCCAAAGGGCCCTAAAGCCTCTGAAGAGTAAATGAGACATTTAAGTTATGAAGGGATTTCCAGGGAACTTTTAGAATACAAAGCTGATGAAAGCACCATGATAGCGTTCCTCCAGCCTTTAATCCCTGTCCTGCCCTGGCTGTCGCAGGTGAGGGACCCAGCACCTGACGAGGTGGTGCTGGGCTCTCTAGTGCTGCCTGGGACAAGGTTTCAGCTCCACACTGACTCGTCCCCAGCTCTCCCCCTGCCCACAGAATTCCCATCTTGTGATGGAGTGCTGCATGACTTTGTTCCTTGGCAATTTCCTGCTATTGTAGCTCTGCAGAAACCCAGCCACTATTATAAGAAGTTAATGAGTGCAATGTGTAGTGTTGTCAGGTGGCAATTAGCTGGGGACAGTTTTCAAATGGTGCCTGTTTATGCTGTTCCAGTGTAAGTATGAGGAGATCTGTGCTGTAGGGATTGATGTGGGTCACTTCTCAGAGATACTCTGTTGCACAGATGCTTTTTAGCCTCTGGTCTCAGGAGAGGAGATATTTTTGTTCACATAAAGAGGCCTGCCTGGTTTCAGCTGGTATTTCTGATCCCTGTTGCAGCTCATGCTTCGCTGTATTTCAGTTGTCAGTTGTCTTTTCAGCTCTGTAACCAGGCAACATACGGCAGGAGCAGGGAGTGCTTTGTTATTCTCCAAATTGTCTTACCTAGGCCAAGGTGCCAGGGTGAGGAGCCCAGGACAAACTGCTCTGGGAACACTGGGAACCCTTGGCAGTTTCTAGTCTCATCTCATGATGGTGACGTGTTCAAAAAGTGCATTTTATAAGTAGGTTTTGTAATTTAGGGATGTGTGTTTTGGTCCAGCGAGTGTCTGGGAATTCAGTGTGACTGGCTGAGGGAGCAGGGCTATCCCTGTCCCAGGCACATCCCTGCAGATCCATCCCCATGTCCCTGCGCTCTGGATAAAGCTGTAGCTGCAATAAGCTTTATGTAGGCTTGGAGTGATGCTGGAGATGAAGAACAGGAGGGATGCTGCTCTCTGCTTGAGCATGATCCATTTTAGGTTATCCCTTGCTCATGAAACAAGTTGTGTTTGCTGCTGCAGGTCGTAGCTTGCTTCTCATTCAGAAGGTTCAGAAGCCAGCTGATCTGCAGTGTGTGGCATTTGGAGGTGCTCTGCCCTCCTGGTGTTGCCATTGGAAGAGTTGGGGGGGTACCCCTATGGGAAGTGTCTTGCCTCCCCCCCCCCCCAGTTAGAAAGATGCTTCTGATTGCCTAACTTCTCTTTTCCTCTCTCTAAACAGGCGGTTGATGATGAAGCTATGGCAGCATAAATGAAGATCAAGTAAGGAAGGCAGAACAATGCCCAAGGGTGGGTGTTCTAAAACACCACAGCCAGAAGACTTCTCTCTCAGCAACGACATGGTGGAGAAACAAACAGGGAAAAAGGTAATGTGTTTGGTTCACTTGCCTTCCTTTAGGGATGCTGCCTCTGATGCCTTCAAGACATCACAGTATTTCATGTGGCAGGAGGCTGCTGTGGGCTGTTATCACAGAATCAAATCTATGTGTTGGTACTTGGCCAGCTGATGGGGTCCACTTTATTTCTTAGTGGCTGCCACACTTCCAGGGAAGTGCTGCGGCCACATAGACCTGACTCAGCCAAGCAGTGGGGGGATGCTTTGCAAGATTCTTTTCTGAAAGTACTATGCATTTTCAAGGTTTTCTACACTGAGCTGTGGAAGGACCAAGTAGTACAGTGATGGCTTAGGTGCATGCTGTGGGAGGGAGGAGTTTCTCCTCCTCCCTCCTCCTCTGGCTGTAAATGCCATGTCTATGTCAGACTCAGCCAGTCTTGCTTCACCCAGAACCTGGGCTCTGAGCGTGGTCTGACGAGGACGCAGCGTGTGAGTTGCTCTGCCAGAATAACTGCTTCCAGGGTTTTATTTGTGGTGTTCAGGTTTTGACAGGGCTCGAGGTGAGGTTACTGAGATGAAGTCTGAGTTTAAGGATAAATACGTTCATACTTCTGCCCTTCATTCTCAGGTTCTTGTTTTGCTCCAGGCTTAAGATCTGCCTCCTCTCCTTCAGCTTTTTTTCATTCTCCTCAGCATTGGTAGTTTCCAGTAATACTTGCTGTGTGCAAATACTACCTATAAATAAAAATTAAACACTACATCCACTGTATTCAGCTCAGGAAACAATCATCATCCACTTCCATTCATCTTGCTCCAGTTTCTCAGCTTTCCCTCAGGGGTTTCTTCCCAGGCCCTGGAGCTGAAACTGAGGGTTGTGAGCATCAGCAGTGCTGTGTCCCTTGCTCTGTCACATCCCCCGCAATCCCGACGTGTTGATGATAGTAACTGCTCTTATGATAAAGGTCATCTTACTGACAACATGAGGAAGATGACTGTTGTGGTTTAATCCCAGCTGGCAATCCAGAACCACGCAGCCGCTTGCTCACTCCCCACGTTCTTGCTTCCCCCACTCCCGGAGGGATGGGGAGGAGAATCGAAAGAATGTAACTCCCAGGGGTTGAGATAAGAACAGTCCAGTAATTAAGGTATAACACAAACCACTGCTGCTACCACCAATAATAATAATGATAAGGGAAGAGAATACAACCACTCACTACCCGCCAACCAATACACAGCCCGCCCCGAGCTGCGATCTAGCCCTTCCAGCTAGCTCCCCTCACTTTATATACTGGGCATGACAAGCTGTGGTATGGAATAGCCTTTGGCTAGTTTGGGTCAGGTGTCCTGTCTCTGCTTCCTTCCGGCTTCCTCTCCTCCCTGGCAGAGCATGAGACTGAGAAAGTCCTCGATCGGAGTAAGCATTACTTAGCAACAACCAAAACCACTGGTGTTATCAGCATTTTTCCCAGGCTGAAAGTCGAAAACACAGCACTGCACCAGCTACAAAGAAGGAGAAAAATTACTACTATAGCTGAACCCAGGACAGTATCCACCCCTTATTCCATACCATTCACTTCATGCTCAGACCCCACATTTTTCAATATACCATCGCTTTTGTCTCATATATATACATAAATATATATATATATATGCACCCACACACAAACAAAGAGAGATATATCATTCCTTAGTGCATGGACTAATCCCTATAAAGCTGCTGAATTCCTCTGGTACATGATGTCCGTCTCCATGTCTTGTAAAAGTCTTTCAGAGCAGGAGAGGCTGTGTGCAGTGTTGGATTGTCGCCTGCTGATGACACCACGGAACTTGTCTGGTGACTGCTGGGCTCATCTGGTTTCGTCAAAGTTCATTCTTTGTTGGAATGATGGTTGGAGGGAAGTCAGGGCCACTTGATGGTGACCTGAACATATCTAGTTGGTGGGCTGTAAAAGTGCTACATTAGCAGGCAATAGCTTACAATTGAGTTCATTGGCTGTTTTCCCCTAAAAACAAATCCCCTTAAGGTATGCATCAGACTTCCCCATCTTCCTGCATTACCCACCAAGTATATCCGGGTCCCCGAGCAAAAGCAATCCCACGAGTGGGTTTGCCTGTACCTGAAGCAGGAATAACCCAGACTATCTTCCCCAGAAAATTATTTATGTGCACACAACAGGAACTTTATCCCCCTCTGCAGTATGTAAAAGTTCTGACTGGGCTGGAGCAGCCCTGTTGGCAGATCCTCTGGTGTTGACCAACCAGGTGGCTTTTGGTAAATGTGTATCCCAATGTTAGAAAGTCCCACCACCCATTGCTCTCAGTGTAGTTTTTAACAGCCCATTGTACTGTTCGATTTTCCCAGGGGCTGGTGCATGGTAGGGGATGTGATATACCCACTCAATTGTGGAGATGTAAGGCACAGACCCCGTTTCTGGTTACAAACAAAGTCATTTATTTCGTGTCTCACATCCCTTTTATAGTCTACTAAGTGCTAAGCAGTAACTTTCCATTCTCTTACTTCCTTATCTTCCCGATTCAGCAAAACTACTAAGGGTTACAAATATTTACATCCTTTGGTCTGTCTTTGAGGCGCACATCCTGCTTTACCTTGCAAACTGCTTGCTTTGTTTTGCTAACCCATCTTTACCCTTAATTGTTGTCTTTCCACTTCCCAAGGCTAAGGCCTGCCCAGGGCATTAACACCTGGTGTTTTCTTTGCTGTTCCCAGGGCTGAAGCCAACCAGGGCCTGAATCCATTTTGTTAACTATTTCTGTCCCTTCACCCACACTCAGTGCCATGCTCTTTGGCCCAACTGTCTATAAGGTTGTTCCGGAAATGAGTCCCATTGTCTGGCTCAGTTCTCTCTGGGGTGCAGTGTTGCCACAAAATCTGTTTCTCAAAGCCCAGGACAGTGTTCCGGGCAGTGGCATGGGGCACAGCATATGTTTCCAGCCATCCAGTGGTTGCTTCCACCATGGTAAGCACATGGCGCTTGCCTTGGAGGGTTGGTGAGAGTGTGATAAAATCAATCTGCCAGGCCTCCCCACATTTGTACTTCAGCCATCGTCCTCCATACCAAAGAGGCTTTAACCACTTGGCTTGCCTAATTGCAGCACATGTTTCACATTTGTGAATAACCTGGGCAATAGTGTCCATTGTTAAGTCCACCCCTCGATCACAATCCCATCTGTATGTTGCATCTCTGCCCTGATGGCCTGAAGTGTCATGGGCCCACCGGGCCAAAAATAATTCACCCTTATGTTGCCAATCTAAGTCCCTCTGAGCCACTTCAATCTTAGCAGCTTTATCCACTTGTTGGTTGTTTTGGTGTTGCTCAGTGGCCTGACTCCTGGGTACATGAGCATCTACATGGCGTACTTTCACCTCCAGGTTCTGCACCCGGGCAGCGATATCTTGCCCCAGTGCAGCAGCCCAGATGGGTTTACCTCTGTGTTGCCTCTTGCTCTGCTTCCATTGCTGCAACCACCCCCATAGGGCATTTGCCACCATCCATGTGTTGGTATAGAGATAAAGTACTGGCCACTTTTCTCGTTCAGCAATGTCCAAGGCCAGCTGGATGGCTTTCACCTCAGCAAACTGACTTGATGTTGTGGTTTAAGCCCCCTCACGCTGTTTGTTCACTCACTCCCCCCTCTTTCCCATGACACTCAATTCACCCTCTCTTTCAGCAGTTTCTGCTACTTGTCATTGGGGACTCCATACAGCTGCCTTCCATCTCCAATGCTTTCCCACAATACGTCTGGACCCATCAGTAAACAAGGCATATTGCTTTTCACTTTCTGACAGTGAGCACATTTTTCACATCTTGCTCAGGCTGGACTGGTCCAAAGGTGACTGCATGAACTATCTCTCGTTTAATTTGTTCAGAGGCTTGTTGTTGCTTAGGACCCCCTTTAAAATAATTCTTCTTCCGGGTCACGTAATAGAGAGGGCTTACAATCAAACTGTAATTTGGGATGTCCATTCTGCAGAACACCACACCACCCTAGAAAGCTTGTGTTTCTTTCTTATTAGTTGGTGGAGACATTGCTGTTATCTTGTTGATCAAATCTGTGGGGATGTGGTACCATCCGTCTTGCCATTTTATTCCCAAAAATTCAATCTCCTGTGCAGGTTCTTTGACCTTACTCCGTTTTATGCCAAAACCGGCTTTCATCAGGTTTTGGATTGTTTTCCTCCCTGTTTCAAAAACTTCTTCCATTGTATCACCCCACACGATAATGTCATCAATGTATTGCAGGTGTTCTGGAGCTTGCCCCTGTTCCAGTGCAGTCTGGATCAGTCCGTGGCAGATGGTAGGGCTGTATTTCCACCCCAGGGGCAGTCGGTTCCAAGTGTATTGGATGCCCCTCCAAGTAAAAGCGAACTGTGGCCTGCACTCTGCTGCCAAAGGAATTGAGAGCAATGCATTGCCAGTATCAGTCGTGGCATCCCACTTGGCTACGTTTGACTCCCGTTCAGTACTCAAGGGTGGTGTGACTTCATTCAGGCCACGATTGTGTACTGCTGGTCTCCAGTCTCCGTGATCCTGCAGGTAAAACCATAAGGTAGCCCGTGGCATGTACCTCCTGTATCTTCTCTCTTGAGCAGTCGGACGCCTTTTGTTAATAGCTGAAACATGGGTTTGTACACGTGGGGAGCTGGATAGATCGGATAGGTCATCTCTCCATTTTTTAAACTCCTGGGTCAGTTTTTCTACAGCTGAGATGATGGAAGGGGTGAGATCATCTTGGAGTTGACAAATCATTTCATCCACTGTTGGTGGTGCTGCGTCATGCCAGGTCATTGATGCTTATGAGTGGGCATATGATGATGGTGCACTCTGTGTAAATTTCCACCACATGGGTCGTGTACATTTGACTTCATCTGGATCTACGGGTGCATTCCCGTCATCCGGCCTGTGATAGATCATCTCTACAATGGCTGATTCCTTCAGAGACTGAATGCCTTTCTCTGTCGTAGTCCAGTTGTCTGAACGACTCATAACATTGTCCTTGTATGGAATCCTTTCCTTCACAGCTGCCAAGAGCCACCTCCAAAGGCTGCGGGACCATTTCTCCTTTGCAATTGCTATGTCAATTCCCCCTTCCCTAGCAAATGATCCCAGCTGCTTAGCTTCCCTACCTTCTAGTTCGCGACAGTCTGCCCCATTGTCCCAGCATCGGAGCAACCAGGTGACGATGTGCTCCTATGGATGACGGGTGATATCTTTTTCATATTCCATAGCTTGGTTGAGCTCCGGGGTCGAGAAGTCACCTCTTCTTCTTCCTCTTCCTCTGATTCACGTAATAATAACTCCTGATCAGATGCTGTCCTGTGTAGTAAGTGCATTTATCTTTCTTCACTGCATGGGTTGCTGTTTGTGCCTCTGTGATTATCACTGTGGTTGGAGTGGCTGCAGTATCTCTTTTCGTGATTAGTGCAGCCACTGTGCTTGGTGTTTGAGTAGCACCATCATGAAATGCATTGTCTGTTGCTCTCCGGGTTTGAGTAGCTGCTGTACTTGTCGCTGGGGTTGGTGTAGTTTCTGTGCTTGGATTTGGAGTAGCTGCGCTGTCTGTTGCTTTACCATCATATCCAGAGACATCTTTTTCCCTTTGAAGGAGCTGGATATTGTTGAACAGGGCTCTGTAGGCATAGGCCAAGGCCCAGAATGTTTCCATGAGCCCAGGCAGTAACTCAGAACCATGCCGCCGCTCGCTCATTCCCCTCCTTCTTCCTCCCCTTGCTCCCAGAGGGATGGGGAGGAGAATCGAAAGAATGTAACTCCCACGGGTTCAGATAAGAACTGTCCAGTAACTAAGGTATAATACAAAACTACTACTGCTACCACAAGTAATAATAATGATAAGGGGAATAACAACAGGAGAGAATACAATTGCTCACCACCTGCCGAGCAACACCCAGCCCGACCCGAGCAACAATCTGTGCCTTCCAGGTAACTCCCCCCAAGTTTATATACTGGGCATGACATGCTGTGGTATGGAATACTCCTTTGGCTAGTTTGGGTCAGGTGTCCTTTCTCTGCTTCCTCCCGTCTTCCCGTACCCCTCCTCACCAGCAAAGCATGAGACTGAGAAACTCTGGTCAGAGTAGGCATTACTTTGCAACAACTATAAACATCGGTGTTATCAGCGGTGCTCCCAGTCTGAAATTCAAAAACACAGCACTGCACCAGCGACTAAGAAAGAGAAAAATGACTACTATAGCTGAACCAGGACAATGACAAATAACCAAAGGGTTATTTATTCCCTGGTAGAAATTTGTTTTATCGAGCATGCTGGTAGCATCCCTTCCTCTTTCTGCATTGTGGTGTGTGCACGGATCCAGTTCAAGAGTCATGCCAAGAGCAGGAGCATTGCCTCGGCACAGGCACTTTGCTGGGGCACAGCGTGGGGCTTCTAGGAGCTGGGTAAAAACTGGGAGCAGGAATGTTGGAGGTGAAGCAGCTGCCCTGTTGTGTCAGGGAGATACCAGCATTTACCCTGGCAAATGAGGTTGAGGCCAGCAGCACAGGATATGTAAATACAGGGTTTTGACAGCGCTGGTTAAGAAGCTTAATGTTGATGCAGGTGCTTCAGGAGGGAAAGGATCAGTTATAATATGAATCAGCTCCCATTTTATTTCATCCACTTGCAGCAGCTTAAAGGCTGCATGTTATTTACAGAGCAGGTTTGTTGAGCAGTGCTAGGGATTCTGGGAACTGGAGTTGTCTCCTGCTGGCTAAATAACTAGGACACAAATAATTTTATGCTTCCCTTTCAGATGCATCAATGCAGACCTGCAGAGAATGGTATTGAGTAAGCCTTTCTGCTCACTTCATTCTGGTCTTCTCAATGGAGAAGAAATTTGCAGGCTCTTGTCCTTTGGGGACTGAGCTGAGATCCAGCCCAAGTGGCCAAAGGACATGGTGCAGCAAATTGCCCTGTTTCTGTTTAACTCTGAAGTGTGAGCTGGATCAGTGACTCAGGGTAAATGTACTCCGTCATTAGACCTCCTCCTTTCAGATGCTGTTGTACCTGCCTGTCAAGCCAGCTGCTGCTTTTAATTTATCTTTCCTTTGTCAACACTTCTAAAGGCCCAAGCCTGGGATTTGGCACACACTTGCTAGCAGAGGCTCTCTAGGGAAGGCAGAGTGGCTGTAGCAGTGCTGGAGCTGTGCCGCATGGAGGGACCCAGCTCTACCTGTGATGGTGCATTGGGAGAGCAGTAGCTGCGGTGCCACTTGTGTGGTTTTCTTTCAATATGACCTTAATAGTGACAATTGTTTTAACATTAAACAGGCTTTACATGTTTGGGCTCTGAAGCTCTAGCATCAAAGGCAAGCAGCAGTGCAGGATGTTCAGCAGTCCTGGTGCTGTGGTGGGCTGAGTGCTGCAGGAAACGTGCAAGTTCTGCACTTGAACATGCTACAGCCAGGCTCTCCTGGAGAGCTTGTACACTGTGGGCGAGGATGTGAGCTGTTGCCTTTCAGTTGTAGAGCTAATTACAAGAGGGAACTCCTCCTTGCTCTCTGCTCTTGTCTTTCTGTGGGAAGGATACATTAACTACTGAAATGTTGCTTGTGCTGGCGCAGCCACGAGAGCAAAGCGGTTTGAAGACCATGTGTCTGTTGCCCTCCATGGCTGACAACATTAGATGCTGTGTCTGCTTTGCTGCTGTTGAGTGAGGAGCTTTTTCTTCTGGGGTTAGCAGCAGCAGCGGGGCATGCAGTTGGGCCCTGCCAGCCTTATATGGCTGCACAGAGCCTGCTCAGGGCAGGCGCTCCGATTGAGTTCATACTGAAGGGTTCTGTAGAAATATGCATGCCGTATATGAATAATACTCCTTTCTGGTGTAGATCCACAGATCCTCATACCAGGAGCAGATTACTCATGACTTAGACTGAGCGGAGCACTACAGCAAGCATTATATCAGTTGTCAAAACCATTTCCTTATATGCCTGGGACCGCTTGCTGAGTGGTTACATGGCATGCGCAGAGGCTGCAGCGGAGGATTTGTCTCTTTATGGGGAAATGCTCCCACTTGCATTGTCTAAATTGCATTTTTGCCGCAGTGGTTGAAACTGAACACCGAGCTGAATGGTGCTTGACCCCTGGTTTTTGCTTGTAGGAGCTCACAGAGGTTAAAAAAAGCTTTTGTTTTTCTTCTCCCTCTTCTCCCAGTTTCAGAAAAGGGATCACAGTCCTTATTTCTCAGTTCTTCTTGAAACTTGTTGGACTGGTAGGGCCTTCCTGTGCCATACGAGCAAGTGCTGGGCTGTATGTCCAGAGCCACCCACCCAGGGCATGGAATGTGCAAAGCCCTGGGTGACTTCAGAGCCAGTGTTTCCATGAAGATAATCAGCCCACAGTCATTTCAGGGTTGTATTTCTTACAAACCTCAGCACCTGAGGCATGCAGGAATAGGGTTTCAGTTCCAGTTGTCTCCGTGCTTCAATGTTTTATTGCAGCACTGATAATGACACAAATTCAGCCTTCTTGAAATTTTGCATGTGTGTGTATGTGTTATGTTTTGTACTCTGGTTGTAGAAAGGCTACAAAGGACCCAGATTTAGGGAATGCTGGGGTTTGGTTCCCACTGTGTCCAACATGCTCTCTGGGGTCCACCCCTTTTGTACCGCAGGGTGATAGCCCTTCTCCTGCTCCTTCTCTGCCCCCACAGCAGAGGTTGGTCGTAGAATGACACTCTGCTACCTGTATTAGTGCAGGGAAACTCCCACTCTTACAGCATTTGCTTTTTGCAGCAGGGTTGTGGGTTGTTTTGCCTGCAGCAGGGTTGTGGTTTGTTTTGCCCACAGCAGGAATTTGGTGTGCCAGCTTGGCGTGGGGCATCACCCAGGGGCACAGGCATTGGAACCCATGGTCCTTCTGGGCTTCTCCCAGGCTCCTGGTGCTGGATTTGTTCATTGATGCTTGCTTTTTACTAGCTTTGCAATCTGAAACACTTTCAACTCCTTTTGGAGAGCAAAGAGCTTTGGGGATTTCCATTGCTGGTAATGCAAGTCTTTGCGTAAGTGTCTGGGATGTGAGTCAGGTTTTGTCAGTGTTGAAATGCAGGCACAACTCCAACGCAGCCCTTGGTCACAGGCAGGGCTTCAGAGCTTGTGTATGAGCATAGGTGGATGGAGGGGAGGAGTGGGCTGCAGATGCATGGTCTGTCCTGTAAAGCAAGCTAGGGACTTGCTCAGCTTCCTACTGGAAATACAGATTTCTTTTCATGAGTTTGTAAGTGTAGAATTTTACATCAAAAAAAATAGCATGTTTGGTTTTGCCCTGCAAACTGGCATTGGGGCAGTAATCTGGCCCAGCCGGAGTTCTGCATGAGGCTGGAAAATGGAAATGTCATGTCATAAATGACCCAAGCAGATTGATATCAGGGTCTCTCTCTTGCTGATTAGAGATCTTTGTTGTAAAGAGAAGTCAGCGTTGCCGCAGCACCTTGCATCAGGCAGCTGCTAGGGGCCGGTTTGTGATTGGTTTGAGTTTTTAATGTAGTAAATCTTAGTAAGAACATAGCGTAGGGGATTTTTCCTGAAGTCGTGGTCTGCCGTCTCCTTTGCCAAAGCAGCTTTTATTAACACCCACAAAGGGCAACTTGGTTCTGTTACTGAGCTCTCAACAGCACCCTCATTCACCAAAGTCCCTTACCCTCGGCAAGAGCTGTCCCAGCCTTTGAGAGCCCCATGCCTGTCTCACACACAGATGTTGATCCAAGTTTCTCTGCAACATCATTTAATTTGGATTTGTTCTTTTTGTGAAACCTGATTCAGATGAGTCTGAGCTTACTTTAAACATGAGAAGACCTAAACTGAAACCAACTTTTACTTGAGAAAAGGACAAAATTCTTCATTACAAAATTGGAAATGGGGAAGTAAAACTTAAGACAATGCAAACGCACGTTACTGTCAAGAATATGACTCTCCAGGATGCCTTAATTTCTCTGCATTGGTTTCACCATCAGCTCCAGGCATCCTCAGCAGGTTGCTGCTTTCCGGGGGGGAGCAAAGTTTTGATCTTCCTTGCTCCAATTAGTATAAAAGGTTATCCTTGTGCTACCGTACAAATTAATCTTCAAAGTGGTGCTGGGGCTGCCACTGCTTCCTTCATTCCTTGGTATTTATTTGTGCTGAACTTACTGGATTAGCAGGTCCAAGTGTTAGGGTGAATGCAAACGGAATGTTGCCCGCGCGTGCCTGGTGCTGGGGTTCACGCAGCCATTCTGATATAAGGAAAGCAAGTGCCTGGAAAACATAGGGTTAAAATACTTTTAATTTAACTTAGGTTTAAGATAGAGAATAAGGTTTGTGTTGTAAGTCTGTGGTGTGATAACAGAATTCAGTAGTCTTACTAACAAGAGTGAATTATTTCTTTTCATCCTTCTAATGAGTGAATTCTTTCTTACCATCCTTCTTATTTATCAGTTAGTTTGGAGACAGTGACTCCTGACCATCTGCTAGCTTGGGATACTCCTTGTCTGCCCATCCTGTCCTGCTTGCAATAAATTTTGTATGAAGGTCACACTGCTCTAAATCTTTGCCAGCTCTCAGAAACTTGCAGATACAGCTGGTTTCAGCTAATTGTGACTACTGGGGCATCCAACTGTGCCAAAGGTGAAAAGTGCACCCTGAGGAAGACTGCTTACTTCATCTTGAAGACCCCTGCCCATGACCATTGGAGGGCAGTGCGCAAGTGCCAAAAGGGAGGAGACTTATGATAATGAGTACCTAAACTCACTGTAATATCCCCGCCACTCTCTCAGGAACCTAATGAATATACATGTTTGTGTGTAATAAATATCTGCTTGCTTAACCCCTCAGTGTGCAAGTTAGGAGGAGCGATCCCCCTTGCACCCGGGCCTGTAATAAACATACCTGCTTTATAACTCTCCTTGAGTTGTAGAGTCTGATTCCGTGCTTCAATTCCCACTTCCATGATGGGCTCACCATCTGGTCTGGGAAGTTTTTTTGCCTAATTCCTCTACTCTCTCTCTCCCCCAGCTCAGAGCTTTTAACAACACTGTAGTAATTTTCTAGAATACGTTGCATTTTTAGCTGTCCTGCACGTTTTCCTTATTCCCGAGTGTGCAGAGATCCCCCATGGTGTTAATGCAGCAGGAAACTGACCTGGCTTGCAGGCACCACAGCCCCCTGTGCCTGCAGGTTCAGGCTTTCACACCACAGCAGCCAAATCCAGAGATTAAGAGCATTTTAGAGAAGGTATGTTTGAAACAAACTCACCCACTGTCATTTGCTTTCAAGTGGGGTGCAGGAGCAGCAGCACTACCAAGGGATGCCTGGAGCTGGGATGACTATGAGGCTTTTTGGGCAGCAGAGGACATGTGATGGGTTTGCTCCAGCTGAAATTTATTTTAAGATAACAAGCAATTAAAAAATTGTAATCTTTTTGCATTGAGCACACTGGACCTCTTGTTGGAGCTCTTAATGCGAAACTGGTGTCTGGAAGAAATGGTGGGAGTGTAGGAAATCCCACCATGGGGCGCCAGGGGTTCAGCCACATCCTGCCCTTCTGCTACGAGAGTGGGCATGGAGAATCCTACTACTGAAATGCTGAGTGGAGCAGCTTGCTCAAAGGGTCTGGGACCACAAGCATGGCAGCTGGTGCAGGGAAGTGTCATCGATCCACCTCAGAGTCTTCTGGAATTGTCTCTTACCAAGGATTGACACTGCTCAGTGCTGGCGAACCTGAGCTGCACGTGTCAAATGTGAGAGGTGCAAATGCACTTCCAGAGCAGGAAGAAGTGTGCTGCCTGATCCCATGGCTCTGTGATGGTGGAGCAGCTTGGATGCAATGCGTGTAAGTGTTCCCTTAGGCACAGGCAACAGAGGAAGAGACATGCACATGGTCTTCTCTGGTTTCATGCTCTTGTCCAAGGCTCTGATTTTTATGGGTAAAAATTGTTGGGCTGACTGTTGTCTTGAAGTGCAGTTGAGTTTTGTGATGGGGCCACATCTCACCGGTCAGTGATGCTTTACCCTGCATCAACATGGCCTCAGCACTGATGTGGGCTTAGTGGGGGTTGAGTGTAGTGTTGCTGTTGGAGCTTGCATTAAACTGAGGAGGGAAAGGACAGACCCACATCTGCTTGCAACCAGACGGTCCTGGGAGGTGATCCATGGTCCCTGGCCTGCCTTCCACCTCTGAGCTGCTCCAAACAGCAGCTGACAGTAGAAGCAGCAGCATTATTTGTTATGGCAAACTATTTCTGTTCAAGTCAGGAAAAACAAACAAACAAAAAAAAACAAACAAACAAAAAAAAGCATTTAAATCTGGAGTGTTTTAGTGAAACACTGGAGTGTTTATTTTGGCTGTGCTGACTGTCCTGCTGCTCTGCTGCCTCCTGTGCTGAGGAAGGGCTGCTCTGGAGCAGGGCTGCCCTTCTTCAGGCTCTGAATGTGCCTCGGCTCCCACCAGTCCCATGAGCCACTGTCAGACAGGTTTGTTTCACTTGCTTTACCAAAAAAGGGATTCCCCAACCTATTTTTTTAGCCCTGACTGGTGCGAAGGGATAAGTATTGGGTTTGCAGCCATGGGGCTGTCATGCTGCCCATCATGAGGGGGACAAGCAGACAGAACCTGTTGGTCCCAGTAAAGGGTTTCTCTTTAATCTGCAGGTGAAATCTGGTTGCCAGACAGGAACTTGGGAAGAGGAAGGAGCAACATACACAGTGACACTGCTGGCACAGGAGGCACCTGCCAGGGTGCTGAGCCTGATGCAAACAGTGTGATGGGCTGCTCTAAACAAAGGAATTTCTGTTAGATGTGCTTGTCTGAGTTTCCAGCAATGGTCTTGTATGATTTACTGTATAGAGATTCTTTAATTCAACTTCATAGCTAAAGCTCCGGGTCTAGGTTTTGCTGGGTTATTGAAAACAATTTGATCGCAAAGCTGCTTGTTCTGGCCTTGTTGTTAGAACAGTGGCAAAGTGTTCAGTCCATAAGCACTTGCTTAAAATAATAATGCTTCTCATATGAAGCCTCTGGGGAGACCTGAGAGTAGCTTCCAGTGCCTAAAGGGGCTAACAAGAAAGCTGGAGAGGGGCTTTGGACAGGGGCCTGTAGGGACAGGACAAGGGGGAATGGCTTTAAACTGACAGAGGGGAGATTGAGATGAGATTTTAGGAAGAAGTTCTTCCCTGTGAGGGTGCTGAGGCACTGGCACAGGTTGCCCAGAGAAGCTGTAGCTGCCCTATCCCTGGCAGTGTTCAAGGCCAGGTTGGATGGGTCTTGGAGCAACCTGATCTAGTGGAAGGTATCCCTGCCTGTGGCAGGGGGTTGGAACTAAATGAGCTTTAAGGTCCCTTTCAACCCAAACCATGCTATGATTATATAATTCTATGGAATTGTTACCCTGTCTGTGCAGTGCAAGCCTTCACAGTGCATTTGACTGTGATGCTGTTCCTGTGACAGTCAGTAATGTTAGCAGAGTTATCATCTGCCAGAATATTCTCTGGAATAACATGTTACCACGTAAGCTCAAGTAATAATGGTGTATTCTTGTGCTAGAAATATTTCAGGTCCCAAGGGGAAGCCCTCAGCTCTCTACTTGGAACCAAGGGCTTTAGTGCTGGTTTTTGTGCATCCCCCAGGCATGCACTGCATTTCCCTGCATCCCACTTCTGCTTGGGATCAGAAAACTTCCAAGTGATGGGGGATGGTTGTGTTGGGAAATCCTTGGGTTCCCTGCCTTCCTCCCCCCCCCCCCCCCCAGCCTGCCTTCCCCCCATGGTCACACACATCATCGGCTCTGGTTTTCACGTGAATTGGTTGCAGGTTTGGCACCATGCAGCAGCCTTGGTTGGCTTCGCTCTTCTCTGGTGGGGTTTTTAGCTTGGTAGAGGCTGCTTTCTGCAGGATGCTAAACCCTGATGCTGGAAACCCACAGTGAAAAAGAAAGGACAAATGATGCATGAGGCTGCTGTAGGACTTTTGGGGGTTAGGTGAACACAGTCTGGGGAAGGCTCTTGTTAATCCGATCTCTTCTCTTTGCAGGAGAAAGATAAAGTTTCTCTAACCAAGACTCCGAAGTTGGACCGGAGTGATGGCGGCAAAGAGGTGAAGGAGCGAGCGACCAAACGGAAGTTGCCTTTCACTGTTGGAACAAATGGAGATCAAAAAGACTCAGATACAGGTACAGAAATGAGGTATTCCACCCTCAAAATGTGTTTGGGCTGGGGGGAGCACACAGTATCCAGTATTTAACTGGACCAAGAGATTGCTCTGTGAGGAGGCACCCCTTCCTTTCTTCCTTTGGCTAGTGGTCATTTCTTTGTTTCTAAATAGTCTAGTTCACGAACCGCAGCTTAGACAAGCCAATGAGAAGTGCTGGGCCTGCTAGTAAGAACCTGGAAAATCAAAGAATAAATCTAAGTACTCTTTAAAAGAAAAACAAGTAGTAAAAACATGAGCTTGCATGCATCTTCCTCAAACAAACCTGAGGTATGTATGTCTGTGTAAATACATCTGTATCCTCTCCAGACATGTTTTATTGTTTTGGGGCTTTAAACTGAACAATTATTTCCAGTTGGTGTGTGCACAGGTGCTGTCAAATGTGTGTAAAGCTGTCTGGAAGCCGTACTGATGGGCTAGAGGTGTGACTGGTGCTGTGGCTGTCTGGGCCTGTTGGAGTGGTTAGATTGGCCCTTTGGGGCTGGTATAAGTGGTCCTCAGGACCCCGAGGTCATTAAGGTGACCTGTCTGCCCCTGTTCTTGGCACTGCCAAGGTTGCTCTGGTGGCTGTGACATGAATGAGCAATGTATCCTCAACACATGCCTGGTTTCTGGGAAGCACTGGTGCTGATGTGGGTGTTTCAGCCTGTCTGTGTCATGGTCAGGCAGGTCGCATCTCATGGCAGAAGAGTGGCTGGTACACTTGGGTCTTTCCCACCGTGGCCGCATGTAGCTACAGAGACATCAAATGGGCTGTTTGATCAGTAAGCAATTGTGAAGAGCTGTAGCAAAGTTTTGGCATGGAGCAAATAATGCTCTTTGGTTGTAAGAGGCTTAGCTGTGGCTTTATGGTCAGAGGTTGGTGTAGGTCCTTTCTGGAAAGGAAATCTGCATTTGGAAATAGTTCTGGTCAGGTAAGGATCAAGAGATAAAATGGGCAAAAAGTTGGGAATGTGCTTAAAAATGGTAAAAATTATGCATTCGCTGTTACTCTTGGGTGAGCATGTGAGGTGGTCTGTGGTATGTCAGCCTATGGGAGCTGTTTGCTGGTGTCCTCTGGTTCAGAAGTTGGGAGGGCAGATTTTAACAAGTCGGAGCCACCACGTTGGTGAGGGCCCAGTGTCCTGAGGCTGGCCTGTCATTTCTATTGGTTTCCGTGTCAATAGTAATTTTCACAGTTGCTGAACTCCCTGTTAGAGAGAAAGTCTCAAAACATGAATTCATTTCATTAGAGGACAGCTCGTACCAATGGCCCTTGGCAGGGTCGAAGTGTCAGGTTTGTATTCGGTGTATGTGGATGGATGAGTGTGTTGGAGAATGAATCAACTGGGGTTTGCAGTGGTGGGAGGAAGGATGGCCCCTGCCATCGGGGAGCAGAGGGGGTTACAGCCTGACATGGGTGATCCTCACTTACTCTTCAAGCAGTGTGGTGCCCATCGGAACCTTCCTGTGTTCCCAAGCATGTTCACCATGCTGTAGTGTCTCACTTGAATAAATCAAGGGGTTTCACCTTTGGAGGGAGGATGGCTGGGGCAAGGCAAAATGGATTAGCTAGAACCATAGCTTCTGCTTTATGTCAAGGGTGTTTCTGCCACATTCAGTACTTGGTTGAGAATTTAAGGCCAAACTTGCTTTAGGGCTGTCAGCTAAAATGTAATGGTAGGGCTCCACCAGCATGCTTTCCATGTCCCCCAGCAGCAGTTAAGAGGGCTCTGGTCTCTCTCTGGCTGTAGAGATTTTAGAAATCTTCCTGCTGGCAGCAGTGAGAAGAAAATCAAAAGGAGAGCAGCAAAAGAAGGGAGAAGAGGAGAAAGCTGGGGAGAGGCTGCAGCTGCTGCAGGGTGCAGAGGAGTAGCAGTGAAGCCTGTGAGACACCCCTGCCCATCAGCCCCTGCTTTCAGCAGGCGTGGGACTCTATCTCTTTGGACTCATCTTCCCCTTCCTCTTCAGAGCTCGCCCTTTCTGGGGAAGCAGGTGTGAGTGCGGCAGAGCCAAGCCAAGGGACAGCAGCCCAGCTCCCTGCATGCAGGACAGCCGGTGGCGGTCATGGTGCTCAAAGACACATTTAAAGACAAACTGGGCTCCAAAGATGCTGGGAATGTGTAGGCGAGTCTCTAGCAACCTGTTTGGTGGAGACTGAGGAGAGGAAGCGATTCAGCCATTGGGGAGGACATAGCAGCAGGGAGCTGCAGATAAACACCTAGAGTCAGACAGAGAATTATCAGGAGCCTGTTCTTCTTTGAGATCTTTTACTCCAGGAATCAGATTCCTGAGATGGGAAAAAACTTACTGGCACCTTGCTCTCCTCTTGCACCACCCCACTGATTCTATGATTGCAACCATGGGGTGTCTCAAGCCCTTGTGTTCCTTGGCCTGGCTCGAGGCCAGCTTTCATTGAGCAGGTAGAGGTGTGTTTGCAGTGCACCAAAGTTGCACACTCCTAAACTTTGGTTTCAGCTTTTGGGAAAAGCAGGATTGCGACATTAGTGTTCCAGTTGCAGGGTTGGCCTTAGATGATTTATATAACACAGTCGCGCTGCTGTACACAGGCTATTGTGTGTTCAAGAGTCGTTTTGCTAGGGTATTACACAGCCATGTGGAATTTAGCTGTAAAGATGGATGTAAGCTGGGATCTGGGAGAGCTCTCTTTTTGCCTGTAGTGGGATATTTTCTCCCCTCTTTAAATGTGTAAACAGTAGTGAATCCTCATCCTGATTTGTTGCAGTGACTCATTTTCCTTAGCACAGTGTATCTGTTTCCTGTTTTATTGGTTTTTTTTGTCCCTGAATAGCTGTGGCTCAGCTTTGATGTGTGTGCACTGTATATGGTGCAAGAAAGCATCTGTCCTGGATTTGCCTCACCATGGAAGGGTGGCAAAGCCTGCTCTGGCCAGGTGTCGGGCAGCACTGGTGGTGTGCCAACCTGTGCTGGGATAGCCGGGATGAGCCCACGCGCCTCATTGCCTCTGTTTGCCACCTTGGTGCGTGGATGGCACCATCCCCTCGCCGTCAGGTTGCAAACATTAACCTCTGTCTCTTGTGTGCTCATAGTACTTATCCTGAGCACTGGTGCCTCATGTCACCAGGATGGCTTTTCCAGCTGCACCCAGGTGTTCCCAGGGAAGGTGTGTGTTTGAGGGCAGAGGTCTGCCCCAGCCCTTCACTCACTGCAGTGGAGCACCTCACCTGCCCTTCTTCCTTCAGCCCTGCTCTTGCAGCTCCCTCCTAGAGATGGCTGAGGAGCATGCACTGCTGGCAGAGTGCTGAGGTGCTCGGAAAGCAAGCAAGTAAGTGATTTCATTCTTGATCTGGTTTTGTTTGCAGCAGCCCACCCCCAGGCAGCGTGCCTTTACTGCGCCCTGATGCTGAGCCAGCTCCCAGTGCCGCTTGGGGTTTGTTCCCATACAGGAGATGGGCTCCTGGAGCCCAGCACTTGTTTAAAGAGTATGGTTTGGGTACAGTAGGTTCAGTGATAAATCTTTTTAAATTAGCTCCTTCAAAATGGTTTCTAGAACAACAATTCTGGTTCTTGGGTTCCTTGGAGTTAAATGAATAAACCATCTTTAGGAGAAAAAATAGGTGTAAAGCTGTGAGCATGTGACCATGCATGTTATAGATCCAGCACTGTGGGAGCAGCATCTCTCTGCCTGAGACTTCTCCTTCCTTCTCCTCTCACCCGTGTGGCATCTCCCCACATCCCCAGATGTTGCTGAGAGCCTATGTGCTGCCTGGCAGCCACCAAATGAATACAGACAGCTTCTTTCCCAGTAATTTCAGCAGCTCCTCGCTTGTTTCCTGTGCTGAAAGCAGGTTAGGCATTTAATGGTGATGTTAAGAAGCACGCAGAGGAGCATCCTGCAGGCACAGCAGGGAGAAGGGGACCGTCCTGCTGGGAAGCCACCTGCAGGGAGATGCAGGAGAGGTGGACTGAGGTGGCTGGCACAGAGATGCTCCTTGATGCTCTTCCCTGAACTCTCCCTACAGCCTCCTGGAGGAGGGAGCAGGGGGAGGCAGGAGGGGTTTGCGTGCCTCTGGAAGTGCTGCACAATGGGATCTGCAGTGGGTTGGATGCCATTTGAATCCTGTGGGTGATAACCTGAAAGCTGGAGCCCTCAGATCCAGCAGTGATGGTGAGCTTCCTCCTCCTCCATCAGTCAAGCAGCAGCTCACAGCCAAGCAGGCATCCGGTTCTCTCCATGCCATCACAGCCGTGCTGACTGAAATAACAATCTCGTCATCTGCATCTGTTGTGGTCTTGTGGCGTTTGATGGTCATCTCAGCTTGGGGGGACAGGGAGAGGTGGCTAGACTGGATGGGGGGGAATGGAAAACATGGTCTGAGAGCCCTGCAGCTGAAATGTGAAAGTCCTTAAACTGTTTCTGCCTCTTGCTTTGATTTAAAAAAAAAATAAATAAAAAAATACTGTGCTTTTAAGTTCTTGAATAATATAGTAGGTGTAGGCTGAAAATAAGAAGCTGGTGGAACTACTTCATGTCCCCAGCCCTCCTGCCTCCCCAACCCCTTGCTCTCTCTTGCCATCCCTCCTAGCTGCCCGTCACACTCTGCTGGTGTTTTGGGGGGTGTTGGTGACCCCCCCGGCCATGGGGCTGGGGCAGTGTCCATCCATCCATCTCCCCTTTGACCTGGGATGTCTGGCAGCTTCTTTGCCCCCACCCTGAGGTCTGTTCCTGGCCAGACAGCAGGTTTTTGAGGTTTTGTATTGCTGTCCCCCCCATATAATGATATATTTATTTAGCAAGTAGCTGTACACCCTGGAGGTGCCCCTGCCCCTCTGCAGAGCACCTGAGCACTTGCCCAAGGCCCCACCTTGGCACAGGATGGTTTTGCTTTTGGGGAAAGAGGGGAGAGACAAAACCCCAGCTGGCCCTGCGAGCTGATGTGCGCACACCCACCTTTCCCTGGTTCCAGAGGGCTGTCTGGGAGCCCAGGGCTGATCCCATGGGCTTATATGCTGCTGGGAGACTGGGGCTAGCATGAGGATAGTCAGGAGGAGCTGGTTTCCAAGCTTAAAACTTGTGCTGCTTCACAGCCTCCTTCATGCTAATCTCCTGAGTATGTTACATGATTCTAATTACTAGGTTAGAAAATTCCTGATGAATCAGATGACCCAAAACATCATCCTCTTCCGGAGCTGGCTCTTGGGTTGCCTAATGCCTGCAAGGGTTTTGAGTGCTATTGCATGAGAACGGGCTCATTAGTCACAAGTTGGGAAGCTGGTGAGGGAATCTGTGAGAAGCAAATCGCTGGCTTATTAAAAAATGCATCTGCCTCTGAAACTCTTATTTGTGCGCATTTTCTGTCGCTGGCTTCATTCTGCTGTGTGCAGCTGGGGTACTCTAATGGGCTCTGCTGCATTGGGTCTTTGTTTGTATAATTTCAGTCCTTTTAATAAAATAGTCAATAAACTGTTCTCACCTAGCAACCAGGGAGAGAGTGAATGTCAGAATTCTCCATTTCTGGCTGGGCTCCGTAATGCTGGTACAGTGAGGATAGACTGGCAAACACCAGCCTTCAGATCACCCTTGGAAACTCCCTGTGTGCATCAGCCATCTGGGAAGTGCTGTGTGGAAAAGCAGGTCATTTTATGATGGGAGCTACCATAAATCTCCCTCCTCCCCCCCCATCACCTCCTTAACATGCAGAGTAAAAGGTTGCAGTGTACTGTGTCTCTGTGAACCAAAAATCTATCAATTATGTCTTTTTCCTTCATACAAGGGCTTTTATCAGCTGTCTGCAGTGTCCTGCCCCCAGCTTCCAGGAGGGGAGGGCTGTGTGGAGCCTTCCTCCCCATCCTCTCTCCTCTGTGTCCCTGTTTTGTGGGAAATGAAAGGTTTGGACCTGCAAATTGGGGTCTTGGAATTATTTATGTTTAACATGGAGATTTGTTTTTGATGTAAGCCCCTTGGTTCCTCTTGTAGCAGTTTGTTAGCCAGTGGCTGCTCTGGTGAGAAGATGCATTTACATGTTTACATGTATAGACAGTGTTGTCTATCCTGCAAGTGGAAGGAGAATGCCTGTATTTGGATTGCAGGATACCACACAGCATTGAACCTCTCTAGCAGAATGATGCTTTTAAAAATACTGCAACCACTGGGGTCCAGCCTGCAGGTGCTCTGTCCCTGGGCTGATGGGGCTCAGCCCCACACGGGGACCTGGTTATAAACAGGCTTGTTCTTCCCACTGGCACCTCTCCTCTGCTCCCAAGTGTCAAAGCTGTCATCTCTACCATCCTTTCATCTTAGCTGTGCAGGATTAGGATTAGGCTCTGGCTCTGGTCCTGATCCCTCTCCATCCTTCAGATTAGAGAACAGCTCACTGCTGTACAGGAGCAGCTCAGGTGCCTTCCTTGCCTTTCTGCTGAAGCAGATCCTGCTACAGCTTTTCCTGTCGTTTACCTCCTCAATTTCCTTTTTGGCACCTGCTTTCACTTGGCTGATGAGCCAGACACCATCTCCCATCTGTTGCCCCCCAGCCCGTGTGTACTGCAGGCTCTACAGCATGTCCATGCCCTTCTGGTGCAGAGCCTCCTCCCTGCACTGGCCCTCAGGTGCAGCTCTCCGGCCTGAGTGCCACCTCCCTCTGCTTTTCAGTGGTCTCCACGCAGCCATACCAGCCCTGTTCGCCCTTCTCACTGCCTTGCTTCTGTCCTGCTCCCCACTGCCCTTCTCTTGTCTATCTGCCCGTGCCATTGTGCTGCTTCCCATTTCACACCACTGCTGTGCCCCTGCAGCACTGAAGCCTTCCCCTTGGCACCATCCTGTGCGCTTGTCCTTAAATTCTGGGGATGCACACAGAGCCTCTTGATGTGGTTGTATCGTGCTGCTGTAAACCCTTTGACTTGTGATCAGCCTTGTTCAGCACGCATTGGTCCACATCTGCAGATGCCCTGTGAGCTCCAGGCTGCCCGCACTCAGGTTAAACCTGCTTTTCCCCTGGTTTGAGCTGACATGCTCCAAAACGTTTTATGCCCTACAACTTCTGCAGTAAAAATGAGTCACTCTTATGTGTGCTAGGCTAGGGATGGGGAAAACAGGCTTTTGCAGTCTCTCAGGTGCAATGCAGTCTCTGTTGCTGTCTGTGCCATTCTAATTTATTCTTATTGATCTTTTGTTTGTGTACTTGCTTGGCAAATAAACTTGAAAATCCCCACTCACTGGCTAGCCAACAGTCAGTTCCAAGATGTTCAGCATGAGCTGCTTGGTTTGGAAATGGTATTTTTCTGCAGGGTACCACCTTATATGTGTGTGTTGTCATGTCGGAACAGTTTAAACAGATACTTTTTGCATTACAGGATGCAACACATTCATGGGGAGCAAGGAGCCATGTGGCTCAGTCGCAGCTTGGGGTTGGAGCTCGCGTCCTCACAACCTGCCAGTATCTCACAGTGCGTGTTTGAGAAATCTCCAGCAGATTTTCTATCACCACCCTTTTCTCTTTCCTTCCCTGCCTCTCTTCTCTCTCCCCTTTTGGCTAGGGCCTGCTAGAGCCAGCCCAACAGCCCTGAATGCCTCTGTGCCCTGGGACTTCCACAGAGCTGCTGAAGGTCTTCCAGCAGTCCTGGATTTAGTCCCCACTGCAGTAGCATGAGTGTTGCATGACCTGGACTCTAAACTAATTTGGGCACAAGAACCACCTGCAGGCTAATGCTCAAACCCCTTTGTCCTGGGAACCTGCTCATGTCATGCCTTTTGTGAGCCTCCTGGGTTCAATAAAGGGAAGGAGCAGCAGCTCCTGGCTGTGCTGGGCAGACACAGCTCTCCTCAGATCTTGCTTTTTTCTCCTTTAAGCCTATGCATGCAGTACCTGCCAGCATCAGCATGAGGGAAGAGCTGAGCAGGATCCCCAAATTAAACCACAGCAGTGCAAGGCTGAGGCTTTGCTCTGGAAGTTTGCAGAAGGCTGAAGCAAGCAGCAAGAGAGATGCTTTAAAAATATCTCACTGGAGGTGCATGGCACATCACTGAGCTGCTGTCATCTTCCTTCCTACTGGGATCAGTGTGCCCAGTCCAGCCACCATCTCTGGAGTTGGGCAGTATGATAACTCCTTGACTGCACACCCCCTTGTGCCTCTGGTTTTTGTGCTTCCATGCAGGGACTGGCATGTGTGCAGCTTGCTAAAGGAGTTTTAGTGTAAAATAACCTTTATTCCTGTTTGCTGAGGTATTTATTTACCCACTGTGAATATTCCTGTTAATTTGTTCCATGTTGCTGCAAGGTGTTATAGAGAAGCATTTAACAGAGGAGAAGGAGCAGCCCACAGGAGCCAGTAGCACTTGAAGCACTGATCAGAGATCTTTGTGCAGGTGCCCCTTTTAAATCTGCTGAAAATCAGATTCTGAGTAAAGTCTTCTGAATTGAAATAAAACACGTTTGCAGCTCTGTCCCTGGAACCAGAGAATCCCTCTCCTGCTGGGCAGAAGGAGGTACTGAGGAGTGAAACACCATGGTCACGCAAACCTAGATGCAATCCTCCAGCACCAGGGACCTGTGCAGGGCCGGGCGATGCTGCTTTCCTGCAAGGAAGCACACACAATCCCGAGTCCTTGGCTGCCTCACCACAGCCAGGGAGAGCCAGTTGCTTTCCAATTTATTTTTATCTTGTTGATCACCTGCTTTTTAATGTTCAGTGTTCTGTGGAGGAGGAGATTCTTCAACTGCAGGATTGATAGAAATTTAGGGGGTTTCAGTTGAACTTGGTAATCAAGTCTTGCAAATCACAGGCTCATGCTGACAGCCTGCAGCAGCCCAGTAATGTTAATGAAAACATTGCCATTCTAATTGTGGCTCCCTTCACATGTACACAGGAAGCAGCCCTCTATCATGTACAACCCTTGTGCATTGCCTGTACTTCAAAGACCCTGCCTGGTGGCACCAGCCAAGGTGTGACCCCCTGAGCATCCTTGTGCCTTGCTTTGCGGCACAGCTGGATGTGACCAGGAGCTGCCTGCTGAGCTGAGGCATGTGGATAAAGTGGGCTTGGCTGAGCAGGATTTAACAAGCCTGCTTTGAGCAGGAGCTCCAGAGCCTAACAAGGAGTAGCCTATGCAGATCAGGTGTCCCTGTGTTCGAGGTGGCTATGCCTGGCCCAACTGTTTGGTTGGCAGTGTGGTTCCTAGGACTTCCTGGGCTCAGTTGTTTTCTTACCATAAACACATTCAGTTTAATTTTATTTTTAGCCATTAAAAAACTACCCACTTTCCTGTAATCTGATTTCATTTTCTAGCTCCATTTTGGCTGCCAGGGTGACTGAAATGTGGCTTTGGAGAATTAGACTGGGATTCTCCTTCAATGCATAGATCCAGGCTTCTACTTGAAGAGGGGTGGCCTGTGCTGTCTGGTTGGAGAAATTCCCTGGTACAGAGTTGTCATTTCTTAAATGTACAGTATCCCAGGTGCAGGGGGCAATGGAAATCATCTGCTCTGGGCAAGACCTTTGCAGCAGGAGAGCAGCAGAGGGTGGCACCTTGGTGCATGGTGCAGGGAAAAGGGTTTTGGAACTGCCTGCTTGATGACAGCCAAGGGAGTGTGGGAGATGCAAGTGGCATGAGTCAAGCTGGAGCAGTGGAGACATCCCCACACACTGCTGCCCTCAAATGCCAGAGACTTTTACTCCACTGGCAGTTTGGTAGATGAATGAGGAAACCTGTGCTTCTGTGCAAAGTCCACTGAATGACTTCAAACCCATCTGTCAGTTTCTCCTGACCTGCTGGACTTTGTGCAGAGGCAAAGCAGGCTCTGTCCTGCTGGTGGCCATGTGCCAGAGACTGCAGTAGATTTGATGAAACAACAAATATGACTGAATGAGCAGAGCTGTGTTGGAGGGTGCAGGATTTGCCTTTCCCAGGCTGCTGGACCCTGCCCTGGCACAGGGCTGGTAGTAGGGAAGAAACTGGATGCAGCTAGTCTGTGAAGCTTGCATCTGTGATCTGCTGCAAATCCTCTTGGAGCTCTACATTTCCACACACACATTCGACTCCCAGTTTCAGGGTGCTGTGTGGTTATGTGGTATCTCCTCCCTGGCTGCTGGGAGTCGAAGCCCTGTTTCTTGAAGAGTGTTATCAGACCTCAGCTTGTTTGCAGACCTCCTTGTATCATCCCTCTAATGCTTTCTGGGATTCTCAAAATATCTTCAGCATAATAATCAGCATATGTAGAGTCTGATATTTGAGTAGAAGAGATCCCGTGCCTATCCTACCTCAATGGAAGACTTGGTGTACTATATCAGCCCATGTGAAAGTGCTCCAGGTCGTGGTATTCCTCTTTCAGGGGAGCAGGTACTTGCAGGTTTGCTGTGATAAATAACCCTCTTGATGCCTCTGTGTCTTCTGGCAGTGTCCTAGTGAGTACCAGACCCTGCTGGGGCTGAGAAAAAGATTTCTTCCCTGTGAGGGTGGTGAGGCCCTGGCACAGGTTGCCCAGAGAAGCTGTGGCTTCCCTATCCCTGGCAGTGTTCAAGGCCAGGTTAGAGCTTGGAGCAACCTGGTCTAGTGGAAGATGTCCCTGCCCATGGCAGGGGGTTGGAACCGGATAGTCTTTAAAGTCCCTTCCAACCCAAGCCAGTCTGTGATTCTATGGCTCTGGCATGGCTGTGGTTCTGTGGATCCACCAGAGAGGAGGATGCAGCAGGATTTGTGCTTTCACCAGACAGCATCAACAAGCAAGCAAACCAGAAGTGCAGAGGAAGGGCTGCTGACTCTCCTTGCATGGGAAAAGGATCAATACTTGCACAAAGAAAACTGGAAAAATACTTAAGCTGTAGTAGAGTTAGGCTTCTTACAGAGGTTAGGTGTCTGAGCTGGGCAGTGGGGGGGAGGCAGCAGGTTGCACAACACAGGGTTCAGTTCTCACCAGCTTGCAGCAGGCTGCTGCTGCATGGGGTGCTGGGAGCTAGGCCGGAGGTGCAGGATGAGGCTGGGGTTTGTCTTATCCTTGTGCACATGGCATTCCAGCAGCAAATACTGGCTTCAGAGGCAGCCATACTCAGTCCCTCAAAGAGAGCTGCCTTTGTAGCTGAGTGATTTAGGAGACTGAGGATCAGGCTGGGATTTGGGGGGTGACAAGCCAGGCACAGGGGTTTCTTCCTCCCCTCCTGTTTGTGATTTTCTTAAGAGGGATGCAGGAATCAGCTAAGCAGTCATCGGCCTGGCTGCAGGCCTACACTAGGGAGGAGAGGACCAGCCTGGTGCTCCCCGGGGCAGCGCACCCATTTGGCTGCAGAGCCCTTGGTTTGATGATGATGGTGAGGAAGTGAGATGGCAACATTTCCATGCTGTTAGACTGTATTTTGCTAGCACTTTTTGTTGATGCTTTTAGATGCCTCCAGTTCAGTCCATGCTGTGGTGGTGTAAGGCTGCGTACGCTCCTTGAAGCACCATGGCATGAAATGGAGGCTCCTAGAAGCAAGATGGAAGGTACAGACCATGAAGAACCCGCTCCCTTCCTCTTGTGCTGCTCTTGGATGGTGGGGAGAGAACTGGTGGAAGCCTGTACTGGGAAATGCTGTTGGAGGAGATGATGGACAGCAGGAGCAGTGTGTGTCCTGGCAGTGCTGGTGCTCCCATCGCAGGGATGTATCCTTCACCACAGGCTTTTCCATTTGTGTGCTACAGAAATGGATTGAAGAGCTGTTAGCACTGCTCAGAAATGATCATGGTTTTCAGTTACAGCAGCATTCACGGCTTGTGTTTCTGTGTCTCCTTGCACCACAGAAAAGCAGGGTCCTGAGCGGAAGAGGATTAAAAAGGAGCCTGCTACCAGAAAGCCTGGCTTGCTCTTCAGAATGGGCCTTTCGGGGATCCGGGCAGGATACCCGCTCTCTGAGCGCCAGCAAGTCGCTCTCCTTATGCAGATGACAGCAGAAGAGTCTGCAAACAGCCCAGGTGAGGTCTAGAGGGTAGTTTTGCTCAGAGTGGTTCAGGAAGCTCCTCGAAGTCAGCAGGGATAAGCTGCACCCTCCCAGCAGCTCATCCCTGATGATGCTTCATGGGATCTCCTTGCTCTCAGTGCTGCAGGTGGGATGCTGGAGTGGGGCAACGGGACACCTGCTCCTACTCCAGACACTGCTGGGGGTTCACAGATGGCTGCGGCTGCCCTTCCTTCTTCCAGCATAAGGCAGTAGCAGATGTCCCACGGGCCAAATCCAGGCCACCACTGAGCCTGCCCTGGCTGCCTAACTACAGCTTCAGTTCCATGGGAGCCTCCTCCATGTCAGAGCTTCAGGTTTTCCACTGGCTCTCAGGCTAACTCAGTAAAAGAACATTGTGAATAAAGTTAAAATATCTTCCTCTGTGGGTTTTTTAAGGTTTCTTCTTGTGGAGAGAGATGAGACGTGTAACCACTGCAACTGCAACTTGAGATGTGGAGGTGCTGGAATGTGTTTACCATGGATTTTGTATTTTAGTCATTTTTATCTGTTGCATACATGATCCCCCAGGGTTTTTAGAGACACTGTGCTGTCTGCATGTGCACATCTTCACCCTACACACAGATGTTGCAGCTTTTAACCACATATTTTGTTTCTTCTTAATACCAATCTAGCTGCTTATATTGCTGTTACTTGGTGGGAGGGAGGCTAAAAAACTGTGTAGTCTTCAGAGCATTCAGATGTTTTCCCAGGAAATGTGTAGTCTCCTCCCAAGGCTGTCAGACCTTGTGTAAAAGGCCACTTCTCTTAGGAAATGAGGTTTTAGGGTAAGGAGCTGCATTATCTACTTCCAAATACTGGTATTGCCTACAGTCTTTTAAAAGACTGCACTTCTCTCCAGTGGGCTTTGGCAACCTGAAATTAATATCTGCATTATGCACACACAGGCTTTCACACAGAGATGCAGTTGCCTCTCGGTGCCTTGTGGTGAGCGTTCTGGGAAGAGGCAAGGTGAAACGCGTCGCAAGAGCTCCCTCTAAGGGTTTCTTAGGCTTCCTTTGAATTGCGGTTCTTCACTCTCTTTCCTCCATGCAGTTGGCACAACACCAAAGCATCCCTCTCAGTCTACAGTTTGTCAGAAGGGAACTCCTAACTCCGCCTCCAAAACCAAAGACAAAGTAAATAAGAGAAACGAGCGAGGAGAGACTCGGCTGCATCGAGCTGCCATCCGAGGAGATGCCCGGCGCATCAAGGAGCTCATCATTGAGGGTGCAGATGTCAATGTGAAAGACTTTGCAGGTAACCAGCCTGCTAGCAGCACTGGGGGAACAGCCAAACCTTTTCCCACATGGTTGGATGTTCCACTTCCAAGAATGGCTTCCACCAGAGAAAGCAGTTTCTTTATAACATGGGTTTGTGACTTGTAAAGAGGGGCTGAAGCAAAAATTGTTTTGCCTTTTGGGGAGGAGAAAGTCTTGATGTCCTTTAAAAACAAAGGCGGTGTTCAAGGTGGGGTTGGACATAGCCTTGGCTGGCATGGTTTAGTGGGAGGTGTCCCTGCCCATGGCAGGGGGGTTGGAACTAGATGATCTTCAGGTCCTTTCCAACCCTAACTATTCTGTGATTCTATGATTCTAAACAAAACAATAAAACCCTACTTCAAGTTTCTCAAAATAATAAATCCCTGAAAAGCATCAGTTCCCTTGTTGGAGTTTGGGAGCTGAATTCCCAGGCTGTCCTGTCACTCTGAACATGGTCCTGCTCAGGGCAGTGATGCTGGGCGGGGCTTGATCATAGTAATCCCTGGGGCTACTGTGGTTCCATGCTCTGAAACTGTGACTGGCACTCTCTGCAGGGGTGTCTTCTTGGAAGTCTGGAGGGGAATTCACAAAGGAAGGTGGTCTGGTTTAGCTCTTTTTTTACTTAAAATATAACAGTTGATGTGCACAAAAGTATTGAAAAGGGGGGTTTAAAAAATCATTGCTCCAGAGTTGACTGGCTGATGCCTACAGCTTTTGGGGGTTGTTTTTAAGTACCAAACATTGGGGTCAGGTTCCCAGCTGCACCAGCCCAGCATCTGAGTTAGAGGAGACATTGACTGTCCTGAGACTCAGTTCAGGGGTCTCACCACCTCCTCCTCCTCAGAGAGGCTGCCAAGCTCCTGCTTCTGGTGGTGGAAATGGAGAAAGGAGTCTGGGATGGGAACAGCCCTGAGTCCTGTGGCAAGAAGGCAGATGTGAGGCGATGAGCAGTGCTATTGGTGAACACCTGTGCCAGTGATGGGGCTGAATTAGCATGAGGTGGCCCTTCCAGCACGTCTGAAAGCTTCACTTTTCTCTTTGCTATTCTCTTCTGTCGTGGTTTAAGCCCAGTCAGCCACGCAGTTTTCTCACTCACTCACTCCCCCCTCTTTCTTCCCCCAGTCCCAGGGGGATGGGGAGGAGAATCGAAAGAATGCAACTCCCACAGGTTGAGATAAGAACAGTTTAGTAACTAAGGTATAACACAAATCACTACTGCTACCACCAATAATAATAATGACAAGGCAAATACAAGGAAAGAATACAATCGCTCACCACCAATCCCCAGCCTGACCAAGCAGTGCACACCCCCACCCTTCCGGGTCTCTGCTCTCCATTTTTACATCCTGGGCATGATGTGCTGTGGTATGGAATACCTCTTTGGCTTGTTTGGGTCAGGTGTCCTGTCTCTGCTTCCTCTCGGCTTCCCCTCCTTCCTGGCAGAGCATGAGACTCAGCAAGTCCTTGGTCAGACCAAAACATTACCAAGCAGTAACTGAAAACACTGGTGTTATCAGCGCAGTTCCCAGGCCCAAAATCAAAAACACAGCACTGCACCAGCTACCAAGAAGGAGAAAAATGACTGCTGCTGCTGAACCCAGGACAACACTATTTTTGGGCTTTTGATCTGTATGTTCCTCTGCCTGTATGATTAATATCAGTACTAGACTGAAGTATCACTTGTGATTAATTCTGGTCACAGGTGCCCCTTCTTAATGTTCAAAGTGAAGGTAATGGAACGAGCTCCCATGATGCAAAATACTGAAGGAGCCACACACATTTGCTGGGAAACTTCAAAACGGTTTCTGCTTAAAAATTGTTTGAACATGATAAAATATTTCATTCTGTGTTCCTTGGATGTTTGCTTGAGAACTAGAGCCACTGTTACTGTGGAGACCTGCTGTTTGGTTTCTCGTCGAGCCAGGGGCCTGTTTCACAGTGGCAACAGCTACTTGCTTTGGAGAGCACACAAAATATTTGTGAGGTCTGTGTGGGGGATGTTTCAGAGAAATGTCTGCAGCTCAGAGCTCATTCTGATCTGGGCAGCAGTGTTGTCCTTATGGAAAAGTTGGAAGGAGAAAGGATTTGAGGCCTGACTTCTACTCAGCATCAGCAATTCTCTGAATTTCCTACATAAAATATTTCCCAGGGCTGTGTCCATTTTGGCAGGTGATCTGTCTGTAGTACATTGCATGACCAGAGGGAAAAGCAGGATTGATTCAACTACCAGCTGGTTGGAGTAACAAGGCAGAGCTGCAGTTTTCTTCCTGCTGTACCATGGGGAGCTGGGCAAATGGTGCCATTGTGTTGGCCATCAGAGCAACAGTCACCTTGACAGACTGGCACCTGCAACCTTCTCCAGGAAGATGATGTCTGTGTTCTGAGTGTCCCTTTGCTTGCAGGCTGGACAGCATTGCATGAGGCATGCAACCGGGGTTATTACGATGTTGCAAAGCAGTTACTTGCTGCGGGTGCCGAAGTCAACACAAAGGGGTTGGATGACGACACCCCGCTGCACGATGCAGCCAACAATGGACACTTCAAGGTTGGTTTTTGCTAGATTTCATAGTTGTGTTTACAATGACGTGTTTTTTTTTTCTTTTAACTTGTGCTTCAAGCAGCCAACTGTGCAAATATAGAGGTTCTGGTTATTTTAAGTGTTCAAGGCCAGGTTGGATGGGGCTTTGAGCAGCCTGGTCTAGTGGAAGGTGTCCCTGCCCATGGCAGGGGTTGGAACTAGATGATCTCTAAGGTCCCTTCCAACCAAAACCAGTCTGTGATTTTATTATCATTTGCTGCTGATAGTCATGTAAGGAGCAGGAATTTTCCTGCCTCAGTTCTGTTGAGTATTTTATTTGGTGTTCCCCTATTGCAGGGGATAATACATTCTTTTTCAGGAGCTGGGAAGGGAGCGTGGCTTTGTGTCTTGTTCTTTTCCCTTATTTCCTGCTCAAGTAAGTTCATCTTGCTGATTTTTGACTCCTTATTGAAGACTTAGTACCATAAGGTATGACCTGAGGACAGACTGCTTGAGGACATCCCCCTTTTAGTTCTGTATGAAAGTAGTATGTGGAACTGAAATGTCATGAGCGTTTTCAAGTCTCAATTTCTGTTTTCAGGTGGTGAAATTGTTGTTACATTATGGAGGGGATCCTCATCAAAGCAACAGGAAGGGTGAGACACCTTTAAAAGTAGCCAATTCTCCCACCATGGTGAATCTGCTCCTGGGAAAGACCACATACCTCTCTAGCGAAGAGAGCTCGACAGGTGAGATTGACCTTTATGTGAACATGGGAGTGATGGTTGTGGCCTGCAGCTGTCTGTTAATACAGAGACGTTAAGAGGATGGTGAAGTTAGACTCATGTCAGAATATCTGCACACTGCTGCCACGGTCAGGAGTCCATCTGTAGCTGTAACCCAAATTCAGACAACATAACCACCCACTTTAGCTCCGGGACCTCTAGCTGTTTGCCCTGGAAGCCTACATTGAGATCACTTTCCTGGTGCAATCAAAATGTAGGACTGGAAGACAATTCCAGGTAAATGGATGACTTACCTTTAAAACATGGGTACCAGTCCAGCTTGTGCATAGAGAGGAGGAGATTTCCATGCATGTCATGTGTCCCCATCCCTCCCTTGCTGGAGGGCACGGCGCTCCATACCAGTGCTGGTGTTTCATGCTGTGCTCCTGGGCACTCCCTCAGCAGAGCACCCTGCCCAGTCCCATGAGTGCCAACATTGTGGCTGTGCCAGGTGGGGAACACTGCAGGTTTTACTTGGTGCTAATTAGAATTTCCAGTCTCATGGGAAGTCTTGACCTACCGTTTGTGCAGTCATAACCCTGTTAAAAAGTTCTTTTCTTCATACACCCAGGATGTTGTTTTGAGGAACACCCCATGCAGGTTTGAGACTGGATAGCTATTTGTTTCTAAAAGATCACCCAACCTGGCATTTCAAACTATCAGCTGCAAACTTAGTGTTGTGGTTTCAGCCCAGCCAGCAACCCAGAACCATGCAACTGCTTGCTCACTCCCCCCCCCTTCCTCCCCCCATTCCCAGAGGGATGGGGAGGAGAATTGAAAGAATGTAACTCCCACGAGTTGAGATAAGAACAGTCCAGTAACTAAGGTATAACACAAAACCACTACTGCTGCCACCAATAATAATAATGATAAGGGAAATAACAAGGGAAGAGAATACAACCGCTCACCACCCGCCAACCCACACCCAGCCCGACCCGAGCATTGATCTAGCCCTTCTGAGTAACTGCCCCCAGTTTATATACTGGGCATGACGTGCTGTGGTATGGAATAGCCCTTCAGTTAGTTTGGGCCAGGTGTCCTGTCTCTGCTTCCTCCTGGCTTCCCCTCCTCCCTGGCAGATCATGAGACTCAGAAAGTCCTTGGTCAGAGAAAACATGAGTGAGCAACAACTAAAAACATCGGTGTTATCAGCGTTGTTCCCAGGCTGAAAGTCAAAAACAGAGCACTGCACCAGCTACTAAGACTGAGAAAAATGCCTGCTACTGCTGAACCCAGGACAGTTTCCACCCCTTATTCCATGCCATTCACGTCATGCTCAGATCCTACATTTTTCAATATACCATCACTCTTGTCTTATATATATATACAATCACACACACACAAAGAGAGAGATATCATTCCTTAGTGCATGGACAAATCCCTATAAAGCTGTTGAGCTCATCTGGTCTATATCAGACTCCATCTCTTGTAACAGACTTTCAGAGCAGGAGAGGCTGTGTTCAGAGTTGGATTGTTGCCTGCTGATGACACCACAGAACTTGTCTGGTCAATGCTGAGCTCTCTGGTTTCCTCGAAGTTCATTCTTTGTTGGGATGATGGTCGGACGGAAGTCAGGACCAGTCGCTGATGACCTGAAGACATCTAGCTGATGGGCTATAAAAGTGCTACATAGCAGGCAATAGCTTACAATTGAGTTCATTGGCTGTTTTCCCCTAAAATCAAATCCCCTTAAGGTATGCATCAGACTTCCCCATCTTCCTGCATTACCCACCAAGTATATCCGGGTCCCCGAGCAAAAGCAATCCCACGAGTGGGTTTGCCTGTACCTGAAGCAGGAATAACCCAGACTATCTTCCCCAGAAAATTATTTATGTGCACACAACAGGAACTTTATCCCCCTCTGCAGTATGTAAAAGTTCTGACTGGGCTGGAGCAGCCCTGTTGGCAGATCCTCTGGTGTTGACCAACCAGGTGGCTTTTGGTAAATGTGTGTCCCAATGTTAGAAAGTCCCACCACCCATTGCTCTCAGTGTAGTTTTTAACAGCCCATTGTACTGTTCGATTTTCCCAGGGGCTGGTGCATGGTAGGGGATGTGATATACCCACTCAATGCCATGCTCTTTGGCCCAAGTGTCTATCAGGTTGTTCCGGAAATGGGTCCCATTGTCTGGCTCAGTTCTCTCTGGGGTGCCGTGTCACCACAAAATCTGTTTCTCAAGGCCCAGGATCGTGTTCCGAGCAGTGGTGTGGGGCACAGCATATGTTTCCAGCCATCCTGTGGTTGCTTCCACCATGGTAAGCACATGGCGCTTGCCTTGGAGGGTTGGTGGGAGTGTGATATAGTCAATCTGCCAGGCCTGTCCATATTTATACTTCAGCCATCGTCCTCCATACCAAAGAGGCTTTAGCCATTTAGCTTGCTTAATTGCAGCACATGTTTCACAATCATGAATAACCTGGGCAGTAGTGTCCATTGCTAAGTCCACCTCTCGATCACGATCCCATCTGTATGTTGCATCTCTGCCCTGATGGCCTGAAGTGTCATGGGCCCAACAGGGCAAAAATAGTTCACCCTTATGTTGCCAATCTAAGTCCCTCTGAGCCACTTCAATCTTAGCAGCTTTATCCACTTGTTGGTTGTTTTGGTGTTGCTCAGTGGCCCGACTCCTGGGTACATGAGCATCTACATGGCGTACTTTCACCTCTAGGTTCTGCACCCGGGCAGCGATATCTTGCCCCAGTGCAGCAGCCCAGATGGGTTTACCTCTGTGTTGCGTCTTGCTCTGCTTCCATTGCTGCAACCACCCTCACAGGGCATTTGCCACCATCCATGTGTTGGTATAGAGATAAAGTACTGGCCACTTTTCTCGTTCAACAATGTCCAAGGCCAGCTGGATGGCTTTCACCTCTGCAAACTGGCTAGATTCACCCTCTCCTTCAGCAGTTAGTGCTACTTGTCATTGGGGACTCCATACAGCTGCCTTCCATCTCCAATGCTTTCCAATAATATGATAGGACCCATCAATAAACAAGGCATATTGCTTTTCTCTTCTTGAAAGTTCCTTATCTGGTGGGGCCTTTTCAGCACGCATCACCTCCTCCTCTGGTGACATTCCAGAATCTTTGCCCTCTGGCCAGTCCATGATGACTTCTAGAATTCCTGGATGACTGGGATTTCCTATTCGACCTTATTGTGTGATTAGTGCAGCCCACTTGCTCCATGTAGCATCATTTGCATGATGGGTAGATGAGACCCTGCCTTTGAACATCCAGCCCATCACGGGCAACCGGGGTGCCAGGAGGTGCTGTGCTTCAGTGCCAATCACTTCTGAAGCAGCTCGAACCCCTTCATAGGCTGCCAGTATCTCTTTTTTAGTTGGGGTATGGCTGGCCTCAGATCCTCTGTATCCCCTACTCCAAAAGCCGAGGGGTCGACCTGGAGTCTCCCGTGGATCTTTCTGCCAGAGGCTCCAGGTAGGACCATTCTCCCCGGCTGCGGTGTACAGTTCATGTGGCCCAGTCCAGACTCGTCCAAGCCTACTGCATGAACTATCTATCACTCGTTTAATTTGCTCAAAGGCTTGTTGTTGCTCAGGGCCCCTTTTAAAATCATTCTTCTTCTGGGTCACATGATAGAGAGGGCTTATAATCAAACTGTAATTTGGGATGTCCATTCTGCAGAACCCCACAGCACCTAAGAAAGCTTGTCTTTGTTATTAATTGGTTGAGACATTGCTGTTATCTTGTTGATCACATCTGCAGGGATCTGTCAACATCCATCTTGCTATTTTATTCCCCAAATTTGAATCTCCTGTGCAGGTCCCTTGACCTTACTCCATTTTATGGCAAAACAGGCTTTCAGAAGGATTTGGATTATTTTCCTCCCTTTCTCAAAAGCTTCTTCACTGTATCACCCCACACGGTAATGTCATCAATGTACTGCAGGTGTTTTGGAGCTTGCCCCTGTTCCAGTGCAGTCTGGATCAGTCCATGGCAGATGGTAGGGCTGTGTTTCCACCCCTGGGGCAGTCGGTTCCAAGTGTACTGGATGCCCCTCCAATTAAAAGAAAACTGTGGCCTGAACTCTGCTGCCAAAGGAATTGAGAACAATGCATTGGCAGTGTCAGTTGTGGCATACCACTTGGCTGCCTTTGACTCCCGTTCATATTGAAGTTCTAGCACGTATGGTACGGCAGCGCTCAATGGTGGTGTGACTTCATTCAGGCCACAATAGTCTACTGTTAGTCTTCACTCTCCATTAGACTTTCGCACTGTCTCTGTGGGGCTGTTAAAGGGTGAGTTGGTCCCAGTGATCACTCCTTGGCTCTCCAGTCTAGGGATCAGCTTATGGATGGGAATCAGGGAGTCTCGGTTGGCGTGATATTGCCGCCGGTGCACTGTTGTAGTCGCGATTGGCACTTGTTGTTCTTCGACCTTCAGCAACCGCACAACAGAAGGATCCTCTGAGAGACCAGGCAAGGTGGACAGCTGCTCAATTTCCTCTGTCTCCAAAGCAGCAATACCAAAAGCCCATCGGTACCCTTTTGGGTCTTTGAAGTACCCTCTCCTGAGGTAGTCTATGCCAAGGATGCATGGAGCCTCTGGACCAGTCACAATGGGGTGTTTTTGCCATTCCCTCCCAGTCAGGCTGATTTCAGCCTCCAGTACAGTCAACTCTTGGGATCCTCCTGTCACTCCAGAAATATAAACGGGTTCCACCCCTCGACAGCTGGATGGCATCAGGGTAGACTGTGTACCAGTATCTACTAGAGCCTTATACTTCTGTGGGACTGATGCGCCAGGCCATCTGATCCACACAGTCCAGTAAATCCAGTAAATTGTTTTCTAACTCTCAGAGTTGACGAATCATTGCATCCACTGTTGGTGGTGCTGCATCATTCCAGGTTACTGCTGCCAATGAATGGACATATGATGATGGTGCATTCCATGTAAATTTCTGCCACATGGGTCGTGTACATTTGACTTCATCTGGATCTACGGGTGCATTCCCGTCATCCAGCCTGTGATAGGTCATCTCTAGAATGACTGATTCCCTCAGAGACTGAATGCCTTTCTCTGTCGTAGTCCTGTTGGCTGAACGACTCCTAATATTGTCCTTGTATGGAATCCTTTCCTTCACAGCTGCCAAGAGCCACCTCCAAAGGCTGCGGGGCCATTTCTCCTTTGCAATTGCTTTGTCAAATCCCCCTTCCCTAGCAAATGATCCCAGCTGCTTAGCTTCCCTACCTTCTAGTTTACTACGGTCGGCCCCATTGTCCCAGCATCAGAGCAACCAGGTGAGGATGTGCTTCCCCTGGTTGACGGGTAAAATCTTTTCACATATTCCATAGCTCAGTTGAGCTCTGGGGTCGAGAAGTCACCTCTTCTTCTTCCTCTTCCTCTGATTCACGTAATATTAACTCCTGATCAGATGCTGTCCCGGGTAGTAAGTGCATTGTTTCTTCATCTTTCTTCATCTTTTTTGCCTCTTTTTTGCTTTTCTCCTTGCCTACAGGGGCAACCGATATTGGCACGAATTTGTCCCCTGGTTTAGCTGCAGTGATTATCACTGTGGTTGGAGTGGCTGCAGTATCTGTTGTCAGGGTTTGGGTAGCTGCTATATTTGTCGCTGGGGTTGGTTTAGCTACTGTATTTAGAGTTGGAGTGGCTGTGTTGTCTGTTGCTTTGCAGTCAAATCCAGAGACATTTTTTTCCTTTGTAGGTGCTGGATAGTGTTGAACAGGGCTCTGTAAGCATAGGCCATGCCCCTGCATGTTGCCATGATTTGTCCCTCTCTGGTATGACCAGGATGACAACACACCTCATTTAAATGTTTTACTAGTTTTTCCAGGTTTTGCACTCGTTCAGTGCTGAAGTTTCAATGCACTGGAGGGGCCCACTGGCCTAGATACTTGCCCATACTATCCCACACACCCTGCCACTCATTACTGTCCAGCCTCAGGGAAAATCTCTTGGTCTTCCTATACTGTCGTCTAAACCTAGACAAGAACCAAATCTGACACTGCTTAAATTTCGAGATCAGAAGATGCAGGGATGTTGTCCGGGAAGCTAGGGACCAGGTTAGGAAAGCTAAGGCCCGCTTAGAATTAAACTTGGCTAGGGATGATAAGGATAACAGGAAGGGATTCTATAGGTGCATTGCAAGTATAAGGCAGGCTAGGGACAATGTGGGCCCTCTCCAGAAGCTATTGGGAGAACTGGCTACCCTGGATTTAGAGAAGGCTGAGGTTCTTAATGACTTCTTTGCCTCAGTCTTCACTGCCAAATGCTCTGTCCACACCACACCACCCAAGTCTTGGAAAGCAGACGCAAGGACAGTGTGAATGAATGAAGACTTTGGGCCCACTGTAGGAGAGGATCTGGTTCGAAACCATCTTAAGAACCTGAACATACACAAGTCCATGGGACCTGATGAAATCCATCTGCGGGTCCTGAAGGAGCTGGCAAATGAAGTTGCTAAGCCACTGTCCATCATATTTGAAAAATCATGGCAGTCAGGTGAAGTTCCCGATGACTGGAAAAAGGGAAATATAACCCCCATTTTCAAGAAGAGGAAAATGGATGACCCAGGGAACTACAGACCAGTCAGTCTCACCTCTGTGCCTGGCAAAATCTTGGAGCAGATTCTCCTGGAAGGCATGCTTAGGCACATGAAAACCAACAAGGTGCTTGGTGACAGCCAGCATGGCTTCACTAAGGGGAAATCCTGCCTGACCAATCTGGTGGCCTTCTATGATGGGGCTATGGAACTGATGGACAGGGGTAGAGCAGTTGATGTCATCTACCTGGACTTGTGCAAAGTGTTTGACACTGTCCCGCATGACATCCTTGTCTCTAAGTTGGAGAGACATCAATTTGATAGGTGGACCACTCGGTGGATAAAGAACTGGCTGGATGGCCGCACGCAAAGAGTAGTACTCAATGGCTCAATGTCCATCTGGAGACCAGTAACGAGTGGTGTCCCTCAGGGATCGGTGTTGGGCCTGGTCTTGTTCAACATCTTTGTGAGTGACATGGACAGTGGGATTGAGCGTGCCCTCAGCAAGTTTGCCGATGACACCAAGCTGTGTGGTTTGGTTGATACGTTGGAGGGAAGGAATGCCATCCAGAGGGACCTAGACACACTTGTGAGGTGGGCTGATGCCAACCTGATGAAGTTTAACCATGACAAGTGCGAGGTCCTACACCTGGGTGGGAGTAATCCCAGACACAGGTACAGGTTGGGCAGGGAAGAGATTCAGAACAGCCCTGCGGAGAAGGACTTGGGGGTGTTGGTCGATGAAAAAATGAACATGAGCCAGGTTCAGTGTGCGCTCACAGCCCAGAAAGCCAACCATATCCTGGGCTACATTAAAAGGAGTGTGACCAGCAGGTCGAGGGAGGTGATCCTGCCCCTTTACTCTGCTCTCGTGAGACCTCACTTGGTGTATTGTGTGCAGTTCTGGTGTCCTCAACATAAAAAGGACATGGAACTGTTAGAACAAGTCCAGAGGAGGGCCACAAGGACGTTCAGGGGACTGGAGCACCTCCCATATGAAGATAGGATGAGAAAGTTGGGGCTGTTCAGCCTGGAGAAGAGAAGGCTGTGTGGAGACCTCATAGCAGCCTTCCAGTATCTGAAGGAGGTCTGTAAGGATGCTGAGGAGGGACTCTTCATTAGGGACTGTAGTGACAGGACAAGGGGTAACGGGTTCAAACTTAAGCTGGGGAAGTTTAGATTGGATATGAGGAAGAAATTCTTTACTATAAGGGTGGTGAGGCACTGGAATTGGTTGCCCAGGGAAGTTGTGAATGCTCCATCCCTGGCGGTGTTCAAGGCCATGTTGGACAGAGCCTTGGATGGCATGGTTTAGTGTGAGGTGTCCCTGCCCATGGCAGGGGTGTTGGAACTAGATGATCTTAAGGTCCTTTCCAACCCTAACTATTCTATGATTCTATGATTCTATGAAATGGTTGTGGATAAAACGCACTCTGTATGTGTGCCAACATAGTGATCCTCATCACAATCAGCAGGCAGGTTTTAGGGATACCCAAAGGCCATTCAAAACCTTCAGAACTCTCAAATGATGCTGGAAGTAGTCTGGTGGGGGGGCTGGGAAGGTAAGGGAATATCTCCTTCATAGGTTGACCACCCAAGGAGGGGACAAAAGATGTGTAATTGCTAATCACTTCTATTATATACCTCCCAAAGTATAGAGTTGGTGACCACACTGGGAACTCAAGTCAGATCAGTTTCATGATCAATGAGTCTATGGTAGTATAAGTCATTGCCATAATGTACAGTGAAACAAGAGCCTTCGCCCTGGCCCCCCAGCTTACAAACACTAAAACAGCAAATACAGGCTGTAAGTAGGGTACGACATGCTGAAATTCTAAGATCAAGAGCAACAACTTTGAGAGCCAATAAATCAGCATTGTGATGAGTGGCTATTAATCCAAAACAATGAATGCTTATCACAAATATGATTAGACACACTCTGGTCAGATCTGTCGTTATCTCAACCTTTCATGCCCCATGTTGGGCGCCACAAGCAACTTTTGTGGTTTAAGCCCAGCCGGCCATCCAGAACCACATAGCCGCTCACTCCCCCCCACCTCTTCCTCTCCCTGCTCCCGGAGGCATGGGGAGGAGAATCAAAAGAATGTAACCCCCACGGGTTGAGATAAGAACAGTCCAGTAACTAAGGTATAACACAAACCCACTACTGCTACCACCAATAATAATAATGATAAGGAAAATAACAAGGGAAGAGAATACAACTGCTCACCACCCGCCAACCGATGCCCAGCCCAACCCAAGCAGTGATCTAACCCTTCTGGGTAACTGCCCCCAGTTTATATACTGGGCATGATGTGCTGTGATATGGAATACCCCTTTGGCTAGTTTGGGTCAGGTGTCCTGTCTCTGCTTCCTCCTGGCTTCCCCTCCTCCCTGGCAGAGCATGAGACTCAGAAAGTCCTTGGTCAGAGTTAACATTACTTAGCAAGAACTAAAAACTGATGTTATCAGCATTGTTCCCAGGCTGAAAGTCAAAAACAGGGCACTGCACCAGCTACTAAGAAGGGGAAAAAATGACTGCTACTGCTGAACCCAGGACATTTAGCAAAGGCTGGGTAAGGCAGAGGTGCATCAGGGTCGTTCTCTGGGATCATGTCTGCAGCAGACTGATGATGTTCCCTCCCCAGAGCCCCTCACAGCCCTCAACGTGTTGTTCTTCTCTGTTTGCAGAGACTTCAGAAGAGGAGGATGCCCCTTCCTTTGCTCCCTCCAGTTCTGTTGATGGCAATAACACAGACTCAGAGTTTGAGAAGGGTTTGAAGCACAAGCCCAAGGCCCAGGAACCCCCCAAAACCATCACCCCAGTGAAGGATGAATATGAATTTGATGAGGACGATGAGCAGGACCGGGTCCCTCCAGTCGATGACAAACATTTGCTGAAAAAAGAGTACAGAAAAGAGACTAAAGCAAACAGTTTCATTTCCATACCCAAAATGGAATTGAAAACCTATACTAAAAATAACACAATTACACCAAAGAAAGCTGCCCACCGCATCCTGTCGGATAGCTCGGATGAGGAGGAGACTAGTGTTGCTGTGGGGACAGGGGAGAAACTGCGACTTTCAACCCACTCAATACTGCCCAGCAGCAAGATTCGGGAGCCCGCCAGCACAAAGCCACAGAAGGAGAAAAGCAAAGTAAAAAAGAAGCGGAAGAAGGAAACAAAAAGCAAAGAGGTTCGGTTTGGCAAAAAAAATGAGAAGTTTTGTTCCTCTGAATCAGAGAGTGGAAACGTGGAGAGTGAGGATGATAGAGACTCTCTTCAGAGCTCTAGCTGTGTAAAGGACTCCATGCTAGTGCTAAAGGAATCCTCCTTGTTTAACTCTCTGTCTGCCTCATCAACCTCTTCTCCTGGGAGTTTAGCATCCCAGAAACATAATGCTAATCTTACAGAACAGCACTCCAAGCACTGGAGGATGGACAATTGGAAAACCATATCTTCTCCAGCTTGGTCAGATGTCAGTTCCTTATCGGACTCTACCAGGACAAGACTGACGAGCGAGTCAGACTACTCGTCCGAGGACTCAAGCTTAGAGTCACTAAAGACAGTCAGGAAGAAAACAGAGCACAAAAAGAAAAACACCATACACAACACTGTTTCTGAGAAAAAAAATTCATTCCATAGCAATGTGGATGGAGCAATTCCAAAGCTGGACAAGGAGGGGAAGGTTGTTAAAAAGCATAAAACAAAGCATAAACATAAACCCAAGGAGAAGGGTCAGTGTCCCATCAGCCAAGACATTAAGATAATCAAGAAGTTTTCTTTTGAGTTTGAGGACTCTAAACAAAAGCCTGAGAAAGGCTTGATAGTAGAGACAGAAGATCCAGTCGAAAACAAATTTAAAATGTTGAAGCATGAGCGAGAACACAGTAAGAGGGAGGAAAAGCTCCCCAAAGGTAAAGCGGAGGAGAAAGAATGGTTGTTTAAAGATGATACTGGAAAATCCTCAAAAGAGGAGAAATCATTAAGAAAAGTTAAAGACATGAGCAAATCCTTCAGAGAAGGATTAAGTAAATCAGAAAAAGAGAAACCTGTAAAGGAGAAGTCTCCCAAGGAGGAGAAACTGAGAACACACAAGGAGGAGAGAAAGAAAAAGTCAAAGGACAAGCTGTCAAAATCTGAAAAGAAGAATGAGCTAAAGGAGGAGAAGGTTTCTAAACTAGAGAAAGAAAAATCCTTCAAAGAAGAGAAAGAAAAATGCAAAAAAGAAAAACTTTGCAGGGATGAATCTGGGTTTGATGAGTTTAGTAACAAAACCCAATTTCCTGATAGTGAGGACACCAAGTTCAGCCTTTCAGATGATCAGCAAGAGAGGTGGTTTTCAGACTTGTCTTCTGATTCATCCTTCGACTTCAAAGGTGAAGATAGCTGGGATTCTCTAGTAACAGATTTCAGGGAGATTAAAAATGACACCATGGCAAAACTAATCATAGAACCCGTAAAAGAGGAAATTAAAGACAAGAAAAAGGAAAATAAAACAAAAGATAAGAAGGAATACAACGAGAAACGTAATGAAAAGGACACTTTCTTAAAGAAGAAAGAGAGAGACTATGTGGACAAAAGCTCCGAGAAAAGAAAGGAACAAACAGACAGACACAAAGTTACTCCTAGTTATTTGCCTGAGAAGGATAAGAAGAGGAAGGATTCTGTGGAGAGTGTCAAGGAGAGGAAAGAAAAAGATATAGGTGAAACCACCAAAGACAGAAAAGATTCATCTGAGGGCTCTAAAGATCGAAAAGACACCAAAACAAAGCAGGAGGAGCCCTATCGAGACGACTTTAAAGAATATGGCTGTGAAACGTTCTTCAAGGATAAGTCTGACCCTGAATTCAGTGGTAAAACTCTGGAGAGTTGGGAGAGGCACCATTCCTTGAAGGAAAAGGAGAAGAAAGATGCTTCTGATAAAGAAAAAAAAGAAAAGGTGAAGTCAGAAAAATACAAGGAAAAATTCAAAGAAGGTGACAAGGAGAAAAATGAAAAAGTTGCTCCTGAGAAAATCCTGAAAGACAAAGAACTTGACAAGAGCTTCAAAGAGAAAAAAGAAGCTAAAGAGAAGTACAAAGACCTGCACAGCAAAGACAAAGAAAGGAAGAGTTCTTTTGACCAGGTTAAAGAGAAGAAAGAGAAAATCTTCTCCTTGGATCGAGAGGACTTCTCTGAGAAAAAGGATGAGAAGAAAGGCAAGGAGAAAAGCTGGTACAGCATTGCAGACATCTTCACAGATGAAAGCGAAGATGAAACAGATGATTACAGCTTGAGTGGGTTCAAAGTCAGCGACTCTGCTGGGAGTGACATCCATCGTTTGGACAGTCTGCAGGAGAAGAATGATGGTACAGCTGCCGAGAAGGAGCTGTATCCCGAGAAGCACCGCAAATACTCCTCTGACCGTCAACAATCAGGAGAGAAGCAGAAAGATAAGGACTCCAAGGAGAAGAAAAAGGACAAGGGGACATTAGAAGGGGGAAAAGAGAAGAAGGAGAAGAGTTCCTTTGAAAAACACAAAGAGAAGAAAGATAAAGACTCTACTGAGAAGTATAAGGACAGGAGAGACAGAACATCCATAGATTCCACTCAAGAGAAGAAAAACAAGCAAAAGCTCTCAGAAAAGGTTGAGAAGAAACATGCCAATGATGATAAAGTGAAAAGCAAGCATAAGGAGAAGCTGGATAAAGAGCATTCCAAAGAGAAAAAGTCTTCAAAAGGAGGGGAATTGGAGAAGAGCCTGCTGGAGAAATTGGAGGAGGAGGCTCTGAACAACTATAGAGATGACTCCAATGACAAAATCAGCGAGATCTCTTCTGACAGTTTCACAGATAGAGGACAAGATCTGGGCCTGACCAGCCTCTTTGAGTCTTCTAACCTCTCTCTTACTGATGCCACTGAAGAAAAGTTTAAGGACTCTCTCCCTTTACCCTGCTTGCAGGACAAACTCAAGGAGAAGGAGAGAAACAGACATTCCTCATCTTCGTCAAAGAAAAGTCATGAGAAAGAAAAAGCAAAGAAGGAGAAGACAGAGAAAAAGGAAAAAACAGAAGAATTCAAAGACTCCAGTAGCAGAAAGGATTCCATTCATTATGAAAAAGATCTCTCAGTGGATGGGGAGGCATTTAGCACTTCCTACAACATGAAGGCAGAGCCTGATGAGGAACCAGAGAAAAGCATTGATTGCTTATTTTCTGAAAAGAAAGATAAAAATGATTCTGAAAGAGAGCTGTCAAAGAAGGTGGAAAAAGACAAGAGTTACGGCTCCAGCACCATCAGCACAGCTAAAGAGAAGAAGAAGCGAGATAAACACAAGGAAAAATGGAAGGAGGAAAAAGAAAAACATAGAGACAAACACGCAGATGCTTTCTCCAAACATCACAAAGATGAGCCAAAGTCAATGCTTAAAGACAAGGACAGTCTTCAAGTTACCACCTTTAAAGATAAATCAAAGGAGGACAACCTCAAATTTGGCGAAACCAAACTGAAGGAGAAGCTCAAGGAGAACCAAGAGAAAGACAAATCAGAGTCAATAAAAACAAGCAATGGGAATGAAAAAATAACCCTTTCCAAAGACAGCGGCAAGAAAGATGCCAGGCCAAGGGAGAAACTTCTGGGAGATGGCGATTTGATGATGACCAGCTTTGAGAGGATGCTGAGCCAGAAAGACCTGGAGATTGAGGAGCGCCACAAAAGACACAAAGAGAGAATGAAGCAAATGGAGAAAATGAGGCACAGATCTGGAGACCCCAAATTAAAGGACAAATTTAAAAGCTCAGAAGATGTGCGCAAGAGGAGTATGGATCTGGCAATGAAGAAGCCATTAATACTGGATACTCAGCTCAAGGACAAGAAACTTAAAGAGTTGGGTCCGCTGACTCCTATACTGTCACCAGAAAACAAGGCACAACCTGCTGTTGGGACAGACTCTAAGGACTGGATAACGGGTCCTCAGCTGAAGGAGATCCTTCCAGCATCTCCCAGGCCAGATCAGAACCGGCCGACAGGAGTCCCAACCCCAGCATCCGTTGTCTCTTGTCCAAGCTATGAGGAGGTGATACAGACACCCAGGACTCCTTCGTGCAGCAACGAAGACTACACGGACCTGATGTTTGAATGCGTGGACTCTCAGCACTCGCTGCCCATATCCACCATGTCCATGAATGCCTGTTCTCCATCCTTCTTCGACAGATATGCCAATGTTTCCAGTGGGCTCCCTGAGAACCCAAGTCAGACCCCAGCTCGGACCATACCCTCCACAAACCTTTATCGTTCCATCTCAGTTGATATCAGAAGGGCACCTGAAGAAGAATTCAGTGTCAGAGATAAATTTTTCAGACAGCAAAGTGTTCCAGTGGCATCAAATTATGACTCTCCGGTGCAGCATTTAATGGAGGAGAAAGTTCCACTTTCTTCTGTCCCTGCTGAGAAGTTGCAGTGTTTATCTCCTGGGTATTACTCACCGGATTATGGGGCTTCATCACCCAAAGTGGAAGCTCTGCGCTGTGTGCCAGGAGCTGTCAGCGGAGTCACCCAGTCGCCTGAAAGTGTCTTTTGTGGTTTACAAGCAAAATCCTCCCCTTCCCACAGAGACAAATTGCTGGCTCCTTCAGTAGAAAGTGCTCTTCCCTCTGACCTCGGCATGCCTTTGGATACCACAGAAGAGCAGCAAGCTACAGCTTCCATTATGCCACCAGAATCTACCTACTTACCACCAATTGAAGAAAACCATTTTAGTTCATGTATGCCAGAACAAAACAATATAGACTGGGATAACCCTCCTTCCAGGAACACTGACACCACCATTCCTCCAAGCCTGATGGGTAACCCAACAGAGCACTCGATCAGCTGGTCCATGGGCTCAGAGCTTCTGATGAAATCTCCTCAGAGGTTCTCTGAGTCCCCTAAACCTCCGCTCTGTTCCCTAGAGCAAATTCATACTACACCAGTAGCCTTCATTCCCACAGATACTTCCTACCCTGTTTCTCCCATATCTTATCCTCTGTCAGTGTCTGAACCAGGGCTCGATGAAGTCAAGGAGGATGCTGAAGAAGCAGTTCCAGGAGAAATAGCAAATGCTGAAGAGCAAGCTCCATACGTGTCCCCTACTAGGTTAGACATGTTCTTCAATAACTGCAAGCCTCTTCCAGAAGAAGCACCTGAGATAGCTCCAGAGCCCCCTTGTATGCCAGCAGAACCTCAGGCAGAAGTTGTTAGTGCACCAGAAAACTATTTGGAAAACAATAATGCTGCACCTGCAAATACAGAGGAGGCAGTAACATGGCCTGATCCCTTCACAAATACAGAAGATGACTTGGACCTCGGCCCCTTCTCATTACCAGAGCTGCCGTTCCAACCTAAGGATGTTGCAGAGATGACCGAGGCAGAAGTGGTAGAAGAAAGTCCAGCAACGGCTTCAGAAGCAAGCACTGGGGTCATCAAAGCGAGCACATCCATAATAGTATCTGGTGAGCTGGAGGAGCCACCGGCCAGCCAGGAAACTGCTGTCCTGCCCATGGAGACAGAGCCACAAGCAGAGGAGCAGAAATCAGAAGTCACTGCACAAGAAGCCACCTCAGAAGCACTGAATGTAGCTGAGGAAAAAGGAGTGGAGGACTCAGAAGCACAGATTTTCCAGCAGACACCATCTGAGTCTGCTCAGGCAGAGAGCAAAGAGGCAGAGGCCATACATGAAGACCTGTCTTCTTCTGGTGAGGTGGCAGAGAACAGCTCCCAGACCTATCCCCCACCTGTGGCCACCGTTGAGGTCAGTGTTCCACAGGAGGATGCTGCGGCACACAGTGGGAGCCAAGTCCCTTCCTCCCAGGCAAATGCACCTCCAGGCAATGCTCAAGCAGAAATTGTTGAACCAGTACAAAAAACAGTAGCAGAAGCTCCCAAACTACCCAAAATAGAAGAGATTCCTCAGCGGATTACAAGGAACCGGGCTCAGATGCTCGCCAACCAAAACAAGCAGAACACTGCTGCTTCTGAGAAGGAATTTTCTCCTGTTTCTGTGCCTGCCACACGTGCCAAGGGCCGCATTACAGAGGAGGATGATTCCCAGGCTCAGCACCCGCGCAAGCGCCGCTTCCAGCGCTCCAACCACCAGCAGCTGCAGCAGCAGATCAGCACATCCACCCAGCAGACAAGGGAGATGATACAGCAAACACTGGCAGCTATTGTAGATGCTATAAAACTGGATGACATTGAACCTTATCACAGTGACAGGTCCAACCCCTACTTTGAGTACCTCCAGATCAGGAAAAAGATTGAAGAGAAGCGGAAAATCCTCTGTTATATTACTCCCCAAGCTCCACAGTGCTACGCTGAGTATGTCACCTATACAGGCTCCTACCTGTTGGATGGCAAGCCTCTAAGCAAGCTCCATATACCAGTGGTGAGTCACCTTCTGTCTTTAAACCACAGCAGTAGGGACTGTCCCCTCCCTTGCTGCTGCAAGCACAGCCAGACTGTCCCCTATGCACCGCCAGCGCCCTTGCAATGCTGACAGTGCCCCAGCCATGGCTTCAGTCTACTTTTAGAAAATGCCCATGAAGACAAATCTAATCCTCAGTAAGTGGATTGGCTGCATGATAAATGCATCCTCTGAGATGCTGTACTTTTGCAGAGGAGACCTTGGCCTGTGCTTAGGAACCTGAGGTTTGTTCAGGTTTCAGAGCAGGTTTATATGAAGCCATTGGATTTGAGGCTGTAAGGCAAAACTGCTTTTCCGAGCAGCATAATAATTAGATGATGAACCTAGAGGACAGTAGGAAAAAGATGGCTCTTAACTCCTGCCTTTGTTTTTCCAAGCTCTGATATTTGACTTGCCAGTAGCACTCACTCCTTGGCAATGGGATCTGCATTTCACTGCTGTGCTGCATGAATGGATTTGCTAATAAAAGTGCATCAATAAACTCAGTGCTGCAGGCAGTAAATCTGGGATCCAGCCTGGAGTAGGAGGGTTGATATGACCACCTGTGTCAGGCTTCGTTCCATGCTGCAGGCAGGTGGAATGTCCCGGTCTGTGGGTATTTCTGTGCAGTGTAGTCCATGCAGGAGTTACTATTTCCATGAGTTAATACATGCTTAGTCTGCCCCAGCACCGCAGTGGTTGCAGCCTGTGCTCACATCTTCTTGTTCCTTCCTAGACTAACCCAGAGCCCCCTGCTCCTCTGTTCTGCAATTGGGCTGTGCTTGTGGAGCACCTTGCTCCCCAGGAGAGTGCAGGACAGATCAGGACACAGGTACCCTTCCCACCGGTGCGCAGACTGGGCTTCTTCTGGCAGTATTTCTCCAGTAGTGTCATCCCCTTTGTCAGATGCACTCAGGCCTCTTTACAAACTGCCCTTGCAGCATGTGGGGTAGTGTAAGCTCTGGTTCTGCAGGCTGAGCTCGTTTCTCAACACTGGACACCTCTTGCCTTGTCTCACTGCTCACTGTAGTCTGGGCATGGGCAGGATGTTGTCCTTTGACAACCGCCTGCTGAGGAAAAAGGCAGAGTTGCTTCTCTGGAGAGCTCAGTACATCACCCTGCGGGGTAGCACCAGCTCCCTTGGCCAATGTGCTGCAAGCAGGGTGCTGTGTGGCAGGGGGTGCAGGCAGCCTCCCCAGGAAGGACACCCAGCAGCAGTGCTGGCTCTAACCCCCTGTTGCCGTGTGCCCACAGATCGCGCCGCCGCCGTCGCTTGCTGAGCCTCTGAAGGAGCTCTTCAAGCAGCAAGAAGCTGTGCGGGGAAAGCTGCGGCTCCAGCACAGCATAGAGCGGGTAAGGGAGCACACCTAGGAAATTCCTGCTGGGGAAGAGATCCTGGATTTCCTCTGCTGGGGAGACTGAGGCTGCCATGCTCACTGGTTCATTTGCTCTTCCTCAGGAGAAGCTCATCGTCTCCTGTGAGCAGGAGATTCTAAGAGTTCATTGTCGGGCAGCAAGGACTATTGCCAACCAGGCTGTACCTTTCAGTGCCTGCACCATGCTGCTGGACTCCGAGGTCTATAACATGCCTCTAGAAAATCAGGTCAGTGCCTGTCTCAATAGTGGAGGAGTGTCTTAGAGGTGCTGTGTGAGAACCTGAGGGATATGTGCTTTTCTGGATAGAGGGAGGGATATAGGCAGGAGTTCCTAATGCTCTCCCTGCTCAGGTCCCTGTCACCCACTATGGCACACAGATGCAGGACCCGCTGCAGGAGCCTCTGCAGGTTGCCTAATCTGACTCAGTTTCTGGTGTTGCATGTTCTGGGATGCCCCACATGCATTCCAGGGAAGGAAACATCCAAGAACATGGGGGTACAGGGAGCATGTTGTCTTGTTAGAAGCAGAAATGACTCATGTTTATCAGTGAGTCTCAGGACTGTCTGCCCTTCTTGATCAGGATCATCTACACCCTTGAAAGGTTTCTTTTACTACACTCTGGGATATCTTGTAGGACACTCTGGGATATCTTTTCCTGTTGAAAGAAGGGGAGAGAACCATTAAATTGATTTGTGCCTGAATAGTGGCTTTGAAAGAACCAGGCTCCATCTCACAGCCCATAAGAAATGGTCATTTCTTCTTTCAATTTCCCATAATTCTGTGCTGGAGAAGGGGGGAATTATGTCTGGTTTCTGCAGCCGGTGGCCATGTGGCTGCAGTTGGTCCTGTGCCATCCTGCCAGCACCCTCTTCAGCCCTGCAGCTGCTGCCAGCCTGGCTGCTCAGGGAAGCACACTGCTGCACTGCAGGAGGGATCCTGTGCAGGAACAGGATCCTGGAATTCATTAGTGACCTGGTGTATTTATCCTAGAGCCTTGATTTATCCCCCAGAATTTCCCAGCCAAGTGTCTGTGCTTCTATAGCAGACATGACAATCTTGTGCATGCATTGAAGCAGCCAAGAGAGATGTGAGTGCTCTGAGGGACTGGCACAGAGAGATTCTCTGCAAAACAAGCAGAGATGGGGAGTGCATGTGTGCATGAATGTGTGCATTGCTGCCCAAGGCTGAAGTCTTGGCAGAGGGCTGCACAAGCAGCTGGGATCAGCATGCTTTATTCTCCTCCCTGCAGGCATCTTTTCTTGTTTCTGATGAGTGTGTGTCCTAAGGGGGGTTGGAATATGGCCTGTTAGACCTGTAACTGCTTAAAGTAACAAAAACAAAAATCTCCTGTTCAATTCCCTTGTGCTGTCTTTTGCTTAGGGAGATGAAAACAAATCGGTCAGAGACCGTTTCAACGCACGACAGTTCATTTCCTGGTTGCAAGATGTGGATGACAAGTATGATCGAATGAAGGTGAGAGGCGCAGGAGTCCCGGTGCTCCTGGCTGCCGCTGTAGTGCATAGCCAGCATCAGGTCCTGCTGCTCTGCCTTCTTCCAGGAGGGATTCCCCAGGAGGGGTCCTGGCTGTTGCTGTAGCCTGGAAGCTTCCTTTGTGGTTTCCAAATGCCTGCTGGGAGCAGGTGTCCTGAGGTGGTCTGGGTGGTGTTGCATGATGCGGGATCATAAAATCATAGAATGGTTTGGGTTGGAAGGACCTTAAAGCTCATCCAGTTCAAATCCCTTGCCATGGACAGGGACACCTTCCACTAGAGCAGGTTGCTCACAGCCCTGTCCAACCTGGCTTTGAAATATAGTGAACTTCAGGGTGGCAGAAGTTTGTGCAGTGATTTGCAGAGTTCTCTGCAGAGCTCAGGGTGGCATGGGAGGGAGCAGGGATGGTTGTGCTTCCAGCTAGTGAGACGGAGGGAGGTGGCAGCTCTCATGAAGGGGGCAGGACCCTGCTCTTGAGCAGCCAAGGGCTGCTGTTGGGGCCAATGGGGAATGTCTGCCGAGGCTGCTGACAGTGGAATCAGTGCTCTTGAGTGCTTATGAGCCTCTAAAGGCTGCCCCACAAGGCCCTTTTGGGTTCACCCCTGCTCCTGCTGGAATTAGGCTCAGCAGACATCCCAAGTCCAGGTTTCCTTCCTGTGAGGATGTGTGTGGCATCCTTTGCTGCTCTGCCCACCACAATGGCTGTATGTCCCCTGCCTTTGCCAGGTGGAATGTGCAGCAGGAGCCTTTCCTGCCCACCCCTCATTTCTGCTTGTTCTTTTTTTTCCCCCGATCCAGACATGCCTGCTCATGCGCCAGCAACATGAAGCTGCTGCCTTGAATGCAGTGCAAAGGATGGAGTGGCAGCTGAAGATGCAGGAGCTGGACCCCACAGGGCACAAATCCCTCTGTGTGAACGAGGTGCCCTCATTCTATGTGCCAATGGTTGATGTGAATGATGACTTTGTGCTCTTGCCAGCATGACAGTTCAAAGCCAGGAGATATCACTGAACACTGGCATGGACAGGAGCCCTCCGAGGTCAGGCGGTCGAGCTCACATTCACCCTTACCGCTTGCTGATGAATCCCTGGTCAGAGGAGGAGGAAGCAGCTATCATCAGAAAACAAAACAATGAGAAAAATAATTGCACTTTCTTCACAACATGTCCCTCGCTTCTGAACTGATGGCAGCTCTGCCAGGCAGTGGGCCAGGGTGCATCTCCTTTCCAATCAGCTGCCGTGGCAGGGAGGCAGCCAGGCTGCATGGGCAGCAGGTACGCACCGGCTGAGAGACTGACAGGGCTGAGAGACTGACAGAGGCATGGAGGGAGGAGGCCAAGGACACTATTTGCATGTTGCAGAAGCTGCTGAGCAGTGCCAGCAACCAAATGATTCATGAACTTGTGAACACCGTGATTTCCAGCTCTCTGTTTTCCACTGGTGGCGGATCTCTGCTCAGAGAAGCTGCAGCAGGAAACCATGGGGGGAGGGTGGGGGGTGTTTGAGTTTCTCATTCCATCCTGGGTATGTCTAAAAAAAGAAAAGTAAAAACAAAAAGACAGTGTCCAAGTTGGGCAGCCTTGGCTCTGAAGGTGTGGACGGATCTGGCGCCCGCAGCAGCTGCTCGCCAGCATTTGGGAAGAGCAGAGGAGCTGCTGGAGAGGCATGGCCAAGCAGGCAAATGGTGACACAGAGAAAGGACTTTGCCAACTCTGTTTTTAATGGAGTAAAATCCATGTGGTTTATATATTATTTTTTTTTCCTTTAATCTTGGGCATTTCGTTTCTCTTTCTGAGAACATAACTTGAAAACACTACAGAGCCAATACTCATATAAAGAAAAATTGTATCCCATAAATGCTGTACAGTTTTTATATACATTAACAGTGTACTTTTGCTGACTTCTAGATAATTTATTTTGCAACACATTACTGCACAGTTGTAAATAACTTATGTACTGTAACATCACTTTCAGTTATGTGTAAAGAAATAAATAAATTAATTAAAGTTATCTTTGTATGTATAGTTCACCCTAGGCAGCACTTTCCCTCTCAAAGAGAAAATACAGTCTAGGATGGTGTGCAGTGCTCCTTGGAAGCCCATCTGATATGCTCAGGTATGCAGGGGTGGTCTGACCCATGGGCTATGCTGCAGGGATCTCTGGATGCTCATCTGATTTTTAACACCACATCGGTTTTCTCCTTCCCCAGGAAGGAAGGTGGCTTCCCAGCAGCCAGGGCAAACTGGAGCCCAGGAGCCCGCAGCAGGGCTTGCAGCACCAGCTGCTTCCTTCTGGGGTGCTTCTGCCCTTGTGCCCTGGAACAGGCACCTTGCCAGGCTCCCAGGGTGCTGCTCCAGCCACCGCTACACTCCCACCACCTCCTGCTCTTCTTTTTAATACTGACCCTCAGAAATAGGTAGCAGGGATCACTGCTGCCCCGTGGTTCAATTCACCCATGTGGGGCTGGTGTCAGGGAGCACAGCCGGGAGCGCTGCATGCCATGCAGTGCCATCCCCACCAGCTCTGCACCTCTGGCATAGGGTCATAGAATAGATTTGGGTTGGAAAGGACCTTAAATCTCATCAAGTTCCAACCTCCTGCCACGGGCAGGGGCACCTTCCACTACAGCAGGTTGCTCCAAGCCCCGTCCAACCTGGCCTTGAACACTACCTGGGGCGGCACAGCCACAGCTTCTCTGGGCAACCTGTGCCAGGGCCTCACCACCTTCACAGGGAAGAATTTCTTCCTTATATCCAACCTAAATCTCCCCTGTTTAAGTTTAAACCCATTACCCCTTGTCCTAGGGCCCTGTGCCACCATATAGCCTTATCACCCCTTTGGCTGTACAACTTCCCATGGAGCAAGGCCAAAAGAAATGCAGATGTGATTTTGCAGATGTGGAGCACCAGGACAACACTGTTGTCCTTCAGAGATTGTGACTGTAAATAAATTTCAAATAGAAGAAGGAAAACCAAAAAGCTTGTTTGCAACTCTGCTGCTTCATTGGCGCTGGGTGCAAGGGAGGCCCTGACCAGTTCCTTTCCCAGGGGGCGCAGACCCCAGCTGGATATTGCTGAATGAGAAAAGTGGCCAGTACTTTATACTGACTCCTGGATGGTGGCAAATGCCCTGTGGGGGTGGTTGCATCAATGGAAGCAGAGCAACTGGCAACACAGAGGTAAACCCATCTAGGCTGCTGCACTGTGGCGACACAGCACCCCAGAGAGAATTGAGTCAGAAAATGGGACTCATTTCTGGAACAACCTTATAGACACCTTTGATATTTAGGGGGACCTGGGTGCATCTGTGGGTGCTCAAAGCCAGGCCCTGGCATCCCCGGCTGCACCCCAGGACCCCCAGCACCAGCCAAGGGGATGCCTTGGCCTGGAGCACCATGGAGTTGGAGGGGAGTGAACCAGGCTTGGGGGATGCAAATCGGGCTGGAGGGGTGAACCAGGTTGTCTGGGAGGAGATAAATCGAGCTGGGAGGGGGCAAACCGGGTTAGGAGGACGAACTGGACCGGGGGGGGGGTGGCGAACCGGGCTGGGGGCTGGACTGGTGTGGGGTGAACCCGGAGCTTAGAGGGCTGACTGGAGAAAGGCAGAGCCCCGGAGGCGGGGGTGTGTCGGTCCAAGGCGGGCGGGGCTGAGGCCGGGCGGGGCGGTCCCCGCGGTGTTCGGTCGGCCCCGATGCCGCCCCCACCTGCCCGCGGAGCCGGAGCTCGATCCCAATCTTAGTCTGTCGGTCGCGGAGAGCGATGCCGTCGGGGGGTGTCTTCCGCGGGGCCGGCGGGCGGCAGGGGGGTGGGCGCCGTGCTTGGCGCTGGGGCTGGGCTGGGCGCTGGGCACCGCCCCCCCAACACCGCTGCCGCTCCGATGCTGCACTCTTGCCGCCGCTGCGCCGCCTGGCGGGGGCCTCCCTGCTCTGCGCCGCCGTCCCGCGCCTCTGCGGTGGCTGGAGCCCCTGCCAGCTCTACCGGTACCGCGGCACCGGCCGGTCCAACGGCACCGGGCCCTGCACACGCTGCTGGCACTACTCCCTGCCCGCCACCGGCCTCCTCCATTTACCCTAGGTAAATATTTGCTCAGGTTTGAACTTGGTTTCTGGGCAGCATCGCTTTGAAGCCAGTAAGGAGAGATCAGCACTGGAGGGGTGTCAGGCCCTTGGGGAGCCCTGTAACACCAACACTCGTGTCCCAGTGGCCCAGCGCTGCTGCTGGAGTCAGCACGCTGGCTGCTGGCTACACAGCAGCTGGAGAGGGCCAGGGAGACCCTGCAAGCACTGGCCAAAGGCAATGGCTCCGGCTCTGACAACAGCTCCTGCCACCAGGAAAGCCACCTGGGTGCATGGTGAGGGCTGCTGAGGGCAACACGGCCACCAGGCCCCCTCCCTAAAGCTGTGGTGGTGGGATGGTGACAGTTCTAACCCGTGTCGTCCTGTCCCTGCAAAGCTGGAAACCCTGTCTGAGGGGGTCTCCACAGCCCTGGTACCACGCCCTCTGCAAGATCTTCAGCACCAGGGTAATCTGGGAGAACAGTGTCATCCTCGGCTTCGTAATGTGAGCAGGCAAGGGGGTGCTGGGGGGGGGTGGTCCTGCTGCAGCCCCCTGATCCCACTGTCCCACAGGTTCATCAGCTTTGGCATCTGCCACTGCTTCACCTGCAACCTGTCCCCCTGCCTACCCCACTTCTCCTGCTACTTCGTGCTGGTGGGCACCAAGGCAACTGCCTGCCTCTTCTTCTTGACAGCTGAGCACTTTGGGCACCATACTATCCTCCTGCTCTGCACCATCCTCACAGGCATCTCTTCCCTCCTGGTGCTGGCCCTCACCCAGTGTAAGGATGGACCAGGTACCCTCGCTCTCCTGGCTGGGGTTAGGAACACGATGCTTGGGGTGGTTTTGTGCAAGATTCGACCCCTGATGGTGCTTTTCCCCCTCACCCAGACCTGCTGGACCTCATCATCCTGACCTCGTCCGTGGTTGGCATCACTGCATCCCATGCCATCACCATGCTCAGCATCTTCTTTGCCAGCAAGGTCCTCCCCACAGTGGTCAGGTAAGGGGGGAGCAACCGCCCTCCCCATGCTACCCTGGGATGACCTGGGCAGGGTCCCCTGGGTCCCCTCTGAGCGCATTTCCCCTGCAGGGGTACTCGGCTGGGCCTGGTCTTGGGGGCCAGTTTCATGTGCAAGGCATTGGCCCCCATCACTGCCATCCCCAACAGCCATAGCTTCTTGCACCATGTTGTCTTCACCTTCTTCGGCATCCTTGCCATCCTCAGCATCATGCTGCTGCCAGAAACCCAGCATGCCTGCTCCAATCCCTACAGGACAGCGAAAGCCAGTGCTGGTCCCCCTCTCTTCCACCGGCTGTTCCACAAGGACCACATGCCCCTGCTCATCCCCTACGGCATCCCACATGACTACACCTGCCTCACCACCTCCACCAAGAGGATGCTGGGCTCCCTGGCCACCCCCCACGAGATGTAGACATGCCCCCCACCCCACATCAGGGTTTCTCCACTGCTGGGGGGACTGAGCATGGTGCTGTGACCCCCATCGGTGGGTGCTTGCAGGGACGATGGGGTGCACCAGGACATATGCAATGGCGGGGATAGGGGGAGCAGCACACCCACCCCACAGTGGGGCCAGATCCTCCCCCAGGAGGAGCTGTGCTGGGAGTCCTGGGGTGGGGGTGATGCCTCCCCAGGGTGCTTGTGGCAGTGGCTTGCAGGCTGACAATAAAAGAAGTGCCTTGTTTCTATGGGCAGCTGGTGAGTTCGGAGTCCCACATGGTACCCCTGCCACTGGCCCCCTTCTCTGGGATCTTTATTATGGGGGTGACCTGGGTTCCCCACCTCTATGGGGCTTGTCCCTGGGGCATTCCCCCCAGCAGGGCTGCCTGTGTCCCCAGCCTCTGCTTTCCTGGGGTTTGCTGGGCATGGGGTCCGTGATGTGTGCAGGCATGCAGACCCCCATGCTAAGGCCTATCTTGGTAGACGTGTGTGCAAAGCCCCTGCATCTTGTGCATGTCCACATGTGAAGATGCTGCAGCTGGTCATCCTGTGTACATAAATGCGCAAGCCCCTCACTGCTGGTTCCCCATCTCATCCCCTCTGAGGGCAGTAGGGTGACCTCCCTCCCTGGCCCTCCCAATCACACTGCTACCCATAGAGGTCGGCCAGGCACCAGAAGCATGGCCTCTATTCACTCATGTAGTGGTAGTCCTGGTCCTCATCCATCAGGCTGGAGACAATGGAGCTGAGGGGGCTGGGGCTGGAGCACGAGCCCTCATAGTCATAGATGAGGGCCATGTCATAGGGGGGCATGCTGGGGTCACTGTTGGCTGCCTCCAGCCCCTGTGGGGACAGGGAGGCACCATCAGCCCTGCTGGGGATGGGGGACAAGGGGCAAGTTGGGGTGCTGGGCCCCATCCCCACCTCATTGATGAAGTCCTCAATGTCAGAGGGGCTGCTGGGCAGCTTTCAGGGGGCTAGGGGGGTGGCAGAGCTGACTGGGGAGTCCCTGCACGCTGGTGGCTTGACCCAGGGCAAGAAGAGCTCAGGGTGCCAGAGCTGGTTGATGTTGTAGGCATCCTGTGGAGATGGAGGGGGTCGGGGGTGTGGGGCTGGGATGGAACCCCCACCCTGGGACCTCTCCTTCGATCCTGCTCACCTGGTCCTCCTCACCCCCACCCTGCTCATCATAGTTGAGGATATTGTCGCTCATGTCGTCCTGTGAGCACTACAGCAGCCCCTTGCACAGAGCCTGCTGGTGCCTGCGCACCCACGCATCCCCCAGCCCCACCAGCACTGCGGGCACAGTGCCAGTGGGTGCCGGGGGCACGTGGGCTGCGGGGGCTGGGGATGGTGGGACATGGGGCGACAGGGGTGCTGGCGGGCCTGGGAGATTGGGATGAGGTTGCAGGTAGGGATTTGGGGGATGATGGGGTGGGATGGGCAATGAGGGAAATGGTTCAGGTGTCTTGGAAGGGGTTTCTGGGTGGCAATGAGTAGTATGGGGTGTTCTGGACTAGGATGGGGTGATGGGAGATGTGGGTAGGGATAGGTTGGGTTGTTCTGGACCAGGATGGGGTGATGAAGGATGTGGGTAGGTAGAACCTGGGGTGGCCAGGACCAGGATAGGGTGATGAGTGGGGGATGAGGTGATGGAGCATGATGGTGGGGTTCAGGATGGGTGGCCAGGGCCAGCACTGCATGGTAGAGCACAGGGCTGGGGTGCCAGGTGGGGGCAGGTTGGAGGGGTGTGGGGGGGTCTCACTCACCAAGGAGGAGAATGCTGCTGCTGAGGATGATCAGAAGGGCCCCAAGGGTGATGCTGACCCCTGTAGTCGTGGTGGCCAGGACACTATCCTCACAGGTGCCCTCCTGGCCACAGTTACACATGGAGACATTCAGCAACTGCTGCTGCTCCTGCGGAGGGGGGTGTCCCCAAGTCCTGCAGCAGCAGTGGGAGTGAGTAGAGCCCTTCAGGCAGCTCTACCAGCACAACCAACACTGCATGGGTCACTGCAGGTGAGGTGTGGGGCTGAGTGGGGGTCCCCAGCCCCCCTATGCAGCAGCCCCCCAGCCCCAGACAGCCCTCACCACTGAAGCAGGTGATGTTCCACTTGCGGGAAAGCTGCAGGTGCTGGGGGCTGAGCTAGAAGTGGAAGGAAGCATCATGGGGGGGACCAGTCATCGTCCATGGCCCCCAGGAGCAGGATCCCACTATGGCCTGGCCACCTGCAGCACCAGAGCGTGGTCATTCACTTCCAGGATCTTGATGGAGAGGGTGCCAGTGGCAGAGACCAGGGGCTCAACAGGGGGCACAGAGCCCAGGAGTCAGGAGGGGATGGACAGAGGGGGGGACAGGGCAGGGGGGACTGCTCACCTTCATCATAGGTGAGGACCAGGGTGATATACCAACCACCCTGCAGGAAGGTGGAGTGATGCAGCAGCTCCTGCTTGGTGCCAATAGTGCCAGTGTGAGGGTCCAGCTGCAGCCAGTCTGCTGGGTCATAGAGCAGTGTCTAGCTGTGGGTGCAGGGGGGGTGCATAATGTCACCCCCAAAGCACCCACAAATGCCCAAATGCATTGGGTGCGGGAGGTGATGCAAGGGGACCAGGTGCCAAAACCCATGGCTTGGGGCTCACATGAGGGTCTGGAGCTGGCGTGTGTCAGGGTTGCTGGTGGTGTAGATGGCGACGGGGGTTCTTGGGGGGTCCCCTCCAGCATGCTGACCTGACAAGGGGTTCTTGCGAAACACAGGCACCTCATTGATGTCCCACACCCACATAGTAGCCAGTGCTGGTGGGGGCCGTGGGCTCCAGCGGCCACTTGTTTTGCACCAGCACTGTCAGCTTGAAGCAGTCCTGCACCTTGTGGGCCAGCATCTGCCAAGAGGGGCTATGGGTCAGCCGAGCCATGGGACCCCCCTTCCTGACCCACTCAGCTGTCCCGCACCCACCTTGGTTATGGAGAACACACCATCACTGGTGTAGGGGTCAGTGCAGGTGGTGAAGGAACCCTCAGGGTTGCCCTCCAGGATGGTGAATTTGGCCAGCTAGTTGGGCAAGCACGCACAAAAATTTTGCCCACATCCACACCAACTGCCTGCTCTTCCACCTCCATGGAGAACTGGGGGAGAGTGGTGTGGGGATGGTGTCTGACCCCTTGGGATGCTGCTTCCCCCTGCATGTTACCCCACCCCAGCCACTACCTCTTCCTTGGTGAACTCAGGAGTGTTGTTGTTTATGTCCTCTAGGTAGATGACAGCCATGGCAGTGGTGGTGAGCCCATCCCCAGACATATCAGCTGCCTGCACCGTCAGGTTGTACAACCTAATGGTCTGCAGGAAAAGAGGGGGGCTGGTGCTGAGCCCCTCCAGCTGCCCTGGGAGCCCAGAGGTCCCCCAGAGGCCACCCACCATGTCCCCATGCCTGGGTCTCCTCATGGCTGGAGTTGTGGTTCCACCAGCTCCCAGTCCCCAGTCATGGTGCTGCCTGTGACCCTGTGCCTACTACCTTGCAGTCAAGGCTGGGCCATACAGTGCAGATCTCGCCAGTGGTGGCATTGATGCTGAACATGCCCCTAGCACCCTGCTCCAGGATGGAGTACCAAAGCACCACGTTGTCCGTGTCAGGGTCATCAGCATCAGTGGCATCCGCCGTCATCACGCAGGTCCCTGTGGGCGCAGGAGCACCCTAGTGGGTGCCAGCATTGGGGCTGGCTCAGCCTCCTCTGCCCTGGCACCCCCTGGCTGTACCCACCTGGCTCAGCCCCCTCCACCATGCACCCCATGAAGGCATCCTGCTGGAAGAGTGGCTGGTTGTCGTTCTGGTCCACCACAGTGATCTCCAGGGCAGTGGGGTCTTCCAGCATCATGCCACTCAGGTCCAGTGCAAAGGCTTTCAGCTGTGAGCACAGAGTGGGTGGATTGGGTCTGAGTGAGGGGCTGGAGAGGGGGCTGCGGGTGGGCGGGCAGCATACTTACCCAGAAGCAGTTGTTCTCCTCCTGGTCCAGCATGGCGTTGAGGAACACCTTCCCACTGAACTTGTCAGTGGAGAAGATGCCCAGGGGCTCCTTTGTCCACCCCAGGCCCCTTGATGCTGTAGATTACCCCCCTGGGCTGTTGCTTGTCTAACTTGATCTGGGGAAAGCAGGGCTGGTGGTCCTGGGGCTGGGGAGTCTGTCCCCCGCCTGGGGTCCCCCTCTGCCCCGAGTCTCCCCCCATGTTATGTCCCCCTCCTGGGGTGCCCCCATGCAATCCCCCTGCCCAGGGTGTCCCCCACCCCAGTGCCTGGAAGAGAGGGTGGTGGGCTCCCTGCCTACCTGCACTTGGAAGTGGGGGGATGAGCTTGTGGTTCTTGTGGTTATCCGAGATGCTGATGGGGGGGATCACCCAGGCCCTCTTCACTCGCCGTGGATTCTCACGCTGCTGCCAGGCCTGGGGGGCTGCCTGGGACTGCAGCACCCAGCTGGGCTGGGCTGGGCTGGAACCCTGCAGGGAGACACGGTGCTGCTGGTGACCCTGAAACCTCCCGAGTGGGCTGCAATGCCAGGGTAGTGAGCAGGGACTTGCATGGTGCTGGGGTGCATGGGGCTGGGGCCCCCGATGGGGTTGGTTCTGGGGAAGAAGATGTCACTCAGCTCCCCTGGGAGCTTCGTGTCAGTAGTCCCCTGACATCATAATGCCATGGTGAGGGGTGTCCCACAAGCAACGCCGGTGGTGCCCTGGGTATGGCCCCATGCTATGGCTGGGCTGTGCCATGGAAGGGTGGAAGGGTCAGGGAATGGCTGCAGGGGTGGCACAGCTGGGGCACAGATCTGGGGCACTGGGGGGGACAGGGAACTTGAGACGCTGAAGTGGAGCTGGGGGCTGTGAGGGAGAAGATTAGGAACAGAGACTGGGGGAGCAGGAGCTATGGGGGGCTGCAGTGGGGGTCAGGGAGCTGTGGGGGCTCACGTGGGTGTAGGGACTGTGAGGGACAGAACTGGGGGGATCAGGGAATTGGGGGGTGTCATGGGGGTCTGGAGCTGTGGGGATCAGGGTTGGGGCCAGGGAGATGGGGGCTGGGAGGGGGGCAGGGAGATGGGCATGCAGCCTACACACCCACACACACATCCCCACACCCACACACACCCCAGCTTCATGCATCACTGTCAGGGTGCATCCTCATCCTGGCCCTCAGGACATGTGCTGTCCCCTCCCAGGGATGGAGCAGACCTGAGCAGCATCAGGCCTTACCCCATGTCTGCACCCACCTGCATCTGCACCCATCTTGGCTATACCACTGGGTGCCAAGGTGCACCAGGGTGCCCCAAGTCCCCCTGTGTGAGCTGTGCCCGGGGCAGGGGAGCAGGGCTGGGGGGTGGCTGAGCTGGAGGTCCCTGGGGGCAGTGAGGGACTGTGGAGTGCAGTGGAGCTGCCTGCCAGGGCTGGGCAAGACAAGGGGTTTGTTCTGAGGTTGCGACAGGAGCTGCCCCATGGCCTCCAGCTCTCCCTCTGCCCTCCCCAGGAGAGATGCCCCCCCCTTACCTGGGAGGCCACGGGAGCTCAGGGCTATGGGGAGGGTGAGGGGTTGTGATGGGGGACCTGCCATGGGGGGTCTGGGCAGTGACTTGTCACCACCAGGCTCAGCGATGGTGAGACCTGATCAGCCGGGAGTGCAGAGCCAAGCAGCAAGGTGTCAAATGCTGGCACAGCAGCCATAAAGCCACTGGAGCTTTGGTTTTTATATGGCAATAAACAATAATGTCAGCCATAAAGCGAGAGCAGGTCCCGCATGCCGAGCCCAGGGCAGAGGCAAGCTGCTGGGAGCAGCTGGGGGGGCACAGAGGTGTGGGGGTGGTCCCTGTGTACCCCCTCAGCAAGGCAATACCTCACTTGAGGTGAGCAGGTCCCTGGGTGCCCCAGGGTGGGTTGCAGGCAGGGGGATACTGCGGGACAACATTAAAGATGCTCCTTTGGTTTGTTGTTGTTTTAATGGTTTTATTGCACAGTGTGGGGACAAGCCTGGCAGGCCTTAATGAAGGAGATGATCAATGGTTTAATAGCCTGTAGCCATTACAGGGTAATTGAATGGTTGTGTACATATGATCAGACTGTCAATGCAGAGGTGGCTCACAAGCAAAGCGTCTGGAGCCACAGGGGGATGTACGCAGTACTCTTTGTGCCCCTGACAGATGCAGGGCAGGGGGAGAACAGCCCATGGCCTTGGAACCTCCATCCATCCCCGAGGTCCAGGCTGTGTTGGTGTCCCGGGGCTGCATCCAGTGGTGAGGGGATGGAGCAAGTCTCCAGGTTCATTCAGTGGCACCAGGTCACCAAAACCCATCTTTGTCCATCTTGGCTCCCAGCCTGGGCTCTGGGGCACCATATCCAGGTGCTTTAACAAGGCTTCTAATTAACAGGTCCTATCTATAGGGATGAACAGTGGTGGGGGAGTGGAGGTGGAGCTATGGGGTCTAGTACAGATGGCAGCTCCAAAGTGGGGGGACCACCCTCCTGGCCACCAAAGAGAAAACCTGGCACAGCCAGGTCACAGCTGGGTCCCTGCACTGAGGTGTGGGTCAAGCTACTCTTTTTAGTGTGTGACAGCCAGGTGTTTTACAGTATTTGCTACCTGTGATCATCCATCAAAGCAATCGTGTTCCTGCAGAGTTTTATTAATGATCTTGTCATCAGGCTGGTGCTGGGTGCCTGGGGTTGTCGAGAATGATAGATCATTAAGAGCTTTTGCTGCTATTTATTCTCCAGTGACCTTGTCTCTCTCCATAGTTGCTTGCTTAAGTTATGAATGTGAGACATGATAATTTGATATTGATCTATTTGGTAAGATAAAAAAATTATCATTATTATTATTGGTGGTGGTAGTAGTAGTTTTGTATGGTACCTTAGTTATTGGACTGCTCTTATCTCAACCCGTGGGATTTACATTGTTTTGATTCTCCTTCCCATCCTGCCGGGATCAGGGGGAAGAAGGGGGGTAGTGAACGGGTGCCTGTGTGGTTCTGAGTCACCAGCTGGGCTTAAACCAGCCAGGATGGTGCCTGTCACCAGGAAGCACAATTGGAGGCAAAAGTTGTAAAATTAATCACTCTGAAGAGGGACATATGTCTCCTGCTTGGGAGTGTGAGAAAAAGGGCCAAACAAATGTTAAGTGACATAAAAAATAAAGGGGAGAGACAGGGCAAGAGGGAGAGACAGATGGGGGAGCTCAAGTGGTTCCTGGAGCCAGCACTGGCAGGGAGCAGCAGCCGGGGTGGGCAGACACACCTCAACCTTACAGGGGCTGTTAATTCAAGGGCACCTGCCCTCATGTCTACCCACAGAGGTACATGGGGGGCTGAGTGCAGCCCCCTGCCCTGTGCCAGGGACCCCCAGAGCTACACCTGGGTCACTCACTAAGTGCAGCCATGGGTGGTGGCCAAAGGGATCTGCTGGGGTCACCAGTGTCCCTGCCGGGGGGCTTAGGGATGAGCAGCCACCACTCAGCATGGTGAAGATCTCCCTTCCCTGCTCTCCATCACTCCTACCCTGTGCTGAGGCCAGGGAGGGTCCTGGATGGAGAACCCCAGAGTATCAGACCCCATATGGACCAGGACAGGCTGAGTCTGTCTGTGAAGGAGCAGAACATTTAGGAAATTCATCAGCCTCATCACTATGAGGGTGGTAAGGCACTGGACCAGGTTGCCCAGAGAAGCCGTGGCTGCCTGTTACGACAAAAGAGTGTGTATGGGGGGGGGAATTACTGGCAGCTATCAGCCCGGGCAGCGTTCGCTACTTCGAACCTCACTGGGTCCGGTCTCACTGATAGTGCACTCTGTTGCATCAAAAGGGAGGGGGGAAGATTGCTGGCAGCTATCAGCCCGGGCAGCGTTCGCTATTTCGAACCTCACTGGATCCGGTCTCACTGATAGTGCAGTTTATTAATGCAACAGATACCGAGCCTCTAATGGCCTGGATTTACCGATAGTGACAATTAGATATCAAAACAGTATGACTTATTAACTAAATTTATTGGTGCAACAGGTACAGGTTCTTATGGATTGCCGGTGATAAATACTGTCTGCAAAAGCACGTGCATATAATAGTTACATGAATACAAGCGCTTGATAAAGTTGACACAGCTGAGCTCTAAAAGATACAGGTGACAAATAAGAATAACTCTATAGAGATTATAAGTTTTCCCTAGGAAAGCACTGGATACAGTGCAAGTCTTACCCACAGGCGTCCCTATGGGGGGGAAGAGAGGTCCAGCCCGTCGACCGGTCCCAGGAGTCGGTTGATGTTATCTTCCTTAACTCGTCTACGATGGTATCTTCCCTAAAATCCCCCTTTCTCTTGGGCTATTTTATATTATTTTTACCTTCAAGGTGGAGCTTGAGTGACTCTAGTCATACATACCTTTATTACCATTGGCGAAAATTTCTCTCGCCTCGATTTAAAGGTATATGAGACTAAAAATTCAGAGAGCATGCTCAGAGAGAGGTGGTCTTATTTCGGAGGGGGGTCGCACTGGAGAGGGGTGTGTATTTTAGTATTATAATGAAGCAAAGTTCACACTAGGACAGTATTTTGTCAAAAGATGACAGGCCGCTGGCTCAGGATGGCAAGTATGCAGTTTATCAGTTTCTTGTACCACCTAGTTCCCGTTTTATCTGCTGAAGTTAGGACAGAGCATACCCGCGAAATCTCCACCTCGCTGTATCCTCCGCCTGTTACGGGAACCGCTGTGGAGTGCACATTCCTGGCATACCAGGTATGGCTGCATCTCGCCCTGAGAGGCCCTGAAAGTCCATTTCTCTTATGTGTGGACAATGCTGCATTTTTAATATAGATTTAATTCCCAATTATTCCAAATTTCCTAATTATTCCACACTGCCCCATCCCTGGCAGTGGTCAAGGCCAGGTTGGATGGGGCTTGGAGCAACCTGGTCTAGTGGAAGGTGTCCTTGACCATGGCAGGGAGTTGGAACTAGATGGTCTTTAAGGTCCCTTCCAACCCAAACCATTCTATGGTCACTGCAAATCCAGCATAAGCCATGGGCTGCCCTGGGAGGAGCAGGAGTCCCAGGTGACCAGCAGCCAGAGGGTTAAGGTGTGTTCACAGTGCAGAGGTGCCAGCAGGAGGGACACCCTGGCAGGTTGTCATGGTTTAAGCCTCTCAGCCACACAGTTTGCTCACTCACTCCCCCCTCTTTCTTCCCCCCACTCCCAGAGGGATGGGAAGGAGAATCGAAAGAATGCAACTCCCACAGGTTGAGATAAGAACAGTCCAGTAACTAAGGTATAACACAAATCACTACTGCTACCACCAGTAATAATAATGACAAGGGAAATACAAGGAAAGAGAATACAATTGCTCACCACCCGATACCAAGCCTGACCCCAGCAGCGAACCCCCAACCCCTTCCGGGCCTCTGCCCTCTGTTTTTACATCCTGGGCATGACGTGCTGTGGTATGGAATACCTCTTTGGCTTGTTTGGGTCAGGTGTCCTGTCTCTGCTTCCTCCTGGCTTCCCCTCCTCCCTGGCAGAGCATGAGGCTCAGAAAGTCCTTGGTCAGACCAAAACATTACCAAGCAGTAACTGAAAACGTTGGTGTTATCAGCGCTGTTCCCAGGCCGAAAGTCAAAAACACAGCACTGCACCAGCTACTGAGAAGGAGAAAAATGACTGCTACTGCTGAACCCAGGACACAGGTGCTTGGCCTCTCTGCCCCAGCAGCCACCCTTGTGACTTTGGTTTCTGTTTGCTTCTCTTCCCCCATTATGTAACTGTTTAATCAGCAGCAGCGGCCAGCAAGCATCTTCCTTGCATTTGCTAAATCACAGTCCCTCAACTGTGACTTTTGCAAATCCAGGGGAAATCTTTAATTTGCTGTTGCACAGCCCTTGATGAAACAAGTGCTCCTGCAGCTGCAAAATAGCACCAAAAATATCTGCAGCCTGAAGGAGGGAGTCACCAGGAAAAGGATCTGCTATTAAATATTTTGCTAATGGAATATTAGTGATAAACACAGTGATTCCACTTCCTGGCTCCTGCCTGCTTACACTCCCATTGGTGATGTCTGAGACTTCAGCACTGGCTGCTCTCTGACTAATGTGAATGAGGAGGTGATGGTTTTCATGCTGAAACCTTGCAGGTGGCTGCTTTGTGCCATGCTCATTAGTAGTGTGATGACTCCAAGCAGGGTCTGCGAGCTTTGCTATCTTCCCCCATCTCCAAACCCCATGGGAGAGGTCTCTGGTGTTTGCTGGGGCTGGGCTGGCTTACAGCAGGTAGGAAGGCAAGGAGGGAGTTGGTTGCAGCAGCACTGGAGAAAAACTAGGAAAACATGAAGCTTCCTCTGCCCCGGTGCTTGCTCTGTGCTGTCTGTTAGTGGCTGGGCTCAGGCTCAGGGCTGCAGGCTAAGAGCCACTTGACTGCACCATGCATGTTGTTTATCAAGGCACTTTTGGGGCGAGAGGCCTATTTACTTCCCTTGTCTTGCATGCTTAGTGACCTCCTGGTTGGAACTGTGGTCTTCCATCCCCAGAGCCTGAGGCACTACATCACTGCTGGCCACCCCTTCACCCCTCCATTGATGTGTCCCTGTTGAGGATGCTGCAGGCTTTGAGCCTGCTCTCCTCATGCTATGCCACTCACATGCACTGCCCTATGGCACCTTACCTGGCCCAGTCCTTCAGGTCCTTCACAGAAAGCATCTCACTCTTGTGCAGGTGCACAACAGTGCTGACCTGCTGGCCCCAGACCATGTCTGGAGGCCCCATCACAGCTACATCTGCAGAGAGAGCAGGGGACTCAGCATGAGAAACCTGTGCAATTTTGGGGATCAGGGTTGGAGTAGAAGAGGGGTTCAGTACTGCTGGCAGAGGAAGACCAGTTCCTGGAGGAAGATGCTGTGAGAAATGGTCTCTAGACAAAAACTTGATTGTAAAAGTTCAGGATAGACACAGCAGAGAAGCAGCTATTTATTAGCGGTTTTGCAAAAATGGGCGTCCAAGCAATTAGGCACACCCAGCAAAAGCAGAACTACGATTTCTATTTCCTATCTCACCTGCATGTTCCCTCCTTTGTTTCCCCATTGGTTGGGTACTCCAAGGTCTACAGCCTATCCAATGCATATAATCTACATGCTAACTGTCCCCCCTCTGGTTACATCTCCCCCTACACGATTTTTTATGCCCCTTCCTCTTATTTATTTATCTTCTTTTATGGTTAGATTTCATTACTCTCTGGCAGACATGTGGTACCCCAACTGCCGTTATTTAAGCTCAGCCAGGAACTCAGAGCCACGCAACCACTCACTCACTCCCTGCCTCATTCCTCCCCCCGCTCCCAGAGGGATGGGGAGGAGAATGAAAAGAATGTAACTCCCACGGGTTGAGATAAGAACAGTCCAGTAATTAAGGTATAACACAAACCACTACTGCTACCATCAATAAAAATAATGATAGGGGAAATAAAAAGTGAAGGCAATACAACCGCTCACCACCTGCCAACCGATACCCAGCCCGACATGAGCAGAAATTTAGCCCTTCCGGGTAACTGCCCCCAGTTTATATACTGGGCATGACGTGCTGTGGTATGGAATACCTCTTTGGTCAGTTTGGGTCAGGTGTCCTGTCTCTGTTCCCTCCTGGCTTCCCCTCCTCTCTGGCAGAGCATGAGACTCCAAGTCCTTGATCAGAGTAAACATTACTTTGCAAGAACTAAGAACATTGGTGTTATCAGCACTGTTCCCAGGCCAGAAGTCAAAAACACAGCACTGCATCAGCTACTAAGAAGGAGAAAAATGACTGCTACTGCTGAACCCAGGACAGTATCCACCCCTTATTCCATACCATTCACATCATACTCAGATCCCACATTTTTCAATATACCATCACTCGTCTCATATATATATATATACACACACCCACGCATACACAAAGAGAGAGATATCACTCCTTAGTGCATGGACAAATCCCTATGAAGCTGCTGAGTTCATCCAGTCCATGATGTCAGGCTCCATCTCTTGTAACACTCTTTCAGAGCAGGAGAGAGAGTGTGCAGCCTTGGATTGCTGCCGGCTGATGACACCACGGAACTTAGAATCATAGAATCATAGAATAGTTAGGGTTGGAAAGGACCTCAAGATCATCTAATTCCAACACCCCTCCCATGGGCGGGGACACCTCACACTAAACCAAGGCTCTGTCCAACCTGGCCTTGAACACCGCCAGGGACGCAGCATTCACAACTTCCCTGGGCAACCCATACCAGTGCCTCATCACCCTCACAGTAAAGAATTTCTTCCTTATATCCAGTCTAAACTTCCTCTGTTTAAGTTTGAACCCGTTACCCTTGTCCTGTCACTACAGTCCCTAATGAAGAGTCCCTCCCCAGCATCCTTATAGGCCCTCTTCAGATACTGGAAGGCTGCTATGAGGTCTCCACACAGCCTTCTCTTCTCCAGGCTGAACAGCCCCAACTTTCTCAGCCTATCTTCATATGGAAGGTGCTCCAGTCCCCTGATCATCCTCGTGGCCCTCCTCTGGACTTGTTCCAACAGTTCCATGTCCTTTTTATGTTGAGGACACCAGAACTGCACACAATACTCCAAGTGAGGTCTCACGAGAGCAGAGTAAAGGGGCAGGATCACCTCCTTTGACCTGCTGGTCACACTCCTTTTGATGCAGCCCAGGATATGGTTGGCTTTCTGGGCTGCAAGCGCACACTGCAGCCAGCTCATGTTCATTTTCTCATCGACCAACATCCCCAAATCCTTCTCCACAGGACTGCTCTGAATCTCTTCTCTGCCCAACCTGTAGCTCTGCCTGGGATTGCTCCCACCCAGGTGGAGGACCTTGCACTTGGCTTGGTTGAACTTCATCAGGTTGGCATCAGTCCACCTCACAAGCGTGTCATGGTCCCTCTGGATGGCATTCCTTCCCTCCAATGTATCAACCGAACCACACAGCTTGGTGTCATCAGCAAACTTGCCAAGGGCGCGCTCAATCCCACTGTCCATGTCACCCACAAAGATGTTGAACAAAACCGGTCCCAACACCAATCCCTGAGGGATACCACTCGTTACTGGTCCCCAGCTGGACATTGAGCCATTGAGCACAACTCTTTGCGTGCAGCCATCCAGCCAGTTCTTTATCCACTGAGTGGTCCATCCATCAAATTAATGTTTCTCCAATTTAGAGACAAGGACGTCATGCGGGACAGTGTCGAATGCTTTGCACAAGTCCAGGCAGATGACATCAACTGCTCTACCCCTGCCCATCAGTTCCGTAGCCCCATCATAGAAGGCCACCAGATTGGTCAGGCAGGATTTCCCCTTAGTGAAGCCATGCTGGGTGTCACCAAGCACCTTGTTGGTTTTCATGTGCCTAAGCATGCCTTCCAGGAGAATCCGCTCCAAGATTTTGCCAGGCACAGAGGTGAGGCTGACTGCTCTGTAGGTCCCTGGGTCATCCATTTTTCCCCTTCTTGAAAATGGGGGTAATATTTCCCTTTTTCCTGTTGGCGGGAACTTCACCTGACTGCCATGATTTTTCAAATATGATGGACAGTGGCTTAGCAACTTCATTTGCCAGCTCCTTCAGGACCCGCAGATGGATTTCATCAGGTCCCATGGACTTGTGCATGTTCAGGTTCTTAAGATGGTCTTGAACCAGATCCTCTCCTACAGTGGGCTTAAGGTCTTCATTCTCACAGTCCCTGCGTCTGCCTTCCAAGACTTGGGTGGTGTGGTCAGGGTGTTTTCCAGTGAAGACTGAGGCAAAGAAGTCATTAAGAACCTCAGCCTTCTCCAAATCCAGGGTAGCCAGTTCTCCCGAAAGCTTCCAGAGGGGGCTCACGTTGTTCCAAGTCTGTCTTTTATTTGCAGTGTACCCAGAGAAGCCCTTCCTGTTAATCTTTGACATCCCTAGCCAAGTTTAATTCTAAGTGGGCCTTAGCTTTCCTTACCTGGTCCCTAGCTTCCTGGACAACATCCCTGTATTCTTCCCAGGCCACATGTCCTTGCTTCCACCTTTTATAAGCCTCTTTTTTCCTTCAAATTTTCCTCAGCAGGTCCTTATCCATCCAAGGAGGTCTCCTGGCCCTCCTGCTAAACTTCCTTCTAGTTGGGATGCATCGCTCCTGAGCCTGCAGCAGGTGATCCTTGAATATCAACCAACAGTCTTGGGCCCCCCTGCCCTCTAGGGCTATATCCCATGGAACCTTAGTAAGCAGGTTCCTAAAGAGGCCAAAGTCTGCTCTCTTGAAGTCCAGGGCAGTGAGCTTGCTGCACGCTCTTCTCACTATCCTGAGGATCTCGAATTCGACCATCTCATGATCGCTGCAATCAAGGCTGCCCTGGAGCATCACATTTCCAACCAGCCCTTCCCTGTTGGTGAGGATGAGGTCAAGCATGGCACCTCTCCTTGTCGGCTCCTCTATTACTTGCAGAAGGAAGTTGTCTTCCACACAATCAAGGAACCTCCGGTATTGCTTGTGCCGGGCCATTCTATCCCTCCAACGGATATCAGGGTGGTTGAAGTCCCCCATGAGGACAAAAGCCTGTGAGTGTGAGGCTGTAAATTTGTAACAAGTCTCCAGATGACATGGAGGAAAAGCAAAGCAAAGCGGTGATGTCCAGGCTCCAAAAACAAGGTTTCACCAATGCATTGGTCTGATAAACTGTTAATCTTGGGGACCTGGAGTTAGATGCTATTACTTCCAAAGACACAGTCCTTGGCTTTCCTTATCCCTTTCTCTGCTTAAGGAATCTTAAATCACACAAGAGCAGCTTCTTGACATTAGCCTTTGAGAATTGAAGTTTCAAATATGATAGTTATTTATTATATTATTATTATTACTTATAGTAGTTACTTATGCTAATGATTAAACCTGCTCTAGGTGATACTGCTTGAGCAGGGGATTTGGACTAGATCATCTCCCGTGCCAACCACAGGCTGCTTGGCCTGCCCATCCCTCTCGGATGGCCCCCTTATAACAGAGGAGACCATCCCTCACATCAAGGTCTGGTATGGCATTTGCCCCCACTGCTCAACACCTGCTGGGTTGCAGCCAACAGTGGAGTTAAAGGGTCTTCCTGGTGGCAAACGCAGAGGCCAACCCAGTCTTGCCCTTGTCTATTGTAGGAGGCATTTGGCCAACCTCAGTCCTTGCACCTTGTCAATGCAGAGTTTCACCTGCCTCATCCAGTAACAAGTTGCTACTATGGCAAAACATACACAGATTTACATTAGCAGAATAACTACTACAGGGTGCAGCAGCACGTTGAAGATGCTAGTGGCAGTGGGGAACCAGTCAAAGAAAATTTCCCACCAGTGGGGTTCTCCTACCCTCTTAATTTGTTCCATTACCTGCTTTATAACGCTACCATCATATTAGAATCTTTCTGGCTTCTACCTTAGCATTTTCTAGCAGCTGCTGTAAATTTGCATGCTCTAACATCTCTTTTACAAGTGATAAATCCATACAATACAAGGTGTAGTTTCTTATTAGCAACTGGCTAGTAAATGCAGGTGGCTTATACACAAAATCACAACCTCTAATAATAGCTATGTTGAAAGTACACATATTCGAGTCATTACTTTCCCGTTGCCCCCAAGTGGTGTTTTTGCAAATAATTCCTTTTTCTCTTCCTCTATCTCATTCCACTCAGGGTCTTCAAGGTCAGCTCCTGCAGCTGAGGCATCGGGTTCTTCAACTCATCTGTCCAGCTCATGGTATGGCTTGACAAACTTTGCAGGCAGCCGCCATGGACCTGTAGGTAGGAGGACACAAATATACCCCCTCCCTCAGGTTATCAGTTCCACTGGCCCTTCCCATTTCTGCAGGCCCAAAGGATCACAGTACCACATTCACCTTTAAGCCACAAGGATTTACCCCCCATGGCAAATGAGGATTGATCTGTTGACTGACAGTCAGGGCAAGACCTGATAATTTGCTTTGCTTGAGAAGAAGACAGGTTAAACTGTCTCCTTAAAGCAGGGGCATTCTGATGAAAAAAGGAATGTGAAGCAGCTACAGAAGTAAACTGCACAGTATTAACAGTCAAGGAGTCTGCTATGTCATTACCCGCAGTTAAAGGGCCAGGCAGGTTGGAATACGACCTAATATGACCAATAAAACCACATTAATTAATGCAGCATCCAATACAGAAGCCCTACGAGCCTCTGCTCCAACATTCTGACATGCTCTAACCAACTTGACAATGTCTGTAAATTTTTCCTCTGACTGGGGCTAAGACAGCCTCACAATTCCCACCTGCACCCTTATATGCTAGCCAAAATAAAAATGCATGAGCAGCCCCGTGGCCATCAATCTGCCTTTGTATAGCATTGTCCAATCGGTCTATGAAAGACACATAGGGTTCCTGAGACCCCCCAGCGAACACCCACGAACAGAGTAGTCTCGTCTCCCCCCGCCCCATCCAGGCACTCACCTCCGGGCCCGAGCAGCCACGCAGGCAGCCTGCTGGAACACCAGAGGGTTTAGATCTGAGCTATGAACCCAAACAGAAAACACATCAATCACAGTGACTGTCTTCAGTCACTATGAATTCCATTCTACAAACAATCACTCCTCAGGCTGTTTCCCAGACCGACCTTGCACCCCTGCACACAAACACTTCCTGGCCTGCTCCAGACCCAGGTGCACTATCAGCAATTCTTCTTCTTTAATTATCCACATTGCGGGAACAGGACAGCTTGCAGTTCCCACATCTCCCCCTTTCCTACTCTCCCCTGGTCCTGAGCCGCTTTGTCCAAGCCCAGTCCTGGTAAATCCCCTAACTGCCTTAGCTTTTCAAGCACTTGTTCAATGGGGTTTCCTTGTTCTGATAGTAGTATGGGGTTTTTCGCATCCACCCCGTCTAGCAATACAGTATCTGCTCCTTCCTCTGTGAGGCAAACTGGCCAGTTCTGGGATTTCTCCCCTGGCCTCTGCTTGTATTTATCCAATAAATTCTTAATGTCCTTGGGACTATAATCTGCCAATCCATCTGTTAGAGTAGGTGAGTGCTAAATGTTGTTGATAGGAATTAGATCATCTGTCCTCTCTGCAGCCAAATGCCCACCTTGATGGACAGAGGGACGGGAGGCTGTGATACATTTCCGTTATGGACATAAGCCTTTCCCACACAATGGAAACTGCATCAATAGATCCCCCATCTACTCACATACATCACACACTTCAGTTTATTAGCTGGAATAAATCATAAATATTTATTATATATCAATGATGCTTGACTCCGGGAAAGTGCAGTCTATCACCTCAACACTCCTTGTGACCTACCACCATGCAATAAGCTTTCCAGTCTACTAAACAAGATTGATACAGTGTTCTAGGATGGACAAGGAAATTTATTTATGGAGCACCGGGAGAAGGGCATTGAATGCATGGAGTCACATGGGCAAATTGGAGCTGCTCCTCTTAGCCCCTTGGACTGGTCAGCCCAACCAGAGCCTGTCCCAGTCTCCAGTGAGATGAATTACTGACTGAATAAAGCAGAGATAACAATGGGAGGCTGTTGACTGAGAGAGGCAGTGGTGGGATGTGAGGAACACTACCTGCTTTAAATTGTTTGCTTAAATATACAGAAGCCTCTACTTTTTCTTACAGCATGATACCATTAGTCATAAGTAAATATGTTCTCAATTGTCTTGAGTGAAACCCAGAGGGATGGTTCTTGTTGAAAGTAAAGTGCCTCTCAAAGCCGGATGTCCTGGGTTCAGCAGTAGCAGTCATTTTTCTCCTCCTTGGTAGCTGGTGCAGCACTGTGTTTTTGATTTTGGGCCTGGGAACAGCACTGATAACACCAATGTTTTCAGTTACTGCTTGGTAATGTTTAGGCTGGCCAGGGACTTTGGGAGTCTCATGCTCTGCCAGGGAGGAGGGGAAGCCGAGAGGAAGGAGAGACAGGGCACCTGACCCAGACTAACCAAAGAGGTTATTCCATACCACAGCACGTCATGTCCAGGATGTAAAGACAGAGAGCAGAGACCCGGAAGGGTGGTGGGGGTGCACTGGTGGGGGTGCACTGCTTGCTCGGGCTTGATATTGGGTGGTGAGCAATTGTATTCTTTTCCCTTGTATTTCTCTTGTCATTATTATTATTGGTGGTAGCAGTAGTGATTTGTGTTATACCTTAGTTACTAAACTGTTCTTATCTCAACCTGTGGGAGTTGCATTCTTTTGATTCTCCTTCCCATCCCTCCAGGAGCGGAGGGAAGAAAGAGTGGGGAGTGAGTGAGAGAGCGGCTGCATGAGTTTATAGAGACTTAAACCACGACACTGGAGATGTTCAGCACTGTTATCAGCCCAATAAAATACCCAACAAAAACCTCACCACTTCAAGGTGTTTGGTCTTGGATCATGCCTGCTAAAAGTGATCCCTCGCTTTCCTGTGCTGAGGAAGGAAGGAAATCAGGCCACTGGCTTCCCAGCTGTAATGAGCTGTAATCAATTTGTGCAATTCCCTGACCCTGCTCCATTTATGGCTGTGCTGGTTTATGTAAATCAAATGCCGAAAACTGTTCAGCAAGCTAAACAGATTGTCTGGGCACCATCAGAGTGCCTCAAGCAATGGGAAACCTAACAAATTAGGAGGAAGGGAAAGCTGAGGACACAAAATAAGGCAGAAAAATGATAGATACCAAAGATGGAAGGAAGGTCTGTTTTCAACAGATTTCCTCTTGAGGTGGGCATCTCTGGTGACAGGTAAGTGGCAGGACTGAAAATACCCCTCATCACCACCCAAGCTTGAAGAACAAACAACTCACGGACAATGAAGCAGCCTTTCCTACTTGAATGCTGCTTTAGGAGAAGCTCCTGGTGCAAAGAAGCCCACCAGAACATGACAAACTAGTACACAGACCCATCAGACACAAAACCCGCAGTGCAACTGCTTGAGCATCCCCGCCAATGGCTCTAGTTCTCTGCCCCTGCAGCCTCTACAAGGTGAAGCTCCTACAAAAGCTCTGAGTGAGCAAACTGGCAGGTTTAACTCCTGACAGATTGTTGCCAGAGTGAAACATCCATCCCAAGAGCTGGGCATGGTAGCTTGAATGGGATGAGGCCAGGCAGCAGAAGGCTTGGCTTGGCAAGGAACTGAAGAGCAAGGCACAAACAGTCTGTCCACAGAGCACAAATCTCATTTGGAGCAGCGAGTTGCCAGCCTGGCATCTGCAAAGCTGAATGCTGTTTGGATTTTGGGTGATCATTTCAACATTCAGTCTTAATCGTTACCTTTCGTACCTTGATGTTCTCTGCAGTGTACAGCAAATCCACCCCTCAGTCACTGCTGCAGACAACCCCCTGCAGCATGTATCAGTCCTGCTGAAGAAGCTTTCCAAAGCCCTGTGGTCGTGGGACAACCAGTAACAGTAAAGACACTACAAAACTGTTCTTCACAGGGCCTGAACCATGGGCATGGACAGTAAAATCCTCAGGGCCCCATTCCAGCCGTGCTTTGATAGTGCCTGCAATGGGACCACGGTCCTGTCCCCTGCACAACTGCTGGAGGAACTCAGCTGACTTGATACTGACCTTTCCCCTGTGGGATTTTTAACTCTGGACTTGAGGAGACATGCTCAAATGTTTTTAGTTGTTGCTAAGTAATGTTTACTCTGATCAAGGACTTTCTGAGTCTCATGCTCTGCCAGGGAGGAGGGGAAGCCAGGAGGAAGCAGAGACAGGACACCTGACCCAAACTGACCAAAAAGGTATTCCATACCACAGCACGTCATGCCCAGTATAGAAACTGAGGGGAGTTACTTGGAAGGCCCAGATCACTGCTTGGGTCGGGCGGGGCATCAGTTGGCAGGTGGCGAGCAGTTGTATTCTCTCTCCTTGTTATTTCCGTTATCATTATTATTCTTGGTGGTAGCAATAGTGGTTTTGTGTTATACCTTAGTTACTGGACTGTTCTTATCTCAGCCCGTGGGAGTTACATTCTTTTCAATCTCCTCCCATCCCTCCGGGAGCTGGGGGAGGAAAAAGAGGGGGATTTGTGGAATAATTAGGAAATTTGGGATAATTGGGAATTAAATCTATATTAAAAATGCAGCATTGTCCACACATAAGAGAAAATGGACTTTCAGGGCCTCTCAGGGCGAGATGCAGCCATACCTGGTATGCCAGGAATGTGCACTCCACAGCGGTTCCCGTAACAGGCGGAGGATACAGCGAGGTGGAGATTTTGCGGGTATGCTCTGTCCTAACTTCAGCAGATAAAATGGGAACTAGGTGGTACAAGAAACTGATAAGCTGCATACTTGCCATCCTGAGCCAGCGGCCTGTCATCTTTTTGACAAAATACTGTCCTAGTGTGAACTTTGCTTCATTATAATACTAAAATACACACCCCTCTCCAGTGCGACCCCCCTCCGAAATAAGACCACCTCTCTCTGAGCATGCTCTCTGAATTTTTAGTCTCATATACCTTTAAATCGAGGCGAGAGAAATTTTCGCCAATGGTAATAAAGGTATGTATGACTAGAGTCACTCAAGCTCCACCTTGAAGGTAAAAATAATATAAAATAGCCCAAGAGAAAGGGGGATTTTAGGGAAGATACCATCGTAGACGAGTTAAGGAAGATAACATCAACCGACTCCTGGGACCGGTCGACGGGCTGGATCTCTCTTCCCCCCCATAGGGACGCCTGTGGGTAAGACTTGCACTGTATCCAGTGCTTTCCTAGGAAAAACTTAGAATCTCTATAGAGTTATTCTTATTTGTCACCTGTATCTTTTAGAGCTAAGCTGTGTCAACTTTATCAAGCGCTTGTATTTATGTAACTATTATATGCACGTGCTTTTGCAGACAGTATTTATCACCGGCAATCCATAAGAACCTGTACCTGTTGCACCAATAAATTTAGTTAATAAGTCATACTGTTTTGATATCTAATTGTCACTATCGGTAAATCCAGGCCATTAGAGGCTCGGTATCTGTTGCATTAATAAACTGCACTATCAGTGAGACCGGATACAGTGAGGTTCGAAATAGCGAACGCTGCCCGGGCTGATAGTTGCTATTGATTGAATTGGGCAGGGTGGTGCACTATCAGTGAGACCGGATCCAGTGAGGTTCGAAGTAGCGAACGCTGCCCGGGCTGATAGCTGCCAGCAATCTTCCCCCCTCCCCAGAGTGCACTATCAGTGAGACCGGATCCAGTGAGGTTCGAAATAGCGAACGCTGCCCGGGCTGATAGTTGCTATTGATTGAATTGGGCAGGGTGGTGCACTATCAGTGAGACCGGATCCAGTGAGGTTCGAAATAGCGAACGCTGCCCGGGCTGATAGCTGCCAGCAATCTTCCCCCCTCCCTTTTGATGCAACAGAGTGCACTATCAGTGAGACCGGACCCAGTGAGGTTCGAAATAGCGAACGCTGCCCGGGCTGATAGCTGCCAGTAATTCCCCCACACACACACACTCTTTTGTCGCAACAGGAGTGAGTGAGCGGCTGTGTGGTTCTGAGTTCCTGGCTGGGCTTAAACCATGACACATGGGGTGACTGTCCCTTCTCAGTTCAAGCACTATCTCTCTGTTCAGCCAGGCTGGTCTTTATTTGGCATGATTTTGAGAGGTCTTGATCATCGGAGGCACCTTAAGTCAGATATACAGTAAAGCTGGCACCAAAACAAAAGCTCCTTTTGGAACTTCAGGGCAGTAAATCTGCATCTTGGTATATTTATCACGGAAGCAGTTGCAGGTCAAAGACTGTGTTGTCATTCTACAGGCAGCACACCACAGCTCAAAACCTGCTCAGCAGAGCCAAGTGGGCAGCACACACCACAACTAAGTCACATGGACTTGGGAGTTCTATAAGCTTTCCCCACCACTCATCAGAGTAAGTTTTTTCCCTAAATACTTCTATTTCCCACTTCACACTTAAGACTAAAAGACCTCCTGGGATCCAATCTCATGTTTATCAATATGAAATGCTGACAGGGAGCCTTTTGCTATTCGAACATCTTTAGGCAAGATCAGAGGTGTTCCAAGGCAAAGAGAACCATTCATAGAATCATAGAAGAGAATCATAGAATAGTTAGGGTTGGAAAGGACCTTAAGATCATCTAGTTCCAACACCCCTGCCATGGGCAGGGACACCTCACACTAAACCATACCACCCAAGGCTCTGTCCAACCCCACCTTGAACGCCGCCAGCGATGGAGCACTCACAACTTCCCTGGGCAACCCATTCCAGTGCCTCACCACCCTCACAGTAAAGAATTTCTTACTCATATCCAATCTAAACTTCCCCTGTTTGAGTTTGAACCCATTACCCCTTGTCCTGTCACTACAGTCCCTAATGAAGAGTCCCTCCCCAGCATCCCTATAGGCCCCCTTCAGATATTGGAAGGCTGCTATGAGGTCTCCACACAGCCTTCTCTTCTCCAGGCTGAACAGCCCCAACTTTCTCATCCTATCTTCATATGGGAGGTGCTCCAGTCCCCTGATCGTCCTCGTGGCCCTCCTCTGCACTTGTTCCAACAGTTCCATGTCCTTTTTATGTTGAGGACACCAGAACTGCACACAATACTCCAAGTGAGGTCTCACGAGAGCAGAGTAGAGGGGCAGGATCACCTCCTTTGACCTGCTGGTCACGCTACTTTTGATGCAGCCCAGGATACGGTTGGCTTTCTGGGCTGCAAGCATGCACTGCTGGCTCATGTTCATTTTTTCATTGACCAACACCCCCAAGTGCTTCTCCACAGGACTGCTCTGAATCTCTTCTCTGCCCAACCTGTAGCTGTGCCTGGGATTGCTCCCACCCAGGTGTAGGACCTTGCACTTGTCATGGTTAAACTTCATCAGGTTGGCATCAGTCCACCTCACAAGCGTGTCAAGGTCCCTCTGGATGGCATTCCTTCCCTCCAACATATCAACTGAACCACACAGCTTGGTGTCATCGGCAAACTTGCTGAGGGCGCACTCAATCCCACTGTCCATATCACCAACAAAGATGTTGAACAAGACCGCTCCCAACACCAATCCCTGAGGGACACCACTCGTTACTGGTCTCCAGCTGGACATTGAGCCATTGACCACAACTCTTTTATTGCAGCCATCCAGCCAGTTCTTTATCCACTGAGTGGTCCACCTATCAAATTGATGTCTCTCCAACTTAGAGACAAGGATGTCATGTGAGACAGTGTCAAACGCTTTGCACAAGTCCAGGTAGATGACATCAACTGCTCTACCCCTGTCCATAAGTTCCCATTGCTCAGAGTGGATCCACTTTCAGCCAAAAACCTCAGCAGAGCATCCTGCAAAGCAGACACTGACCTCATGAGTTGCTCTGAAAGGCTCCAGCCCACAGGGTGCCCCAGTCTGGAATGCGGCTGTCAAGGTGTGACTGTCACAGCAAGAGCACAGGCATAGAGGATACCTGGCTTCCCCGGGGTCTTTCTCTCCAGCCTCAGTGACATTTCCATCAACTAAGAGTCACACCACAGGGTGTGCTCAGCCTTAGCAGCCATCACTGAATCGATGCAGGGAAGGGAAATGGAGAGAGGGAGTCATTGGGGAAAGGATGCCCTCGTATCTGCTTGGTGCAAACCCCAATGCTCACAGAGGGCTTCAAAAAGCGCTTTCTCAATGCCCAGTAAGGAGAAGGCTCACCTTACACTCCTTCCTTAAAGCAGAGGCATTAATGTCCTCTGGCCACCAATTTGCACAAAACCAGTACAAACCCAGTATCTTTAAAATTTCTACTCCTGCACAAGAAAAAGGGCAGGCATTTCAAATAGGTTCAGAAGCAGCTGTGAAATGCTGGCTGTCTGCAAACAGAAACAGTGCAGCTGGAGAAGTAAACTCAGCTTGGAAGCAAGTTATGATGGGAGGAAACCGGGCATCATCGATCATTGCTGGTCAATTGCTGAGGTGAGTAGCGAGAGAGAGGACACCTTCAACACCTGAGCGGGGGGAGGCTTAGCGTCCAGGAGCCTCAACTCAGAGCGGCAAGAGCCACCGAGGGAGCCTCAAGTCCTTGACAGGACTTGCCCAGGAGCCGGCAGCTCAGCTGATGCGAGCAGCTGACTCACAGGGGGCGGTGCCAGGAGGAGTGGCACCAACCCTAACTGATTAAAAACCTGCCCCAGGGAGCTCAGGGAGCAGGGTGGGTTCGAGGCACTTTGCGTGGGTGGGTGAGTGTGATGGTGAGCACTTGCCTTATGACCAGTGCCCGGTCTGGGAGCTCTGCTCTGACTGCCCTGGCGGTGGCCAGTGTAGGCACCCAGACAGAGCCGATGAGAGGGGAGGCTGCAGTGCAGAGCTCGGAGTGTAGAGTGTGTCTGCACTGTTCTCCTGAGGCGAGGGTGTGCAATGGGCAGGGCTGCACTCAGTGTTCCCTGGTGGAGGTCCTCTTGCAGCAGGTGGCTGAGCTGCGGGACGCTGTCAATAGGCTGAAATATGTCAGGGAAGCTGAGAGGAAGCAGGACTGCTTGCTCCAGGCCCAAACTGTGCAGGGGCCCCAAGCGTCCCCTGTAGCTCATGGAGGAAAGAAGGAGGCTGTTAACCTGGGAAGCTAGGAAACAGTAACAAAAAAAGGAGGAAGAGGGCAATTAAAAGCAAGGGGCTTCCTCCTAAATCTGTTGTCCCCTCCCAGAATGAGGCTCCAGCCAATGAGCCAGCTTCATTTAGAGCTCAGCTCAGATGCCTCTATAACAAATGCCCATAGCATGGGGAACAAACAAGAGGAATTAGAGATGTGTGCACGTCTATGGGGGTATGATAAAATAAGCATCACAGAAACAGGGTGAGATGGCTCCTATGACTGGTGTGTTGGAATGGAAGGTTATAGGCTCTTTAGGAAAGACAGGCCCGGCAGACGGGGAGGGGGAGTTGCTATTTATGTTAGAGATAGGCTGGAGAGTATGGAACTCTGTCTGGGGACAGGTGATCAGTCAAAAGAGAGTTTGTGGGTCAGGGTTAAAGGGAGAACAGCAATGGGAGACATTATTGCGGGGATCTGTTACAGACCACCTGATCAAGAGGACTCTGTGGATGAAGCACTCTATAGACAGATAGGAACAGCCTCACGCTCGCAGGCCTTTGTTCTCATGGGGGACTTCAACCACCCTGATATCTGTTGGAGGGATAGAATGGCCCGGCACAAGCAATACAGGAGGTTCCTTGATTGTGTGGAAGACAAATTCCTTCTGCAAGTAATAGAGGAGCCGACAAGGAGAGGTGCCACGCTTGACCTCGTCCTCACCAACAGGGAAGGACTGGTTGGAAATGTGATGCTCCAGGGCAGCCTTGATTGCAGTGATCACAAGATGGTCGAATTCGACATCCTCAGGACAGTGAGAAGAGTGTGCAGCAAGCTCACTGCCCTGGACTTCAAGAGAGCAGACTTTGGCCTCTTCAGGAACCTGCTCAGTAAGGTTCCATGGGATATAGCCCTAGAGGGCAGGGGGGCCCAAGACTGTTGGTTGATATTCAAGGCTCACCTGCTACAAGTTCAGGAGTGTTGCATCCTGTTGTGGTTTAAGCTTATAAACCCATACAGTCGCTCTCTCACTCACTTCCCCCTCTTTCTTCCCTCCGCTCCTGGAGGGATGGGAAGGAGAATCGAAAGAATGCAACTCCCACAGGTTGAGATAAGAACAGTTTAGTAACTAAGGTATAACACAAATCACTACTGCTACCACCAATAATAATAATGACAAGAGAAAATACAAGGAAAGAATACAATTGTCTCACCATCCAATATCAAGCCCGACTACGCAGTGCACCCCCACCAGTAACAATAATGACAAGGCAAATACAGGGAAAGAATACAATAGCTCACCACCCAGCTTGACCAAGCTGTGCTCCCCCACTGGTGCACCCCCCACCGGCTGCACCCCCCACCGTGCACCCTCACCACCCTTCCGGGTCTCTGCTCCCCGTTCTATATCCTGGACATGACGTGCTGTGGTATGGAATAATTTCTTTGGTTAGTCTGGGTCAGGTGCCCTGTCTCTCCTTCCCCCCGGGTTCCCCTCCTCCCTGGCAGAGCATGAGAGTCACAAAGTCCTTGGCCAGCCTAAACATCACCAAGCACTAACTGAAAACACTGGTGTTATCAGCACTGTTCCCAGGCCCAAAATCAAAAACACAGTGCTGCACCAGCTACCAAGGAGGGAAAAAAGAAAAAAATGACTGCTATTGCTGAACCCAGGACACATCCCAACTAGAAGGAAGTGCAGCAAGTTAGGAAAGCTAAGGCCCAGTTAGAATTAAACTTGGCTAATGATGTTAAAGATAACAGGAAGGGATTCTATAGGTACATTGCAAATAAAAGACAGACTAGGGACAATGTGAGCCCCCTCTGGAAGCTTTCGGGAGAACTGGCTGCCTTGGATTTGGAGAAGGCTGAGGTTCTTAATGACTTCTTTGCCTCAGTCTTCACTGGAAAACACCCTGACCACACCACCCAAGTCTTGGAAGGCAGATGCAGGGACTGTGAGAATGAAGACCTTAAGCCCACTGTAGGAGAGGATCTGGTTCAAGACCATCTTAAGAACCTGAATGTACACAAGTCCATGGACCATACGAAATCCATCTGCAGGTCCTGAAGGAGCTGGCAAATGAAGTTGCTAAGCCACTGTCCATCATATTTGAAAAATCATGGCAGTCAGGTGAAGTTCCCGCCAACAGGAAAAAGGGGAATATATCCCCATTTTCAAGAAGGGGAAAATGGATGACCCAGGGAACTACAGACCAGTCAGTCTCTCCTCTGTGCCTGGCAAAATCTTGGAGCAGATCCTCCTGGAAGGCATGCTTAGGCACATGAAAACCAACAAGGTGCTTGGTGACAGCCAGCATGGCTTCACTAAGGGGAAATCCTGCCTGACCAATTTGGTGGCCTTCTATGATGGGGCTATGGAACTGATGGGCAGGGGTAGAGCAGTTGATGTCATCTGCCTGGACTTGTGCAAAGTGTTTGACACTGTCCCGCACAACATCCTTGTCTCTAAATTGGAGAGACATCAATTTGATAGGTGGACCACTCGGTGGATAAAGAACTGGCTGGATGGCTGCAATAAAAGAGTTGTGGTCAATGGCTCAATGTCCAGCTGGAGACCAGTAACGAGTGGTGTCCCTCAGGGATTGGTGTTGGGAGCGGTCTTGTTCAACATCTTTGTGGAGGTAACTTGTCTGTCTCCTGCAGCAGGCTGTCATCTTGCATCTGTGAACCAGTTCTATTTGCACTGCCATTAAAAAATCTCAGGTCTGACAGGCAGTACAAAAAAAAAAAAAAAAAGCAAACAAAAAATAAAAAGGAGAAAAGCCTAAAAGAAAAATAAGAAGTGGCTGAGCAACTCCTGGGCAACAGAGTGCTGCAAATATTGTGGACTCTTTGTATCTGCCACCACCCTCAAATCCAAAGCTGCAACAAGCCATATTTTGGCCTTTGGACATTCATCCCCATCTCATCTGGACTTTGAAACTCCATCTCCATCTCACCTGGGCTCCCTAAAAGGGTTTAATCACCCCTGGAGTCCCTGCCCAGACCATCCACCCTGTCTCACTGGCTTGGAGCCATCCCAGCATGTCACCGATTTGGGGAATAGTCTTCATCGCTGGCATCCCGTTCTGGCTCCTGCATCAAAGCTGGCACGCAGAGATGCTCAAGGGGTTTATCCTGCACCTATGCATACTAATAGGTCATGGAGCCACAAGGCCAGGGGACACCCCACATGTGGGGATGGGGTTTCCGGTGTGGCTGGAGTGCTATCAGTGCTGCCGCGAGGCATGGGGCTAGCTTGCAAAGGGTTAATAGTTGATTACAGCATTTATCTCTGCATCAGTGTACATAATGTGCCCCACATTTGCATAGTGCAGTGTTCACTCAGTTAAAATTAACTTTTAATTTCTTCTAAGTAAATTACTTCTTCCCAGTATGTGAAGTGCACAAATGTCAGAATAATGGGAGAGCCTTAATGATCTGGGAATGAGGGGCAGGGAGTGGAGCGCTGGGGGACCCTGCCCCCAGGCCACTCTCCAGACTCTGACAGGGGAAAGGATCCTTCTGCCTTCCCCGCTGGGGCCTGGGATATCCCTGCCTCCAGCATGTCCCCTAGGCAGAGCAGGGGTCACCACTTCCATCCCATCACCTCATCCTGCCTATGACCCTGCAAGGGGCTGAGCTTGCTGGTCCTGCCTATATCCTGGCACCCACAATATGTGGGGACATAAGAACATGGGAGCATCCCTGCAAGGGTCTGAGCTCTCCAGGTCCTGCCCATATCCTGTAAGCATCCCAGAAAGGCTCCCTGGGGACATCTTCTACCCAGGGTGCCCCATGCCACCCCTAGGGACCCTGTAGCCCACTCTGCCCTCCTGTCGTGGTTTAAGTCCAGTCAGCCATGCAGTTTGCTCACTCACTCCCCCCTCTTTCTTCCCCCCAGCTCCCGGGGGGGTGGGATGGGGAGGAGAATCAAAAGAATGCAACTCCCACAGGTTGAGATAACAGTTTAGTAACTAAGGTATAACACAAATCACTACTGCTACCACCAATAATAATGACCAGGGAAATACAAGGAAAGAGAATACAACTGCTCACCACCCGATACCAAGCCTGACCCAGCAGCGAACCCCCACACCCTTCCGGGTCTCTGCCCTCTGTTTTTACATCCTGGGCATGATGTGCTGTGGTATGGAATAACCTCTTTGGCTTGTTTGGGTCAGGTGTCCTGTCTCTGCTTCCTCCCGGCTTCCCCTCCTCCCTGGCAGAGCATGAGGCTCACAAAGTCCTTGGCCAGCCTAAACATCACCGAGCAGTAACTGAAAACACTGGTGTTATCAGCACTGTTCCCATGCCAAAAGTCAAAAACACAGCACTGCACCAGCTACCAAGGAGGAGAAAAACGACTGCTACTGCTGAACCCATGACACCTCCCCATGGCAGCTCAGGGATGATGCTTGGGGGGGGGACATGGAGCTCCATACTCCAACCCTCCCAGCTGCTCCCACCCAGGGCTGGGGCTGGCCATGTGTCTGCAGGGCCAGATGGCAGGTTAGGTTATGGGAATTTGATTTTCAGATAAATCACAAACCTGGATGAGCAAGTGCTGCTCCAGATGCATTATCCATAATCCCCTGGAAGGGAACCTTTTGGAAGTGAAGATCCCTGCATCAGCATGGCAGCAGCTGGGCGATCCCAGCTGGTGACATGGCCCCATGCAGCCTGCCGTAACACGGTGTCCTGGGTTCAGCAGTAGCAGTCATTCTTCTTAGTAGCTGGTGCAGTGCTGTGTTTTTGACTTTCAGCCTGGGAACAGCGCTGATAACACTGATGGTTTTAGTTGTTGCTAAGTAGTGCTTACTCTGATCAAGGACTTCTTCAGTCTCATGCTCTGTCAGGGAGGAGGGGCACAGGTAGCTGGGAGGAAGCAGAGACAGGACACCTGACCCAAACTAACCAAAGAGGTATTCCATACTGCAGCACATCATGCCCAGTATAGAAACTGGGGGCAGTTACCTGGAAGGCCCAGATCTCTGCTTGGGTTGGGCTGGGTATTGGTCGGTGGGTGGTGTACAATTACAATTACAATACAATTGAGAATACAATGCTCCAACCTTCACCGGGGCTCCTCTGGCTATGCACACACGTGCATTCAACCACACTGCCAGCCATGCACACATGTGCATTCACCCATGCTGCTGGCCATGCACATGCATGTGCATTCAGCCCGTGTCACCCTGGGGACAGCATCATGGCTGAGGATGCAGCATACAGTGGGCTCATACATCCCAAATAGGAAATGTTTGTGGAATGGTGCTTGGCAGCAGCTCCTGCCTCCTGCTGCCCACATCCTCTCCGCTCCCTCCATCTCCCTGCTCTATCTTCCCTGTTATCTCCCTCTCCACATCCCTTTGATTTATTTTTTTTTTCCTTAAAGAATTTGTGTTTCACAAACTCTCAGTGGTTCCCATCTCCCCAGCTTGGCCACTGTTCTCCTTCCCATTTCTGGCCCCTGCCTTTGCTCCCTCATCCACATTTTCCTGGGATAGAAGAGGCAGATTTGGACATCCACATAGAAAAGCCCCATCCCAGCTACATGCTTGCAGCACCCAGGGCCCTGACTACTCACAGCTCAAAAGGCAGCACCTGCTTTGGGAGGCAATGGTCTGGTTTTGGTTCAGCAGCTACCAGTGGTGTTTTGCTCATGGGTTATTGCTGCCACTTCCTTTTACATTGATTTTCCCCGCACTGGGACAGCTGCATCACTCTTCAGATGGAAAGGGGAAGGCAGTGGAGTGCTGCAGGCAGTGGGGCACGTGGCCATGGGTGCCCACCGGGGCATTCCCAAGCTCCAGGGAAGCGTGCGGAGCCGAGCACGGGGCTCGTGCAGCCCCAGTAAGTGTGAAGGCGGGCAGCGGGTGCTGCAGTGGGGCTCCAGCTGCCCCTGGGGATTTCTGCCTTCCTGCCACCCTCTTGCTCTGAGTGTAAGAGTGGTGGGAGCCTGTCCTGCTTCTCCTTTACCTGAGGGAGGTTTCTGCTCTGCAGCAAGCATGTGGCTCTGACTCAGAGAGAAACAGTCTGGGAGCTCTGTCAGGTTCTCCAGAGGGTGGGCAGGATGGGGCTCAGCTGCGCCAGGGCAGACTCCACATCCCCAGGGGTTCCCTCCACACCAGGGTGGACCCTTTGCCCCCAGGGGCTCACCAAAGGCTGAGCCAGACCCCAGGACCCCAGGTGTCCTCCCTATGCCAACCCAGACCCCAGGACCCCAGGGGTTCCCTTCATGCCTGGTCCCCAGCAGCCTGGTGCTGCTGATACATGGTGCCTGCAGCTGCCCAGGCAGGTGCTCTCCTCTTTGCTTGCAGAGCAAACCCTCTGGCCACAGGTGACATTGGGGACATGGGACCACAGCTGGGTGGGATTTTCCTGGCCAGACCTGAAACCCTCTGGTTTTGACTTGCAGCCCTAGGGACACTCCCCAGGAGCAGCAGCTGTCATTTAATCCTCTGTGCACCTTCTGTCTCCCATTGCAGGTGACCCTGACCCCCACCACAGGGCAGCTTGGCAAAATCATTAGCTGATGCCAAGCCCACCTGGGCCTGCAGCCACCCATCCCACAAGAAATAAAAGGGGAAGATGCAAGAACATGAAACACAAATGGAAACCCTGCCAAAACCTCTGTCAGTCCTCAGTCCACACAGCTGGGCTGTTCTGCCCTCACTGGTGGAGCACCAGCACCTCCAGATGGAGCTGGGATCCCCCAGAATTACTGAGATGCAGGATTCAGGTCTGGGGCAGAGGCTTGCTAGGGGCAGCTACAGCATCTCCCCTTGAGAGCACAGACCTGGCTGGGTGCACTCCATCCTGGCTAGGCTGGGGCTGTGGTTTGTAGCTGTGTGGCCCTTTCCCCCTGCACATTGGCCCCGTGCTGGGGCTTCTCCTTGTCTCCCTGCAGCACCCAGACCACACTCACCATCCCTCGGGGACCCAGGCTGCACCCAGAGGTCAAAGGTGCTGCAAACCTGCTGATGACACCCTGTTTTGCCCCACTCTATCCCACAGCCTGTGCCCCCGCAGCACAGCAACCCAGCACCCCCATGCTCTAGGACTTTCTTTCCCACTTAGACCCCACTGTCCCTTCCCCATCCACCCCCTGGGAGCCCTGGGCTGGGAGCACAAAATGAGGAGCCCCAAGAACCATCTGCAGGAGCCCAGGTGGCCACCAAGACATGCCATCTGCTCAGCTGCCTTCAGGGACCGTGAAGGCACTGCTGTATTTTTAGGACATGTTTTCTCCCTCCCACCTGCAGCCTGGAGCTGCCTTTTGGTTTTCTAACAAGTATTTCCTCTTGCTGGTGGCTGTTGGGAATCCCAGGTCCTGGTGAGGGGAGGGCTCTGGGGGTTCAGGGATGGACTGCAAAGGGAGGCTCTGTACCCACCAGGGGGGTTATCCCAAGTGCTGAGCAGGTGATGCTGGAGCCAGGCTGGTGTCCAGAGCCTGTCTGGCTCCTGCACAACACTGATGCTGCAACCAGGGGACATCCTCATGCCCATGGCTGTCCCCAGGCAAAGGGGACAGCGGGTTGCAGGGCTGCAGCAAGGGAGGTAAACCCTCAGTGTGGCAGCATGCTGGTTGTGCTGGGTTGCACTGTGATAGCTATGGTGTACTACACTGCAGTGGCCACCACACTGTGCCAGGGTGCACCATGCAATGCTGGGCTGCATCATGCTGGCTGTGCCACACTCGCTTACCAGTGCAGTGCTGCAACTTGATAGCCATGCTGTGCCATGCCATGCCACACCATGCTGGCTATGCTGTGCCACACTGCACGGTTCTGCCTGTTGAGACAAGGGGGGGCACAAAATCACAAAATGGAATACATAAACCTTTAGAATCAATTTTAAGTAATGTTAAGTTTGATGGCTTTGTAACAGTAGTAATGGAAAATCACTGAGATGCATGATTCACAGAAAAAAATATAGAGTACAGCTAGAGAACATACTGAGAATTCTTGTATAAGGTAAACCGTTGTAGTTTTAGGCCTTTATGACCTTAGTACAAAATGAGTGTTAAGAAAAACAGGCTAGAAGAACAGGACGTAAGGATAAGGAGTATCTGGAATGGCAGGGGCCCAGGATGGGCTGCTGTTTAACTGATAAGTAGAAAGACAGGATGATTGTTATGTCTATGGTATAAACGAACCGATTAAGCTGGTATAAGCATCTCCTGCGGTGCTTCGAAGGCTGCCAGCAGTGATGAAGATTGTTGGAAGAAGTAAACGACCCTCAGAGACCACCACCACATTTTTGTACGCATGCGGGGAACTTTCTGGAAAATGATGTAATCCATACGTAGCCTCATGAATATGTATGTATGCCCAGCGGCTATATAAGGACTGCTTGTGTATCAATACGGGGACACACATTAGGAGGAGCTATCCCCCGTGTCTCCTGGCACTGCAATAAAGAATACCTGCTTGTCAACTTAAAACTTTGTTGGCAAGTTTGTTCCTGGAGTTTTCTCTGAATCACTGTACTGCACTGCACCCTTGAGAGCCATGCCATGCTGCACCATGCTGCCCATGCTGAGGTGCACCATGCCAACCATGCCATGCCATGCTGAACCATGGTGGTCCTGCCTTGCCATGCTTCACAGCACTGCCCATGCTGAGCTGCACTGTACTGGTCCCTCGCAGTGAGGAAGTGAAGCCAGCACGAAGGGAAAGTTGTTGGAAAGTCAGACCAGAATGGCTGATAGGGACGGCAGAGCTGGGCTTGGTCGCAGATGGTTCCTGTTGAGGAAGGACATGAACGCAGCTGCCTGGCCTCCCCACCCACCCCCACCCCCCTCGCTGCATTATCACTGCCCAGCAGCTGTTCACCTTCCCCCTTGCCATGGGACATGGCTCTGCTGCCACCCCGGCCAGCATATGAATGGCCCTCAGGGCAGGGCAGGCACCAAGTGGGCAGGACCCTGTACCTCACTGGTACTCAGCATCTCCCTCTCCAGCACGGCTCCTGCACTGACACATGGGAGCTGGCTGGCTGGCTGCATGTGGCACCGAGGTGCTGACACCCATCCCCTGGGATGCTCACAGGACCTCCCAAGCTGGACGACCACCTCACCTGGGCCAGGGCAGCAGGCAGGACTTGCCAAAGTAAGGCCAAGGCAGTGGTGGGGGGAAGGCGGCAGGCGGCCGCATCCACATTGTGTGCCATGGTGCAGGTGACTCTCCCCAATGTCCAATGAAGCCTTGGGCCGGCTGGTGCTCCCCAAGGGTAGCACATGGCTGGTGCCCATCAGTGCATCCCCAGTGGGGACAGGCAAGCAGGAGTGGTGAGCTGGGGCATGGCTGAGCCCATGGCACTGGCACCACGAGCTTGCCAACACAGGGACCCATGCACAGTCTGCTCTGCAATTAACCTTTCCATAATGAGTAGTCAGCCATGATTACGGTTTATTTACAGGGTTTAAATCCTCTGTTTACTGGGTGTTTTCATTCATTCTTGGGCCAGCAGCTCACATGCTGTTCGGGAGTTATTCACTTGCAGCATGGCAGCATCAAGGCTCCATGGGGCCAGGGCATCCCACTGGCACCAGCATGGCCACACAGGGGGCAAGGGGCACCCCACAGCCCAGCCTTGGCCAAGGGGCTGTGGCAGCACTGGGAGGACCCAAGGGGCTCCTGCTGGGCCCATGCCTGGTGCAGACAGGAAAGTGGCTGCCAGATGAGTCACTGGCATTTGTCTGCCCTGAGCGAACAATACTGGCCCTCTGCCTCACTTCCCCTCACACACCCCTCTCCCCACCAGCACCATGCTCTGCCCGCAGGCCTCTGATCCACTGCCCAGCCCTGACACCCACCCCGCAGGTCAGGGACACAGCAAGGACAGGGGTTTGGGTGCACCCTGGGTGCTGCACCTATTGTGCCATGCCAGTTCACCGCAGGTAGGAGCTGTGCTGGGGTTCCTGTTCCCAGACCTGCCTCCTGCAGCAATGTTGGGTGCATCCCAGGTGAGGGGCACCCATTGCTGACAAGGCATCAGTAGCCAGGCGGGCACATTGCGGGCACCATTGTCCAGAAGGCATTATCCGACAAGGGGAGCCGTGCAGATTGCTGTAGGCTTGCTGAGCTGCCAGTTAGGCTCTTGGCAAGAGAAATGTTTATTTTGTTGGCCAAATATCTCTTCAAACTTCCTGATTTCCTTGTGGCCAACGAAGCAGTGATAGGGCTGGCAAGGCCATTGACTGCCCCATGCTCCAGCTTCCACACGGAGAGCTGTTATTTCCAATGTGCAGCGGGGAGGGAAGAGGTAGAGAAAGGAAAATTAAATACGACAGAGGCAGCACCTTTTTTGCTCTTCATAACAAGCCCTGCTTTTAGCCTGGGAACTTGGAAATGATGCATGTGGCCAGAGACAGCCACCACATCCCCTACTGATGCGGTGCATCTGGACCTCATAACAAATCCCAGACCTCCCCACTGTGAGGCTGCAGCTCCTCATGACATGGCACGGATTGGTGCCAACCTCCGTGTGGTCAGAGCCTGGTGACAAGTTATTTATTTTGGCTCTAAGGGATTTCTAAAAGCAGCTCCAGGGCCAAGCTATGTGCTGAAGCGAAGGCAGGCTGTGCTGCACCACCTTCTGCTAGCTCCAATTGATTTTTGCAGGGATGCGAACTGTTGGAAGTCCAATGCAAGTTAATTAAATTCCCATTACTAAAAAGCCCTGTGCAAGCAGTGGGATGGGGAGGGCTGGCAGGTACCCCACGGTTGGGGGTAGAAGGGGAGTGTGAACCCACTGTTAACCCCCCTAGGGCTGCCTGCTGGCCAAGGGGCAGGGAGGACGGCCATGGTACCATGGCAGGGCTGAGAGATGCTCTCATTTCCCCAGCTCTTGGCATTGCATGGAGGTCTTACATGCCCCAGGAAGTGTTAGGAGCCAGGCCCTGAGGATGTGGCTTTCATGGAAGCTCAGCACCACCATTCCCCTATCCTGGCCCTGCAAAGGGGAGCAGTGCTATGGGGAGGGACCAGAGGAGCCAGAGGGACTCTCTGCACTGCAGTGGGGTGTATGGCTCTCCATCATGCTGTGCTTGTCAAGGCAGCTCGGGGGGTTTTGCTCAGCATCTCCCAGCAAATTTCCACTGGCCAAAGACAAAGCTGGCTGTACTTGCTGCCAGTGCTGCCACAGGAGTGCCAGCAGCATTTCTGTGCACCCCAAAGCATCAGGTCCCAGAGGTAAGGCAGCACATGGCCATCTCCACTTTGCAGTTATAACACTTTCCAGACTCTCTGTGGCAAAGAAAAGATGGAAACTTGGCCCCCAGCAGCCCCAAAACCTTAAGAGCACCCAGAGGGATGGTGCCATGTCCCAAAGTCTCCTGGTGTTTAAGCCAAGTCAGGCGAGCAGAGATGATAAGCAGTAGGGGCTGGTTTCCTTTTGAATGCCATGAAGCAGGAATGAATCTGACAGCAAGGAAAACAGGATTTGTTTCTTTTCTTTTAATGGAAGATGTATTTTTTTCTTTTCTTTATGGAAGTTGTGGGAAAGCCACAAAGCCCCTGGATCTGCTTCCTGGTAGCAACAGCCAGGGGGCTGCTCCTTCCAGCCCTTGGCTGAGGAAAAGAGGGGCCAGGGCAGGGGAGGTGGCCCCAAGTCTGGGGACCCCCATGAGCAGGCACAGAGGGAAATCAAATACAAACACCCCCCTTCCTCAGAAAGGTTGGCGAGCAGCACTTCCTGCCAAGTAGATGTGACTGTAACGGATGCAGCTGCGGTGGGCGATAGCCAGCGTATGGGCAAGCCATCTTCCCAGCTGCTGGCTCCCCACCAGCCCCTTATCTCCCCCATGCATTCCCCAATGAATTAACATGCAGGAAAATGCAGCGGACAGGGCTCCTGCAAGTAAAATGCCAAGGGAAGAATGCCAGAGGCTGCAGCCTGGCTCCCGGCATTCACTCTGGGCTGGATTTAGGCACCATGATTCAGGCCACCACATCCATGCAGGCAGCTGGGCAATGGGAGCATCTGCGGTCACACTGACCCTGCCCAGCCCAGCAGCTCCCTGCCCAAGCATGGTGTTCTCACAGGGATGCTCTGAGCAAACGGGTCCCTGTGGAAAACAGGGACCCCACAGTGGTGTGGGGCTTTGCATTGCTGCGGCTGCTCGTAAGCATCCAGCTCCACATTGTCCCCAGGCTCTGCTCGGCACCGTGAAGGGTGGCACCACTCTGGGTGGCACCATTGGTACAGCAACATCTAGCTGATAAACCCTTTTTTAAGAAGCCTGAGGCTTGCAAAGAGGGGACGCAGCCTGAATAGCAACTATCTCTTTCAGGGCTGAGCAAGAGTACAGGTTGTGAGATCTCAGGTAGAACCCAGAATGAAAACAAAGTGGTGCTGGTGGGAGGGAGGGTGAGGGGCTGAGTGAGAGCTACAGGGAGAGAAACTGTGGGTTGGGACAGACGGTTAGGCCCACGAGGTGTGAAAGGGGACCCCAACATCATGGTGGCTGCAAAGGCACAAGCAGGGCATGGGGTTGGGGCTGCCCCAAGGTCAGTGTGAGCAATGGCACCCAGTGTGTTGCCCCCAGCCCATGTATGTGGCCCCAGTAGCAGGTGGGGGGTCATGTATGAAGATAGGCTGAGAAAGTTGGGGCTGTTCAGCCTGGAGAAGAGAAGGCTGTGTGGAGACCTCATAGCAGTCTTCCAGTATCTGAAGGGGGCCTATAGGGATGCTGGGGAGGGACTCTTCATTAGGGACTGTAGTGAGAGGACAAGGGGTAACGGGTTCAAACTTAAACAGGGGAAGTTTAGATTGGATATAAGGAAGTTCTTTACTGTAAGGGTGGTGAGGCACTGGAATGGGTTGCCAAGGGGAGCTGCGAATGCTTCATCCCTGGTGGTGTTCAAGGCCAGGTTGGACAGAGCCTTGGGTGGCATGGTTTAGTGTGAGGTGTCCCTGCCCGTGGCAGGGGTGTTGGAACTAGATGATCTTAAGGTCCTTTCCAACCCTAACTATTCTATGATTCTATGATTCTATGTGCCCAGGCAGATATGGGGCCCAGATGACACATGGTAGTGACCATTTCCTGCAAGGGTTGGTGCCAGTTGCCCTCATCTGCCCTCAGTGAGTACCTTATCTGCTGGCACACACTATGCCAGGCCCCAGTGGTTCCCCCTCACCCCAAGGCTGTGCCATGGGGAGCCTGTTTCCCTGGTGCAGGTCCTTGGCATCCCCCCCAAGCCACCCCATTGTAGCCTCTCCCCATGAACACCCAGCAGGGATGGAGGACATCCCCTCCACCCCACAGGTGGACCAGCACTAGTGAGCAGAAGTGATAGGTGATGGTACCAACACCATCCAGTGGGACTGAGACACCTGTGGAGATGGTAGTGGGAGCGGGAAGTGCAGGCAGCAGTGGGCACAGGGCAGGATTCACGGACGCAGGAGATGCTGGCTCCTCAAAAAAAAAAGAGGGTGCGAATTGCCATAACATGTACAGTCAATGCCCGTTGCATGCTGTGCCATCAGTCATGCACGCACATGACCAACACCGAGTCATTATGGGAATTTCCACCCTCTCTGCCATGGGGGAACCTGGTGGGGCCCCATCCTGCCCCAGCTCCATATTTACTGGGGGAAGGATTGCCAGGCCCTGGGCTGGGATGGATCCAGGCAGGCTATCGAGCCCTGGCAGGCACTTATCTCCCGGCATAGCCGTTGCTTTCCCACCACAGCGGAGTGAGGCCACCAGCTCTGCTGAAGCAAGGCTGGTCCCATCCTCTGCCCCACTGCACCACATCTGCCCCATGCACTCAGGGAGCTGAGGAATGGGGCATGTTTCCCCCCCAGCACTGACCCCAGGGATGCCAGGCCCCCCTCCATCCCCATCCATGGGACCCACACATGCTGTGGGAGCACATGGCAGGCAGGGCAGGGAGCTGGTTGAGGGGCACAAAGGGGAAGTTTGCTCACTCTAGGCAATGATTTAAACCGGACAGAAAGGTTCTGTCATCCAGCACTCTGACAGCCAGATTGTCGTGTTTTAAAGTGTCTGTAATTGCAGCAATACAGAGACTGAGAGGAAGACAAAGGCTCGCAAGATGCAAATGTGGAGGGGAAGCACCAGCCCCAGTACCCAGCTGGGAGAAACCCAGGGAGCTGGGGGCTGAGTGAATCCTGGAGACAGCCCTGGGGACAGCCCTGGAGACAGCTGGAGGGCGATACAGGTGTTCTCCTGCCTGCCACAGCTTGGCTCTGACACAGGGCGGGTGATGGGGCATCCCTGCTGCAGTTGGGAGCACCCACAAAACAACAGAAGCAAACAAAACCAGGGGCAAGCATGGGCAGGGAAAGGTCCAGATTTGCTTTGCTAAACATCACTTTTATACTATAATTATCTTGCTCTCTTATTATCTCCAGCTTGGCAGTAAGTGGCACTTCTCTCCCCATCTCTGTCAGGACCCCTGGGACAGTGTGCAAAGGAGGGTGAGATCCTACCTAACGCGTGGAAGGGGGTGGCCATCGGCCTGGCCACGGGTGCCCGGGTTTTGTCCCAGTGGCCATGGCCACATGCAAGCATGCTGGCAGGGAATTATTAACATTCAGATGAGGCCTACTGAATAAAGCAAGCTAGCACAAATTTTTATTTTCACAGTAGTGAATTATGACTTCAATAGATCAAAATTACAGGCTGCATGTGTGGAATAGAAATGAAGCAGACCCTGCCACCCAAATGCTGGGTGCATGGGCAGCCATGCCTGGCTCCATCTGCCTTTACTGCAAAGACCTTATGGGCTCATAGGGTAAGATGATGCCAAGCCATCAGGTATTTGATAGCATCCTTCAACTGCACCCCAAATTAACCAGGAGCTGGAGATGTTCCAGCTTATTCCAGCAGGTCCCTGCAAGGTGCCCATGGGCAGGGTGTTGCAGGTTGGTGGGGATGAGTTTGGTCACCACTGGGGCCTGGCTGGGCTCGTAGCACAGCATCAGCTGGGCATTTACAAGCAGGTTTTACAGTGTATTGGGTGGTTTGCACTGCACTGGGGTGGATATATGGGACAGGCTGTTCAGCTGAGAGTGGTCACCCCTGTGGCCAGGTCCCTGCTCTCCCAGTGAACGGCCAGAGTCCACAGGAGCCCTGTGCTGGCAGAAAACAGCTGTTTTCAAGGCTCTGCTCTTGGACTGATGCTCCGTGATGCCTTGATGTGTGTGCTGGTGGGGAACTGCACCGTGCACTACATTGTGGGTGTAAAGGACCTTGATGTGAAGGATTTCTGAGCTAGACTAGCTGCTGGGAGAGCTTTGAGATAGCAGAGGAATGTTGCTGGGAAAGTTTTGGGAGTATTGCAGAGAAAGGTAGGCAAGATAAGAAGGAAGAAAGAAGCGAGGAACCAGTATCCAATGAGGGGACGACAGCAAGAAGCAGGCATCCAATCAAGGCAACCAGTGAGCAAGATATCAACCAATGAAGAAGTGAAAATACCCACGTGGACGGTGATAGCTAACCAGTTGTATTAGCCGCTCATACACGCGGGTACTTCGTATAGCCTATATCAACCCAGGACCTTCAGGAAATAAACGATTTTGTTTCCTAACCAGAAACGGGGTCCATGCCTTATTCTCCACACTGCATGTCCAAATGCACGCTGTCTATGCAAACTGAGGGGCAGCAGGGTATGTGCAGCTGTGCATGGGGGTGGATTTTCCTCCACTGCTTGTGGGGCCATACCAGTGGGGATGTGCCAGTGGGGCCCTGAAACTCACCTACAAGATGCTCCTCGAGAAAGGTCCCATAGGGAATGAGGGCAGGGCAGGGAGGAGCAGGAGCAAGGGCAACCCCAGTGGGAAGTGCAAGCAGCACATGCAGGGTATGAAGCAGCAGGGTTTGTGAGGCTGCCCATTGCACACACACGGTGCTCAGTGGTATAGGTACAAGAGCTGTCAAGACCTTCATGCTCCCCCAGCGCAGGCAGTACAACAGTGGGGCAATGCCCCCACTGTGGGCCTCCCTCTGTGAAGAAAGGATGCAAAACCAGAGCTGGAGGTTGGGATGGCTAAGAGCAGGGTGGAGGAGGCTGGGTCAGAGTGCTGCAGCACCCTCCTGCTGCAACCCCATCATTGGGAGACATGGGGGGAGCTTGGCTGTGCGATGACCATACAGTGGTCACACAGTGACCATGTGATGGTCATTTACTGGCCATGCAGCAGTTGTGTAGTGGCCATGCAGTGACTGTGCGGTGCCAAAGCAGTGACCATGCAGCCATGCAGCAGCCATGCAACAGCCATGCAGTGGTGACTCACTGCCTGTCAGAACCACCACAGTCCCCAGCACTGAGCCCTGGGAAGTGGGCAAGGATGAGCAATACAACCAACTATGCAGGTGGCAAAGGCTCTGCACAGCAACTCACAGAGGAAAAAGAGCTGCCAAGCAGAGTAATTACATAAAGAGTCAGGGCTTCAGCACAGGGAAATTAGCAGGGCTTGCGTTACCCAGGGCACAAGCAAGCAACAACATCGTAGGAGGACTTGGGGTGAACCAAGGCATTGCATTAGAACCAAACACATTCTTAACAAACTAAATGAAATGTAAAATATAATATAAAAATAAAAATAAAAAAGCATAATTCATGTACACGCTTTAATACAATGACAGTTTGCTTAAGAGCATAATGTTATTTAGTTAAGGTTTGCTTAAGAGTGTTACCGCCTTGCCTAAAGCATAATGTTGTTTAGATAAGGTTCCCTTAAGAGTGCTACCGCCTTGCTTAGAAGCATAATGTTGTTTAGATCAGGTTTGCTTAAGAATGTTACCGCCTTGTTTAGAGCATAATGTTGCTTAGATAATATTTAGAATACTAACGCCTTGCTTAGAGAGCACATCATTATGACTTTCTGTAGAAACAAGATAAAAGATAACAATGCCTATAAATGTAACCCCAAATATGAAAGTTGGTGTGCACAGTTCTTTGGAGGCTACTCCCTGTGTCACCCAGGGCTGAATAAACATACCTACTTCACAACTGGATAAAGTTGTGGAGGCATTTCCGCATATCGGGAGGGGGGGGGAATTTTTAAAAATCTCCCCCCAGCTGGCATGGGGTGCACAGGTAGGACACCATTGGGGACTTGGCATGGGCAGGCAGTGCTCCGAATACCTGCACCGCTGCTGTGCACCACTGTAGAGGAAGGGCCCCCCTGGCCTTCCCACGGTGCCAGCGCCACGCAGCCACCCTAAGGAGCCTCGGCAAGGCCAAGCAGGGTGGGGGGCACACCAAGGACAGGTGGGGCTGGGCATATGGACTGTTGAGGGCTGTGGGGTTTGTGGCTATCCATGTGGCTGCTCCTATTTGCAACCCCGGCTCTCAGGCCTCCGGAGAGGGAAGCAGAGCAGCAACAGCAGCTCCATGCAATCCCCGAGCCCCTTGCAAACACCCCCACTTCAGCCTGGGACAGTCCCAGCTCCATCCCCCGACTGTTTCCACTGCCCCAGACAAGCCCTGGTCCCATTCCCTCGCAGACACCCCATCCCATGCCAACAACTCCCAGCCCCATGCAGCCCCCCATTTCTCCGTACACACACCCCCCCCCCGGTGCTGTGCAGCTCCCCATATCCCCGTTCAGCCCCCCATGTCTCCGTTCAGCCCCGTGTCCCTGCGCATCCCGATCCCCCTCCCCCGGCTGCGCACACCCCCGGGTGGCCCACTCCGGTGGCGGCGGCGCGCCCCCTACCGAGCCCGGTGGTGGCGCCGTCTAAGGCAGCGGCGCGGGCGGGCGGCGTTCACTCCTGGGTGGCGGGCGGCGCGGCGGGCGCTGCGGGGGCCCGGCCCGGCACGGCCCGGCCCGGCACGGCCCGGCACGGCAAGGCGCGCGGCCGGGCAGCGCGTAGGGGGTGAACCGGCCCCGCCGATTTACCGGCTCCTCCGCCCTCCCTCGCTTCTCCGGTTCCCTCCCCTCCGGGGGTGGGTGGAAACTCCACGACTCCCGGGGTGGCGGCCCCAGTCCCGGGCGCGGCGAGGGGCGGCGGGGGGCAGGTGCCGGGGGCAGCCGCCGCCGCGGGGCCGCGCTCCGCAAGCGCCGGCCTTAACCGGGCCGGGGCCGCCGCCGCCGCTGGGGGCCGCTGCCAGCTCTGCCCTCTCCTGCCGGCCCCACCGGTCCCTGCCTTGGGAATTACCTCACGTCTCTGCCACACCTCAGGACCCTAAGTGTTGTCCGCGGCCGGCAGGGGGGACGGGGAGGCTTCAGGGGAAAAGGGTCTGGAGATGCTCCCGGTGCCCCGGGGGATGCTCGCGGTGCGCAGGGGAGTCGGAGGCTCCCAGTGCCAGGGGGATGCTCCCGGGGAAGAGGGGTTAGGGCTGCTCCCGGTCCCCGAGGAATGCTCGCGGTGCACAGGGGTGTCGGAGGCTCCCGGTGCCAGGGGGATGCTCCGGATGCGCAGGAGTCGGGGAAGCTCTCGTTGCCCGGGGGAGGCCCCCGGTGCCGGCGACAGCGCAGTCCCGACCGCCGTGTTCTCTCTAACTCCGCGCTCGTCCACTCCCGAGACGCGCGGTGGGGGCAGGGCGGGGCAGGGCAAGCAGGGGCACGGCCGGGGCGAGCGGGCACCAGCGCTGCCGTCCGTGCAGCGGGCAGCACTCCTTTTCCCGTACCTGGCAGCAGCTTTCCGGGAGCCAGGGCGGCGTGGGGCAGCCCAGCACCGCGGGGATCCACGCAAGTCTGTGTGTGCATGTCCCCCTCTCCCGCAGCAAACCCTCCTCCGGCCATGGCTCCCGGCTTCTGCCCGGTGGGAGAAGTGGGTTGCATCCCTGCATCCCTCCTCCTGGGACCACCAACCCTCCGGCTCCACATCCCGCTCTGGCTACTGCCGATTGAGAGATGGAGCCACATTTCGTGGCGAGGAGGAGCTGATCCACTCAGGAGAGTCTGTGGGAGGAAACTCAGGACTGGTTTGTGAAGTTACAGCTACGGCAGAGTAATTCTGTGTCCTGCACGGTGTCCTCACGTGTGATGTGGGACAGCTTGTTGGATACAGATTTGGTAAGGAAGGGATCCAGCTCTCTGCTTCCAGTCCTCGCAGCCATTAATCACCATCCGGCTCTTGCTTTCCCATCAGAATTACATTAAGCAGCGTTGGCTGGCATCCAGCTACCCACTCCAGCCTGGCTTTGCCGAGGGAATGCTGTCAGCATAGTGATGGTGCAAAGCTGGCACCACGCTCCACCAGGGCTCCTCCATGATGCTGTGCCAGGGCACAGCATCATGGAGGAGCCTATCACTCCCCTCACTTCAGATTCTGCAGAGCGCTCTCTGGTTGAACACACCTTTTCTTGGATTTTTTTCTTTTTCTCCTATTAGCCAAGGAAAACTTTGAAACTTCCCTTCGCTTTCAGAGAGGAGCCACCACTTCTGGGTTTCATTTTGGTTTTTTTAATTTGGGCAGGGGACAATGCTGACAGCTCTGGTGCCCATGATCTTCAGGTGGGAGCCCCACAGGGCCGAGCTGCCACCCAGGGTAGGCACTCAGGGCTTTGGAAGTGTGTAGGGCAGGTCCCTGTGCAGAGCATTTCCATACAGGGAGAAATCTTGAGCATTGCTTTTGCTGTGGTTGAGAAGGCAAGCAGACATGAACTTGGCTGTGCAAAGGGGGTTTCCTCTGCCTGCTGCCTCCCAGCAGGCCCAGCCAGTGTCCATGCTAGCAGGTAAGGTTTTACCTGGGGATAGCCAGATGTTGGGTGTGTGTTGATTGAAAAATGTGTGACTTCAGATGTTGGGTTGTAGGGAGGAAAAGCCAAGATGGTTGGGGGGAAAGGCTGTTCTCCCATGGTGCTGGATGCCAGTATGGGGTGGGCGCTGGGTTTGGGGGGTAACTTTGAGGCCTCATGTGGGTGAAGGATTTGCCTCTTATATTGGGAACTTCCAAGGTGCAGGATGGACAGATACTCTGGTGCTCAGCCCTGCTTTGGGTTGGGAGGGTCAAGCAGCCCTCAGCCTCTGCCCACCGCTGTGACTGGGGGTATGGCCAGGGTGGGCTGCCTGCAACCAGCGTGCCAGGGAGGGGGCTCAGAGCTGGTGACGTCCCCCACATCCCTTCCCTGGATTTCTGCTTCTGAGCCATGGTCATTTGCGCACGTGGAAAACCCTAGGCAGGATCTGGGTGGTATGGCTGCATGGTATCTGACTTTACCATGGAAATGAGATCTCGGCTCTGCTCACTGCCAGCAGCCAGCTTAAATCCCCAGTGCAGTCTGGAGGCAGTTCAGCATACCCTGCCCCACAGCTACCCAAGGAAGGGATGCAGGGTGCTGTGGGGTGCCGTGGGACTCCCAGGGAGGAGAGGCATCCTGTAAATGTCTGTTATTATCTCTCTTAGTGGGGGTCTGTGGATTGCTGGTGAGCCAGGCAGGGAGTGTAGGGCTGCTGGAGGCATGCAAGAGTGCTGGCAGTGTCCCCTGGGGACACATATCAGCCCCTGCCACCAGCACTGACGCTGCTTCTGCCCCCAGCCAGACCAGCACAGTCATGTTGTGCACAAGGTTTGGGGCAGATCAGGGCTTGATCCCACAGATGGGACTGCCTGGGGCCTGGAGGGGAGCAGGGACAGCCTATGGGTTGCACGACTGAGCTCTGTGCAGAACTGGGCTTCAATAGTGCTGCTGGGGTCAAGGGGATGTGGATCGGATGCTGCAGCCCTGGCCTGTGCTTTCCAAGCTGGACCATGGGCAGGATTAAGTTGTCCCTCCAGGCAACAGTCAAGTGGTGTCCCCAACCTGGGACCAGTCCTTGCAAGCTTCATGATGTCCAGCGTGGGTTGAGACCATGCTGGTGGCACAGAGAAGACCCCCCTGCCTGGGTACCACCGGCATTGGCACCATTGCCCAGTTCAGGGTTTATTTTTAGATTTCCTGAAGCTTGTTTTCTGCTGTCCCTCCCAGCGTGCTCAGGCTCCCCAGGGGCAACCCCATCTTGACAAGCCCACAGCTTTCGTTCAGAAGATGTTGACCAGTGTTTCCAAAAAACATCCAAGGGATTTCCTGTTTATTTTGCAAAATTCTTTTTTTTTTCTTTTTTTCCCTGTGATGTTTGATTCAATCTCACATGGGTAAAATTGCCTTGAAATGGAGCCCGTGGTTAAAAAATAGACAAGGCTGCAGCCCAGAGGGTGTGAGGATACATGGCTGGATTTGACACCCCTGGAGCAGTTACCATTCTGGTGTCTGTGGGGCAGGATCTGGCCCAGGGTCCTCGGGGAGCTGATGGTGCCTTGGCATTCCCACACTGCAGGGACCTTGCAGGGAGCTCCCTGCAGGCCCTGGCATGTGGAGGGGGATGACTTCCCTTCCCCAGACACTCTCTGCCTCCAGAATGCCCCAAGTCCCCTGGCTGCTTGTGCCACTTTTCCCCCTCCAGCTGTCAAGGCCACCTTTGGGCACAAACGTCCCTGCGCATGTGGCTGGGTAACTGCAGAACTTACAGCTTGGGGCATTTTAGACCCTCTCACTGCCCTCAAAGAGCATCCACTCGGCAGCTGGGGACATCGGGCTGGTTTTGGGGTGCCCCTTTGGCAATGTGTTGGTGGATTGGTTGCCCTGCTAGCATGGTGTCATGGTTTAAGCCCAGCCGGCAACCCAGAACCATGAAGTCACTCGTTCACTCCCCCCCTTCCTCCCCCCGCTCCTGGAGGGATGAGGAGGAGAATTGAAAGAATGTAACTCCCATGGGTTGAGATAAGAACAGTTCAGTAACTAAGATATAACACAAAATCACTACTGCTACCACCAATAATAATAATGACAAGGGAAATAACAAGGGAAGAGAATACAACCGCTCACCACCCACTGACCAATACCCAGCCCGACCCGAGCAGCGATTTAGCCCTTCCGGGAAACTGCCCCCAGTTTATATAGTGGGCATGATGTGCTGTGGTATGGAATACCCCTTTGGCTAGTTTGGGTCAGGTGTCCTATCTCTGCTACCTCCCAGCTTCCTGTCCTCCCTGGCAGAGCATGGGACTCAGAATCTCCTTGGTCAGAGTAAACATTACTCAGCAACAAGTAAAAACATTGGTGTGTTATCAGCGTTGTTCTCAGGGCCCCATTTAAAATCATTCTTCTTCTGGGTCACATGATAGAGAGGGCTTACAATCAAACTGCAATTCGGGATGTGCATTCTCCAGAACCCCACAACACCCAAAAAAGCTTGAGTTTCTTTCTTATTAGTTGGTTGAGACATTGCTGTTATCTTGTTGATCACATCTGTGGGGATCTGGCGATGTCCATCTTGCCATTTTATTCCCAAAAACTGAATCTCCTGTGCAGGTCCCTTGACCTTACTCCGTTTTATGGCAAAACAGGCTTTCAGCAGGATTTGGATTATTTTCCTCCCTTTCTCAAAGACTTTGTCTGCTGTATCACCCCACACGATGATGTCATCAATGTACTGCAGGTGTTCTGGAGCTTGCCCCTGTTCCAGTGCAGTCTGGATCAGTCCATGGCAGATGGTAGGGCTGTGTTTCCACCCCTGGGGCAGTTGGTTCCAAGTGTACAGGATGGCCCTCCACGTAAAAGCGAACTGTGGCCTGCACTCTGCTGCCAAAGAATTGAGAAAAATGCATTGGCAGTGTCAGTTGTGACATACCACTTGGCTGCCTTTGACTCCAGTTCATACTGAAGTTCTAGCATGTCCGGTACAGCAGTACTCAAGGGTGGTGTGACTTCATTCAGGCCAAGATAGTCTACTGTTAGTCTCCACTCTCCGTTAGACTTTCGCACTGTCCATATGGGGCTATTAAAGGGTGAGCAGGTCCTATTGATCTCTCTTTGGCTCTCCAGTCTATGGATCAGTTTATGGATGGGAATCAGGGAGTCTCAGTTGGCGCGATATTGCCACTGGTGCACTATTGTGGTCATGATTGGCACTTGTTCTGTTCACCAGAGACTGAAGCCGCAGCTTTCATGGGATGATCATCCTTGACATTTTTCTCCTCTTCAATTCACACACCTGTTCCTCCAGAGCTGAGGTAAGTATTCCATCCCACTTCCTCATGTCTTCTCCATGATCCCACAGGTAAAACCATAGGGTGGCCCTTGGCATATACCTCCTATATCTTCTCTCTCGAGCAATAGGATGCCATTTGTTAATAGCTAAGATGCGTGTTGGCACATGTGGGCAGCTGGATAGATCGGATAGATCATCTTTCAATTGTCTGAGCTCCTGAGACAGTTTTTCCACAGCTGAAATGATGGAAGGGGTGAGATTGTCTCCAAACTCTTGGAGTTAATGAATCATTTCATCCACTGTTGGTGGTGCTACGTCATGCCTGGTCATTGATGGACCCACAGCCCTTGCATCAGGGAGGGGGTTTGCAGTGAGACACGGATGTTTCACAGGTTGGAGGCAGCTCCGGCTGGAGTTGCTGGTGGGATCAGCCCCAGTTCCGAGCTGCCCATGTGCCTGCAGGTGTGCCAAGCTGGCCATGGCAATGTTTATTTGCAGTGTTTAGCCATTATATTTAATTTCCAGGAGCATAAGGTAGCTGGGGAGCAGTGAGGATGTGTGGGTTCCCACCTCCCCCCGCTGCCCCAAGAGCTGCTGGTGGGACAGGTCAGACAGTGACACTGGGGTACAACACTGAAGGCATCATTTGCAGCAGATGCTGTGCACCAGCTGGGGGCTTGGCAGGGGGCATTGGCCATCCGGATGCTCCTGCAGCACCAGTGGGTCAGGAGGACCACCTAGTCTGACCGTCTGCATGAGGGGATCCCAAATCCCAGCCCCTCTCCGCACTGGCAGACCACGTTGCCGCCAGCTGCTGTTGACTCAGGCTCCAGTGTCAAGTCCCAGGGTTCAGCCCAAGATGCTTTTACAGGGAAGGCTGAAACGCACAAAATGTTCAACTTGTAAAATATGTAGCATGAGAAAATAGCCTTTTCTGCTCTCCTCACTGCTGCCATTCCCTGCCCCACCAGCTTGCTTGGAAAACTTCCTGCAGCTGGGGGGGTGAGGTGCTGAGAGCACCTAGGGTCCCTTGGCAATTGTCGCTGGCCCAGCTGGAGGATGGCACAGACCCTGTGCTGCTGTGCCCATGCAGAGGTGTTGACCATTGACAGCAGGAGGGCTCCCAGGGGCAGCACGGGCACCTTGAGGATGTGCTTGGTCCATGAGGATGAAGCCTCCTCCATCATCCCGCTATCCTCATAGAATCATAGAATCATAGAATAGTTAGGGTTGCAAAGGACCTTAAGATCATCTAGCTCCAACCCCCTGCCATGGGCAGGGACACCTCACACTAAACCATGCCACCCAAGGCTATGTCCAACCTGGCCTTGAACACCGCCAGGGATGGAGCATTCACAACGTCCCTGGGCAACCCATTCCAGTGCTTCACCACCCTCACAGTAAAGAATTTCTTCCTTATATCCAATCTAAACTTCCCCTGTTTAAGTTTGAACCCGTTACCCCTTGTCCTGTCACTACAGTCCCTAATGAAGAGTCCCTCCCAAGCATCCCTATAGGCCCCCTTCAGATACTGGAAGGCTGCTATGAGGTCTCCACGCAGCCTTCTCTTCTCCAGGCTGAACAGCCCCAACTTTCTCAGCCTATCTTCATATGGAAGGTGCTCCAGTCCCCTGATCATCCTCGCGGCCCTCCTCTGGACTTGTTCCAACAGTTCCATGTCCTTTTTATGTTGAGGACACCAGAACTGCACACAATACTCCAAGTGAGGTCTCACGAGAGCAGAGTAGAGGGGCAGGATCACCTCCTTTGACCTGCTGGTCACACTCCTTTTGATACAGCCCAGGATACGGTTGTCTTTCTGGGCTGTGTGGAATAATTAGGAAATGTGGAATTAAATTTATATTTGAAATGCAGCATTGTCCACACATAAGGGACAAACGGACTTCCAGGGCCTCTCAGGGCGAGATGCAGCCACACCTGGTATGTCAGGAATATGCACTCCACAGCGGTTCCTGTGGCAACACAGATGGAGGATAGAGCGAGGTGGAGATCTCGCGGTTATGCTTTGTCCTAGCCTCAGCAAAAGATGGGAACTAAGTGGTACAAGAAACTGATAAGCTGTACACTTGCTGCCCTGAGCCAGCAGCCTGTCATCTTTTGACAGAATGCCGTCCTCAGTGTGAACTTTGCTTCATTATAATGTCATTATAATGCATTTACATGCTAAAATACACTCCCATCTCCAATGCGACCCCCCTCCAAAATGACAATACCCCTCTCTGAGTGTGCGCTCTGAATTTTTGGTGTCATATACCTTTAAAAGCGAAGTGAGAGAGATTTGCACCAATAATAATGAAGGTATGTATGACTAGAGTCACTCAAGCTCCACCTTGAAGGTGAAAATAGTATAAAATGACCCAAGAGAGAGGGGGATATGAGGGAAGATACCATCGTGGACGAGTCAAGGAAGATAACATCAACAGACTCCTGGGACCGGTCGACAGGCTGGACCTCTCTTCCCCCCCATAGGGACGCCTGTGGGTAAGATTTGCACTGTATCCAGTGCTTCCCCGGGAAAATTTAGCATCTCTATAGAGTTACTTTTACTGTTACTTTCATATTTTAGAGCCAGGCTGTGTTAACTTTATCGAGTGCTTGTATTCATGCAGCTATTATTCGCACGTGCTTTGCAGACAGTATTTATCACCGGCAATCCATAAGAACCTGTATTTGTTGCATCAATAAACTGCACTGTTTCGGTAGCCAATCGTAATTTTCTCACTGAACACGACCCCATCTCTCAGTGTGGCCGTGAGGGTTCGTGAGGGTTCATGAGGTCATGGGTTCAGCAGCAGCAGTCATTTTTCTCCTCGGTAGCTGGTGCAGTGCTGTGTTTTTGATTTTGGGCCTGGGAGTAGCGCTGATAACACCAGTGTTTTCAGTTACTGCTTGGTGATGTTTAGGCTGACCAAGGACTTGCTGAGTTTCATGCTCTGCTAGGGAGGAGGGGAAGCCGAGAGGAAGGAGAGACAGGACACCTGACCCAGACTAACCAAAGAGATTATTCCATACCACAGCACGTCATGTCCAGGAGGTAGAAACGGAGAGCAGAGACCCGGAGGGGTGGTGAGGGTGCACAGTGGGGGGTGCACCGGTGGGGGTGCACAGCTTGGTCGAGCTGGGTGGTAAGCTATTGTATCCTTCCCTTGTATTTGCCTTTTCATTATTGTTACTGGTGGGGGTGCACTGGGTGGCTGGGCTTGATATTGGATGGTGAGAAATTGTATTCTTTTCCCTTGTATTTCTCTTGTCATTATTATTATTGGTGGTAGCAGTAGTGATTTGTGTTATACCTTAGTTACTAAACTGTTCTTATCTCAACCTGTAGGAGTTGCATTCTTTCGATTCTCCTTCCCATCCCTCCAGGAGCAGAGGGAAGAAAGAGGGGGAAGTGAGTGAGAGAGCGACTGTATGGGTTTATAAGCTTAAACCACGACAGGGTTCATGAGCATGATTGAACTGGCAGTGTGATGTACTATCAGTGAATCCGGATCAGTATGTGGCCAGACTGATAGTTGCAGCTGATTGTGCACTATCAGTGAATCCAGATCAGACGCGCCCGGATTGGTAGTTGCAGGTTGGAGCCATTCCTGGCCCCTCTAAGAAAGCAAGGGGTTTATTTTTCCCCCTTTAATGCAACAGGCTGTGAGCGCACACTGCCGGTTCATGTTAAGTTTCCTGTCAACCCACACCCCCAAGTCCTTCTCCACAGGGCTGCTCTGAATCTCTTCTCTGCCCAACCTGTAGCTGTGCCTGGGATTGCTCCCACCCAGGTGTAGAACCTTGCACTTCACAGAGTTAAACTTCATGAGGGTGGGATCAGCCCACCTCACAAGTGTGTCATGGTCCCTCTGGATGGCATTCCTTCCCTCCATCGTATCAACCAAACCACACAGCTTTGTGTCATCGGCAAACTTGCTGAGGGCACACTCAATCCCACCATGTCACTGACAAAGATTTTGAACAAGACCGGTCCCAACACCGATCCCTGAGGGACACCACTCGTTACTGGTCTCCAGCTGGACATTGAGCCACTGAGCACTACTCTTTGTGTGCGGCCATCCAGCCAGTTCTTCATCCACTGAGTGGTCCACCTATCAAATTGATGTCTCTCCAATTTAGAGAGAAGGATGTCATGCGGGACAGTGTTGAACACTTTGCACAAGTCCAAGTAGATGACATCAACTGCTCTACCCCTGTCCATCAGTTCCCATCATAGAAGGCCACCAAATTGGTCAGGCAGGATTTCCCCTTAGTGAAGCCATGCTGGCTGTCACCAAGCACCTTGTTGGTTTTCATGTGCCTTAGCATGCTTTCCAGGAGAATCTGCTCCAAGATTTTGCCAAGCACAGAGGAGAGACTGACTGGTCTGTAGTTCCCTGGGTCATCCATTTTCCCCTTCTTGAAAATGGGGGTTATATTTCCCTTTTTCCAGTCATCGGGAACTTCACCTGACTGCCATGATTTTTCAAATATGATGGACAGTGGCTTAACAACTTCATTTGCCAACTTCTTCAGGACCCACAAACGGGTTTCATCAGGTCCCATGGACTTGTATACGTTCAGGTTCTTAAGATGGTCTTGAACCAGATCGTCTCCTACAGTGGGCCCAGGGTCTTCATTCTCACTGTCCCTGCGTCTGCCTTCCAAGACTTGGGGGGTGTGGTCAGAGCATTTGCCAGTGAAGACTGAGGCAAAGAAGTCATTAAGAACCTCAGCCTTCTCCAAATCCAGGGTATGCACTCATGCTGTTTGGCATCCTGGGGTTTCTCTCCCCTGGGACACGTCTTGAGAGCATGAGAAAACCAGCCAGGTTGTGTGGCAGCTGTCACCGCAGGTGGTATTGGTGTGTCCCATGGGTCCTGGGGTTTCTGAAACAGAGCAGCAAGGCATCTCCTGGAAGGGTGTTGGGAAACACCCCTGTGAGACACCCTGGCAGAACCTGGACCTGCTAGGAGGGAGGCACTATGCCAGAGCTGGCCATGAGTCATGGTTTTCACCAAACACCTTAATCCATCATTATCTGGGCACATTTCAGATCCTTGCCAGGAGCAAGGTGGGAAGGGGGAATTGTAAGCATAGTCTCCCTATTCCCCTGCCATCCTTTTTGCTGCCTGTGTGTAATTAACAGAGTAATTAAAAACAGGATGAGTTAATTGGTATTTGTTTATATGGCAGATGTTTTTAATTGAGTTATGAAACAATCTTCCAGCTTATGTAAACAATAGCAAATGAAGGATTATAAAACAGAGAGGAAAATCAAACCCTTCCCCATCTGCCTGGGCCACGGTAGCACAGGATGAGCCAGAGCTGGCTGGCACTGCCAGCATGGAACAAGGCAGCAGGTTTGGGTCTCTGGGTGGCTGGTTGTGGCTTGAGAAATGGGGTTTGTTTGGCTTGGGGTGCATGGGGGAGCCTGGTCCTGTGTTGGTGTCCCATGTGGAGCTGTGCTGTCACTGCCACACTGGGGGAGATGGAAGGGGACCAGACATCAAGGTCCCTGCTGGCAGTTGCTGCCTTGGAGTTGAGCAAGGAGCATCGTCCATGGTGCATCCTCCAGCAGCACCAGATGTCCCTGGGATGCTATTCTGGTGAGGCTGCAGGGAAAGCAAAACAAGTCAGCATGAAAAGTTGGACCAGATGATCCTTGAGGTCTCTCGTAACCTGGTATTCCATGATTCTATGATGAAACCTGCTTTACTCCCAGTACTGGGTAGGTGGGGATCATCCCACCCTCAGCCAGCAACATTGGACCTATCCCAGGATGTCCATGAGCAAGGTGAGGATGGTGGGGACAAAGGCTGGATCACCAACCAGTGCAGAGGGACTGCCTGTCTCTGTCTCGAGAGGGGATGCCTGCAGCACCTGATCGGGGGGAGGCTCGGCGTCTACAAGCTTCACCTCGGAGCAGCAACTTGCACTGAGGGAGCCTCAAGTCCTCGACAAGGCCTGGCCAGGAGCCTGCAGCTCAGCGGAGGCGAGCAGCTGACTCAGAGGGGGCGGTGCCAGGAGGACCGGCGGCAGAGCTGACTGGTTAAAAACCTGCCCCAGGGAGCGCGAGGGACCCAGAGCGCGGCAGTTTGGGCGGGCAGGTGAGCGGGGTGGTGAGCACTTGCCGTACGAGCAAGGCTCGGTCAGGTAGCTCTGCTCTGGCTGCCCCGGCGGTGGCCAGTGTAGGCACCCAGATGGAGCCGATGGGAAGGGAGGCTGCAGTGCAGAGCTCGGGGTGTAGAGAGCGCCTGCACTGCTCTCTTGAGGGGAGAGTGCGCAATGGGCAGGGCTGCACTCTGCGCTCCCTGGTGGAGGTCCTCCTGCAGCAGGTGAAACCAGGCTGAAACGTATCAGGGAAGCTGAGGGGAAGCAGCACTGCTTGCTCCGGGACCAGGCTGTCCCGGGGCCTCAAGCATCTACTGTTGCCCGTGCAGGAAATGAGGCTGCTAACCCAGGAAGCTGGGAAATGGCAACAGGAAAAAAAAAAAAAAAAAAAACACAACAAAAAAAAGGAGGAAGAGGGCAATTAAAAGCAAGGGGCTTCCTCCTACATCTGTTGTCCCCACCCAGAACCACTTTGCTGTCCTGCAGGGGGCTGATGAGGAACTGTGCTCCCACCAGGAACAACTGGCTGATGCACTAGTAAAGAAGATCACTACTGGTGCTGCCAGGAAAAAGCGGCAGGCCGTAGTAGTAGGGGACTCTACACTGAAAGGCACAGAGGCACCCATCTGTCGGCCTGACTCAGGCTCAAGGGAGGTGTGTTGCTGACCAGGGGCTCGGATCAGGGATGTGGCCGAGAAACTGCTTGCTCTAGTCGGTCCCACTGACTATTACCCACTTCTAGTGATCCATGTGGGTGCTACTGATATAGATAGCAGTAGCCTGGAGACTATAAAGAAGGATTTCAGAGCCCTGGGAGAGGTGGTTAGGGGCTCTGGAGCACAGATTGTCTTTTCGTCAATTCTCCAGGATACAGGGCAGGACCTTAAAAAGGCTAGGAGGATGGGACAGGTTAATAAGTGTTTAGAAGGGTGGTGCTATAGTCAGGGGTTTGGGTACCTTGACCATGGGACTCAATATAGTAGGCCAGGTATACTGGGGGCTGGTGGAACTGGTCTGAGAAAGAAGGGGAAGAGTGGATTTGGTAGGAGGCTTGCCAGACTGGTCAAGGATGCTTTAAACTAGATGTGTTGGGGGAGGGGGGCATTGTTGACGCAGAAGTCCTGGACACAGCACGCAGGACTGGTATGATCAGGCTGTGCCAAATTTATTGCACAGATAGCTCAGTATATATAGGCATTCTACTTGTCTATCATTAACACACAACTCTAATTGGATACATGCATTGTTCACGTGACTAAATACAGAATAGGATTTGCTCAGACCCTCTGTCCATGTGCATAGTGCTCTCCACCTACATTCTACTTGGTGTCCTGCTTAATATATGATTGGTTAATATTTCTCAGCTAAATGTTAGTAACAGCTTAATGATTGGTTAACTATTACAGCATATGTTTCCAGGTTACAGTTATCAGTTCCCTCCTGCACGTCTCTCTTAGCAGCCTTCCGTGCCAACTTTCTCAAGACTTCTGCATGTACACGAACTTTAGTAACCCCCAGGCGAGGCCTCAATGCCTGTGGGTTGCTACCTTACAATTGTCAAGCAGTTGTCTGGATTGCTCACATGCCCGTTCACAGACAAATAGCTCTCCACAGGGCATCATTCCATCCCAACAAACCCAGTCAGTTGCCAGCACCTATGGTAAATGTTCGGAGCAATGTAGAGATATTCCAGCTGCTCCAGCCAATGAGCTGGCTTCAAGTGGATCTTGGCTCAGTTGCCTCTATACAAATGCCTGTAGCATGGGGAACAAACAAGAGGAATTAGAGATGTGTGCACGTCTACGGGGGTATGATATCATAGGCATCACAGAAACATGGTGGGATGGCTCCTATGACTGGTGTGTTGGAATGGAAGGTTATAGGCTCTTTAGGAAAGACAGGCCTGGCAGACGGGGAGGGGGAGTTGCTGTTTATGTTAGGGATAGGCTGGAGAGTATTGAACTCTGTCTGGGGACAGGTGAGCAGTTGACAGAGAGTTTGTGGGTCAGGGTTAAAGGGAGGACAGCGATGGGTGACATTATTGTGGGGATCTGTTACAGACCGCCTGACCAAGGGGACTTGCTGGATGAAGTGCTCTATAGACAGATAGGAACAGCCTCACGCTCGCAGGCCCTTGTTCTCATGGGAGACTTCAACCACCCTGATATCTGTTGGAGGGATGGTACGGCCCGGCACAAGCAATCCAGAAGGTTCCTCGATTGTGTGGAAGACAACTTCCTTCTGCAAGTAATAGAGGAGCCGACAAGGAGAGGTGCCATGCTTGACCTCGTCCTCACCAACAGGGAAGGGCTGGTTGGAAATGTGACACTCCAGGGCAGCCTTGATTGCAGCAATCATGAGATGGTTGAGTTTGAGATCCTCAGGACAGTGAGAAGAGTGTGCAGCAAGCTCACTGCCCTGGACTTCAAGAGAGCAGACTTTGGCCTCTTCAGGAACCTGCTCAGTAAGGTTCCATGGGATATAGCCCTAGAGGGCAGGGGAGCCCAAGACTGTTGGTTGATATTCAAGGATCACCTGCTGCAGGCTCAGGAGCGATGCATCCCAACTAGAAGGAAGTTTAGCAGGAGGGCCAGGAGACCTCCTTGGATGGATAAGGAGCTGCTGAGCAAAATTTGAAGGAAAAAAGAGGCTTATAAAAGCTGGAAGCAAGGTCAGGCGGCCTGGGAAGAATACAGGGATGTTGTCCAGGAAACTAGGGACCAGGTTAGGAAAGCTAAGGCCCACTTAGAATTAAACTTGGCTAGGGATGTTACGGATAACAGGAAGGGATTCTATAGATACATTGCAAATAAAAGGCAGGCTAGGGACACCGTGGGCCCTCTCCAGAAGCTATCGGGAGAACTGGCTACCCTGGATTTGGAGAAGGCTGAGGTTCTTAATGACTTCTTTGCCTCAGTCTTCACTGGAAAATGCTCTGACCACACCCCCCATGTCTTGGAAGGCAGACGCAGGGACAGTGTGAATGAATGAAGACTTTGGGCCCACTGTAGGAGAGGATCTGGTTCGAGACCATCTTAAGAACCTGAACGTATACAAGTCCATAGGACCTGATGACATCCATCTGCAGGTCCTGAAGGAGCTGGCAAATGAAGTTGCTAAGCCACTGTCCATCATATTTGAAAAATCATGGCAGTCAGGTGAAGTTCCCAATGACTGGAAAAAAGGAAATATAACCCCCATTTTCAAGAAGGGGAAAATGGATGACCCAGGGAACTACAGGCCAGTCAGCCTCACCTCTGTGCTTGGCAAAATCTTGGAGCGAATTCTCCTGGAAGGCATGCTGAGGCACATGAAAACCAACAAGGTGCTTGGTGACAGCCAGCATGGCTTCACTAAGGGGAAAACCTACTTGACCAATCTGGTGGCCTTCTATGAAGGGGCTACGGAACTGATGGACAGGGGTAGAGCAGTTGATGTCATCTGCCTGGACTTGTGCAAAGTGTTCAACACTGTCCCACATGACATCCTTCTCTCTAAGTTGGAGAGACATCAATTTGATAGATGGACCACTCAGTGGATAAAGAACTGGCTGGATGGCCGCACGCAAAGAGTTGTGGTCAATGGCTCAATGTCCATCTGGAGACCAGTAACGAGTGGTGCCCTCAGGGATCGGTGTTGGGACTGGTCTTGTTCAACATCTTTGTTGGTGACATGGACAGTGGGATTGAGTGTGCCCTCAGCAAATTTGCCGATGACACCAAGCTGTGTTGTTCGGTTGATACGCTGGAGGGAAGGAATGCCATCCAGAGGGACCTTGACACGCTTGTGAGGTGGGCTGATGCCCACCTTATGAAGTTTAACCATGACAAGTGCAAGGTCCTACACCTGGGATAGAGCAATCCCAGGCACAGCTACAGGTTGGGCAGAGAAGAGATTCAGAGCAGCCCTTTGGAGAAGGACTTGGGGGTGTGGGTTGATGAAAAAATGAACATGAGCCGGCAGTGTGCGCTTGCAGCCCAAAAAGCCAACCGTATCCTGGGCTGCATCAAAATGAGTGTGACCAGCAGGTCGAGGGAGGTGATCCTGCCCCTCTACTCTGCTCTCATGAGACCTTACTTGGAGTATTGTGTACAGCTCTGATGTCCTCAACATAAAAAGGACATGGAACTGTTGGAACAAGTGCAGAGGAGGGCCACGAGGATGATCAGGGGACTGGAGCACCTCTCGTATGAAGATAGGCTGAGAAAATTGGGGCTGTTCAGCCTGCAGAAGAGAAGGCTGCGTAGAGACCTCATAGCAGCCTTCCAGTATCTGAAGGGGGCCTATAGGAATGCTGGGGAGGGACTCTTCATTAGGGACTGTAGTGGTACGACAAGGGGTAACGGGTTCAAACTGAAACAGGGGAGGTTTAGATTGGATGTGAGGAAGAAATTCTTTACTGTGAGGGTGGTGAGGCCCTGGAATGGGTTGCCCAGGGAAGTTATGAATGCTTTGTCCCTGGCAGCGTTCAAGGTGGGGTTGGTCATAGCCTTGGATGGCATGGTTTAGTGTGAGGTGTCCGTGCCCATGGCAGGGGGGTTGGAACTAGATGATCTTAAGGTCCTTTCCAGCCCTAACTTTTCTATGATTCTAGGGCCACTGTAGTGGTGCAGGGGTGACAGGTCCCGTTCAGCTGAGCAGCTGAACTAAATCACTTCGGCAATGCCCATATTTGTGGGGTGGTTGGCATGGCACCGTACCTCTGGCTAGAGGAGCAGGGCAGACCAAGGCCTGTGCCACTTAGGGCATGAGTATCCTTACAAGGATCCCTGCATGCAGGCAGGAGTGCAGGCAGTGCCCAGATGTCTGGCTGGGCTGGGTGAAGCAGGTACTTGAGCACAGTGGGGTCCTGCTGCCAGCTCAGCCCTGGCACTGCTGGGCACATCAGTGTCCTGTCATCTTTATGGCAGCAAGAGCTCCCTGCACCTGGGGCTGGTTGAAATAGTTGATTTACATCTTGTGCAGAGGGTTAAATTAATTGTATTTCCTTTTAAAATGCTTCATTTGTGCTGACGAGTGCTGAGGTTTTTCCCTGTTAGCCTGGCTCCCCAAAATGTGCATGCAGGGCACCCTGGTGATGGGTCCTCAGTAGCTGCTGGGGTGGGCACAGCTCTCCAGCATCCCACAGTGCTGTCTTGCTCCCTCTCTGCAAGCAATTGGGGATGAGCCACCTCCAAGCTGCCTGCTGTCACCTACCCCCATTTTTGTGTCCCTGGGGAGTGGGTCAGGATGGGTGCAGGGGAGAAGGGAGACAGTGGTGCCCTACAGCTCCCACTACCTCTACAGGGCTCATGCACATGGCTGGTGCTGCTGCCTGGCTGCTGGAACTGTGTGCTTCCTTAACGTGCTCCATCTGGGACAGCTTGGTCCCTTGCCATCTCATTGTGGAGTTCTTCTTGGCTACTGTCATGGTTTAAGCCCAGCTGGTAACTCAGAACCATGCAGCTGTTTGCTCACTCCCCCCCTTTCTTCCCCCCCAGCTCCTGGCAGCATGGGGAGGAGAATCGAAAGAATGTAAATCCCACAGGTTGAGATTAGAACAGTCCAGTAACTAAGGTACCGTACAAAATTACTACTACTACCCCTAATAATAATAATGATAAGGCATATAGCAAGGGGAGAGAATACAACTGCTCACCAACCGCTGACCGATACCCAGCCCAACCCGAACAGCGATCAGGGCCTTCCAGGTAACTCCCCCCCCAGTTTATATTCTGGGCATAATGTGCTATGGTATGGAATACCCCTTTGGATAGTTTGGGTCAGGTGTCCTGTCTCTGCTTCCTCCCAGCTTCTTCTACCCCTCCTCATTGGCAGGACATGAGACTGAAATGTCCTTGATCGGAGTAAGCATTACTCAGCAACAAGTAAAAACATTGGTGTGTTATCAGCGTTGTTCTCAGGCTAAAGTCAAAAACACGGCACTACACCAGCTACTAAGAAGGAGAAAAATAACTGTTACAGCTGAAGCCAGGACAGTATCCTCCCCTTATTCCATGCCATTCACGTCATGCTCAGGTCCAATATTTTAAAATGTACCATTGCTTTTTTTTCTCATATATATATATATATATACACCCACACATACGCAAAGAGAGAGATATCATTCCTTAGTCTGTTGACCATCCCTATGAAGTTTACTGAATTCATCCAGTTCGTGATATCAGACTCCATATCTTGTAACAGTCTTTCAGGGCAGGAGAGACTGTGTAGTGCTGGATTGTTGCCTGCTGACGACACCACCAAACTTGTCTGGTCACTGCTGAGCTTCTCTGGTTTCCTCAAAGTTCATTCTTTGGTGGGGTGATGATAGGAGGGAAATCAGGGTCAGTTGATGGTGACCTGAGGACAGTTCTGCTGATGCTGCCAGCTTTTTTCCATTACTTTATTCTCTGCTGATGACAGCACATATCTCCTTTTCAAAGCCCAGAGTGGTGGAGATGAGCATCTAGCTGATGGGCTATAGAAGTGTTATATAGCAGGCAACGGCATATAATTGAGTTCATTGGCTGTTTTCCTCCAAAATCAAATCCCCTTGAGGTACACATCGGACTTCCCCATATTCCCGCATTACCCACCAAGTATATCCAGGTCCCTGAGCAAAAGCAATCCCACAAGTGGGTTTATCTTTACCTGAAGCAGGAATAACCCAGACTGTCTTCCCCAGCAAATTCTTTATGTGCACCACAGGAAATTTATCCCCTTCTACAGTATGTAAAAGTTCTGACTGGGCTGGAGCAGCCCTGTTGGCAGATCCCCTCGTATTGACCAACCAGGTGGCTTTTGGTAAATGTGTATCCCAGTGTTTGAAAGTCCCACCACCCATTGCTCTCAGTGTAGTTTTTAACAGCCCATTGTACCGTTTGATTTTTCCCAGAGGCTGGTGCATGGTAGGAGATGTGATATACCCACTCACTTTGGCCCAAGTGTCTATAAGGTTGTTCCGGAAAGGAGTCCCATTGTCTGACTCAATTCTCTCTGGGGTGTGGAGACTAAGGCACGGACCCCGTTTCTGGTGATGAAACAAAATCGTTTATTATCTGATGGTCCAGGGTTGATATAGGCTTTCCAAAGTACCCGCGTGTACGAGCAGCTAATACAATTGGTTCACTAACACCCCCCACGTGGGTCTCTTCACTTCTTCATTGGTGGATATCTTGCTCACTGGTTGCCTTGATTGGCTGCTTGCTTCTCTCTTCCTTCTTATCTTGCCCACAATACTCCCAAAACTTTCCCATCAACATTCCTCAGCTGTCTCAAAGCTTTCCCAGGAGCTAGTCCAACTCAGAAATCTTTCACATTTACACCCACATCTCCCCCTTTTTGTTTTTCTAAAGACCTAACCTTCTTTAACATCTTATTCAGTATATCTTGCATACAATTTAGCAGATAAGGAACAGTATTATACAAAGGAAAATATCCGTACAAGATCTTGCACAACTGAAAAGAAAATATCAATACAAGAAGTTTTACATTTCTACCGTTCTACCCTTCTTATAAGTGATACAGTAATAATGCTACTATTAGACCATGGTCTCTCTACTAAACATTTATGAAATAGCTGTGTTACTGACTATACTGAATTACAGAGTTCTTTGGCTCAGTGTTCTAGCTAAGTTCACCCATATGTCGAAGCTATTCCAGGGCGTCCGTTGCATTGTCGACATCGATGTGCTGCTGACTACCCCTGGATTCTGCTTCTGTAACCGCAGGACGGTTCAAAACAGGCCACACCAGCCGTGCGGGTATCCACCAAGGACCATGATCTGTGGAGACACAAGCATACCCTCGTCCCCAGGTTATTAGTGGATGTGGTCCTTCCCAGAGAAGCGTTTGTGGTGATTTTACCCAAACCTTCAGTTGATGAACCCCTATAGGATTAGGCAAAATTTTGCTGTGCGACAGGATATGTCTGGTAATGGCTACGGTCTCATTTCCCTCTCCAATCGTCAGAAAATTTAATACATAAATTGCTTTATACAGTCGTGCCTGTGGCGATTCTCCCTTCATTCCCCCTTTTTGTTATTCTAACATTTTTAGTGTTAGGTGGCATCGTTCAACAATGACTTGTCCTTGTGGTGAGTGTGGGATCCCTGTCTTGTGTTTTATCCCCCATGTGTTTAGAAATGTCTCAATTACCTTACTATTATAGGCAGGGCCATTGTCCGTTTTTATTTGTTTTGGAACACCTGGAGCTGCAAAGGCACCACGCCAATGACGAATAACATCACGGGCCTTCTCACCTGTTTCTGCTGTGGCCCAGACCATATGTGAAAATGTATTGATGGAAATGTGGACATACTTTTGTCTCCCAAACTCAGGGATGTGAGTGACATCACTTTGCCATAGCTGTATGGCACTGGTGCCACGAGGGTTTACTCCAGTATGTGGGTGTGTTGCAAATGGTTGACAGTCAGGGCATGTTTGTACTATTGTACGCGCTTCTGACCAAGAGAGAGAAAACTGTTTCCTGAGTGATCTCGCTGATTGGTGGTAAAAAGCATGTGATAATCTAGCCTGTTCTAACTGATTTGGTAGAGGAGTTGCTACTACAGGAGCCGTTAACCTATCAGCTCTTCGATTTCCCTCTATGATAAATCCAGGCAAATCTGTATGGCTACGAATATGCAGAACATAATAAGGTGTCGTGCGTTCATCTAATAGCATTTTTAACATTTTTAAATAATAGAATAAAGTAGGATTGGTAACTTCCTTCAGCCATGAATTTTCAATTCTAGTAACAACTCCAGCAACATAATTTGAATCAGTGACGAGGTTCAATGCTTGGTGACAATGCTGAAATGCAAACACTACTGCAGCTCATTCTACAATTTGTGCTGATCCCTGAACTTTCTGTTCTTCATGATGCCATTCGTTATTCTCAAACCAAACTGTGATTGCTCTGCCTGTTTTACCTGAACTGTCTGTAAAATAAGTCGGACCTTCTACAGGGTTACGTTGACATTTTGAAACTAATTTTATCTCTATTTCTGTTGTCAGGGAGAATAGCTTATGTGGTGGGTGATGTGGAGTAACCTTTCCACCAAAATTTGTCATTGCTATTTGTAGTTCTGTGTTATTCTGAAAAGCCCATTGAAAATACATCTTGGTTAAGGGGAGAGAGATAGTGTCTGGTTCGTGTCCTGTTAATTCTGTTGTTCTCTGTCTGCCACGACACACTATGTGTGCTATCTGTTCACAAATAGTAAATATGATTTTGGAGAATTGGTATGGTAAAAGATCCATTCTAAGACACGTAGTGGATCCTTTTCCCTTGAATCCCATTGACCTATTAATCCTTTGAGGGACTTAGGTCCTTGGATAACATACAGATTAACTGGGAGTTGGTAATCTATCCTTGCAGCTTGTCGATTGGTTAAAGCTCTGTTAACTTGTTCAATAGCATACTCAGCCTCCGCAGTTAACTGTTGGGGCGAGTTGAGGGCAGGTTCTCCCTTCAGTAGTTCAAATAGAGGTTTAAGGGTATGGTTGTTGTCGTGGTTTAAGCTTCATAAACCCATACAGTCGCTCTCTCACTCACTCCCCACTCTTTCTTCCCTCCGCTCCTGGAGGGATGGGAAGGAGAATCGAAAGAATGCAACTCCCACAGGTTGAGATAAGAACAGTTTAGTAACTAAGGTATACTACAAATCACTACTGCTACCACTACTACTAATAATAATGACAAGAGAAAAATACAAGGGAAAAGAATACAATTTCTCACCATCCAATATCAAGCCCGACCACACAGTGCACCCCCACCAGTAACAATAATGACAAGGCAAATACAAGGAAAAGATACAATAGCTCACCACCAACCTCAACAAGCAGTGCACCCCCCCCCCAGTGCACCCTCACCACCCTTCCGGGTCTCTGCCCTCCGTTTCTACATCCTGGACATGACGTGCTGTGGTATGGAATAATCTCTTTGGTTAGTCTGGGTCAGGTGTCCTGTCTCTCCTTCCTCTCGGCTTCCCCTCCTCCCTGGCAGAGCATGAGGCTCACAAAGTCCTTGGCCAGCCTAAACATCACCAAGCAGTAACTGAAAACAGTGGTGTTATCAGTGCTGTTCCCAGGCCCAAAATCAAAAACACAGCGCTGCACCAGCTACCAAGGAGAAAAATGACTGCTGCTGCTGAACCCATGACAGTTGTCTATACCTAAAAGGATTCGTACCCAATTTATAGTGCCAGTTAATTTCTGTACATTGTTTAGGGTGTTAACTTTGACATCGATCTTTAGCAGTTGAGGCACTACAGTCTGCTGGAGGATTTTCCATCCCAGGTATTTCCATGGGGGTTGCTGTTGTACCTTTTCAGGAGCAACAACTAACCCGTGCTTTTCAAGGCAAGATTTAGTGCTGGAAGCAACTTCTAAAAGTTTCTGTGGTTCCTGACAGGCTAACAAAATGTCATCCATATAATGATAGCAAATAGCTGTTGGATATGTCTGTCTTACCTCTGATAATGCCTTAGCCACATATAACTGACATATTGTCGGACTGTTTTTCATACCCTGTGGTAATACAGTTCAATGATAACGCTGTGCTGTTCCCTGATGGTTAACAGAGGGAATAGAAAAAGCAAACCTTGGAGCATCCTCAGGGTGTAGGGGAATAGTGAAAAAACAATCTTTAAGGTCCATAATGACAATGTTCTAATTTTTTTGTATCATGGTTGGGGAAGGCAAACCTGGCTGTGTGGCTCCCATGTCCTCCATGACATTATTAATTGCACGAAGGTGATGTAAAAGATGCCATTTCCCTGATTTTTTCTTAATTACAAATACTGGTGTGTTCCAGGGACTTGTGGTCGGAACCAAGTGTCCCAACTTCAGTTGCTCTGTTACCAATTCTGTTAAGGCGTGGGTTTTTTCCAAATTTAGGGGCCATTGATCAACCCACACTGGTTTTTCTGTCAGCCACTTTAGTCTGATTGGAACATTCTCAGCAATAACCCCAGTTAAAAAGGCGATGTTGCTATCGAGACTCCCCACATGCTTAAGACATCCCTTCCCAAAAGGTTAAAAGGACAGTTCACTACATATGGGCGGAGGTTCGCAGTGTGCCCTTCAGGATCTATTATCTGGATAACTGATGCACTTTGACGTGGTGTTGATATTCCTCCTATTCCTGTTAGATCCCTTGCGGATGAAACTTTCTCCCAATTTGATGGCCAGAAGGAGGCGCCAATGACTGTAACATCTGCTCCGGTGTCCAGTAGGCCTTTAAGTTTGATAGTGCTGGGTTTATGCTGGGGGTTTCGCACTTCACATTCGATGGTTGGCCGTTGTTTTGCTAACGACTGTGTCCATAAAATGTGTGGCTTACCATTAGGCCCAAAGCCACCTGTTCCCCTGCACCTGTTTTCCTCCGAGGGAGTACATGCATGGAATAAGACAAGTTGGCATATACGTTCTCCCGCGGGGACTGTTACAGGTGGGGATGGGGTCCAGCCCATTGCTTGTACTTGTCCTTCAAAATCAGCATCAATTACCGCAGGCAAAACAAAAAGACCCTGTAAGGTAACACTAGAGCGTCCCAGTAATAAAGCACTAAATCCATTACCCAACGGACCTTTCAGTGCAAGCGGCACCTTTTGCACTTTGGTGTCTGCTATGTTTACTTCTGTTGCTGTGGGGACATCCACTCCGGCGCTTCCGGGGGTGGAGGAGCAGAGGCGTGCCAGACCCATGTCGTTGGCGAATTGGGATTGTGTGGGGCGGAGACTTCTTGTATCTGCGCGCGGCCCCGCGACGCGCTCCGCCTCCCGTTTCCCGAGACTGGAAGTAGGTCCCCATTGGTGTGGTACTTTGATCGGCATTGCTTAGCATAGTGACGCCCCTTTTTGCAACGGGGACAAAGGCTCGGGTCGCCATCTTGGCTCGCCTGGGGGCAGGCACGCTTAAAGTGGCCGGGTTTGCCACACCTAAAACACAGCCGCTGTGCGGTTTGTAAAGCTGCGGCTAAATGCCCCGCTAGATTTTTGTTAACATAGTCTATTGAGCCAATACGATTACATGCTTCAATCATATCGATCAAAGTAGGATGTTTTAACATACGCAACACCTTCTGACAGTCCAAGTTTGCATTCTCTATTGCAAGTTTCAGTAATAAGGCATCTTTGGCAGCATCATTCTCTACTTGCTTATTGATAGCCGTCTCCAAACGGTCTATAAATTGCATATACGGCTCATCTTTTGCCTGTTTGATACCCGTGAATGCTTTTACGGATTTCCCGACATCTGGCACTTTAAGCATTGCCTTAAGCGCTAGTTCTGCCGACTGGCGTAAAATCTCTGGGGCCAGCCGAGCCTGTAGCTGCGGCGTGTTAACAGGAGGTTCCCCCATCAATTGCGGAATTCCGGCCCCCACGAGAGGGTCGCCGGGATTCCGACCGCGATTCTCCCTCGCTGCTACATCGCAGCGCTCCCGCCAATCTGACAAAAATACCGCTTTCTGGGTGGGGGTGAACAGCATTTCGGCAACGGCTTTGATATCAAACGGAGTCATAGGATCTCCCTGTAATACAGTCTGTAAAAGGCTCCGAGTATACGGTGAGGCAAGCCCGTAGTGCCTAACATTCTTTCTCAGTCCTTTAATCAGTTCCCATCTTATCGGTTCCCAGTCATTAGGTCGATTATCTCGTATTATTACAGGAAATGCTATATCAAAATGCTCCCCGTCCGCTGCTGCGTCATTTTGCAATTTTTGCCAGCGTTTACGAGGGTCGTAATCTTCTCCACCCCAAGCGGCTACGGGGAGTCCCGGATGGGGGGGGGCGCGGTGGGGGGGTTTTGCCGGCCGGGGGATCACGGTGGGGAAGATTGCAGGGAGGGGGTTTGTCGGGAGGGTTGCAGTGGGGGGAGTCACTGCCAGGGGGGTCGCTGTCGGGAGGGGTGCGGTGGGGGGGGGGGATGTCTGTTAGTGGTGGCGCAGATGGCGCCACCGGCGCTGGAGGGGCAGCGGCAGTCAGTTTGTTACGATAGTCAGCAACTGCGCCCCGCGATGGGCTCTGCAGCTTGCTAAGAGCCGCATAAAGTAAGTGCCATGTTGCTATCAGCGCAAAAACGCTTTCCTCCCCCCTGCCCGCAGCCTCCCAAAGAGTCTCTTTAGCCAAATCCCACTGCTCCAGCTGAAGCGCCGTCTGAGAATCGACATCAAATCCCCACCCCTCGAGCCATGCAAGCAGGGCACGAATATCGTTTTCATCGTACGTTAAGCCCTGTTGCTCTAAAATGTACATTAGTAAAGAAACAGTAGTCTCTTCTTCTGCAGATATCTGCGATCCCATCTTCCTGACCGCTCACCTTTTTCAAAGGTGCTTAATAACCCGGGAATACAGCTCTCTATTCTGCTGTCGGACTCGTTCGGTCAGGGTCTCCACCGGTGCTCTTCATCCTTTTCTAGTGTCCCTGTTCGGGCGCCATTTGTGGAGACGTAAGGCATGAACCCCGTTTCTGGTGATGAAACGAAATCGTTTATTATCTCATGGTCCAGGGTTGATATATGCTTTCCGAAGTACCCGCGTGTACAAGCGGCTAATACAATTGGTTCACTAACACCCCCCACGTGGGTCTCTTCACTTCTTCATTGGTGGATATCTTGCTCACTGGTTGCCTTGATTGGCTGCTTGCTTCTCGCTTCTCTCTTCCTTCTTATCTTGCCCACAATACTCCCAAAACTTTCCCATCAACATTCCTCAGCTGTCTCAAAGGTTTCCCAGGAGCTAGTCCAACTCAGAAATCTTTCACATTTACACCCACAGGACTCTTCATTTGGGACTGTAATGATAGGACAAGGGTAACGGGTTAAAACTTAATCAGGGGAAGTTTAGATTGGATATAAGGAGGAAGTTCTTTACTGTAAGGGTGGTGAGGCCCTGGAATGGGTTGCCCAGGGAAGTTGTGAATGCTCCATCCCTGGTGGTGTTCAAGGGCTGGTTGGACAGAGCCTTGGGTGGCATGGTTTAGTGGGAGGTGTCCCTGCCCATGGGAGTGGGGGTGGAACTAGATGGTCTTAAGGTCCTTTCCAACCCTAACTATTCTATGATTCTATTATTTGCTTCAAGCCATTCACAAGTATCCTCCCAGGTTAAAAATCTTCCAAAGGGTTTTCCTGCAATCACTCCACTATCATTCAGCTGACAAGTAACATTTCCCCATGGCTGTCTGCTTTCTGAAGCTATGGAAATGGTAAGGAGGGGTTACCAATGGTCAGCACGCAGTGTGCTGCTACCAAATTCTGTGTAGATGACTTTGGCAAAAAAATCCCTTGCTGAAAAGAGATGAGGGGCATCCAGATAGCAATATTTCAGAGGGCTGCTTCTGGAAATGTTACCAGAGCAAAGCCATCCTTTTGTTGATGGAGCAAAGGGAAGCAATGTTTGGCAGATCTGGAATTACATCTGAAGGCATTTCATGGGCACTTTCATGGTCTCACAGCTGCTGAGAAGCTGTGTGTGATTTGAGCTGTCCATAGGGGAGAAGAGATGGTATGTGTCATGTCCAAAAGCAGTTGACACCCTGAGAACAAGTGCAGCTCCCCACTGGAGGCTGTGAGAAGCTGGAGTGGGCAGCATGCTGCTTTGTAAAGGAGGAGGGACAGCTGATGTGGGTATGTTGGGTGTCCTTAGAGGAGGATGAGGGACACAGTAAGTGTTGTGTATCACCCAGGGCACTCACATGTGGAGAGCTATTTGGCTGTGAACGGGCATGTGAGCAATCCAGACAACTACTTGACATTTGTAAGGTAGTAACCCACAGGCACTGAGGCCTCGCCTGGGGGTTACTAAAGTTCGTGTACATGCAGAAGTCTTGAGGAAGTTAGCACGGAAAGCTACTGAGAGAAATATGCAAAGGAGGAACTGATAACTGCAACCTTGAAACATATGCTGTAATAGTTAAGCAATCATTAAGCTGTTACTAACACTTAGCTGAGAGACATTAACCTGTTAGATATTAAGCAGGACACCAAGTAGAATGTAGGTGGAGAGCACTATGCACGTGGACAGAGGGTCTGAGCGAATCCTATTCTGTATTTAGTCGCGTGAACAATGCATGTATCCAATTAGAGTTGTGTATGTTAATGATAGACAAGTAGAATGTCTATATAAACTGAGCTATCTGCGCAATAAAATTGGCACAGCTTGATCATATTGGTCGTTTATGCTGTGTCCGGGACTTCTGCGTGAACACTCACAGGCTGCATTTAACTGTTACCAGTTGCTGCCACTTGATTGTTGACAGGTCAGCAAAACAAGTACAAGGTTTACTGAAATCTTATTGAAGCCATAAACTCCTCTTGTGGACCCTAGCACGTGAAAAATCCATGTGGAGCCCACAGCAGAGGTGCTGCTAGGGAAGGTGGGGCCGCATCTCCTTAATTTACAGTTTTGTAATCCAGCTTGAGTTACAAGATATGTTGAAAGGGGCAGGGAAGTAAAAAGATGAGGCACGAGTGGGTGAATGGAAAGATCTCCCCAGCCAGAGCCCAGGAGTGTGTTCAGGACGTTCACGTACCCAGCACTGACACACTGACCTGGGACACAGATTTATTGAAGGCAATAAAAGATGTTGCATTAAGCATAGCTGCTGAACTGCCCATCCAGCCTATGGAGTGACCCACTCCCACACTTTTGACAGACCTTAAGACAAATGCTTATCCTGAATGGTGTATGATGGAAATACATGAAAAATAAAATTCCAGTGGCTCCTATCCTGGGTACACCAGTGAAGGGTCTTGCCACTGCAGCAGACAGCCACTAGAGCCCATGGCAGAGGATCCTGTGGCACTGATGACACTGTGCTGGCCAGGAGATGCCATGAAGTAGCACATTAATTGTGCCCTGTCTCCAATTGCTGGTGATAGCAGCAGTAAGGACTTACAGGATTGGGTTTACTTACATTTTTACTTCTTGTGGACATACCCTTGTTCTGAATCACAGGGAAGCTTTTGGGCTGCCTGGAGAAGCCCAGCACCAAACTGTCGCTGGTGATGATAGGTCTGGTACTAATTACCCAGGGAGAGAAGAGCTGCTTATACTTCCCAAGGCAGAGAAAATGTTCATGTGAACAGGCTGAACCTGATAAAGCAAGGAAAGACAGAGGGTACCTTTGCCAATGACTCTCAGTCAGGCCTCCTTTGCCCAAGATCTGGGTGAGGTTTAAGCTACAAAAGCAACTACAACATTCAATTAAACCTATCTCCTGGGTGTTCTCACCAGCCCCAGGTCACACACTTCATATCCCGCTGTATTGATGTGCTGTGTTGACAGCAAATGAAACCTGGCTTGTATTCCCTGTCCAGGAAAATTAAGGGACAGTGTAGGAGAGATTCGTACCAGCTGCTTGCAAGGGTGGCACAGCACAGCTCTTCAGTACCAAACCTCAAAAGTCAGTGTGGGACTGAGTCCTCCAGCCCTTTGGTTGGTGCTGGGCTCTCGGACTTGATCACAAATAAAACTGTAAGCTGGAGAGGTTTATTATATGCTAAAGGAGGTTGTAGATGAATGACCACTGACCCACTTATGAATTTGTCTTTACTTTTATGATGTTTGAACATTTGTGCCTTTTGCATTTGATAAACATCCAGTTTCAATGCCAGGTTCAGGCATGTTTGATGGGGGATTCTTTATACGAGCTCTGTAGATCCAGTGTTCAAGGCCAGGTTGGATGGAGTCTTGGGTGACATGGTTCAGTGTGTGGTGTCCCTGCCCATAGCAGGGGGGTTGGAACTAGATGATCTTAAGGTCCGTTCCAACCCTAGCTATTCTGTGATTCTATGAGTCTAACAATTTTTCTCTCTTTTTTTTTTTTCCTAAACATTCCAGTTTTACCCTGGAGCTTATCTTATTCCTCCACATATAAAAAAACAGATTCCTAGTTGAAACCTGGCACACTATAACCACAATACACAATATTGTATTATATTAATAATCATATTAATAATTATATTAATAATATATATTAATAATTGGGGATTCAAACCCCTTCCCACCACAATTTGCACCATTTCAGGGAACTTGCACCAGAGCAATTGTGGTCCGATTGTGATAAGTCTCCCAGGCCACATTCATTATTTTTCCCAAATCATATTGGTCCTCCCCCTTAAAATTCTGTACCTTTTTCCTTATATCTTCTGTGGATTAACCTTTTATTAAATGGACTAATTCTCTCCTTCCTTCCTCTGATTCAGGATCAATAGTACTATATTTACGCATCATCTCTTTTAACCTTTCCACGAATCCAGAAGGTGATTCATTTATATCTTAGAATCATAGAAGAGTTAGGGTTGGAAAGGACCTTAAGATCATCTAGCTCCAACCCCCCTGCCACGGGCAGGGACACCTCCCACTAAACCATGCCACCCAAGGCTCTGTCCAACCTGGCCTTGCACACCGCCAGAGATGAAGCATTCACAACTTCCCTGGGCAACCCATTCCAGTGCCTCACCACCCTTACAGTAAAGAACTTCCTCCTTATATCCAATCTAAACCTCCCCTGATTAAGTTTTAACCCGTTACCCTTGTCCTGTCATTACAGTTCCTAATGAAGAGTCCCTCCCCAGCATCCCTATAGCCCCCCTTCAGATCCTGGAAGGCTGCTATGCAGTCTCCATGCAGCCTTCTCTTCTCCAGGCTGAACAGCCCCAACTTTCTCAGCCTATCTTCATACGAGAGGTGCTCCAGTCCCCTGATCATCCTCGTGGCCCTCCTCTGGACTTGTTCCAACAGTTCCACATCCTTTTTACATTAGGGATAACAGAACTGGACACAATACTCCAAGTGAGGTCACACGAGAGCAGAGTAGAAGGGCAGGATCACCTCCCTCGACCTGCTGGTCACGCTCCTTTTGATGCAGCCTTTGATACGGTTGGTTTCTGAGCTGTGAGCGCACACTACTGGCTTGTGTTCAGTTTCTCATCAACCAACACTCCCAAGTCCTTCTCCGCAGGGCTGCTCTGAATCTCTTCTCTGCCCAACCTGTAGCTGTGCCTGGGATTGCTCTGACCCAGGTGTAGGACCTTGCACTTTTCATGGTTAAACTTCATCAGGTTGGCATCAGCCCACCTCACAAGCATGTCTAGGTCCCTCTGGATGGCATTCCTTCCCTCCATTATATCAACCGAACCACACAGCCTGGTGTCATCGGCAAACTAGCTGAGGGCGCACTCAATCCCACTGTCTATGTCATCGACACAGATGTTGAACAAGACCGGTCCCAGCACCAATCCCTGAGGGACACCACTCATTACTGGTCTCCAGCTGGACATTGAGCCTTTGACCACAACTCTTTGCGTGCGGCCATCCAGCCAGTTCTTTATCCACTGAGTGGTCCACCTATCAGATTGATGTCTCTCCAATTTAGTGACAAGGATGTTGTGTATGACAGTGTCGAATGCTTTGCACAAGTCCAGGTAGATGACATCAACTGCTCTACCCCCGCCCAACAGTTCTGTAGCCCCATCATAGAAGGCCACCAGATTGGTCAGGCAGGATTTCCCCTTAGTGAAGCCGTGCTGGCTGTCACCAACCACCTTGTTGTTTTTCATGTGCCTTAGCTTGCCTTCCAGGAGAATCTGCTTCATGATTTTGCCAGGCACAGAGGTGTGGCTGACTGGTCTGTAATTCCCTGGGTCATTCATTTTCCCCTTCTTGAAAATGGGGGTTATATTTCCCTTTTTCCAGTCATCGGGAACTTCACCTGACTGCCATGATTTTTCAAATATGATGGACAGTGGCTTAGTAACTTCATTTGCCAACTCCTTCAGGACCCGCAGATGGATGTCATCAGGTCCCAAGGCTGAGGTTCTTAATGACTTCTTTGCCTCAGTCTTTACGGGCAAATGCTCTGACCACACCACCCAAGTCTTGGAAGGCAGACGCGAGGACGGTGAGGGTTGGGACCCTGGGCCCACTGTGGGGGAGGATCTTGTTCGGGACCACCTTAGGAACCTGAATGTATACAAGTCAATGGGACCGGATGAAATCCATCCAAGGGTCCTGAAGGAGCTGGCAAATGAAGTTGCTAAGCCACTGTCCATCATATTTGAAAAATCATGGCAGTCAGGTGAAGTTCCCGATGACTGGAAAAAGGGAAATATAACCCCCATTTTTAAGAAGGGAAAAATGGATGACCCAGGGAATTACAGACCAGTCAGTCTCACCTCTGTGCCTGGCAAAATCTTGGAGCGGATTATCCTGGAAGGCATGCTAAGGCACATGAAAAACAACAAGGTGCTTGGTGACAGCCAGCATGGCTTCACTAAGGGGAAATCCTGCCTGACCAATCTGGTGACCTTCTATGAAGGGGCTACGGAACTGATGGACAGGGGCAGAGCGGTTGATGTCATCTACCTGGACTTGTGTAAAGCCTTTGACACTGTCTCCCATGACATCCTTCTCTCTAAGTTGGAGAGACATCAATTTGATAGGTGGACCACTCGGTGGATAAAGAACTGGCTGGATGGCCGCACGCAAAGAGTAGTGCTCAGTGGCTCAGTGTCCAGCTGGAGACCAGTAACGAGTGGTGTCCCCCAGGGTTCGGTGTTGGGACCGGTCTTGTTCAACATCTTTGTGGGTGACATGGACAGTGGGATTGAGTGCGCCCTCAGCAAGTTTGCCGATGACACCAAGCTGTGTGGTTCGGTTGATACATTGGAGGGAAGGAATGCCATCCAGAGGGACCTTGACACGCTTGTGAGGTGGGCTGATGCCAACCTGATGAAGTTTAACCATGCTAAATGCAAAGTCCTCCACCTGGGTCAGAGCAATGCCAGGCACAGCTGCAGATTGGGCGGGGCGGAGATTGAGAGCAGCCCTGTGGAGAAGGACTTGGGGGTGTGGGTTGATGAAAAAATGAACATGAGCCGGCAGTGTGCGCTTGCAGCCCAGAAGGCCAACCGTATTCTGGGCTGCATCAAAAGGAGTGTGACCAGCAGGTCGAGGGAGGTGCTCCTGCCCCTTTACTCTGCTCTCGTGAGACCTCACTTGGAGTATTGTGTGCAGTTCTGGTGTCCTCAACATAAAAAGGACATGGAAGTGTTAGAACAAGTCCAGAGGAGGGCCACGAGGATGATCAGGGGACTGGAGCACCTCTCGTATGAAGATAGGCTGAGAAAATTGGGGCTGTTCAGCCTGGAGAAGAGAAGGCTGCGTGGAGACCTCATAGCAGCCTTCCAGTATCTGAAGGGGGCCTATAGGGATGCTGGGGAGGGACTCTTCATTAGGGACTGTGGTGAGAGGACAAGGGGTAATGGGTTTAAACTTAAACAGGGGAGGTTTAGATTGGATCTTTGGAAGAAATTCTTTACTGTGAGGATGGTGGGGCCCTGGAATGGGTTGCCCAGGGAGGTTGTGAATGCTTCATCCCTGGCGGCGTTCAAGGTGGGGTTGGACATAGCCTTGGATGGCATGGTTTAGTGGGAGGTGTCCCTGCCCATGGCGGGGGGGTTGGAACTCGATGATCTTGAGGTCCTTTCCAACCCTTACTATTCTATGATTCTATGATTCTATGACTTGTGTACGTTCAGGTTCTTAAGATGTTCTTGAACCATATCCACTCCTACAGTGGGCCTAGGGTGTTAATTCTCACAGTCCCTGTGTCTGCCTTCCAAGACTTGGGTGGTGTGGTCAGAGCATATCCTAGTGAAGACAAGGCAAAGAAGTAATTAAGAACCTCAGCCTTCTCCAAATCCAGGGTAGCCAGTTCTAGCCTTCTCCAAATCCAGGGTAGCCAGTTCTGATAGCTTCCGGAGAGGGCCCACGTTGTCACTAGTCTGTCTTTTATTCTCTACGTACCTATAGAATCCCTTCCTGTTATCTTTAACATCCCTAGCCAAGTTTAATTCTAATTGGGCCTTAGCTTTCCTAACCTGGTTCCTAGCTTCCTGGACAACATCCCTGTATTCTTCAAAGGCCACCTGTCCTTGCTTCTACCTTTTATAAGCCTCTTTTTCCTTCCAGTTTTCCTCAGCAGCTCCTCATCCATCCAGGGAGGTCTCCTGGCTGTCCTGCTGCGCTTCTTTCTAGTTGGGATGCAACACTCCTGAGCTTGTCGCAGGTGATCCTTGAATATCAACCAACAGTCTTGGGCCCCCCTGCCCTCTAGGGCTGTATCCCATGGAACCTTACTAAGCAGGTTCCTGAAGAGGCCAGTCTGCTCTCTTGAAGTCCAGGGCAGTGTGCTTGCTGCACGCTCTTCTCACTGTCCTGAGGATCTCAAATTCGACCATCTCATGGTCACTGTAACCAAGGTTTCCCTGAAGCATCACATTTCCAACCAGCCCTTCCCTGTTGGCGAGCACGAGGTTTTACTAGAGTCTCCCAAGTAACCAAACCCCCCTGGGGTCCACTGCCTTGTTTCAAAGTCTCCTGCATGAACAAGCCACCTGGGAAGTCAGTCGGAGAAACGCTCTTAGACTCAATTTCATAGAATCATAGAATCATAGAATAGTAAGGGTTGGAAAGGACCTCCAGATCATAGAGTTCCAACCCCCCCGCCATGGGCAGGGACACCTCCCACTAAACCGTGCCGTCCAAGGCTATGTCCAACCCCACCTTGAATGCCGCCAGGGATGAAGCATTCACAACTTCCCTGGGCAACCCATTCCAGGGCCCCACCACCCTCACAGTAAAGAATTTCTTCCTCAGATCCAATCTAAACCTCCCCTGTTTAAGTTTAAACCCATTACCCCTTGTCCTCTCACCACAGTCCCTAATGAAGAGTCCCTCCCCAGCATCCCTATAGGCCCCCTTCAGGTATTGGAAGGCTGCTATGAGGTCTCCACGCAGCCTTCTCTTCTCCAGGCTGAACAGCCCCAATTTTCTCAGCCTATCTTCATACGAGAGGTGCTCCAGTCCCCTGATCATCTTCGTGGCCCTCCTCTGCACTTGTTCTAACAGTTCCATGTCCTTTTTATGGACTGTGACTTCATCAGCCCACCTCACAAGCGTGTCAAGGTCCCTCTGGATGGCATTCCTTCCCTCCAATTTGGAGTTTTAGAAAGCAGCATTCTTTATTGCAGTGCTGGGCTCACATGCGAATTGTTTCGTAAAGGTGAGCGCACCCATTACTTGCCAACAGCAGCTATATATTTAGCATACTCATGCATGTTTACAGCACTTCCCAGAAATTGTTTACATATTCATGAGATTCCTGGGAACTAATTATAATATTTGCATTTTAATTATGCATGTGCTTTCTTGCTGAGTGGGGGTCTCTGGTGGTCACTGACAATCTTCCTCACTGTGTTTACTGAATGACCTCAGTGCTTGTACACGCACACAAGGTCCTAGTGCCGAGTTAGCAGTTGCTGTGTCCTTGCTTCTGTTCTGTTCCAGTCTTGCTCCACGTTGGGCACCACTGTTATCTTGAAGGCTGACATCCTTGGTCTTATTTACTGTCTCCTTAGTTGTTATCAGTCCTGTGGTGTGTCGCAGTTTAAGCCCAGCCAGCAACCCAGAACCACGCAGCCACTTGCTCGCTCCCCCAATTTGTCCCTCCGCTCCCAGAGGGATGGGGAGGAGAATCAAAAGAATGTAACTCCCACAGGTTGAGATAAGAGCAGTCCAGTAAGTAAGGTATAACACAAAACCACTACTGCTACCACCAATAATAATAATAATGATAAGGGAAATCACAAGGGGAGAGAATACAACTGCTCACCACCCGCTGACCGATACCCAGCCAGACCCGAGCAGTGATCTACCCCTTCCAGGTAACTGCCCCCAGTTTATCTACTTGCCACGACATGCTGTGGTATGGAATACCCCTTTGGCTAGTTTGGGTCAGGTATCCTGTCTCTGCTTCCTTCTGGCTTCCTCTCCTCCCTTGCAGAGCATGAGACTCAGAAAGTCCTTGGTCAGAGTAAACATGACTGAGCAACAACTAAAAGCATCGGTGTTATTAGCGCTGTTCCCAGGCCGAATATCAAAAATGCATCACTGCACCAGCTGCTAAGGAGAAAAATGACTGCTACTACTGAACCCAGGACAGTATCCACCCCCTTATTCCATACCATTCACGTCATGCTCAGATCCCACATTTTCACTATACCATCACTCTTATCTCATATATATACATATATATATGCATCCACTCACACACAGAGAGATATCATTCCTTAGTGCATGGACCAATCCCTATAAAGCTGCTGAGTTCATGATGTCAGGCTCCATCTCTTGTAACAGTCTTTTAGAGCAGGAGAGACGGTGTGCAGTTTTGGATTGTTGCCTGCTGATGACACCACGGAACTCGTCTGGTCAATGCTGAGCTCATCTAGTTTTGTTAAAGTTCATTCTTTGTTGGAATGATGTTTGGAGGGAAGTCAGGGCCAGTTGCTGGTGACCTGAAGACATGTAGTTGGTGGGCTATAAAAGTGCTACATAGCAGGCAACACCATAAAATTGACTTCATTGGCTGTTTTCCCCTAAAATCAAATCCCCTTGAGGTGCACATCAGACTTCCCCATATTCCCGCATTACCCACCAAGTATATGTGCCATGCTTGACCTCGTCCTCACCAACAGGGAAGGGCTGGTTGGGAATGTAACGCTCCAGGGCAGCCTTGATTGCAGCGATCATGAGATGGTTGAGTTTGAGATCCTCAGGACAGTGAGAAGAGCGTGCAGCAAGCTCACTGCCCTGGACTTCAAGAGAGCAGACTTTGGCCTCTTCAGGAACCTGCTCAGTAAGGTTCCATGGGATACAGCCCTAGAGGGCAGGGGGGCCCAAGACTGTTGGTTGATATTCAAGGATCACCTGCTGCAAGCTCAGGAGCGATGCATCCCAACTAGAAGGAAGTTTAGCAGGAGGGCCAGGAGACCTCCTTGGATGGATAAGGAGCTGCTGAGGAAAATTCGAAAGAAAAAAGAGGCTTATAAAAGGTGGAAGCAAGGTCAGGCGGCCTGGGGAGAATCCAGGGGTGTTGTCCGGGAAGCTAGGGACCAGGTTAGGAAAGCTAAGGCCCAATTAGAATTAAACTTGGCTAGGGATGTTAAGGATAACAGGAAGGGATTTTATAGGTACATTGCCAATAAAAGACAGATTAGGGACACTGTGGGCCCTCTCCAGAAGCTATCGGGAGAACTGGCTACCCTGGATTTGGAGAAGGCTGAGGTTCTTAATGACTTCTTTGCCTCAGTCTTTACCGGCAAATGCTCTGACCACACCACCCAAGACTTGGAAGGCAGACGCGGGGACGGTGAGGGTGGGGACCCTGGGCCCACTGTGGGGGAGGATCTTGTTTGGGACCACCTTAGGAACCTGAATGTATACAAGTCCATGGGACCGGATGAAATCCATCCAAGGGTCCTGAAGGAGCTGGCAAATGAAGTTGCTAAGCCACTGTCCATCATATTTGAAAAATCATGGCAGTCAGGTGAAGTTCCCAATGACTGGAAAAAGGGAAATATAACCCCCATTTTTAAGAAGGGGAAAATGGAAGACCCAGGGAATTACAGACCAGTCAGTCTCACCTCTGTGCCTGGCAAAATCTTGGAGCGGATTATCCTGGAAGGCATGCTAAGGCACATGAAAAACAACAAGGTGCTTGGTGACAGCCAGCATGGCTTCACTAAGGGGAAATCCTGCCTGACCAATCTGGTGACCTTCTATGAAGGGGATACGGAACTGATGGACAGGGGCAGAGCAGTTGATGTCATCTACCTGGACTTGTGTAAAGCCTTTGACACTGTCTCCCATGACATCCTTCTCTCTAAGTTGGAGAGACATCAATTTGATAGGTGGACCACTCGGTGGATAAAGAACTGGCTGGATGGCCGCACGCAAAGAGTAGTGCTCAGTGGCTCAGTGTCCAGCTGGAGACCAGTAACGAGTGGTGTCCCCCAAGGATCGGTGTTGGGACCGGTCTTGTTCAACATCTTTGTGGGTGACATGGACAGTGGGATTGAGTGCGCCCTCAGCAAGTTTGCCGATGACACCAAGCTGTGTGGTTCGGTTGATACATTGGAGGGAAGGAATGCCATCCAGAGGGACCTTGACACGCTTGTGAGGTGGGCTGATGCCCACCTTATGAAGTTTAACCATGACAAGTGCAAGGTCCTACACCTGGGATAGAGCAATCCCAGGCACAGCTACAGGTTGGGCAGAGAAGAGATTCAGAGCAGCCCTTTGGAGAAGGACTTGGGGGTGTGGGTTGATGAAAAAATGAACATGAGCCGGCAGTGTGCGCTTGCAGCCCAGAAGGCCAACCGTATTCTGGGCTGCATCAAAAGGAGTGTGACCAGCAGGTCGAGGGAGGTGATCCTGCCCCTTTACTCTGCTCTCGTGAGACCTCACTTGGAGTATTGTGTGCAGTTCTGGTGTCTTCAACATAAAAAGGACATGGAAGTGTTAGAACAAGTCCAGAGGAGGGCCACGAGGATGATCAGGGGACTGGAGCACCTCTCGTATGAAGATAGGCTGAGAAAATTGGGGCTGTTCAGCCTGGAGAAGAGAAGGCTGCGTGGAGACCTCATAGCAGCCTTCCAGTATCTGAAGGGGGCCTATAGGGATGCTGGGGAGGGACTCTTCATTAGGGACTGTGGTGAGAGGACAAGGGGTAATGGGTTTAAACTTAAACAGGGGAGGTTTAGATTGGATCTGAGGAAGAAATTCTTTACTGTGAGGGTGGTGGGGCCCTGGAATGGGTTGCCCAGGGAAGTTGTGAATGCTTCATCCCTGGCGGCGTTCAAGGTGGGGTTGGACATAGCCTTGGATGGCATGGTTTAGTGGGAGGTGTCCCTGCCCATGGCAGGGGGGTTGGAGCTCGATGATCTTGAGGTCCTTTCCAACCCTTACTATTCTATGATTCTATGATTCTATATCCAGGTCCCTGAGCAAAAGCAATCCCACAAGTGGGTTTGCCTTTACCTGAAGCAGGAATAACCCAGACTGTCTTCCCCAGGAAATTCTCTCTGTGCACCACCGGAACTTTATCCCCTTCTACAGTATGTGAAAGTTCTGACTGGGCTGGGCCAGCCCTGTTGGCAGATACTCTGGTGTTGACCAACCAGGTGGCTTTTGGTAATTGTGTATCCCAGTGTTTGAAAGTCCCACCACCCATTGCTCTCAGTGTAGTTTTTAACAGCCCATTGTACCGTTCGATTTTCCCAGAGGCTGTTGCATGGTAGGGGATGTGATATACTCACTCAATGCCATGCTCTTTGGCCTAAGTGTCTATAAGGTTATTCCAGAAATGAGTCCCATTGTCTGAGTCAACACTTTCTGGAATGCTGTGTTGCCACAAGACTTGTTTCTCAAGGCCGAGGATAGTGTTCTGGGCAGTGGTGTGGGGCACAGCGTATGTTTCCAGCTATCCGTTGGTTGCTTCCACCATGGTAAAGCACATGGCACTTGCCTTGGTGGGTTGGTGGGAGTGTGATATTATCAATCTGCCAGGCCTGCCCATATTTGTACTTCAGCCATCGTCCTCCATACCAAAGAGGCTTCAACCGTTTAGCTTGCTTAATTGCAACACATGTTTCACAGTCGCGAAAAACCTGGGAAATAGTGTCCATTGCTAAATCCACCCCTCGATCACGATCCCATCTGTTTGTTGCATCTCTGCCCTGGTGGCCTGAAGCATCATGTGCCCAGCAGGCCAAAAATAATTCACCCTTATGTTGCCAATCCAAGTCCATCTGAGCTACTTCAATCTTAGCAGCTTTATCCACTTGTTAGTTGTTCTGGTGTTCCTCAGTGGCCAGACTCTTGGGTACGTGAGCATCTATGTGGCATACCTTCACCACCAGGTTCTGTACCTGGGTAGCGATACCTTTCCACAGTGCAGCAGCCCAGATGGGTTTACCCCTGCGCGTTGCCAGTTGCTCTGCTTCCATGGCTGCAACCACCCCCACAGGGCATTTGCCACCATCCATGAGTCAGCATAGAGATAAAGTACTGGCCACTTTTCTCTCCCCTCCTCTCCCAAACACCCTGTCACAAGCACAGATGTTTCTGGGGCTGTTTGCCATCATCCTTACCTCCTCATTCTTTCCATCAATCCAATCCATGCCGTCACCACCTTCACACTGGAACTTGCACCCCTCGCAAGAAAAGGTCTTGCACATTACCTTGCAAAGCAGCCTGTTCCTTTTAAACACTGGGGATGATGACCTGTGCTCCGATACAGACCTTCCTGTCAGCATGATCCCCTCTCCAAACCCCTGCCCACGTTCCCATTTGCTATCCTTCTCCCTGACCACTGAAGCATACAACCACAGTGTTCTCATCAGCTCGTCCCTTGCACACAACTCATTTCCAAACTTTCATACTTCTTTCATATAACTCTTGAGAATTTAAATCCTCCTTCCAGTCACCTGCAATTCTAACTTGGACTTTCATTAACTCTACAGCCTCTATGGCTGTTGCTGCTCTCCTACCAACCAATCAGTACCTACCAAACAAAAAAATCACCTTACCTGCCCATCCTGAACAGAATTATCTCCATTTCTTGAGAGCCTTAGTGCTTGCTGTTCTGCCATAATACATTCAGTGGCTGCTAAACATTGATACTTATCTGTGGGGAGCCACCCCTTGCACTGCATCACAAGAGTATACAAGTACAGCTTACTTGTTTGTTGCTCCCCCCTGTTTATTTTCATATTGCTGACTTCTGCCTCTTGCTGCTGTTTTTAAGTTATACTTGTGCCTGCTTTTGAAACAGATGTTGTATACTGAAGAAAGGCCTTAGCAGTGCATCACTTACTAGACTTTCTCCTCAGAAGCGGAAAAAAAAAACCCAAGCTATTTAACTCATATCAAAGGGAGCTACTCAGATTACTACCTATTTCTATACATATTTATTTTATGATCCTGTTTATGAAACAGTTGAACCAAACAATAACTTTTAAGGCAAATATATGCATAATTATGCAGTCCCATGTTATAACTAAGCCTAGGCTTCACTCAGCCTCAATTATTCCATGACTCATGGAAACAAGCAAACACTCCCAAGGGCTTCAGCCACCACTCCCTGTTGACAGTTTCCTTCTTGATTCCTGCTACTCTGCAAATGGCCCTGCTTTGACCAGCAGCTAATGAAAGCGTTGAAGGCAGAGCTGTGCCTTTTCCAAGCCTTCAAGCCAAGCAAGAAGACAGCTGCAAAGCACGTTTACCTCTCCTACAGGATTCTATTTATTACCATTTACCCCTCCCCATCCATTTCAAAGGTGTTTTTGCAACACTATTCCCCATTCTAATCCAGGATGTCCTGGATTCAGCTTTAGCAGTCATTTTTCTCCTTAGTGGCTGGTGCAGTGCTGTGTTTTTGACTTTTGGCCTGGGAACAACGCTGATAACACTGATGTTTTTAGTTGTTGCTAAGTAATGTTTACTCTGACCAAGGACTTTCTGAGTCTCATGCTCTGCCAGGGAGGAGAGGAAGCCAGAAGGAAGCAGAGACAGGATACCTGACCCAAACTAGCCAAAGGGGTATTCCATACCACAGCATGTCATGCCCAGTATATAAACTGAGGGGAGTTACCCGGAAGGCCCAGATCGCTGCTCGGGTTGGGCTGGGTATTGGTTGGCAGGTGGTAAGCAATTGTATTGTGCATCACTTGTGTTTATTGTTTTCTTTTCCTTTTTCCCTTTTAGTTTTATATTCTCTCCCCTTGTTAATTCCATTATCATTATTATTATTAGTGATAGTAGTAGTGGTTTTGTATGGTACCTTAGTTACTGGACTGTTCATATCTTAACCTGTGGGATTTACATTCTTTCAGTTCTCCTTCACATCCCTCCAGGAGTGGGGAGGGGGAGGGAAGAAGAGGGGGGAGTGAGTGAGCAGCTGCATGGTGCTGAGTTACCGGCTGGGCTTAAACCAGGATATATCCTTTTCCTTCCCACAGACACAACAGTTGTCACTGCTCCTCTTCCTTCAGCTTGTTTTTGCTGCCAGAAGTCTAAATATTCCCACTTGGCTATCACACGTACTGAGACGTACAGTATGGACACAAAACCAGTCCAGTTGTTTACTCCGGTGAATTGCTGCAGCCAACCCTGCAAACGTCTTTTCAGAGCTCTTTATTCTGAATAAATCCCTTTATTGTCCAGGTATGTAACAAAATCAAAATGGCTCTTTCTCAACAGCCATGAAGGGCAAAGTCTGCAGTCCTAGGACACAATTTTTTTAGCAGTTATTAGATTGCCTTAGCTGTAAAACCACTGAGGCTCTACTCTGCTCATGCCCTCCATGCCTGGCTACAAGTCTTGCTGCTGTTTCTCCCACACCAACCCTCAGGCTCACTTCATCTTAGAGGGAATCAGATCAGGGACTAGCCTAGTAGTAACAGGGAACATGCAGTGAATGCAGCTTTTGGTCCAGTCTTTGCACATAGAGACAAGAAGATAGGTAAAGTTTACTCCTCTTTTGGTCTGAGGCCTTTCCATGCACTTGCTAAATCCACAAATAGGAAAAAAAATATTTATTCACACACATATGTCCTTTGCTGTAATCCCCAAGCCAAAAGAAAAACTCCAGAACATTTTGGCATATCTTTCTGAAAGGACTCCCTAGTCTAGACAGCCACAACTGCAACCAGACAATTCTTACCTTGTCATACCTGAGCAAATGTAACCCCAGACTATTTATACAGGACTGCAGGAAAACATGAAAACTGGAAGTGTTGCAAACTTGGGGGGGGGGAGTGGAGTACTTCCAGAGGAAACAATGGCTGAAAAATGTCTGTTTCTGAAGAGAAACAGACAAAAGCAAACAAGAGCAAGAATGGCCCTCACAATTCTTCTTCAACAACAGTAATAAAACTGGAACCTCCTTGTCACTGGAGCCTTCAGCACACAATAAAGTACACATTGACAGCAACATTAATAGTCCTGAAGCACCAGTTCTGGAAGGGTATGACCAACACCACTGAGCAGATAAAGCAGTTCTACAGGGAGAGCTCTGTCATTGGGAAGTAAAAACACAACAGCCATCACCAGCTTAAGAGTCCCTGGCCCAGGTGGTACCAAAGGGAGGCCAGCCTGCTCTTGCCACAGTCAGGAGACTTAGAGGGGGGAGAGGAAACCCAAGACTTCCTCATGCTCTGCAGCACTCACAGCTACAAGAGGTGCTCTCAAAAGCACCATTTCAGTGTGATCTTTCAATCGAGTTCTCCAAACTGGGTTCAGAGAAGAACAGCAGAGCAGGGAGCCATGCAGCCTGTCATGGGTTCAGCAGTAGCAGTCATTTTTCTCCTTCATAGTAGCTGGTGCAGTGCTGTGTTTTCGACTTTCGGCCTGGGAACTGCGCTGATAACACCAGTGTTTTCAGTTACTGCTTGATGATGTTTTGGTCTGACCAAGAACTTTCTGAGTCTCATGCTCTTCCAGGGAGGAGGGGAAGCTGGGAGGAAGGAGAGACAGGAAACCTGACCCAAACTGACCAAAGAGGGTGTTCCATACCACAGCACATCATGTCCAGGATGTAAAAACGGAGGGCAGAGACCCGGAAGGGTGGGGGTGCACTGTGGAGGGTGCACTGCGTGGTCGGGCTGGGGATTGGTGGTGAGCAATTGTATTCTTTCCTTGTATTTCCCTGGTCATTATTATTATTGGTGGTAGCAATAGTGGTTTGTGTTATACCTTAGTTACTAAACTGTTCTTATCTCAACCTATGGGAGTTGCATTCTTTTGATTCTCCTTCCCATCCCCCTGGGACTGGGGGAAGAGTGGAGAGTGAGTGAGAGAGCGACTGCGTGAGTTATAGAGGCATAAACCACGACACAGCCCCATATTCACCCCAAGCTCACTTTAAATGTTACCAATGCTCCAAGGTGGCAAAGTTTGCCCTCGATGACTCACTCCCTAATTAGCAGCTCACATAGTTCATCTCCAGTGTTCAGCTAGCAGGGATGTATTTATTCATGAGACCTCAGAAGATGCTTTATCTGCGTAGCCTTTATAAGGGATATGGAGCAAGCAAAAAGCAGCAGCAAGTCAGGATCCTGAGCATGCAGCAAAGGCCTGTGAGAGCATAGCACCAACCCACTGCAGTAAGGTGAGAGCCAAGAGCCAGCCACCTTTTCACAAACTCCCGAGTGCCTGTCTGCATATGTCTGCCTGGCAACTGCTGCTACAGACCCACTGCAGACTACAAATGAGCTCTGAAGCAGCACTAAGCTCTACAAAACTAAATTGATGGATCAGGTAAGACACAAGATCATCAGATTGCAACAGCTTTCATTCCAAGCCCTTTCCTGGCTTATACTGGGGAAGAGTATCACTGTGCAATAACAAGGTGCCAGTACCATACAAGCCAGAAAACAAAGACAAGCAGACATACCTCGACAGAAATGGTGTTCATCAACCATGCATCCTTCAAAGCTTGTTTTAAGACATGGAACAGGTTTCCCTGAAAACATCTCTGCAAAGCTGGAAGAAGTTGGCATGAGCAAAACCAGATCTTTGACATTCCTCCTTCTGCTTCAGAGTTCTGGTTTCAGAAACACCAGAGTACACAGGACTCAAATATGCAGAAGGACAAAGAAGGGTATTCAAACTTGCTGTCTGTTTGGTGTAAGCAATCATCTGATACATCCCTCCACTTCCATCTCAATGATAATGCTCTGTTAGAACCATATAACTTTACTGAGAAGCTATCAGTAGTAGAATATTTTCTTCCTTTGAAACAGTTTGAAGTACATTATACTTGAAACCAACTGACCAATTTGGGTTAGAGTTGTCATAAGTCAGGCTCATTTCACTTGGAAACCAATTCAAATAGATTTCTAGTCGCATTTCTCATGGGCATCAGAAGCAGCAGCACATGCCAAGACACAAAGCTGTGGTGGCTGCTGTGTCTTGTGGATTCAGGCAACAAACAAAAGGGTATACACTGAAGAAACACATATCTCCAAACTCTTCTAGTTGTGTTTAAAACTGAAGATAAATCATTTCCCTCTATCACTAGAATGCTTGTGAAAATAAGTCAGTTACAGATTGTGAGGGTGTATGTGTGACCAAACCAGACCTCAGAGAGTCTGCCTTCCTCCAATTCCTCACTCATCGTTCACACCTACCTGAGCAGCCAGCCCTTTTTACTCTAGCCCTTGCTTTCCTAGACTACTGCAATCAGAAGTAATAACATTCTGGCGGTTCAGATACCTTAATTTGGGAGAAAATTACACTACTGCCATAGGCTATCTCAGCTTTCAAATAATTTCAGGCACTTACAAGCTTTCCGAAGCACAAGAGATTACAGCCTCTCAGAATCCCTTATGATATTTCAGTTGCTGTCTTTGCATATCACCTGCATTTTGTTTCTATTCTCAGGCTTCAGTAGAATTTTGCTCTGTGGTTACGTGTCTTAATTGTTACTCCTATTATACAGTAAATAAAGTAAATTGGAACTTTAAAGTGATCTGTGTGTCAAACAACACACAAATTGAGAGTTGGCTAGCTAATGGCCAACCTGGTGTACCTAGTTTGCAGGAATCATGAAGCAAACTTCAACAATCTTTTAGCAGTGAGGCTTCTTCAGGATTACACAATCACTCCCAAGGTAACAGTGGTGGATATTCAGCAATCCTGTTCAAATAATCTGTGACCAAAGGCTAGAAAAGGCAACAGACACTGCTTCAGTGACTACACAGGATCAAGGGGAAACAACACTGAAAGCCTGATAGCTGCAGCTACAGCAATCAATGCTCTAAAGCAGAACAGTTTATCAGACAACTGTAACTTTTAAACAAGACAAACACTCTTGGCTCCTCTCAGCTGCACATTGTTCCTGTCAATCAACTGATTGCAGTGGGGTAAAGAGCATTTTTTGTGTATAAATTAGGCCTTGATCTACACTTACAAGTCTCACTACGTCAGCAAGGGGTGTACATAGCAGGGTGCTGCATCAGCCATGCTGGCACAGTTAAAACAGCCTCCTTATTCTTCATCCCTAGTCTGAGAAGATCTTTTTCATGTTTGAAAAAGACATGACTGGGATCAAGGACTCGGAAAGGGCAATGTGAAATATCATGTCAAGGTAACATTCAGGGCACAGCTAAACCTGGCTTGCTGGGGGGAAGCAGTGTTTTTCTGGGCTCATTTAATACTGAAGGGAGCACCTCCCAGATGCCATGGAGAACACCAAGATGAAGACTGACCACCATGCAATGTCCCTGCTCTGAAGCACAGGGTCATTCACACCACAGTAAATATCAAAGACATTTTTCTAACCCTTAAGTCTGAAAAGCATTAAACAGCAACCATAACGAACACAGACAAGTGACAAGGCACACTTTCTGCAAGTACTGTCTCAACCTCCAGCTGGTTTTGGCTCCTCCTAAACCCACAGTGTTTTGTTATTCAAAAACCAGCAGCAAATTGTTTTTCCACATTTTTGCCCAGTCTTCCCCTGAATCTACTTAACCTTCTTGCATCTGCAACAGCCTTTGGCAAGGAGTTTCACTGGTCTGCTCCCTCTTGCATGAAGAAGCACTGGACCTGGCTCTAACTTCTTTGATGTCCTCTGGTTCTTGTACTAGACTTTTAGGTGCAGGCAAACATGGAAGATTTCAAAAACTAGTGGAGTAAAAAGCCTTCTTCAAAATAAAACTGGCCCAGTTTTATTTGCTCAGCAGGGGTAGCTGGGCCCACAGCTTTGTACTCCACTGCACTCTCAGGAATTTGAGATGCCAGATGACAGGTTTGGCCCAGTGCTGGGAAGCCCAAGCACTAGGGGTGGGGTGAGGTGGTGGTGTGCACATAGGAGGCAGCAGTCAGCTGCTCAAAAAATCCTCATGTACCATCTGGAAAACTCCTGGCCTTGTGAATTGACTCTGGAACAGGAATTTGAGTACCTTAATTCTGCTCATAGCTCCACCATTTCAGAGCTTCCTGAGTTGAGTCACACTCAGTACAATTGTCTTATCTTCCCCACCTCAGCAATAAGCTCTCTACAGTACAGTTTGCATCTTGTTGTAGAAGTGTGTGACTAAACATGCAACCGGTCCCTCACCTCAGCCAGAACTACAGGCTCTCTAGTAAAACAAACAGCTGATCATCAGATGATAATTCTTCACACCACTACTGCTCTGTAGCACCAAAGCTCCATGCATCCACCAGGCACCGCCCCATTGTCCCACAGACCTTTCTTTCCAGCATACCAGGAACCTCAAGTCTCTCTTGAGTATCAAAGACCCAAGAGCAGCAGCTGCCTTTCAGCTCCTGGACCTGACACAGAGGCCTCTGTAAACAGTGCTGGAATACCAACAGCAGACACCACTGAGCAAAGGAGCAAGCAGCCAGTATCCATTTATGGTCCTGTGGAAGTTAGATTTTTTCATTATAAAAGCTATAAGCAGTGCAGAACTGGCTATGGCAAAGGCCAGCTCAAGCAACAACTCCCTAATTTGGTCAAATACCTTAGAGTCTCTCTTAAAGTAAACGTCAGGGGCAAGACTCAAAGCACAAGCCAGATCCTGAATGAAGTGTTATGATGCTGTAGCATCATACTGATTCGGAGAAAACTCCAGGAACAAACTCACCAACAAAGTTTTAAGTTGACAAGCAGGTATTCTTTACTGCGGCGAGGGAGTCACGGGGGATAGCTCCTCCTAACGTGTGTCTCCCCGTATTGCCACACAGGCCATCCTCATACAGTCACTGGGCATACATACATATTCATGAGGCTACACATGGATTACATCATTTTCCAGAAAGTTTCTGTATGTATACAAAAGGTTATGGTGGTCTTTGAGAGTTGTTTACAATATTCATACCCGCTGGCAGTCTTTGGAGCTCCAGCTTAATTAACATTACAGACATAGGAATCATCCTGTCCTTCTATTGAGCAGATAGTTTCACTGCTCCCTCCCTGGACATCTGCTGGTCCCGGATACTCCCCATCCCCAGATCCTGTTTTTCTACATTTTGTACTAAGGTCCAAAGGACCTAAAACTAAGTCAATTGCCTTCAAGTGTCTCAGTTATTTTCCATTACAAAGCCACCAGACTTTATGTCACTTAGAACTGATTACATTTGGTGCCTCCTTGTCCCAATACCATACAGGGGAGGCTGTAGTGCAGAGTTCGGAGTGTAGAGAGTGCCTGCACTGGTCTCTTGAGGTGAGGGTGCGCAATGGGCAGGGCTGCACTTTGTGCTCCCTGATGGAGGTCCTCCTGCAGCAGGTGGCTGAGCTGCGGGACGCTGTCAATAGGCTAAAAGATGTCACAGAAGCTGAGAAGAAGCAGGACTGCTTGCTCCAGGCCCAAACTGTGAAGGGACCTCAAGTGTCCATTGTAGCTCATGGAGAAAAGAAGGAGGCTGTTGTGCCTTATCAAAGACGGACTCCAGTTCTGGTGACATCTGAAGACCTTCATTTTGCGTCTTGCATCCCTTTTATAGTCTACTGAGTGCTAAGCAGTAACTTTCCACTCTTTTACTCCCTTATCATCCTGATTTAGCAAAAATACTAAGTGTTTCAAATATTCACATTGTTTGGTCTTTGAGATGCACATCCTGCTTCATCTTGCAAACTGGATGCTTTGTTTTTCTAACCGATCTTTACCCTTCATTGTTCTCTTTACAGTTCCCAAGGCTTAAGCCGGACCAGGGCTATAAGGCCTGAATCCTTTTTGTTAACTATTTCTATCCCATCACGCACAGGCTGTTAACCCAGGAAGCTGAGAAATAGTAACAAAAAAAAACAACAAAAAAAGGAGGAAGAGGTCAATTAAAAGCAAGGGGCTTCCTCCTAAATCTGTTGTCCCCACTCAGAACTGCTTTACAGTTCTGCAGGGGGCTAACGAGGAAACACACGCGCAACATGAACAACCGTCTGATGTACTGGTAAAGATCACTACTGGTGCTGCCAGGAAAAAGCGGCGGGTCATAGTAATACGGGACTCCACTGATTCGGAGAAAACTCCAGGAACAAACTTGCCAACAAAGTTTTCAAGTTGACAAGCAGGTATTCTTTATTGCAGCACCGGGAGACACGGGGGATAGCTCCTCCTAACGTGTATCTCCGTATTGCCACACAGGCCATCCTTATCAGTCACTTGGGCATACATACATATTCATGACGCTACACATGAATTACATAATTTTCCAGAAATTTTCCCGCATACATACAAAAATGTGGTGGTGGTCTTTGAGAGTCATTTACTTCTTCCAACAATTTTCATAACTGCTGGCAGTCTTTGAAGCACCAGCTTAATTAACATTACAGACATAGCAATCATCCTGTCCTACTTCTCAATTAGTTTAACTGCTCCCATCCATCTGAAATCCATCCACAGGTCCTGAAGGAGCTGGCAAATGTAGTTGCTAAGCCACTGTCCATCATATTTGAAAATCATGACAGTCAGGTGAAGTTCCCGACGCTTTAAACTAGATGTGTTGGGGGAAGGGGCATCGTTCCATCCCAACACACCCAGTCAGTTGCCAGCACCTATAGTAAACGTTCGGAGCAATGTAGAGATATTCCAGCTGCTCCAGCCAATGAGCCGGCTTCAATTGGACCTCAACTCAGATGCCTCTATACAAATGCTCATAGCATAGGGAACAAACAAGAGGAATTAGAGATGTGTGCACATATACGGGGGTATGATATAATAAGCATCACAGAAACAGGGTGAGATGGCTCCTATGACTGGAGTGCTGGAATGGAAAGTTACAGGCTCTTTAGAAAAGACAGGCCTGGTAGGCAGGGAGGGGGAGTTGCTATTTATGTTAGGGATAGGCTGGAGAGTATGGAACTCTGTCTGGGGACAGGTGAGCAGTCGACAGAGAGTTTGTGGGTCAGGGTTAAAGGGAGAACAGCGATGGGTGATGCTATTGTGGGGATCTGTTACAGACCACCTGATCAAGAGGACTCTGTGGATGAAGCACTCTATAGACAGATAGGAACAGCCTCACGCTCGCAGGCCCTTGTCCTCATGGGGGACTTCAACCACCCTGATATCTGTTGGAGGGATGGTACGGCCTGGCACAAACAATCCAGAAAGTTCCTCGATTGTGTGGAAGACAACTTCCTTCTGCAAGTAATAGAGGAGCCGACAAGGAGAGGTGCCATGCTTGACCTCGTCCTCACCAACAGGGAAGGGCTGGTTGGAAATGTGACACTCCAGGGCAGCCTTGATTGCAGCGATCATGAGATGGTTGAGTTTGAGATCCTCAGGACAGTGAGAAGAGCGTGCAGCGAATTCATTGCCCTGGACTTCAAGAGAGCAGACTTTGGCCTCTTCAGGAACTGGATCAGTAAGGTTCCATAGGATACAGCCCTAGAGGGCAGGGGGGCCCAAGACTGTTGGTTGATATTCAAGGATCACCTGCTGCAAGCTCAGGAGCGATGCATCCCAACTAGAAGGAAGTTCAGCAGGAGGGCCAGGAGACCTCCTTGGATGGATAAGGAGCTCCTGAGGAAACTTCAAGGGAAAAAAGAGGCTTATAAAAGGTGGAAGCAAGGACAGGCAGCCTGGGAAGAATACAGGGATGTTGTCCGGGAAGCTAGGGACCAGGTTAGGAAAGCTAAGGCCCAGTTAGAATTAAACTTGGCTAGGGATGTTAAGGATAACCGGAAGGGATTCTATAGGTACACTGCAAATAAAAGGCAGACTAGGGACAACGTGGGCCCTCTCCAGAAGCTATCGGGAGAACTGGCTCCCCTGGATTTAGAGAAGGCTGAGGTTCTTAATGACTTCTTTGCCTCAGTCTTCATTGGCAAACTCTCTGACCACACCACCTAAGTCTTGGAAGGCAGACACAGGGACTGTGAGAATGAAGACTCTAGGCCCACTGTAGGAGAGGATCTGGTTTGAGACCGTCTTAGGAACCTGAACGTATACAAGTCCATGGGACCTGATGAAATCCATCCGCGGGTCCTGAAGGAGGTGGCAAATGAAGTTGCTAAGACACTGTCTATCATATTTGAAAACTCATGGCAGTCAGGTGAAGTTCCCGATGACTGGAAAAAGGGAAATATAACGCCCATTTTCAAGAAGGGGAAAATGGATGAGCCGGGAAACTACAGACCAGTCAGTCACACCTCTGTGCCTGGCAAAATCTTGGAGCAGATTCTCCTGGAAGGCATGCTAAGGCACATGAAAAACAACAAGGTGCTTGGTGACAGCCAGCATGGCTTCACTAAGGGGAAATCCTGCCTGACCAATCTGGTGGCCTTCTGTGATGGGGCTACAGAACTGATGGACAGGGGTAGAGCAGTTGATGTCATCTACCTGGACTTGTGCAAAGCGTTTGACACTGTCCCACATGACATCCTTGTCACTAAATTGGAGAGACATCAATTTGATAGGTGGACCACTCAGTGGATAAAGAACTGGCTGGATGGCCGCACACAAAGAGTTGTGGTCAAAGGCTCAATGTCCAGCTGGAGACCAGTAATGAGTGGTGTCCCCCAGGGATCGGTGTTGGGACCGGTCTTGTACAACATCTTTGTTGGTGGCATGGACATTGGGATTGAGTGTGCCCTCAGCAAGTTTGCCAATGACACCAAGCTGTGTGGTTCAGTTGATACACTGGAGGGAAGGAATGCCATCCAGAGGGACCTTGACATGCTTGTGAGGTGGGCTGATGCCAACTTGAAGTTTAACCATGACAAGTTGTCGTGGTATAAGCCTCTCAGCCATGCAGTTTTCTTGCTCACTCACTCCTCCCTCTTTCTTCTCCCCGCTCCCAGGGGGATGGGAAGGAGAATCGAAAGAATGCAAATCCCACTGGTTGTGATAAGAACAGTTTAGTATCTAAAGTATGACAAAACCACTACTTCTACCGCCAGTAATAATAATGACAAGGCAAATGCTAGGAAAGAATACAATCACTCACCACCGATACCCAGCCCGACCAAGTCGTGCACCCCCACCCTTCCAGGTCTCTGCCCTTCGTTTTTACATCCTGGGCATGACATGGTGTGGCATGGAATGCCTCTTTGGTCAGTTTGGGTCAGGTGTCCTGTTTCTGCTTCCTCCCAGCTTCTCCTCATCCGTGGCAGAGCATGCGACTCAGGAAGTCCTCGATCAGACCAAAACATTACCAAGCAGTAACTGAAAACACTGGTTTTATCAGCGCAGTTCCCAGGCCGAAAGTCGAAAACACAGTGCTGCACCCGCTACCAAGAAGGAGAAAAATGGCTGCTACTGCTGAACTCATGACACAAGTGCAAGGTCCTACACCTGGGTCAGAGCAATCCCAGGCACAGCTACAGGTTGGGCAGAGAAGAGATTCTGAGCAGCCCTGCGGAGAAGGATTTGGGGGTGTTGGTCGATGAAAAAATGAACATGAGCCGGCAGTGTGCACTTGCAGCCGTGAAATCCAAACGTATCCTGGGCTGCATCAAAAGGAGCGTGACCAGCAGGTCGAGGGAGGTGATCCTGCCCCTCTTCTCTCGTGAGACCTCACTTGGAGTATTGTGTGCAATTCTTTTGTCCTCAACAATAAAAGGACATGGAACTGTTGGAAGAAGTCCAGAGGAGGGCCACAAGGATGATCAGGGGACTGGAACACCTCCCGTATGAAGATAGGCTGAGAAAGTTGGGGCTGTTCTGTGGAGAGCTATTTGGCTGTGAACGGGCATGTGAGCAATCTAGACAATTGCTTGACAATTGTAAGGTAGTGACCCACAGGCATTGAGGCCTCACCTGGGGGTTACTAAAGTTCGTGTATGTGCAGAAGCCTTGGGAAAAGTTAGCACGGAAAACTACTGAGAGAGATACGCAGAGAAGGAATGTTAACTGTAACCTTGAAACATATGCTGTAATAGTTAACCAATCAGTAAACTGTTGCTAGCACTCGGCTAAGTGAAGTTAACCAACCAAGTGTTATCGAATGTTCTACTGTTCTGAAACTTTCCTATAAAAGGCACTTTAAATTGTTCTAGCGTGGATCATATTGATCTGTGTTTCGTTGTTCCCAAACCCCCGCGAAGAGTGGCGCCCGAACAGGGACCCCTCAGCTCTGCCTCCTGAGAGCTGCTTCCGCGGTGAAGATCAGTGCAGACCTGACGGGTGGGAGGCCGACCGAAAAGCAGCCGGCAGGAGCCCTGCCGAGTAGAGAGAGCACGCGCGTGCCGCAGGAGAAAGAAAAAAAAAAAAAAAAAAGAAAAAAAAAAGAAAGAGAGTCTCCGCGTAAAAGAGTCCACTTCGATAAAGGCAAGTGGCGGTCGGGGAGGAATGGGGGCGGCTCAAACTAAGGAAGAGACAGCTGTCCTTAATTTCCTCCAATGCATCCTCTCAAGGAGAGGGATTAAATATGAAGAAGATGTACTTAAAGGGCTACTCCAGTGGAGTAAAGAAAAGGGGCTATTTAGTGGGATTGGAACAGCATTTGAAATATCCACATGGGAGGCGATAGGCGTACAGCTCTGGGACACTGTAACTGATGGGGGGAAGGCAGCGCGTGAGGCCCAAAAATACTCCACGCCGTGGAAACTTGTCCGAGAGACTTTGCGGGATATGAAATCAGAAAGAGCTGCAGCTGCTTCGGCAGTTAAAGCCTTATCTCCGGCAATGCCATCCTCAACCCCCAGTGCCCCCCCACCCGGATCCCTGCTTGAGCCTCCCACCCCCCTCCCCCCTCCCGCCCTCCCTGCCTCCCAATTAATCGCAGAGCCCCTGACGAAGGGTTCCAAGAACCCCGATCGGAGTCCCTTCGATCACTGTACTGGAGGGAGAATTTACCCAAAAATTGCAAAAACGATTAAGAGGGGTTTTCAAGCCATGCCCAGTAAAGAGAGATCAAAATCTGATATTGCTACTAATCCTGACGATATTGAACCTCCCTGTGAGGTGAAGGCATCCACAGATTACAGGCCTGGTGTGCCAGAATATTCCCTTACCTCCACCCCAAACCGTTCCCCCATTGACTCTAATGTCTCTACCCCAGAAGAAGCAGAAAAACCGAAAGAACTAAATGACTCAACAAAAGAATTATTGCAGGAGGCAAGCAGATATCCCACTGTGTGGAGATTAATCACTGACTCCTTAAAAAATATGCAAGCAGAAGAGCTTTTCCACCCCCATGGAACAAATGCGAAAAAACCAGAACCGATGGATGGGCCAGGGGATACAAATTTGTATCTTCCTTTATCACTTTCGCCGCCCCTGGCCTCCCCCCCCCCAGAGCCTGATCCTCAAGATCGTCAAGGTTGGGACAAATGGACAGGATTGTTAGATGAGAAAGTACAGACACTTCATGACGGACTTACAAATTTACAGCTCTCCGACACAGCTAAGTCAAAGAATGAGATAGTGGAGCCCAAACCCCCCCACCACCACCCCCCCACCCCTCCGAACCTCCACCAGTTGCTGCCGCGGCTGCGGAGGCTGAGGATGGCGATGAAGGCAATCCTTTTGCCCCAGACCCTGTTAATCCCGAGAAAAAGCCTACTCTCAGATCACCTGAAACCTGCAGGAGAAAAATGTTTTAATTGCACTTGATAACACTGAAACTCCAGAACACGTTAATGAGGAGCCTGTGCATTTTCATCAGACTGTTGTTGCTGCTCCTGAGATTCTGATGCCTGATAATTCTGATGCTGACCTGGATAGTCCTTTTGACCCGAGACCTGTTGATCCGGAAAAGAAGCCTGATTTAGATCCCCCTGATCCTCATGATAAATGGGCAGTTATAAAGGGAAAAGTAAGATGGGTGGGGGATGCAGATGTATTGTGTGCTTATAGTCCGTCTGTGATATTCATGTACTAAAAGTTAGCAAATGTAACTACGTCTGTGTTTCTATCGACCCTTGCAGACCTTTATAGATACTGTTGGCCACTTCTCCCGATGTAGGCTGGCCACCTGCATTGGAATGAGTGTGCATTTTGGTCAGTATAAAAGCCCAAGCCTCATGCGATGTGAGGGAGGCAGAGCCTCTGCGGGGACGCCCGCTGAGATTGAGCCTGCCACCTTGCACTGCGATGATGCTGCTCGGAGCTGGTTTCCTGATTGTCTTCACAGGGTCATTGCAACTACATTTTGTACGTGTGACCATGTAGTGGGAGTAATGATTGTCTGCATTTTGTGTTTCACATATTGTAGTTGTGTGGAGTGTGTTTGTGGGATCCCATGAATGTGTGTGTATGTGTGTGTCTGTTGAGGGCAGACAGTGTTCTGTGTATTTTTTGTTATTGGGTTAATGTAAAAGTTTTTCATGGGTAGCAGATTAACATTTTGGGCAAGAAAGGGTTAATGCAGAGGTGCTGCTGCCGGCAGGAATTTATGGCTGCTGCTCAGCAGGCTGGCAGCTGTAGCTGCTGCTGGGCAGGCAGGCATTTGTAGCTGCTGCCGAGCAGTACTGCTTAGTGTGTTTAAGGTAACCTAGGGGAGAATCCAAGCTTTACCAACCTCCACCCAAACAGCACCAGGGTGGCAGAGATACGGTGCAGTTTGCTTCTGCACCTGCTTCACATTCCTGTTTCATCAGAATGCCTTTGCTTTAAGGAATCATTTTTAGCTTGACTTACTTCTCGAGAACTGATGGCATGGGGGAAGGGATATATTTGTGTTCTACCTACAGGTCCATGGAGGCTGCCTGCAAAGTTTCTCAAGCCTTGTCATGAGCCGGATGGACGAGCGGAAAAACCCAATGCCTTAGCTACAGGAGCTTGAATGTGTGTGCATGTAAAGTAGCTCTTATTAGAGGCTGTGATTTTGTGTATAACACCACCTGTACTTACTAGCCAGTTGCTAATAAGAAACTACGCCTTGTATTGTATGGATTTGTCACTTGTAAAAGAGATGTTAGCGCATGCAAATTTGCAGCAGCTGCCAGAAGATGATAAGGCAAAACCCGCAGAAGTTAAGCTAACAGGAAGAGGTTATATGTTTGCTTACAGATCAAGGCATTCGGTGGATACCGGCTCGGTGGATACGGCCCTGGCGAAACTCAGCAGAAAGCCTTTCCTCTACAGCAGAAGATGTCAGTGATGATTAAGAACCTGTTAGTGGTTAAGCTGTTAATTTTGCTCTTTGTATATAATTCTGTATCTCTGTTACACGAAATTAATCCTAGAAAAAATTTGTGGGTAACATGGGCCAGTGAGAGTGGGGTGTCGGAATTTTGTCTTGCTATGGCATCAGCCACAGATCCATTTCAAACATGTCTAATAGGAATACCTGGGTATAATGAGAACAGCTTTAAGGCATTTTCGACCAACAACTGCAGTAAGTCAAAAAATGTTGCGGACTGCTCAGCAGAATTGATATCTGGATTGAATAGGACACTCCCTTGGGATCCACAAGAATTAAATTTAATGGCATCGCAAGCAATTGGGAATAGCTCACAAAACTGGACACAAACCTGCATAATGTTTGGATGTAAATATGCAGGCTGCCCATATTCAGTCAACTCACCAGATGTTTCACCCAAAGATAGCACCTATTGGTACGCTAATGAATATTGTGGGATAAATGATACAGCTGGGAAGGCAACAGCCTTTAAGGCATACGGATCTACTCACCGGCCTGGGTCAGTGCCCCTCCTTTGGAATAACAAATCTGCCAAGGCCCTACCACCAGATGTCTTTTTAATCTGTGGGGATAGGGCATGGCAAGGAATACCGAAAGACATTGTTGGAGGGCCATGCTATTTAGGTTCACTGACTATTTTTGCACCAAAGTTTACAGAATTGAGTAATCTTAGTCATATTCTCCACTCTAGATCTAAGTGATCAATAGGACTCACCCCTGATTGTAATGACAATGTTCAATTACTGAGCAGAGCTGCTCTAGTAGCTCTGTCACTATTTGTCCCTGGAGCGGCTGCAGGAAATGCCCTAAGAACAGCAGCCCAGCAAGCTTGTTGGGCAGAAAAGCAGGCTAATGTAACTACTGCCGTTCTTGAAGAATTATTAATGGATCAAAATAGCTTAAGACACTCCCTCCTGCAGAACTGCACAGCCATCGACTTTTTACTGTTGGCACAGGGTCATGGCTGTGAGGACTTTGAAGGTATGTGTTGTGTGAATCTGTCTGATCACAGTAAGAGCGTTCACAAACAATTGACCTATCTAAAAGGACACTCACAAAAAATCCAACAAGATGTGAATCCTTTAGATGACTGGCTCCGCAACATTTTTTCAGGATGGGGAATAGGGACTTGGATTAAAAATTGCATAATTATTGCTTTGAAGGTTTTAGGCATTATATTACTAATTTTGCTTGCATGCACCATTGTATTTACTATACTGAAGAAATTTGTAAACAGAATGCTAAATCAAATCTGGATTGCTCAAAAACAAGAAGAGGGTATTGTGGAAGCATTCCTTTCATTTAATGGACATGTGAGCAATCCAGCCTTTGAATGAGAGAACTCCACTGGTAAGAAATTTCTTTGGCTGATCCCTCACTGCCACTAGCATCTTCAACATGCTGCTGCACCCTGTAGTATATATACTGCTGATGTAAATCTGTATGTGCTTTGCCATAGTAGTGACTTGTTACTGAATGAAGCAGGTGAACCTCTGCACTGACAACAAGGTGCCACAACTGACGTTGGCCAAATACCTCCTACCGCAGTCAAGGGCAAGACTGGGTTGGCCTCTGTGTTTGCCACCAAGAAGAACCTTTAGCTCCGCTGCTGGCTGCAACCCAGCAGGCGTTGAGTGGTGGGGACACATGCCATGCCAGACCTTGATGTGAGGGATGGCCTCTCCTGTTATCAGAGAACTATACAGGAGAGAAAGGCAGGCCAAGCAGCCTGTGGTTGGCATATGTTGGAGATACGATCTAGTCCAAATCCTCTGCTCAAATAGGGTCGTCTAAAGCAGGTATTATATATAAAAACACCCAAGGGAAATGTAAGGATTTTCTTCAAACAGTTTGCAAAGCATAATTTGTACAAAAGCTTTTGAATTTGTCTAGTTTTGATTCTCTTTCTGCAATACAGCATTTGTGACATCTAACAGATGATTCCTTGCCCAAACCACCAGTTCTATATAAAGACCTACATGATAATGAGTGGAAAGGACCAGAACCATATCAAGTTATAGAATGTAACAAAGGATGTAATGTGACTGCAAGACTAAAGCAAAGTGTGCAAAATGATTCCAGTGTAAGTTTGTTATGCTGTTTTTAATGGCAATACGTATGTGACTATGTTAATACAAGTAGAAGTAAATTCTTTAAAAATATAGTTTTGTAGAATTGTAAGGCTTTAGATATATTAACAGCTCAAGTAGACAGAGTATGTACTTTAATTAATGAATCTTGTTGTAGTTATCTTGATCAGTCTGGAAAGACCTTGAAAGATGTTAAAGAAATTTGGAAGCATGAGAAAGTACTTCATGATGTCTATCAGAACGATAAAATTCCTTGGTTAGATGCCCTTCTTACATCTTGGGACTTTAATGGTTGGCTCACATCTCTGATTAAAGGTATTGGAATGATTTTGGTAGTAATCTTGATCATAGTTATGATTGTACCTTGTATTTTGCAATGTATTCGTGGTATGATTGAAAACCTGGTAAAACAGCTTTGGCTTACTCAAGAAAAGAAAAGGGGGAGATGTGGATGATTTCTTGTTAGAGAATGGACATATGCCTGCTCTGAATGAAAGCAAGTATGTGCAGCTGGCCATGTAGCAGGGGTAACTCCTGGTTACCTCTGTGCAGCCGACCGTGGAAAAGAAGCAACTCCCGGACAGTTAATGAAACAAGAATGCAGGCCTGGAAGATAAGAAGGAGCTAGGATAAGAAGGTTGCTGAGCTGGACTGTAAATTTCGCTTGCTTACAAAAAACACACTTTAGGTTCTCACGAGTGCAAAAGTTACAAGTACTCTCAGAATGGGATTGGTTTCAAAAGTTGTTACAGGGCTTGGGTATTAGTAGTTGGCTAGGAGTAGTAATCAAACAAGGTTTAACAGTTTCAACGGTATTGATTATTATTGTTTTAATCTTTTGCTGTTTGTGGAAGTGTCTTGCCAGTATGCTATTTCGTGCAGTGAATCGGGTCTGGATTGCTCAAAAACAAAAAGGGGGATTTGTGGAGAGCTATTTGGCTGTGAACGGGCATGTGAGCAATCCAGACAATTGCTTGACAATTGTAAGGTAGTGACCCACAGGCATTGAGGCCTCGCCTGGGGGTTACTAAAGTTCATGTATGTGCAGAAGCCTTGGGAAAAGTTAGCACGGAAAACTACTGAGAGAGATACGCAGAGAAGGAATGTTAACTGTAACCTTGAAACATATGCTGTAATAGTTAACCAATCAGTAAACTGTTGCTAGCACTCGGCTAAGTGAAGTTAACCAACCAAGTGTTATCGAATGTTCTACTGTTCTGAAACTTTCCTATAAAGGCATGATTGCGCACATTAAATTGTTCTAGCGTGGATCATATTGATCTGTGTTTCGTTGCTCCCAAACCCCCGTGAAGCTGTTCAGCCTGCAGAAGAGAAGGCTGCGTGGAGACCGCATAGCAGCCTTCCAGTATCTGAAGGGTGCCTATAGGGATGCTGGGGAGGGACTCTTCATTAGGGACTGGAGTGATAGGACAGGGGGAACAGGTTTGAACTTAAACAGGGGAAATTTAGATTGGATATGAGGAAGAAATTCTTTACTGTAAGGGTGGTGAGGCCCTGGAATGGGTTGCCCAGGGAAGTTGTGAATGCTCCATCCCTGGCAGTGTTCAAGGCCAGGTTGGACAGAGCCTTGGGTGACATGGTTTAGTGGGAGGTGTCCCTGCCCATGGCAGGGGGGCTGGAACTAGATGATCTTAAGGTCCTTTCCAACCCTAACTATTCTATGATTCTATGATTCTATGATCCTGGACATGTGCTAGTCCCAAATAGTCCTCATCCCCTGGTCCTGTTTTCCTATTTTTTTTCGTTACCCTTTTTGTACTAAGGTAGCAAGGACCTAACACTATGTCAACTACCTTCAAGTATTTCAGTTATTTTCCATTTCAAAGCCATCAAACTTTACGTTACTTAGAATTGATTGCATTTTGAACTTTTGTGCCTCCTTGTCTCACTACTTTGAGAGGCACAGGGGCACCCATCTGTCGGCCTGACCCAGTCTTAAGGGAGGTGTGTTGCCTACCAGGTGCTTGGATCAGGGATGTTGCAGAGAGACTGCCTGGTCTAGTAAGTCCCACTGACTATTACCCACTTCTGGTTGTCCATGTGGGTGCTAGTGATATAGACAGCAGAAGCCCAGAGAACATTAAGAAGGACTACAGAGCCCTGGGAGAGGTGGTTAGGGGCTCTGGAGCTCAGATAGTTTTTTCATCAATTCTCAAGGATAAAGGGGAGGACCTTAAAAAGGCTAGGCGGATTTGGCAGGTTAATAAATGGTAAGAACAGTGGTGCCATAGTCAGGGGTTTGGGTATCTAGAACATGGGACTTGATTTGGGAGGCCAGGTCTACTGAAGGCTGGTGAAGCTGGTCTGACAAAGAAGGGGAAGAGCTGTTTTGGTAGGAGGCTTGCCAGGCTGGTCAAGAAAACTTTCAACTATATGTGTTGTGGGAGGGTGGCATCATTCCATCCCAGCACCCCCACTCAGTTGCCAGCACCTATAATAAATGCATTTTAGAAATATTCCAGCCACTCCAGCCAATGAGCCGGCTTCAATTGGAGCTCGACTCAGATGCCTCTATACAAATTCCCGTAGTATGGGGAATAAGCAAGAGGAATTAGAGATGTGTACATGGCTACAGGGATATGATATCATTGGCATCACAGAAACATGGTGGGATGGCTCCTATGACTGGAGTGCTGGAATGGAAGGTTACAGGTTCTTTAGAAAAGACAGGCACAACAGACGGGGAGAGGCAGCTGCTATTTATGTTAGGGATAGGATGGAGAGTATGGAACTCTGTCTGGGGACAGGTGATCAGTCAATAGAGAGTTTGTAGGTCAGGGTCAGAGGGAGAACAGCGATGGGAGACATTATCGTGGGGATCTGTTACAGACCACCTGATCAAGAGGACTCTGTGGATGAAGCACTCTATAGACAGATAGAAACAGCCTCATGCTCGCAGGTCCTTGTTCTCATGGGGGGCATCAACCATCCTGATATCTGTTGGAGGGACAGTACGGCCTGGCACAAGCAATCCAGGAGTTTCCTCGATTGCGTGGAAGACAACTTCCTTCTGCAAGTAAAAGAGGAGCCGACAAGGAGAGGTACCATGCTTGGCCTCATCCTCACCAACAGGGAAGGGCTGGTTGGAAATGTGATGCTCCAGGGCAGCCTTGATTGCAGCGATCATGAGAAGGTCGAGTTTGAGATCCTCAGGACAGTGAGAAGAGTGTGCAGCAAGCTCACTGCCCTGGACTTCAAGAGAGCAGACTTTGGCCTCTTCAGGAACCTGCTCAGTAAGGTTCCATAGGATAAAGCCCTAGAGGGCAGGGGTGCCCAAGACTGTTGGTTGATATTCAAGGATCACCTGCTGCAAGCTCAGGAGTGTTACATCCCAACTAGAAGGAAGTGCTGCAGGAGGGCCATTCTCTCCTCTTTGCCTGGCATAATCTTGGAGCAGATTCTCCTGGAAGGCATGCTAAGGCACGTGGAAAACGAGGTGGTTGGTGACAGCCAGCATGGCTTCACTAAGGGGAAATCCTGCCTGGCCAATCTGGTGGCCTTCTATGAAGGGGCTACGGAACTGATGGACAGGGGTAGAGCAGTTGATGTCATCTACCTGGACTTGTGCAAAACATTCGACACTGTCCCACATGACATCCTTCTCTCTAAGTTGGAGAGTCATCAATTTGATAGGTGGATCAGGGAAGGAATTCCATCCAGAGGGACCTTGACACGCTTGTGAGGTGGGCTGATGCCAACCTGATGAAGTTTAACCATGCCAAGTGCAAGTTCCTACACCTGGGTCAGAGCAATCACAAGCACAGCTACAGGTTGGGCAGAGAAGAGATTCTGAGCAGCCCTGCGGAGAAGGACTTGGGGGTGTTGGTTGATGAGAAACTTAACATGGGCTGGCAGTGTGCGCTCGAAGCCCAGAAAGCCAACTGTATCCTGGGCTACATCAAAAGGAGCGTAACCAGCAGGTTGAAGGAGGTGATCCTGCCCCTCCTGTCTGCTCTCGTGTGACCTCACTTGGAGTATTGTGTCCAGTTCTGTTATCCCCAATGTAAGAAGGATATGGAGCTGTTGGAGTAAGTCCAGAGGAGGGCCATGAGGATGATGAGGAGGTGCAGCACCTCCCGTATTAAGACAGGCTGAGAAAGTTGGGGCTGTTCAGCCTGGAGAAGAGAAGGCTGCATGGAGACCTCATAGCAGCCTTCCAGTATCTGAAGGGGGCTTACAAGGATGCTGGGGAGGGAATCTTCATCAGGGGCTGTATTGATAGGACAAGGTGTAACGGGTTCAAAATTAAACAGGGGAGATTTAGATTAGACATTAGGCAGAATTTCTTCCGTGTGAGGATAGTGAGGCCCTGGCACAGGTTGCCCAGAGAAGCTGTTGCTGCCCTATCCCTGGCAGTGTTCCCGGCCAGTTTGTCTTGGAGCAACCTGGTGTCCCTGCCCATGGCAGGCGGTTGGAACTAGATTAGTTTTAAGGTCCATTCCAACCCAAATGAGTCTGATTCTATGTGCGTGTGCTTGGACTCGGGGGCAGAGGGGGCGTGTCTTATGACTGAGGGGGCGTAGCACAGCCCCGCCCCGCCGGCTCCGATAGGAGGTGCTGTCGCGCACAGTTGCAGTTGCTGGTTGTCTCGCCGGTCTTGTTCTTTTGGGCCTGTCCGCGCTAGAATCGGCGACTGCGGTTGATGAGTTGACGGCGTTCACCCTGCAGGTACTGGCGGGGGGGGCTGCCGGAACACGCATCTGGCTTGCTCCTGCCTTGGCGCGGTGCTTCTGCCCGGGGAGGCCTTCTCGGCCCCGGCACTGCACCAGGGCCGGGCCCCGTTGGGGCGGCCTCATTCTGCCCGTGCTCTGCCGCGGCGATGGGGAGAGAGGGAAGGAGGGCCTTGTTCCACCGTGCGCTGCGGAAGGGGTCCCGCAGGCCGCCTCAGTGCGAGCAGGCTCGGCCCGGGCCGGCCCCCTCTGGGGTGGGAATGGCCCAGTCCGTCCCCGGTGTCCGGCTCACGGCGCTGCATCCTCTTCCGCCAGAAAGCCATCGACCTGGTCACCAAAGCCACGGAGGAGGACAAGGCCAAGAACTATGAGGAGGTGCTCCTTCTGTACCAGCACGCCGTAGAGTACTTCCTGCACACCATCAAATGTGAGACCGGCGGCTTGAGGGGTCCGGGGGCTGGGGGAGGGGTAACGCGGTGCCACGGGTGACTCTTGGGGGTTTCTGCAGATGAGGCTCACAGCGACAAGGCAAAGGAGAGCATCCGAGCCAAATGAATGCAGTACCTGGACAGGGTGGAGAAGCTAAAGGAATACCTGCGCAGCAAGGAGAAGCAGGGCAAGAAGCCAGTTAAGGAGTCCCAGAATGACAAGGGGTGCGTGAGGGTGCAGGGCTCCCCCCTGACCGCCCATACTAGGGCTAGTCCCACTACTGACCCATGTACCCTCTCCCCAGGAGTGATAGTGACAGCGACAGCGAAGGTGAGAACCCTGAGAAGAAGAAACTGCAGGAGCAGCTGATGGGTGAGAGGCTATGCTGAGTGCAGTTGGGTATGGTTGTGCTGGCTGGCTGGCTGCAGGGCCAGCGGAGGGGTTCCCAAATGGCCATTGTGAGGGTGACTGTGGGGAGGAAAGCAGGCTGTGTGAGGGACTGGGGACCAGGGGAGTGTTGCTGGGGTCTGGTAGCCCTAAAACCAGTCTCTGTGCTGAGGGGCCAGTGGGGTTGGTGTGAGTGGGAAGGTTTGGTGGGGCAGAGGGGTGGGAAGGGATGAGGGCTCTGGCTCTCGTGGCTTTCATCAGACAACAGGACCATGGTGCCTATCTCTGTGGGGCCACATGAGCAGTACTGCCCCCTCACAGGTGCCATCATGATGGAGAAGCCCAATGTGCGGTGGAGTGATGTGGCCGGCCTGGAGGGAGCCGAGGAAGCCCTGAAGGAGGCTGTGATCCTGCCCATCAAATTCCCACATTTGTTTATTGGTGAGGGTCATGGTTGCCACTCTCCCATGGAGGAGGGTGGCAGCTGGGGCAAGTGTGTGCTGGGAGGTGACCCTGAGCAGTGGGAACACGTGCCCCTGTGGGCCCACGGGGCTTTGGCTTGCACAGGGATGGGGGAGCTGTGATGCTGATCTCTGTCACAGGGAAGTGCACACCCTGGCAAGGGATTCTGCTCTTTGGGCCCCCTGGCATCAGCAAGTCCTACTTGGCCAAGGCTGTGGACACTGAGGCCAACAACTCTACCTTCTTCTCCGTGTTGTCCTCCGACCTGATATCAAAGTGGCTGGGAGAGAGCAAGAAGTAAGCTGGCAGCAGGGATGCGCAGCTGCTGCAGGCTGGCTCCTCTGGCCTTCCCACTGGAGCTTGGCTGGGGCCTTGTTAATGCAGATAACGGGTCCCAGGGGAGAACATGGGCCCTCATGCAGCTTCACAGAGGCTGGCCCTTCTCCTGGCATGGCACTTGCCTCACTGCCAGTGCGGGGTTCCCAGGGCAGGCAGGAGGTGCTGGAGGTGTGCAGGGCTCCTCACCCAGGGGCTGTCACAGGCTCTGGGTGCCATTGGTGCTGTGCAGGGTCCCTGAGTGGGGACCCCATCCCCTGCTTTGTTTGATCCCAGGCTGGTGAAGAACTTCTTTGAGCTGGCAAGGCAGCACAAGCCCTCCATCATCTTCATCGATGAGGTGGACTCGCTGTGTGGCTCGCGCAATGAGAATGAGAGCGAGGCAGCCCGGCGCATCAAGACAGAATTTCTGGTGCAGATGCAGGGTTTGGGGGGGTGGGAATAGGGAGAGGGGGGAGCAGGATGGGCAGGCAGGCATGGGAGAAACTGCCAGATGCCTGTGTCCCATACATGGTTCCTTGGAGATCATTCTGAACTGTCTGTACTGTGTTCCTGTGTAGGTGTGGGGAACAGCAGTGATGGGATCCTGGTGCTGGGTGCCACCAACATCCCTTGGGTGCTGGACTCAGCCATCAGGAGAAGCTCAGGGTTTGGCAGTGTGGGCCTCACCCCTCACCTGCCTGCACTGCCCTCAGGTTCGAGAAGCGCATCTACTTCTCACTGCCTGAGGAAGCAGCATGAGCCCAGATGTTCAAGCTGCACCTGGGCAGTACCCTACACTGCCTGACTGAGGCCAACATCCAGGAGCTAGCCTGCAAGACTGACGGCTACTCAGGAGCTGACATCAGCAGCATTGTGCAGGATGCCCTCATGCAGCCTGTCCGAAAGGTGCAGTCGGCCACGCACTTCAAGAAGTTCCTGGCCCAGGGGGATCTATCCTGGGTCGGGGGGTTCCCCATGGCTGGCGTTGCTGCCACAGCCATCATCCTGCCTGGCTCTGCTGCAGGTCTGCGATCCCTCCTGCACCACTCCTGGCACCTTCGTGGATGACCTCTTGACACCATGCTCACCTGGTGACTTGGGTGCCACTGAGATGACCTGGATGGAGGTGCCCAACGACAAGCTGATGGAGCCCGTTGTTTGTATGGTGAGTGTGGTCATCGCCTCTGCACCAGGCATCTGTCCTGGAGGCTGCCCTGGCCCAGTCCCTGGCCCTGTCACTTCCCTGTTCCTCCTACAGTGTCTCTGCCTGTCCCCAGGAAGGGCAGGGCTAGGATGGGGTCTTCCTGCTTGCTGGAGCCTCCAGGGGCACTGGGAATGGGGCTCTGCTCCTCCAGGCAGCTCCCACCCACTGAGCCAGTGCTGCCAGGAGGCAAAGGTGCCAGCCCCCAACCCCATGGAACACACACCCCCCCCCCCCGGTTGGGTTCAGGTACCTGCACCAGCCAGCACTGCTGTGGGGGAGGGGGGGGTCCCTAGCTCATGCCACCCCTTCCACTGCCAGCTTTCAGCACCCTGCCTGCCTGTGTTGCAGTCAGACATGCTGCGCTCGCTGGCCACCACCCACCCCACTGTGAACGCTGAGGGTCTCCTGAAAGTGAAGAAATTCACAAAGGACTTTGGACAGGAAGGTTAACTTTCCTGTGGGATGGGATGGCCCCCACCCTGCTGGCCATGCCAAACAGGTTCATTTTCTGCTCACTGCTCATCCCATCACACTGGGGTCTAGCTGCATGGCCCAGGGGGGCTGACATGGCTGGGGGATGTCTGAGCATGGATGGCCTGGGTGGCTTGGGTGCCCCCCTGGCTCCACCCTGCTCTTCTTCCTCTTTTTTATTTTTTATTAATTAATGCTGCTCTAGGTTCTGTCTTGTTTATATGCAAATAAAAGCAATATAAAAGCTTCAGCTGGCACCTGGCCCTTCCATGAGGCTCTGGCCACGCTGGAGGGGGTCTGCCTGGCCCCCCTATTCCCCCCAGTAACACATTGCCTGTGCTGCTGCCACCATGTGCAGGCAGGAGTCCTTGGGAGCTGAGGCCTGTTCCCAGGCAGGGTGTAGGGCTCTGCCCCCTCCCAGAGCAGCCCCCAGCCTAGGGAAGAGCCCCAAGGGCCACCCCCTGTGCCACCTCCCCTCCTTCATAGTATGTATTTTGGCTGCAGTAATGGCAAGTAGAAATCCCTGCAGTGCTGTGTTGCCTCTTTAGCCAGTGTCTGGTGCAGGGCCCCACTGTGGCTCTGCTCTGGCGGGACAAGGCACAAGGGGATCAGTCCAGGAGCTCCAGCCAGCCAATGTTGGTAAAGGCATATGTGTCCATGCAGTCGATGAGGAGGATGCCATTCAGGTTGTCCAGCTCATGCTGGATGACATAGGTGGCCCAGCCCTGTGCCTCTCAGCTCAGTGGCTCCCTATGCTTGTCCACCCCTGCTACTGGAGAGCAGTGGTCAGGGGGAAACCGGGGTGCTAGGCAGACCCCTGGGGGGCAGGCAGGCCTGGTGGGGTGCGTACTGGAGGCATGGACAGCCCAGTAGACTGGGATGTAGACAGAGAAGCCACAGAGGCTGGCACAGCCCTCAGGGCTTGCGATGAGGCATGTGTCGAGGACGCAGAGTGTGGGGTTGATGAGCAGGCAGAGCAGGAAGGGCTCAGTGCAGTGAGTGCAGCGTAGCACCGCCGGGTACTGCTGGCACTGGGTGGGTAGCAGCTTGTTGGTGAGCACTTGCAGTGGAACACCAAGCTGTGGGGCTCTCAGCCCCAGGCATGGCCTGCGCCACAGCCTGGCTGCCAGCACCACCACCAGCTCCTGCAGCTCGGGGCTGCCCAGCTGCTCTGGGGCACAGTGTCAGAGTGTGGCACTGGGGTTCCCACCTCACAGGGGGTGGTGGACCAGGGGCCCAGCACCTGCTGCTGTAGCACCCACCAGTATGAGCTTTTCTGCTGGCCCCAGCCCTCCGCATCCCTGCACCTGTGCACCAGGGTGGGCCCTGGCCCGAGCTGCCACCTGCTGCCAGTGCTGCCACCATTTGCAGTTTTGGGGGAAGGGGACTCCCCTCTCCCCATTAGACACCGAGGTCTCACCCAGTGCCTGCGCAATCTGTGACAGGGGGAAAGAGGACCTGGAGGCAATGGTTCAGGTAGGGCAGCAGGTCATCCAGGAAAGCTGTGCAGAACTAGACAAAGAGCTCCTGCTCCTGCCTGCTGAAAGCTATTTCTGCACAGTGGAAGGCTAGGGTGGTTTTGGTCACCTGGGGTGTAAAGCAGAGTCAATTCTCCCCATAGATAACCCCATGCATAAAGTGGACGCTCCTCTCCCACCCAATGGTATGAGGTTCAACAAAGCTCAGTGGCAGGTTGGGCCACAACCACCCCATGGAACACTCCAGCCTTAGGGAAGAGTGGCTGGAAAACTTCCCAGCTGCAAAGAAGCATGGGATGTTATTCAACAGCAGCTGAATATGAGCCAGCTTGTGCCCAGGTTGCCAAGAGACCAGCAGCATCCTGGCCATTATCAGCACTAGTGTGGCCAGCAGGACTAGGGAAGTGATTGTCCCCCTGTACTTGGCACTGGTGAGGCTGCACCTTGAGCACTGTGTTCGGTTCTGGGCTCCTCACTACAGGAGACATTGAGGTGCTGGAGTGGGTTCAGAAAAAGCAACAAAGCTGGTGAAGAGCCTGAAACACAGGTCTTGTGAGGAGCAGCTGAGGGAACTGGAGTTTCTCAGCCTGGAGAAAAGGAGGCTGAGGGAAGGAGACCTTATATCTCTCTACAGCTACCTGAAAGAAGGTTGTAGTGAGGTGGGGTCTGTCTCTCCTCCTAAGTAACAAGCAATAGGACAAGAGGAAATGGACTCAAGTTATGCCAGGGGAGGTTTAGACTGCATATTAGGAATAATCTCCCCAAAAAGGTTGTCAAGCATTGGCACAGGCTGCCCAGGGAAGTGATGGAGTCACCATCCCTTAAGGTATTTAAAACATGCGTAATGTGGCACTTAGTGACATGATTTAGTGGTGGACTTGGCAGTGCCAGGCTAACAGTTGGATGTGATCTTTAAAAAAATCTTTTCCAACCTAAATGATTCTATAATTCTATGCTATGAATATTCAGGGCAGGGCAAGCTTGTCCCCGTATCCTCCCAGGACAAGGCACAGCTCCACCCCCCTGCACATAACCAAGCATGTCCTCCAGGCAGGTGGTGACATCCTGGGCCAGGGCAACAGGGCAGCAGAGCCACAGGTCACTGAAGGCAACAAGGAGGTCATTGAGGAAGCAGGTGAGGGGCAGGAAGTCCAGCAGCACCATGGGTGGCTGCAGCATCCCTGGCTGGGCCGTGGGCACCAGCCCTCCTGCACTGCCCCCCAGGACAGTTAGGGCAGAGATGAGCATGTAGGAATTCATCTCCTCCCGGAACTTCTCCACTGCCTCCTCCACGACCTTCCTGAAAGTGGCAGTGGCCACATGCTGGAAGAGGGTGGCCAGCTGCCCACAGAAATTGGCCCCCACCCTGCTGAAGGAGAGGCCGAAGTTCATGCACTGCCCCAGCAGTGAGTCCAGGCTGCTGCCCACCCTGCAGCAGAGATTGCACTCCAAAGTCTGCAAGAACTTTGAGACCTTCTGCAGCACCCAGCCGTGGAAGATGGCCTTCTGGTTCAGAGCCTGCCCCTTGGAATGCAGGAGCAGCAACTTGTTGGGTGATGATGTCGAAGAGGTGGATGTGGCAGGCCTCAATGGCCTTAGTGATGTGGAAGTAGGGGTCATCGTCAGGTATGGAGACCTGGATGGAACGCAGCCAGGAGTCCCATGGCTGCAGCAACTTGATGTGCAGCTCAGCCTCCATGAAGATGTCTGTCCTGGGTTCAGCAGTAGCAGTCAATTTTCTCCTTAGTAGCTGGTGCAGTGCTGTGTTTACCGATGGGCTTTTGGTATTGCTGCTTTGGAGACAGAGGAAACTGAGCACGTGTCCTGCAATCTGTGGCCTGCATTCTGCTGCCAGAGGAATAGAGAAAAATGCATTGGCAATATCAATCCTGGCATACCACTTGGCTGCCTTTGACTCCAGTTCATACTGAAGTTCTAGGATATCCGGTACGGCAGCACTCAAGGGTGGTGTGACTTCATTCAGGCCACAGTAGTCTACTGTTGGCCTCCACACTCCGTTAGACTTTCGCACTGGCCGCATGGGGCTATTAAAGGGTGAGCAGGTCCTACTGATCACTCCTTGACTCTCTAGTCTACAGATCAGCTTATGGATGGGAATCAGGGAGTCTCGGTTGGTGCGATATGGCCACTGGTGCACTGGTGTGGTTGCGATTGCCACTTGTTGTTCTTCGACCTTCAGCAACCCCACAACAGAAGGATCCTCTGAGAGACCAGGCAAGGCGCACAGCTGCTCAATTTCCTCCATCTCCAAAGCAGCAATACCTGAAGCCCATTGGTACCCTTTTGGGTCTTTGAAGTACCCTCTCCTGAGGTAGTCTATGCCAAGGATGCATGGAGCTTTTGGACCAGTCACAATGGGGTGCTTTTGCCATTTCCTCCCAGTCAGGCTGATTTCAGCCTCCAGTACAGTCAACTCTTGGGATCCTCCTGTCACTCCAGAAACTTGTGCTCTGTTCCCAGCTCCCACATGTGTATAATTGTCCCTCTTACTAAGCAAGGCTGAGCAATCAAAATGGAGTTAAGATTTAGAGTTAACATTGTCCAAATGGGTTTCAGCTAAAGCAAAACAGTTTTCCTATCACCAGTAGCATCGAATGTATAGAAGACACACACAATTAGGAATTTTCTTGGAGGGCAGAAAAAAAGAGTTGGTTTCCTTTGTGTTGGAAGTCCTTATGCTGGACTAGCTTTTAAATGAATATTGAGATGTTAAACAATGCAATTTCAAAGATATTTCATAAAAACCAAGCTATTCTTAATCATGTGTCTCACTTTTTTTAGCTGTATAATAGTTAACATTTTTCCTCCTTCATTTATTAGAAAAGGTGAAGTGTTGCATCAATTAAGATCAGTTTGTACTTGTACAGATTTTAAGATGCAAGTATATATTTCAATTTCTTGATCTGTTGCCGGCAATATTTCTTCCTTATCATAGAGTCACAGAATAGTTAGGGTTGGAAAGGACCTTAAGATCATCTAGTTTCAACCCCCCTGCCATGGGCAGGGACACCTCCCACTAAACCATGCCATCCAAGGCTATGTCCAACCCCACCTTGAACGCCGCCAGGGATGAAGCATTCACAACTTCCTTGGGCAACCCATTCCAGGGCCTCACCACCCTTACAGTAAAGAATTTTTTCCTCATATCCAATCTAAACTTCCCCTGTTTAAGTTTGAACCCGTTACCCCTTGTCCTCTCACCACAGTCCCTAATGAAGTGTCCCTCCCCAGCATCCCTATAGGCCCCCTTCAGATATTGGAAGGCTGCTATGAGGTCTCCACGCAGCCTTCTCTTCTCCAGGCTGAACAGCCCCAACCTTCTCAGCCTATCTTCATACGGGAGGTGCTCCAGTCCCCTGATCGTCCTCGTGGCCCTCCTCTGGACTTGTTCCAACAGTTCCATGTCCTTTTTATGTTGAGGACACCAGAACTGCACACAGTACTCCAAGTGAGGTCTCACGAGAGAAGAGGGGCAGGATCACCTCCCTTGACCTGCTGGTCACGCTACTTTTGATGCAGCCCAGGATACGGTTGGCTTTCTGGACTGCAAGTGCACAATGCCAGCTCATGTTCATTTGCTCATCGACCAACACTCCCAAGTCCTTCTCCTCAGGGCTGCTCTGAATCTCTTCTCTGCCCAACCTGTAGCTGTGCCTGGGATTGCTCTGACCCAGGTGTAGGACCTTGCACTTGGCATGGTTAAACTTCCTCAGGTTGGCATCAGCCCACCTCACAAGCGTGTCAAGGTCCCTCTGGATGGCATTCCTTCCCTCCGACTTATCAACCGAAGCACACAGCTTGGTGTCATCAGCAAACTTGCTGAGCGCGCACTCAATCCCACTGTCCATGTCACCCACAAAGATGTTGAACAAGACCGGTCCCAACACCGATCCCTGGGGGACACCCCTCACTACTGGTCTCCAGCTGGACATTGAGCCACTGAGCACAACTCTTTGTGTGTGGCCATCCAACCAGTTTTTTATCCACTGAGTGGTCCACCTATCAAATTGATGTCTCTCCCACTTAGAGAGAAGGATGTCATGTGAGACAGTGTCAAAGGCTTTATACAAGTCCAGGTAGATGACATCAACTGCTCTACCCCCACCCAACAGTTCCATAGCCCCATCATAGAAGGCCATCAGATTGGTCAGGCAGGATTTCCCCTTAGTGGAGCCATGCTGGCTGTCATCAACCACATTGTTGTTTTTCATGTGCCTAAGCATGCCTTCCAGGAGAATCTGCTCCAAGATTTTGCCAGGCACAGAGGTGAGACTGACTGGTCTGTAGTTCACTGAGTCATCCATTTTCCCATTCTTGAAAATGGGTGTTATATTTCCCTTTTTCCTGTTGTCAGGAACTTCACCTGACTGCCATGATTTTTCAAACTTGATGGACAGTGGCTTAGCAACTTCATTTGCCAGCTCCTTCAGGACCCGCGGATGGATTTCATCAGGTCCCATAGACTTGTATACGTTCAGGTTCCTAAGATGGTCTCGAACCAGATCCTCTCCTACAGTGGGCATAGGGTCTTAATTCTCACAGTCCCTGTGTTGGAAAATGGTTAACAGCACAAGGTAACGGGTCACTGGTGGAGCTCTGCAAACAATCGCCTGTGTGAGTGTGATAACATCTGTTCTAGCTTGTTGCTGTGGTACATCAAGAAACCATTACCAGAAGATGTAACCATGGTAATAATGATCTAGAGAACCAATAATGGACAAGGACAGTTTCTCCTTGAGCCTTGGGGAAAGTACCTAGGAAGATGGTATCAGGTAGAAGAATGAAGAGAAGACTGATAAGCAGACCACCACTGGGAAGGACTTGGCAAGATTGTGTTGTATGGTAACCAATCATGTTATAGCACGTTGCAACATGTATCCAATCAATGTATACGACGTGTATTGTAATCAGAGTAAAACATATATAAAGCGATGATTTTTGCTAATAAAGTAGAAGCTTGCTTTATCAACCATATTGGTTCGTCTGCTTGCTTCCCCCACGGTCGCATCCCTGCGTCTGCCTTCCAAGTCTTGGGTGGTATGGTCAGGGCATTTGCACTGGTACTCTAGGGCATTCCATGTGAAAATACCATTGTTTATAATAATGTTTACGTTTTTTGACAAATCAAGGGGTTTGAGCAAGTAGAGATCTAAAACCAAAAAACTACAGTCTTTCAAAAGGTGGCCTGCTGCATGAACAGCAAGCTAAACTGATCAGTAACTGTGTCTGGATTCCCGGTATCCTCTTGTAGTGGTTTAAGCCCAGCTGTAACACAGAAAAAACACACAGTCTCTGGAGTCTCCCCTTCCTCCGCCCCCACTCCCAGAGGGATGGGGAGGGGAATCAAAAGAATGTAACTCCAACGGGTTGAGATAAGAACAGTCCAGTAACCAAGGTATAATACAAATCACTACTGTTACCACCAATAATAATAATGACAAGGGAAATACAGGGGAAGAGAATACAACTGCTCACCACCGGACAACCAAGCCGTGAACTAATTCTTCTGGGTTCCTGCTCCCAGTTTTTACATCCTGTGAATGACGTGCTGTGGCATGGAATACCTCTTTGGACAGTCTGGGCCAGGTGTCCTGTCTCTGCTTCCTCCTGGCTTCTCTTCCTCCCTGGCAGAGCATGAAACTCAGAAAGTCCTTAGTCAGACTAAACATTTGAGCAGTAACTAAAAACATTGGTGTTATCAGCGCTGTTCCCAGGCCAAAAGTCAAAAAAACAGCACTGCACCAGCTACTAAGAAGGGGAAAAAAGACTGCTACTGCTGAACCCAGGATATACCCCAACTGAAAAAGACATACTGGAAGCCTATGAAGAGGTTTGAGCTGCTTCAGAAGTGATTGGCACTAAAGCACAGCTCCTACTGTCACCCTGGTTGCCCATGCTGGGCTAGATGTTCAAAGACTGGGTCTCCTCTACATGTCATGCAGTTTCTGCTACATGGAGTAAGTAGGCTGCACTAATTACACAACGAGCTCGAATAGGAAATCCCAGTCATCCAGGAATTCTAGAAGTCATCAGGGACTGGCCTGAGGGCAAAGATTTTGGAATCTCACCAGAGGAGGAGGTGATGCGTGCTGAAGAGACCCCACCATAAAATAAACTGTCAAAGTGAAAAGCAACATGCCTTGTTTATTAATGGGTCCTGCCATATTGTGGGAAAGCATCGGAGATGGAAGGCAGCTGTATGGAGTCCCTGATAATAAGTTGCAGAAACTGCTGAGGGAGAGGGAGAATCGAGTCAGTTTGCCGAGGCGAAAGCCATCCAGGTGGCCTTGGACATTGCTGAACGAGAAAAGTGGCCAGTATTTTACCTCTATACAGACTCATGGATGGTGGCAAATGCCCTGTGGGGTGGTTGCAGCCATGGTAGCAGAGCAACTGGCAACGCGCAGGGGTAAACCCATCTGGGCTGCTGCACTGTGGCAAGATATTGCTGCCTGGGTGCAGAACATGGTGGTGAAGGTACGCCAGGTAGATGCTCATGTACCCAAGAGTCGGACCACTGAGGAACACCAGAACAACCAGCAAGTGGATAAAGCTGCTAAGATTGAAGTGGCTCAGATGGACTTGGATTGGCAACATAAGGGTGAATTATTTTTGGCCTGCTGGGCCCATGACACTTCAGGCCATCAGGGCAGAGATGCAACATACAGATGGGCTCGTGTTCGAGGGGTAGATTTAAAAATGGACACTATTGCCCAGGTTTTTCTGGACTGTGAAACATGTGCTGCAATTAAGCAAGCTAAACGGTTGAAGCCTCTTTGGTATGGAGGATGATGGCTGAAGTACAAATATGGGGAGGCCTGGCAGATTGATTATATCACACTCCCACCAACCCGCCAAGGCCAAAGAGCATGGCATTGAGTGGGTGTATCACATCCCCTACCATGCAACAGCCTCTGGGAAAATCGAACGGTACAATGGGCTGTTAAAAACTACCCTGAGAGCCATGGGTGGTGGGACTTTCAAACAGTGGGATACATATTTACCAAAGGCCACCTGGTTGGTCAACACCAGAGGATCTGCCGACGAGTCTGATCCGGCCCGGTCAGAACTTTTAAATAGTTCAGAAGGGGATAAAGTTCCAGTGGTGCACATAAAGAATTTGCTGCGGAAGACAGTCTGAGTTGTTCCTCCTTCAGGCAAAGGCAAACCCACTCGTGGGATTGCTTTTGCTCAGTGACCCAGATATACTTGTTGGGTAATGTGGGAAAATGGGGAAGTCCTATGTGTACCTCAAGGGGATTTGATTTTCATAAAATCATAGGATCATAGAATAGTTAAGGTTGGAAAGGACCTTAAGATCATCTAGCTCCAACCCCCCTGCCAGGGGCAGGGACGCCTCCCACTAAACCATGCCACCCAAGGCTCTGTCCAACCCTGCCTTGAATGCCGCCAGGGATGGTGTATTCACAGCTTCCCTGGGCCACCCATTCCAGTGCCTCACCACCCTCACAGTAAAGAATTTCTTCCTTATACTCAATCTAAACTTCCCCTGTTTAAGTTTGAGCCCATTACCCGTTGTCCTATCACTACAGTCCCTAATGAAGAGTCCCTCCCCAGCATCCCTATAGGCCCCCCTAAGATACTGGAAGGCTGCTATGAGATCTTCATGCAGCCTTCTCTTCTCCAGGCTGAACAGCCCCAGCCTTCTCAGCCTATCTTCATACGGGAGGTACTCCAGCCCCCTGATCATCCTCGTGGCCCTCCTCTGGACTTGTTCCATCAATTCCATGTTCTTTTTATGCTGAGGACACCAGAACTGCACACAATACTCCAAGTGAGGTCTCACGAGAGCAGAGTAGAGGGGCATGATCACCTCACTTGACCTGCTGGTCACGCTCCTTTTGATGTAGCCCAGGATACGGTTGGCTTTCTGGACTGCAAGTGCACGCTGCCGGCTCATTCATTTTTCCATCAACCGACATCCCCCAAGTCCTTCTCCTCAGGGCTGCTCTGAATCTCTTCTCTGCCCAACCTGGAGCTGTGCCTGGGATTGCTCCGACCCGAGTGTAGGACCTTGCACTTGGCATGGTTAAACTTCATCAGGTTGGCATCAGCCCACCTCACAAGTGTGTCAAGGTCCCTCTGGATGGCATTCCTTCCCTCCGACTTATCAACCGAACCACACAGCTTGGTGTCATTGGCAAACTTGCCGAGGGCGTACTCAATCCTAATGTCCATGTCACAGACAAAGATGTTGAACAAGACAGGACCCAACACCGATCCCTGAGGGACACCACTCGTTACTGGTCTCCTGCTGGACATTGAGCCACTGAGCACAACTCTTTGTGTGTGGCCATCCAGCCAGTTTTTTATCCACTGAGTGGTCCACCTATCAAATTGATGTCTCTCCAACTTAGAGAGAAGGATGTCATGTGAGACAGTGTCAAAGGCTTTACACAAGTCCAGGTAGATGACATCAACTGCTCTGCCCCTGTCCATCAGTTCCGTAGCCCCTTCATAGAAGGCCATCAGATTGGTCAGGCAGGATTTCCCCTTAGTGAAGCCATGCTGGCTGTCACCAAGCACCTTGTCGTTTTTCATGTGCCTTAGCATGCCTTCCAGGAGAATCCGCTCCATGATTTTGCCAGGCACAAAGGTGAGGCTGACTGGTCTGTAATTCCCCGGCTCATCCATTTCCCCCTTCTTGAAAATGGGGGTTATATTTCCCTTTTTCCTGTTGTCAGGAACTTCACCTGATTGCCATGATTTTTCAAATATCATAGACAGTGACTTAGCAACTACATTTGCCAGCTCCTTCAGGACCCGCGGATGGATTTCATCAGGTCCCATGGACTTGTGTACGTTCAGGTTCTTAAGATGGTCTCGAACCAGATCCTCTCCTACAGTGGGCCTACTGTCTTAATTCTCACTGTCCCTGCGTCTGCCTTCCAAGATTTGGGTGGTGTGGTCAGAGAGTTTGCCAATGAAGACTGAGACAAAGAAGTCATTGAGAACCTCAGCCTTCTCTAAGTCCAGGGTAGCCATTTCTCCTGAGAGCTTCCGGAGGGGTCCCACATTGTCCCTAGTCTGTCTTTTTTTTGCAATGTAACCATTGTAACCTGTTTTGTTATCTTTCACATCCCTAGCCAAGTTTAATTCTAACTGAGCCATAGCTTTCCAAACCTGGTCCCTAGCTTCCCGGACAAGTTCCCTGTTGTCGTGGTTTAAGCTTCTCAGCCACACACAGTTTTGCTCACTCACTCACTTCCCCCTCTTTCTTCCCTCCGCTCCTGAAGGGATGGGAAGGAGAATCGGAAGAATGCAACTCCCACAGGTTGAGACAAGAACAATCCAGCAACCAAGGTGTAACACAAACCACCACTGCTACCACCAATAATAATAATGACAAGAGAGAAATACAAGGGAAGAGTTTTTCTTCCCCCCCACTCTGGCGGGGGGGGGGGAGGGGGAAGAAGAATCGAAAGAACGCAACTCCCACGGGTCAAGACAAGAATAGCCAAGCAACCAAGGTACAACACAAACCACTGCCACCACCAATAATAATAACAACAAGAGAAATACAAGGGAAGAGGATAGAACTGCTCACCACCCGAGGACCAAGCTGTGAACTAAAACAAAAACTCTTCCGGGTTCCAGCCCCCCAGTTTTTTTTTTTTACATCCTGGGCATGATGTGCTGTGGTATGGAATAACCTCTTTGGTCAGTTTGGATCTGGTGTCCTGTCTCTGCTTCCCCCCGGCTTCCCCCCTTCCCTGGCAGAGCATGAGACTCAGCAAGTCCTTGGCCAGCCTAAACATCACCAAGCAGTAACTGAAAACACTGGTGTTATCAGCACTGTTCCCAGGCCCAAAATCAAAAACACAGTGCTGCACCAGCTACCAAGAAGGAGAAAAATGACTGCTGCTGCTGCTGAACCCAGGACACCTGTAATCTTCCCAGTCTGCCTGACCTTGCTTCCACCTTTTATAAGCTTCTTTTTTCCTTCGAATTGTCCTCAGCAGCTCCTTATCCATCCAAGGAGGTCTCCTGGCCCTCCTGCTGCCACTTCCTTCTAGTTGTGATGCATCGCTCCTGAGCTTGCAGCAGGTGATCCTGGAATATCAACCAAGAGTCTTGGGTCCCCCTGCCTTCTAGGGCTATATCCCATGGAAACTTACTGAGCAGGTTCCTGAAGAGGCCAAAGTCTGCTCTCTTGAAGTCCAGGGCAGTGACCTTGCTGCACACTCTTCTCACTGTCCTGAGGATCTCGAATTTGACCGTCTCATGTTCACTACAACCAAGGCTTCCCTGGAGCGTCACATTTCCAATGAGCCATTCCCTGTTGGTGAGGATGAGGTCAAGCATGGTACCTCTCCTTGTCGGCTCCTCTTTTACTTGCAGAAGGAAGTTGTCTTCCACACAATCGAGGAAACTCCTGGATTGCTTGTGCCAGGCCGTACTGTCCCTCCAACAGATATCAGGATGGTTGATGCCCCCCATGAGAACAAGGACCTGCGAGCATGAGGCTGTTCCTATCTGTCTATAGAGTGCTTCATCCACAGAGTCCTCTTGATCAGGTGGTCTGTAACAGATCCCCACGATAATGTCTCCCATCGCTGTTCTCCCTCTGATCCTGACCTACAAACTCTCTATTGACTGATCACCTGTCCCCAGACAGAGTTCCATACTCTCCATCCTATCCCTAACATAAATAACAACTCCCCCTCCCCACCTACCAGGCCTGTCTTTTCTAAAGAACCTGTAACCTTCAATTCCAACACTCCAGTCTTAGGAGCCATCCCACTATGTTTCTGTGATGCCAATGATATCATATCCCTGTAGCCGTGTACACATCTCTAATTCCTCTTGCTTATTCCCCATACTACGGGCATTTTTATAGATGCAACTGAGCCAAGCTTCAATTGAAGCCGGCTCATTGGCTGGAGTGGCTGGAATATCTCTACATTGATCCGCACATTTATTATAGGTGCTGGCAGCTGATTGGGTGTGCTGGGATGGATCGATGCCCCCCTCCCCCAACACATCTATTTTAAAGCTTTCTTGACCAGCCTGGCAAGCCTCCTCCCAAAACAGCTCTTCCCCTTCTTTGTCAGACCAGCTCCACCAGCCCCCAGTAAACCTGGCCTACTTAATTGAGTCCTATGTTCAAGATACCCCTGACTATGGCACTGTGGGTGACGGGATTGAAATAGTTAACAAAAGGGATTCTGGCATTATCACCCTGGTCAGACTTAAGCCCTGGGAACAGAAAAGAAAACACCAGGTGCTATTGCCCTGGTTGGGCCTAAGCCTCAGGAACTGTAAAGAGAACAATGAAGGGTAAAGATGGGTTAGCAAAACAAGGCAGACACTTTGCAAGGTAAAGCAGGATGTGCATCTTGAAGACAGACCAAACAATGTGAATATTTGTAACCCTCACTAGTTTTACTAAATTGGGATGATAAAGAAGCAAGAGAGTGGAAAGTTACTGCTTCGCACCTAGTAGAGTATAGAAGGGATGCGAAACGTGAAATAAATGTCTTCAAATTTCACCATAACTGGAGTCCGTCTTTGATACGCCACATGGCCCCACCCTTCTAACTATTTATGAACCTGACCAATCCTCCTAGCCTTTTAAGTTCCTCCCCTTTATCCTGGAGAATTGATGAAAAGACAGTCTGAGCTCCAGAACCCCTAACCATCTCTCCCAGTGCTCTGTAGTCCTTCTTAATGTTCTCTGGGCTACTGCTGTCTATATCACTAGCACCCACATGGACAACTAGAAGTGGGTAATAGTCCGTGGGACTTATTAGATCAGGCAGCCTCTCTGTAACATCCCTGATCCGAGCCCCTGGTAGGAAACACTCCTCCCTTGAGACTGGGTCAGGCCGACAGATGGGTGCCTCTGTTCCCTGCAGAGTCTCCTACTAGTACTACTCATCACTTTTTCCTGGCAGCAGCAGTAGTTATCTTCTTTGCCAGTGCAGCAGCCGGTTGTTCCTGGTATGAGTCTTTTTCATTAGCCCCCTGCAAAACAGCAAGGCAGTTCTGGGTGGGGGCAACAGATTTAGGAGGAAGCCCCTTGCTTTTAATTGCCCTGTTCCTCTTTTTTTTTTTTTTGTTTGTTTTGTTTTGTTGGGGTTTTTTTGTTCGTTTTGTGGTGGTTTTTTGTTTGTTTGTTTTTGTTTTGTTTGTTTGCTTGTTTTTTGTTTTTGTTACAGTTTCCCAGCTTTCCGGGTTAATGGCCTCCTTCTTTTCTTGGGGGGAAAATAGCCAATTAACTCAATTGTATGGTGCTGCCTGCTATGTAGCACTTTTATAGGCCACCAACTACATGTCTTCAGGTCACCAGCAACTGGCCCTGACTTCCTTTCGATCATCATTCTAACAAAGAATGAACTTTGATCAAACCAGACGAGCTCAGCAGTGACCAGATGAGTTCCGCAGCATCATCAGCTGGCAACAATCCAACACTGCACACAGTCTCTCCTGCTCTGAAAGACTGTTACAAGAGATAGAGCCCAACATCATGGACTGGGTGAACTCAGCAGCTTCATAGGGATTGGTCCATGTACTAAGGAATGATATCTCTCTCTTTGTGTGTGTGTGATTGTATATATATATATACATATGAGACAAGAGTGATGGTATATTGAAAACTGTGGGATCTGAGCATGACATGAATGGTACAGAATAAAGGGTGGATACTGTCCTGGGTTCGGTAGTAGCAGTCATTTTTCTCAGTCTTTATAGCTGGTGCAGTGCTGTGTTTTTGACTTTCAGCCTAGGAACAATGCTGATAACACCAATGTTTTCAGTTGTTGCTAAGCAATGTTTACTCCAATCAAGGGCTTTCTGAGTCTCATGCTCTGCCAGGGAGGAGGGGAAGCCGGGAGGAAGCAGAGACAGGACACCTGACCCAAACTAGGCAAAGAGGTATTCCATACCACAGCACATCATGCTCAGTATATAAACTGGGGGCAGCTACCTGGAAGGGCTAGATCACTGCTCGGGTCAGGCTGGGTATCGGTCGGTGGGTGGTGAGCAGTTGTATTCTCTCCCCTTGTTATTTCCCTTATCATTATTATTGGTGGTAGCAGTAGTGGTTTTGCATTATACCTTAGTTACTGGACTGTTCTTATCTCAATCCCTGGGAGTTACATTATTTTGATTCTCTTCCCCATGCCTCTGGGAGCAGGTGGAGGAATGGGAGGGTGTGGGCAAGCAGTTGCTTGGTTCTGGGTTGACTGCTGTGCTTAAACCATGACAGAAGGCAAGGCAAATCAAAGGAAATGTTAAAGGCAAGTAAAGGCAAGCTATAGTAGGTCAAGTCAACGGCAAGAAAAGGCGAGGCGAGGCAAGGCAAAGTCAAAGGAAAATGCAAAGGCAAAGAAATAGGCAAAGGCAAGGCAAGGCAAGGCAATGGAAGTGTAAAGGCAAACGGAAGAGAAAGGCAAAGGTAAAGAAATAGGCAAAGTCAAAGCAAGGCAATGGACGTGTAAAGGCAAACGGAAGAGAAAGGAAAAGGTAAAGAAATAGGCAAAGGCAAGGCAAGGCAATGGACGTGTAAAGGCAAACGGAAGAGAAAGGCAAAGTCAACAAAAAGGCAGGTTAAGAAAAGTCAAAGGGAAAGGCAAAGAGAAGGCGTAACAAGGCAAAGGCAGAGGCAAATGAAAAGGCAAGAAAAGGCAAGGCAAGGCAAAGGAAAGGAAAGGCAAAGGCAATGACAAGGGCATGGCAAAGGAAGGATAACAAAAGGCAAAGGGAAAGGGAGAGAAAGGCAAGGCATGGCAAATGCAAATGCAAAGGAAATGGCAAGAAAAGACAAGGCAACGCAAGTCAAGGCAAAGGCAAAGTCAAGGCAGCGGCAAAGGGTAAAGAAAAGCAAGGCAAGGCAAAGGCAAGGGAATGGCAAAGGCAAAGGCAAAGGTAAGTGAATGGTAAAGGTAAAGGCAAAGGCAAGGCAAAGGCAAGGCAAAGGTAAAGGCTAAGGCAAAGGCAAGGCAAGGCATATGCGAGGGAATGGCAAAGGCAAATACAAAGATAAAGGCAAAGATAAGGCAAAAGCAAATGCAAAGGCAAAGACCAAGTAAAGGGAAAGGCAAAGCAAAGGCAAGGGAAAAGCAAGGCATAGGCAAAGTCAAAGGGAAAGGCAAAGGCAAAGGCAAAGGCAAAGGAAGGGCAAGGGCAAAGCGAAGGCAAGGCAAAGTTAAAAGGTAAGGCAAGGCAAGTCCAAGGCAAGGCAAGACAAGGCAAAGGCAAAGGCAAGGCAAAATCAAGGTAAAGGCAAAGGCAATGGCAAAGGCAAGGCAAGTGAAAGACGAAGGCAAGTCAAATGCAAAGCAAAGGCAAAGGTAAATGGAAATGTAAAGGCAAAGCAAAGGCAAAGGCAAAGGCAAAGGCAAAGGCAAGGCAAGGCAAACACAGAAAAAAGGCAAAGGCAAAACAAGGCAAGGCAAAGCCAAGGCAAAGGGAAAGGAAAGGCAAAGGCAAGGCAAAGGGAAAGGAAAGGCAAAGGCCAAGAAAGTCAAATTAAAGGTAAAGGAAAAGGAAAAATCATAAGCAAAGCTAAGGCAAGGCAAGGAGAGACAAAGCTAAGGCTAGTCAAAGCAAAGCCAAAGGTGAGGCCATGCAAAGAAAGGCAAGGCAAGGAAAGACAAAGCTAAGGCAAATCAAAACAAAGGCAAAGACAAGGCAAGGCAAGACTAGGCAAAGGATAAGGCAAAGGAAAGGAAAGGCAAAGGATAAGGCAAAGGATAAGGTAAAGGAAAGGAAAGGCAAAGGAAAAGGCAAAGGCAAAGGCAAAGGCAAAGACAAAGGCAAACGCAAGGGCAAATTCAAAGACAAGACAAGCCAAGGCAATACAAGGTAAGGAAAATGCAAAGGCAAAGGCAAAGGCAAAGGCAAAAGCCGTGCAAAGGCAAAGGCAAAGGCAAAAGCCATGCAAAGGCAAAGGCATAGGAAAAGGTAAAGGCACGGCAAGGAAAAGCAAAGGCAAAGGGAAATTCAAGGCAAGGCAAAGGCTAAGACAAAGGAAAAGGCAAAGGCAAGGGAAGGCAAAAAAAAAACAAAGGCAAAGTCCAAGGAATGTCAAAGGAAAGGTAAAGGCAAAGAAAAAGGAAAAATCAGGCATGGAAAAGGGAAAGGCAAGGCAAGACAAAGGCAAAGGGAAGGCAAGACAATGCAAGGCAAGGCAAAGGAAAAGTCAAAGGCAACGGCAAATGCAAGGCAAAGGCACAGCCAAAGTTAAAGGGAAAGAAAAAGTCAATGGAAAAAGCAAGGCAAGGCAAGTCAAACTCAAGGCAATGTAAAGGCAAAGGAAAAGGCAAGGCAAGGAAAAGGAAAAGGCAAGGCAAGGCTAGGCATAGGCAAAACAAAAGGCGACGCAAGCTAATGAAACACAAGGCAAGCTAATGAAAGGCAAGTCAAAGGGAAAGGCAAAGGCAAATACAAATGTAAAGGCCAAATAAAGACAAGGCAAAGTCCAAGGCAAAGGCATAGGCAAAGGCAAAGACAAAGACAAAGGCACAGCAAGGCAAGACAAGGAAAGGCAAGGCAAAGGAAAAGGCAATGGCAAATGCAAATGTAAACACAAAGGAAAGTCAAGGAAAATGGACAAGGCAAAGGAAAGGTAAGGCAAGACAGAGGCAAACACAAAGGCAAAGGCAAAAGCAGAGGAAAAGGCAAAGGAAACAAAAGGCAAGGCAAAGAGAAAGGCAAAGGCAAATACAAATGTAAAGGCAAAGGCAAGGCAAGGACAAAGGCAAGGCAAGGGCACAGGCAAAGGCAAAGGCAAAGTAAGGGAATGAGAGGCAAGGCAAAGGCAAAGGCAAAGGCAAAGGCAAAGGAAAGGCAAGGCGTGTCAAGGCAATGCAATGGCAAAGAGAAAGGCATGGGAAGTTAAGGCAGGGCAAGGCAAGACAAAGACAAAGTCAAATCCAAAGGCATGGCAAGGAAAGACAAGGCAAGGCAAGGCAAAGCCAAGGCAAGGGCAAAGGCAAAGTCAAACGCAAAGGCAAAGGTAAACATAAGGCTAGACAAAGGCAAAGTAAGGAAAGGCAAAGGAAAAAGTAAACAGTAAAAAAAGTAAAGCAAAGTAAGGCAAGGCAAAGGCAAAGGCAAATGCAAAGGCAAAGGCAAGGGCAAAGTAAAAGATAAAGGTAAAGGCAAAGGTAAACACAAGGCTAGACAAAGCAAAGGAAAGGCAAGGCAAAATCAATGCAAAGGCAAAGACAAAGGCAAACCAAGGAAAGGAAAAGGCATAGGCAAGGGAAGGCAATGAAAAGGCAAAGCAAAGGGAAAGGCAAAGGATAAGGCAAAGCAAAGGGAAAGGCAAAGGATAAGGCAAAGGCAAAGGATAAGGCAAAGGCAAAGGCAAAAGCAAGGCAATTCAAGGCAAGGGAAAAGAAGGCAAACGCAAGGCAAAGGCAAAGACAGACAAAGCAAGGAAAGGCAAAGGCATACGCAATGCACGGCAATGAAAAAGCGAAGCAAAGATAAAGGCAAAGGTAAAGGTAAAGGAAAAGGCAATGAAAAGGCAAGGCAAAGACAAGGCAAGGCAAGACAAGTGAATGGAAAAGCAAGGCAAGACAAGTGAACGGAAAGGCAAGGCAAAGCAAAGCAAATGCAAAGCCAGAGGTAAAGGAAAATGCAAACGTTAATGAAAAGTAAGGCAAAGAAAGGAAAGGCAAATGCAAAAGCAAAGGTGTGATAAAAAATCCGAGCCCAAGCTCTCTATGTTTGAACAGCTTGAATTTATTGAGTGAATAAAGGTAAGCAAACAGCGCTGGGTGCACGGGGAGTCTGCGCTCCGCCAACACGCACACCTACAAACGGCAGCATATAGCATTTATAGTCTATACTCTTACATATTCAACATAAAAAGGACATGGAACTGTTAGAACAAGTGCAGAGGAGGGCCACAAGGATAATCAGGGGACTGGAGCACCTCTCGTATGAAGATAGGCTGAGAAAATTGGGGCTGTTCAGCCTGGAGAAGAGAAGGCTGCGTGGAGACCTCATAGCAGCCTTCCAATACCTGAAGGGGGCCTATAGGGATGCTGGGGAGGGACACTTCATTAGGGACTGTGGTGAGAGGACAAGGGGTAATGGGTTTAAACTTAAACAGGGGAGGTTTAGATTGGATCTGAGGAAGAAATTCTTTACTGTGAGGGTGGTGGGGCCCTGGAATGGGTTGCCCAGGGAGGTTGTGGATGCTTCATCCCTGGCGGCATTCAAGGTGGGGTTGGACATAGCCTTGGATGGCATGGTTTAGTGGGAGGTGTCCCTGCCCATGGCAGGGGGGTTGGAACTCGATGATCTTGAGGTCCTTTCCAACCCTTACTATTCTATGATTCTATGATTCTATGATTTAAAATAGTTATATTAACAGGATTACAAGTATGGGCCTCACAGTGTGAGGATGTGTGGCCCTTTTCAATTTTTGATTCTAAGTCAATTCCCGCACAATGGTCGGGCAATCCCCATGAGGGAGTTGTACTCCAACATGCACATCCCCATCCGTTAGGTGAACAATAATAACTTTTTTTTTCAACAGATTGATGAGGGGGATAGCAACTGCTAGGCATAGGACCTGAGTTTGATCCTATACATATATATTTTTCACATTCCCTATAATATGTTCTCCAAGTCATATCTCCACAGTTTGAGTACCAATCATCATCGATTGCATCACATGCATCAAAGATTATAGACATGGGCTTATCCAAATTAGCTGTTGTCTGACTTTTTCCAAGTAGTCTGCCCTGGTCTGAGTTTGTCTTTATTTCTATCCAGTATTGGTAAGGAAGTTCCTTTGGATCATAGCATACAACTTTGTCATTTTCCTTGCATAAAGCATACTGGGTTTGGTTAAAAATGCAGCTTCCCGACTTTTGACCTTTACAGTCATAGATGGTGTGATAGACCAAGGTCTGGGAATTGACTTTTCCCCTCCTGGTGGATACCACACACTGACTGCAATTGTTTGCCATTATTAAAGTCAGGAGATTCCCCCCAAGTATAATCAAAAGAGGTCCGGACAGGGCCATAGTATTCGGCAGTCACAGCCCAAAGGGGTTGCAGCCCTCGGCAGACTTCTGTAGCCGCAATATCGGTTCCCACTCCGGTCTTGCCCTCTTTCCTTTAAGTATCGGGTGACTCCTTAGATCAATTTGGGACCAAAGTTGGGGCTTCCCAAACCCTTTAGCTGCCTATGCTATGTTCCAAGATTTAGTTTAATTCCTTATTTATAATTTAGAAATTTTAACTCTCCTTTTATTCTGTTATTTGATATTTTTGCTGGGCCTTTTTCCATGCAAACCTTTTAGCACATTTGGCCAAGATCCGATACCAATTCTCCTCAAATATTTCCCATGTTTCAGGTAAAAGTAATTCCCAACTGCAAAACAGTTTAAGAATTTCGACTTGTCTCATTTGTTCCCTTGTAGGGAATGACTTAGAGTTTCTACACCTTTTACAGTATGGTTCTTTGTTAAACGACACACAGGACCATTTTTGGTTACAATTCCAGCATCTACAGACTATCCGACTTAGATGACCCGAATTAGGGTGTTTAATACATGGGATGAACGACGGGATTGTTAAGCTAGGAGATCCCGGTACTTCCTTTTCTAAGTCAGAGGCTAATGAATAGACTCTTGGAATTCCTGTAATGTTATAACAGCCTGCTCCCCCTGTTAGTTGAGGTATTCTTTCTTCCCTCCAGGGGACAAAATATACTTGTTTCAGGTTACATTCCCGTGGTATCTGGAACCATGAATAGAGACTCTCCCCAACCCCAATCGACATAAATTAATTGAAGTTAGAGAAAGTCTTCACACAAACTTGTTCCTGGATCCAATCTTCCTCTCTTTGTGTGGATCCTCAGGTTCGTTTAATGATTAGTTTAGTCTCTCCTGGTTCCAATGTTATTTTCCACCCCTTTATTGGACCCTTGTCTTGCGATATGTGGGTCCACCCTTTTCCTGCAGTTCAGACAGCGGTATCTGTGGTTAACAAAACAAGAAAAGGTCCCTCCCAAAGAGGGGATAAAGTTTCTTCTTTCCATGTTTTTATCAACACCCTGTCCCCAGGCTTCAACTGATGGATTGCAAATCCCAGGGGTGGTGTTTGAGCTAGCATTCCTATTTCCCTTAATTCTCTCAACCTTTTTCCTAAAATAGTTATATATTTCTGAATATCATGATCTTCTACTATATTATTTCCAAGTGGCATCCCCTGAGAGTAGGGCGTGCCATATATAGCATTTCATAGGGCGATAATCCAGTCTCACTATGAGGTTTTGTTCTTATATTTAGAAGTGCCAATGATAGACATTTTGTCCAAGGCATCTGTGTTTCAATCATTAATTTGGCCAGTTGTTGCTTTATTTTTTGATTCATTCTTTCTACTTTTCCTGAGCTTTGTGGATGCCATGGAGTGTGATATTCCCACCTGATACCTAAAGATTGACATAGCAGCTTTATTATTTGGAGGTAAAATGTATGCCTTGGTCAGAATCAATGTACTGGATTATCCCATATCTAGGTATTAAGTGTTCTAATAAAATTTTTACTACCATTTGTGCCGTAGCTCGTGCCACAGGGTAAGCTTCTACCCACTGTGTTAAATGATCTACTATTACCAATAGATAATTCAACCTTCTGACTTTAGGGAGTTCAGTAAAATCAACTTGTATTTTCTCAAAAGGTCTATAAGCTGTTTTTCTTCCTCCTGTTGCCACTTGTCGGAACACTTTCTTGTTTACCTTCTGACAAGTCAAGCAGCCTTGTGTAATCTGTTTAGCTATTTCAAAGATTCCAATACAGCCAAATTGTTTAAGAAAATGATCACTTCATGCTCTTGTATCCCAATGTGTTTGTACATGTAAATGTTCCAAAATGTGTCTAGTGTAAGCCTTTGGCAACATTTCTCTGCCATCAGGCAGTGTCCATTTTCCTTGTTTGAATTTTGCCCCTATTTTCTCAAGTTTTGTTATTTCCTCAGGGGTATACTTCTTCTCCCTTTTCTCCTTTCTCCTCACTTGTATCTCCCTTTGTTTGTATTACATTAACCCAAACGACCTGAGCCCTCAAAGCTGTCTCCTGGGCTTCTTTATCTGCTAGATTGTTTCCCCTTCCTGATTCCATACTGAGGGGGTAATAATTTCTTCGTCTGCTTGCGTTAAAGTACGTAATTTAATCTGTAGTTTGTCCCCTTGACTCTGAATGCTTAAGTTTAACTTCAGAATCAAGTCCCTTCCCAGCAAATTATATTTTGCTTCGGGGAGCAAAAGTAAATCATTCAAACAGATTTTCTTTTTTGATTCTATTTCTACATCTTCTAAAATAGGCACCTTAAAAGGCTCCCCCTTTGCACCAATTACTGACATATAATTTTTCCCTTTTTCTACTCCTTTAGGAAGTTTTTGAATCGTTGATTTTTCAGCCCCAGTATCTACTAAAAATAAAAAAATCTTCTTTGTGGGGACCTATTGACAATTTTATCAAGGGCTCTGTTGATGTTGAAGTCCCCAAGAGATATAGCCCCTGACACCCCTATTCTTCTTTAAGCATTCTCTCATCCTGTTCTCCCTTGTGGCAGTTTTTCTGAATATGTCTCTTATTACAGTAGTAACAGGTGGGAATGGCGGGTCTTTCCCAACGGTGTAGTTCTTGGGGTATCCTTTCCGTCTTTCTTTCCTTCTTTTCTCCAGGTAGAATCATAGAATCATAGAATCATAGAATAGTAAGGGTTGGAAAGGACCTCAAGATCATCGAGTTCCAACCCCCCTGCCATGGGCAGGGACACCTCCCACTAAACCATGCCATCCAAGGCTATGTCCAACCCCACCTTGAACGCCGCCAGGGATGAAGCATCCACGACCTCCCTGGGCAACCCATTCCAGGGCCCCACCACCCTCACAGTAAAGAATTTCTTCCTCAGATCCAATCTAAACCTCCCCTGTTTAAGTTTAAACCCATTACCCCTTGTCCTCTCACCACAGTCCCTAATGAAGAGTCACTCCACAGCATCCCTATAGGCCCCCTTCAGGTATTGGAAGGCTGCTATGAGGTCTCCACGCAGCCTTCTCTTCTCCAGGCTGAACCTCATCCTTCTGACTCTCTCTGACTGACGCTACAAAAATTTTTGCCTTTGCTCTCTGCCTTTCTTCATCTCGCCTGACATAGACTTTTTGTGCTTCTCTGAGTAACTCTTCTAATCCGCTCTCTTGCCAATCTTCCAACTTCTCTAGTTTCCTTCTTATACGTCCCTGGGATTTAGCCACAAATTGGGTTTTAAGGAGGGCAGTTCCCACTACTGTATTTGGGTCAATTCCAGAATACAGTTGCAGACTTCGTCTTAGCCTCTTCAGCCATTCTGTTGGAGATTCATCCTTTCCCTGATGTTCACTGAATGCCTTATTAATATTCTGCCCTCGGGGAACCGCTTCTCTTATTCCCTATATTATAATTGTTCTTAGATCCCTCATATTTTGTCTTCCTTGTTATTGTTGATGATCCCAATGGGGATGCACATTTGGCCATTTCTGATCTCCTGGGGGTCCTGCCTGGTTCTGTCTTTCCCAAATCCTCATTCCAGCTTGTCAAATCATCCCCTTCTCCTCAGTGGTAAACAGAATTCCTAAGATAGATTGCATTTCTTCCCAGGTATAAGTATTAGGACCTAGGAATTGATCTAGCTTTTCAGCTACTCCTAGGGGATCGTCTAATAGAGTCCCCATTTCTTTTTAAAATTTCTCACATCTGTGGTGTTAAGTGGTACTGTCATAAAACCAATGCCTCCCTGATTGCCTCCCAGAGGAACTTTATGTAATGGATATTGAGAGCTTTCTTCCTGTATCCTAGTTTTGCTCCTAGTACAGGCCGCTGGGGTTTGATCTAATTCTGGTACTGTAGGTGACGGGGGCAGAGGCATTAATGGTGCCAGCAAAGGGGACAAAGCCGCTGGTGGAGGCGCCGGAGGTGGATTATTAAGATAGGGAGGTGGTAAGTTATCCAGCGGTTCCCACCTATCATCCTTTTCTTTTTCCTTTTCTTTTCCCACTTCCTTCTCAGACTTCTCATATACGTTTAGTGCAAATATCAAGGCTGGAAAAGGACGTGAAGTCCTGATCCATAATCCTGCATAATCACTTTCTTCTTGACTAAAAGGTTCCTTAGAATTAACATAAAGATTCAGGGCTTGACAAACCCAGTCCTCAAAGGATCCGAAAACAGGCCAAAAAAATATGTGGCCTTAATGGTTCCTTTGGCCATTCTACCATACAATATTGGACTAACTTTAATTTACTTTTTCCTTTTCTGGGGCCCCTATTATCCCAATTTTTAATCATTAACCCTAATGGACCTTCTGGTGGTATGTCCGGTAACTTGCTCCCTTTCTTTGGGTCCTGAACTTTGGACTTCTCCTGACCCATTTAGGAATTTTACCACAAATCAGCGAGATCACTCAGGAAACAGTTTTCTCTCTCTTGGTCAGAAGCACGTACAATAGTACAAACATGCCCTGACTGTCAACCATTTGCAACACACCCACATACTGGAGTAAACCCTCGTGGCACCAGTGCCATACAGCTATGGCAAAGTGATGTCACTCACATCCCTGAGTTTGGGAGACAAAAGTATGTCCACATTTCCATCAATACATTTTCACATACGGTCTGGGCCACAGCAGAAACAGGTGAGAAGGCCCGTGATGTTATTCGTCATTGGCGTGATGCCTTTGCAGCTCCAGGTGTTCCAAAACAAAAACGGACAATGGCCCTGCCTATAATAGTAAGGTAATTGAGACATTTCTAAACACATGGGGGATAAAACACAAGACAGGGATTCCACACTCACCACAAGGACAAGCCATTGTTGAACGATGCCACCTAACACTGAAAATGTTGTTAGAAAAACAAAAAGGGGGAATGAAGGGAGAATCACCACAGGCACGACTGTATAAAGCAATTTATGTATTAAATTTTCTGACGATTGGAGAGGGAAATGAGACCGTAGCTGTTACCAGACATATCCTGTTGCACAGCAAAATTTTGCCTAATCCTATAGGGGTTCATCAACCGAAGGTTTGGGTAAAATCACCACAAACGCTTCTCTGGGAAGGACCGCATCCACTAATAACCTGGGGACGAGGGTATGCTTGTGTCTCCACAGATCATGGTCCTTGGTGGATACCTGCACGGTTGGTGCAGCCTGTTTTGAACCATCCTGCGGTTACAGAAGCAGAATCCAGGGGTGGTCAGCAGCACATCGATGTCGACAATGCAACGGACGCCCTGGAATAGCTTCGACATATGGGTGAACTTAGCCAGAACACTGAGCCAAATAACTCTGTAATTCAGTATAGTCAGTAGCACAGCCATTTCATAAATGTTTAGTAGAGAGACCATGGTCTAATAGTAGCATTATTACTGTATCACTTATAAGAAGGGTAGAACGGTAGAAATGTAAAACTTCTTGTATTGATATTTTCTTTTCGGTTGTGCAAGATCTTGTACAGATATTTTCCTTTGTATTAGGTTTCTGTTCCTTATCTGCTAAATTGTATGCAAGATATACTGGATAAAATGTTAAAGAAGGTTAGGTCGTTAGAAAAACAAAAAGGGGGAGATGTGGGTGTAAATGTGAAAGATTTCTGAGTTGGACTAGCTCCTGGGAAAGCTTTGAGACAGCTGAGGAATGTTGATGGGAAAGTTTTGGGAGTATTGTGGGCAAGATAAGAAGGAAGAGAGAAGCGAGAAGCAAGCAGCCAATCAAGGCAACCAGTGAGCAAGATATCCACCAATGAAGAAGTGAAGAGACCCACGTGGGGGGTGTTAGTGAACCAGTTGTATTAGCCGCTCGTGCACGCGGGTACTTCAGAAAGCCTATATCAACCCTGGACCATCAGATAATAAACGATTTTGTTTCATCACCAGAAACGGGGTTCATGCCTTACGTCTCCACAGAGTCCCTCCCTAGCATCCCTATAGGCCCCCTTCAGATATTGGAAGGCTGCTATGAGGTCTCCACACAGCCTTCTCTTCTCCGGGCTGAACAGCCCCAACTTTCTCAGCCTGTCTTCATATGGGAGGTGCTCCAGGCCCCTGATCATCCTCGTGGCCCTCCTCTGGACTTGTTCCAACAACTCCATGTTCTTCTTATGCTGAGGACACCATAACTGGACACAGTATTCCAAGTGAGGTCTCACGAGAGCAGAGTAGAGGGGACATACAAGGACAAAGGAAAACCAAATGAGAAGGAAAAGGAAAGGCAAGGAAAAGGCAAAGGAAAGCCAATGAAAAGCAAGTAAGGCAAAGTAAGGCAAATGCAAAGGAAAAGGTAAAGGAAATACAAAGCAAGGCAAATCAAAGGGAAAGCTAAAGGGAAAGGCAAAGCAAGTCGAACACAAAGGCAAAGTAAAGGCAAAGAAAAGGAAAGGCAAGGCAAGGCAAAGACAAAGGCAAAGTAAAGGCAAAGAAAAGGCAAGGCAAGGCAAAGACAAAGGCAAAGTAAAGGCAGAGTAAAGGCAAAGAAAAGGCAAGGCAAAGACAAAGGCAAAGGCAAGGCAAGGCAAAGACAAAGGCAAAGGCAAAAACAAGGCAAGGTAAGTTAAAGCAAAATCAAACACAAAGGCAAAGCAATGGCAAACAGAAAGGAAAGGCAAGGCAAGGAAAAGGCAAAGGTCAGGAGGACCGGCGGCAGATTCAACCCGGGCATCATCAGCCATTTCCGGCCCATTGCTGAGGTGACTGTCTCGCGAGGGGAGGCCTGCAGCGCCTGATCGGGGGGGGGGGGGGGGGGGTGGGGGGTGGGGTGGGGGGGGGGGGGGGGAGGCTCGGCGTCTACAAGCTTCAACTCGGAGCAGCAACTTGCCCCGAGGCAGCCTCAAGTCCTCGACAAGGCCTGCCCAGGAGCCTGCAGCTCCGCGGGGGCGAGCGGCTGACTCAGAGGGGGCGGCGTCAGGAGGACCGGCGGCAGACCGGACTGGTTAAAAAGCTGCCCCAGGGAGCGCGAGCGACCCGGAGCGCGGCGAACAGGGCGGGCTCGAAGCAGTTTGCGCGGCAGTTTGCGCGGGCAGGCGAGCGGGGTGGTGAGCGGGATGGTAAACACTTGCCGTACGGGCAAGGCTCGGTCTGGGAGCTCTGCTCTGGCTGCACCGGTGGTGGCCAGCGTAGGCACCCAGACGGAGCCGACGGGAAGGGAGGCTGTAGTGCAGAGCTCGGGGTATCCTAAGGGAAGGGTGAGCAATGGGCAGGGCTGCACTCTGCGCTCCCTGGTGCAGCAAGTGCCTGAACTGCAGGAAGCTGTTACCAGGCTGAAAGGTGTTAGGGAAGCTGAGGGGGAACAGCACTGCTTGCTCCGGGACAAAGCTGTTCCGGGCCTCGAGTGTCTACTGTTGCCCATGCAGGAAAGGAGGCTACTAACCCAGGAAAGGAGGCTGCTAACCCAGGAAGCTGGGAAAAGGTAACAGAAAAAAATAACAAAAAAAGGAGGAAGAGGGTAATTAAAAGCAAGGGGCTTCCTCCTACATCTGTTGTCCCCACCCAGAACCGCTTTGCTATCCTGCAGGGGGCTGATGAGCAACAGCGCTCTGCTATCCTGCGGGGGGCTGATGAGCAACAGCGCTCCCACCAGGCGCAACCAGCTAGTGCACTGGTAAAGAAGGTCACTACTGGTGCTGCCAGGAAAAAGCGGCGGACCATAGCAGTCGGGGACTCTAATCTGAAAGGCACAGAGGCACCCATCTGTCGGCCTACCCAGGCTCAAGGGAGGTGTGTTGCCTACCAGGGGCTAGGATCAGGGATGTGGCCGAGAAGCTGCCTGCTCTAGTCGGTCCCACTGACTATTACCCACTCCTGGTAATACATGTGGGTGCTACTGATATAGATAGCAGTAGCCCGGAGACCATAAAGAAGGACTACAGGGCTCTGGGAGAGGTGGTTAGGGGCTCTGGAGCTCAGATTGTCTTTTCGTCAATTCTCCAGGATACAGGGCAGGACCTTGAAAAGGCTAGGAGGATTGGGCAGGTTAATAAATGGTTAGAAGGGTGGTGCTATCGTCAGGGGTTTGGGCACCTTGAACATGGGACTCAATATAGTAGGCCAGGTCTACTGGGGGCTGGTGGAGCTGGTCTGACAAAGAAGGGGAAGAGTGGATTTGGTAGGAGGCTTGCCAGACTGGTCAAGGATGCTTTAAACTAGATGTGTTGGGGGAGGGGGACATCATTCCATCCCAACACACCCAGTCGGTTGGTAGCACCTATAGTAAATATTCAGAGCAATGTAGAGATATTCCAGCTGCTCCAGCCAATGACCCAACTTCAATTGGATCACGGCTCAAATGCCTCTACACAAATGCCCATAGTATGGGGAAGAAACAAGAGGAATTAGAGATGTGTGCACATCTACGGGGGTATGATATCATAGGCACCACAGAAACATGGTGGGATGGCACCTATGACTGGTGTGTTGGAATGGAAGGTTACCGGCTCTTTAGGAAAGACAGGCCTGGCAGACGGGGAGGGGGAGTTGCTATTTATGTCAGGGATAGGCTAGAGAGCATGGAACTCTGTCTGGGGACAGGTGAGCAGTCGACAGAGAGTTTGTGGGTCAGGGTTAAAGGGAGAATAGCGATGGGTGATATTATTGTGGGGATCTGTTACAGACCGCCTGACCAAGGGGACTTGCTGGACGAAGCGCTCCATAGGCAGATAGGAGCAGCCTCACGCTTGCAGGCCCTTGTTCTCATGGGAGACTTCAACCACCCTGATATCTGTTGGAGGGATGGTACGGTCCGGCACAAGCAATCCAGAAGGTTCCTCGATTGTGTGGAAGACAACTTCCTTCTGCAAGTAATAGAGGAGCCGACAAGGAGAGGTGCCATGCTTGACCTCGTCCTCACCAACGGGGAAGGGCTGGTTGGGAATGTGACGCTCCAGGGCAGCCTTGATTGCAGCGATCATGAGATGGTTGAGTTTGAGATCCTCAGGACAGTGAGAAGAGCTTGCAGCAAGCTCACTGCCCTGGACTTCAAGAGAGCAGACTTTGGCCTCTTCAGGAACCTGCTCAGTAAGGTTCCATGGGACGCAGCCCTAGAGGGCAGGGGGGCCCAAGACTGTTGGTTGATATTCAAGGATCACCTGCTGCAAGCTCAGGAGCGATGCATCCCAACTAGAAGGAAGTTCAGCAGGAGGGCCAGGAGACCTCCTTGGATGGATAAGGAGCTGCTGAGCAAAATTCGAAGGAAAAAAGAGGCTTATAAAAGGTGGAAGCAAGGTCAGGCGGCCTGGGAAGAATACAGGGATGTTGTCCGAGAAGCTAGGGACCAGGTTAGGAAAGCTAAGGCCCAGTTAGAATTAAACTTGGCTAGGGATATTAAGGATAACAGGAAGGGATTTTATAGGTACATTGCCAATAAAAGACAGATTAGGGACACCGTGGGCCCTCTCCAGAAGCTATCGGGAGAACTGGCTACCTTGGATTTGGAGAAGGCTGAGGTTCTTAATGACTTCTTTGCCTCAGTCTTCACTGGCAAATGCTCTGACCACACCACCCAAGTCTTGGAAGGCAGACGCGGGGACAGTGAGGGTGGGGACCCTGGGCCCACTGTGGGGGAGGATCTTGTTCGGGACCACCTTAGGAACCTGAATGTATACAAGTCCGTGGGACCGGATGAAATCCATCCACGGGTCCTGAAGGAGCTGGCAAATGAAGTTGCTAAGCCACTGTCCATCATATTTGAAAAATTATGGCAGTCAGGTGACTGGAAAAAGGGAAATATAACCCCCATTTTTAAGAAGGGGAAAATGGATGACCCAGGGAATTACAGACCAGTCAGTCTCACCTCTGTGCCTGGCAAAATCTTGGAGCGGATTCTCCTGGAAGGCATGCTTAGGCACATGAAAACCAACAAGGTGCTTGGTGACACCCAGCATGGCTTCACTAAGGGGAAATCCTGCCTGACCAATCTGGTGACCTTCTATGAAGGGGCTACGGAACTGATGGACAGGGGCAGAGCAGTTGATGTCATCTACCTGGACTTGTGTAAAGCCTTTGACACTGTCTCACATGACATCCTTCTCTCTAAGTTGGAGAGACATCAATTTGATAGGTGGACCACTCGGTGGATAAAGAACTGGCTGGATGGCCGCACGCAAAGAGTAGTGCTCAGTGGCTCAGTGTCCAGCTGGAGACCAGTAACGAGTGGTGTCCCCCAGGGATCGGTGTTGGGACCGGTCTTGTTCAACATCTTTGTGAGTGACATGGACAGTGGGATTGAGTGCGCCCTCGGCAAGTTTGCCGATGACACCAAGCTGTGTGGTTCGGTTGATACATTGGAGGGAAGGAATGCCATCCAGAGGGACCTTGACACACTTGTGAGGTGGGTTGATGCCATCCTCATGAAGTTTAACCATGCCAAGTGCAAGGTCCTACATCTGGGTCAGAGCAATGCCAGGCACAGCTACAGATTGGGTGTGGAGGAGATTGAGAGCAGCCCTGTGGAGAAGGACTTGGGGGTGTGGGTTGATGAAAAAATGAACATGAGCCAGCAGTGTGCACTTGCAGCCCAGAAGGCCAACCGTATCCTGGGCTGCATCAAAAGGAGCGTGACCAGCAGGTCGAGGGAGGTGATCCTGCCCCTTTACTCTGCTCTCGTGAGACCTCACTTGGAGTATTGTGTGCAGTTCTGGTGTCCTCAACATAAAAAGGACATGGAACTGTTAGAACAAGTGCAGAGGAGGGCCACGAGGATGATCAGGGGACTGGAGCACCTCTCGTATGAAGATAGGCTGAGAAAATTGGGGCTGTTCAGCCTGGAGAAGAGAAGGCTGCGTGGAGACCTCATAGCAGCCTTCCAGTATCTGAAGGGGGCCTATAGGGATGCTGGGGAGGGACTCTTCATTAGGGACTGTGGTGAGAGGACAAGGGGTAATGGGTTTAAACTTAAACAGGGGAGGTTTAGATTGGATCTGAGGAAGAAATTCTTTACTGTGAGGGTGGTGGGGCCCTGGAATGGGTTGCCCAGGGAGGTTGTGAATGCTTCATCCCTGGCGGCGTTCAAGGTGGGGTTGGACATAGCCTTGGATGGCATGGTTTAGTGTGAGGTGTCCCTGCCCATGGCAGGGGGGTTGGAACTCGATGATCTTGAGGTCCTTTCCAACCCTTACTATTCTATGATTCTATGATCTAGCACCTTCAAAGGGAAAAAAATGTCTCTGGATCTGATGGCAAAGCAACAGACAACGCAGCTACTCCAACTCCAAATACAGCAGCTACACCAACCCTAGTGACAAGTACAGCAGCTACTCAAACACTGACTACAAGAGACAACACAGCTAATCCAATTCCAAGCACAGCAATTACATCAAACCTAGCTACAAGTACAGCAGATACCCAAACCCCAACAACAGATACTGCAGCCACTCCAACCACAGTGATAATCACTGCAGCTAAACCAGAGGACCAATACGTGCCAACATCAGTTGCCCCTGTACACAAGGAGAAAAGCAAAAAAGAGGCAAGAATGATGAAGCAAAATGAAGAAACAATGCACTTACTACCCGGGACAGCATCTGATCAGGAGTTATTCGTACGTGAATCAGAGGAAGAAGAAGAGGTGACTTTTCGACCCCGGACCTCAACTGAGCTACGGAATATGTGAAAAGATTTTACCCATCAGCCAGGGGAGCACATCATCACCTGGTTTCTCTGATGCTTGGACAATGGGGCTGACGGTCACGAACTAAAAGGTGGGGAAGCTAAGCAGCTGGGATCACTTGCTAGGGAAGGGGGAATTGACAAAGCAATTGCAAGAGAGAAACAGTCCCTCAGTCTTTGGAGGCGGTTCTTGGCAGCTGTGAAAGAAAGGTTTCCATGCAAGGAAGATTTTATGAGTCGTTCGGCCAAGTGGACTACTTTAGAGAAAGGCATCCAGTCTCTGAGGGAATTTGCCATTGTAGAGATGATCTATCACAGGCAGGATACTGGGAATGCACCCATAGATCCAGATGAAGTCGAATGTACACGATCCATGTGGTGGAAACTTACACAGAATGCACCATCAACATATGCCCACTCATTGGCAGCAAAAACCTGGAATGACATAGCACCACCAACAGTGGATGAGGTGATTCATCAGCTCTGAGTGTACGAAGACAATCTCACCCCTTCCATCATTTCAGCTGTGGAAAAACTGCCTCAAGAGTTCAAACAATTGAGAGATGATCTATCCAACCTACCCAGCACCCCACATGTACCAACACGTCTCAGCTATTAACAAAAGGCGTTCTACTGCTCGAAAGAGAAGATACAGGAGGTATACGCCACGAGCCACCCTATGGTTTTACCTGCGGGATCACGGAGAAGACATGAGGAAGTGGGATGGAAAACCTACCTCAGCTCTGGAGGAACGGGTGCGTGAATTGAAGAGAAGAACAGAGGTCAAGTATGATCATCCCATGAAAGCTGCGACTTCAGTCTCTGGTGAGCAGGTTCCCAGACGGAGTGGAAGAGCTGATTTTACTCCAGCTCCTGTGATAAAGAAGACAAATCCCTGTCAACAAGATGGAAGTGACCAATGTTGTGATCACTATTAGAGGGGACCTGTGGGGACAATCGGATTTACTGGACTGTGTGGATCAGATGGCCTGGCGCATCAGTCCCACAGAAGTATAAGGCTCTAGTAGATACTGGTACACAGTCTACCCTGATGCCATCAAGCTGTCAAGGGGTGGAACCCATTTATATGTCTGGAGTGACAGGAAGATCCCAAGAGTTGACTGTACTGGAGGCTGAAATCAGCCTGACTGGGAGGAAGTGGCAAAAACATCCCATTGTAACTGGTCCAAAAGCTCCATGCATCCTTGGCATAGACTACCTCAGGAGAGGGTACTTCAAAGACCCAAAAGGGTACCAATGGGCTTTTGGTATTGCTGCTTTGGAGATGGAGGAAATTGAACAGCTGTCCAGCTTCCTGGTCTCTCAGAGGATGCTTCTGTTGTGGGGTTGCTGAAGGTCAAAGAACAACAAGTGCCAATTGCAACCACAACAGTGCACCGGCGGCAATATCGCACCAACCGAGACTCCCTGATTCCCAACCATAAGCTGATGCATAGACTGGAGAGCCAAGGAGAGATCGGTAGGACCCGCTCACCCTTTAATAGCCCCATATGGCCAGTGTGAAAGTCTAATGGAGAGTGAAAACTAACAGTAGGTTATTGTGGCCCAAATGAAGTCACACCATCCTTGAGTGCTGCCATACCAGGCATGCTAGAACTTCAATACGAACTGGAGTCAAAGGCAGCCAAGTGGAATGGACAATTGATATTGCCATTGCATTGTTCTCAATTCCTTTGGCAGTGGAGTGCAGGCCACAGTTTGCTTTTACTTGGAGGGGCATCCAGCACACTTGGAACCGACTGCCCCAGGGGTGGAAACACAGCCCTACCATCTGCCATGGATTGATCCAGACTGCACTGGAACAGGGGCAAGCTCCAGAACACCTGCAATACATTGATGACATTATCACGTGGGGCGATATAGTGGAAGAAGTTTTTGAGAAAGAGAGGAAAATAATCCAAATCCTGCTGAAAGCCGGTTTTGCCATAAAATGGAGTAAGGTCAAGGGAGATTCAATTTTTGGGAATTAAAATGGCAAGATGGATGTAGCCAGATCCCCACAGATGTGATCAACAAGATAACAGCAATGTCTCCACCAACTAATATCAAAGAAGCACAGGTTTTCTTGGGTGTTGTGGGGTTCTGGAGAATGCACATCCCGAATTACAGTTCGCTTATAAGCCCTCTCTATCATGTGACCTGGAAGAAGAATGATTTTAAATGGGGCCCTGAGCAGCAACAAGCCTTTGAGCAAATTAAATGAGAGATAGTTCATGCAGTAGCCCTTGGACCAGTCCGGACTGGGCCAGATGTAAAAAATGTACTCTACACTGCAGCCAGGGAGAATGGTCCTACCTGGAGCCTCTGGCAGAAAGCTCCAGGGGAGACTCGAGATAGACCCTTTGGCTTTTGGAGTCGGGGACACAGAGGATCTGAGGCCAGTTATACCCCAACTGAAAAAGAGATACTGGCAGCCTATGAAGGGGTTCGAGCTGCTTCAGAAGTGATTGGCACTGAAGCACAGCTCCTCCTGGCACTCCGATTGCCCGTGCTGGGCTGGATGTTCAAAGGCAGGGTCTCCTCTACACATCATGCAACCGATGCTGCATGGAGTAAGTGGGCTGCACTAATTACACAACGAGCTTGAATAGGAAATCCCAGTGGTCCAGGAATTTTAGAAGTCATCATGGACTGGCCAGAGGGCAAAGATTTTGGAATCTCACCAGAGGAGGAGGTGATGCGTGCTGAAGAGGCCCCACCATTTAATAAACTGTCAGAAAGTGAAGAGCAGTATGCCTTCTTTACTGGTGGGTCCTGCTGTATTGTGGGAATGCATCGGCGATGGAAGGCAGCTGTATGGAGTCCCTGACGACAAGTTGCAGAAACTGCTGAAGGAGAGGGTGAATCAAGTCAGTTTGCAGAGGCAAAAGCCTTCCAGCTGGCCTTGGACATTGCTGAAAGAGAAAAAAAAAAAAAGTGGCCAATAGTTAAACTCTATACTGACTCCTGGATGGTGGCAAATGTCCTGTGGGGGTGGTTGTAGCAATGGAAGCAGAACAACTGGCAACACAGAGGTTAACCTATCTGGGCTGTTGCACTGTGGCAGGGTATCGCTGCCCAGGTACAGAACCTGGTGGTGAAGGTACGCCAGGTAGATGCTCATGTACCCAAGAGTCTGGCCACTGAGGAACACCAGAACAACCAACAAATGGATCAAGCTGCTAAGATTGAAGTGGCTCAGATGGACTTGGATTGGCAACATAAGGGTGAATTACTTTGAATTATTAAGTACAAATATGGGGAGGCCTGGCAGATTGATAATATCACACTCCCACCAACCCACCAAGGCAAGCGCCATGTGCTTTACCATGGTGGAAGCAACCAAAGGATAGCTGGAAACATACGCTGTGCCCCATGCCACTGCCCAGAACACTGCCCTGGGCATTGAGAAACAGATTTTGGGGCAACACAGCACCCCAGAGAGAATTGAGTCAGACAATGGGACTCATTTCCAGAACAACCTTATAGACATTTGGGCCAACAAGCATGGCATTGAGTGAGTATATCACATCCCCTACCATGCACCAGCCTCTGGGAAAATCGAACGGAACAATGGGCTGTTAAAAACTACACTAAGAGCAATGGGTGGTGGGACTTTCAAACATAGGGATACACACTTACCAAAGGCCACCTGGTTGGTCAACACAGGATCTGCCAACAGTGCTGGCCCAGCCCAGTCAGAACTTTTACATACTGTAGAAGGGGATAAAGTTCCGGTGGTGCACAGAGAGAATTTCCTGGGGAAGACAGTCTGGGCTATTCCTGCTTCAGGTAAAGGCAAACCCACTCATGGGATTGCTTTTGCTCAGTGACCCGGATATACTTGGTGGGTAATGCAGGAAGATGGGGAAGTCCGATGTGTACCTCAAGGGGATCTGATTTTAGGGGAAAGCAGCCAAGGAACTGAATTATATGCTGTTGCCTGCTATGTAGCACTTTTATAGCCCACCAACTGCCTATCTTCAGGTCACCAGTGCCTGGCCCTGACTTCCCTCCGACCATCATTCCAACAAAGAATGAACTTTGACGAAACCAGACGAGCTCAGCATTGACCAGACGAGTTCTGTGGTGTCATCAGCAGGCAACAAGCCAACACTGCACACAGTCTTTCCTTATCTGAAAGACTGTTACAAGTGATGAAGCTCGACATCATGGGCCGGATGAACTCAGCAGCTTCATAGGGATTGGTCCGTACACTAAGGAATGATCTCTCTCTCTCTTTGTGTGTGTGGAGATATATATATATATATATATATACATATATGAGACGAGAGTGATGGTATATTGAAAAATGTGGGATCAGAGCATGACGTGAATGGTATGGAATAAGGGGTGGATACTGTCTTGGTTTAAGCAGAAGCAGTCATTTTTCTCAGTCTTAATAGCTGGTGCATTGCTGCATTTTTGACTTTCAGCCTAGGAACAATGCTGATAACACCGATGCTTTTAGTTGTTGCTCAGTCATGTTTACTCTGACCAAGGACTTTCTGAGTCTTATGCTCTGCCAGGGAGGAGGGGGAGCCGGGAGGAAACAGAGGCAGGACACCTGACCCAAACTAGCCAAAGAGGTATTCCATACCGCAGCACGTCATGCCCAGTATATAAACTGGGGGAAGTTACCCAGAAGGGGTAGATCACTGCTCAGGTCAGGCTGGGTATTGGTGAGTGGTTGTATTCTCTCCCCTTGTTTTATTTCCCTTATCATTATTTTTGGTGGTAGCAGTAGTGGTTTTGTGTTATACCTTAGTTACTGGACTGTTCTTATCTCAGCCTGTGGGAGTTACATTCTTTAGATTCTCCTCCCCATCCATCCAGGTGTGGGGGGAGAAAGAGGGGGAGTGAGCGAGTGGCTGTGTGTTTCTGGGTTGACGGCTGGGCTTAAACCTCAACAGAAAGGCAAGGCAAGGCAAAGCAAAGGGAAAGCTAAAGGAAAGGCAAGGCAAGGAAAAGGCAAAGGCAAACGCGAAGACAAGACTAGGTGAATGAAAGGGAAAGCTAAAGGGGAAGGCGAGGGGAAGGCGAGGCAAAGGCAAGGCAAAGTAAATCAAAGGGAAAGCTAAAGGCAAGGCAAAGCAAATCAAAGGGAAAGCTAAAGGCAAGGCAAAGCAAGGCAAAGGCAAGGAAAGGCAAGGCAAGGGCAAGGGAAGGAAAAGGCAAAGGCAAAAGTGAAGGCAAGACAAGGTAAGTTAAAGCAAAGGCAAAGCAAAGGCAAAGACAAAGGAAAGACAAGGCAAGGGAAATGTAAAGGCAAAGGCTAGGGGAAAGGTAAAGAAAACAACAAAGGCAAGGGCAAGGGAAGGCAAAGGAAAAAGCAAAGGCAAAGAAAAATACAAAGTTAAAGTTAAAGGCAAAGGTAAAGGGAAGGCAAGACAAAGCAAAGGTAAGGCAAAAAATAAAAGGGCAAGGGAAGGCAAAGAAAAAGCAAAGGCAAAGAAAAATACAAAGTTAAAGTTAAAGGCAAAGGTAAAGGGAAGGCAAGACAAAGCAAAGGTAAGGCAAAAAATAAAAGGAAAAGGAAAAGGCAAGGTAAAGAAAGGCAAGGTAAAACAAAGGCAAGGCAAAAAATAAAAGGAAAAGGAAAAGGCAAGGTAAAGAAAGGCAAGGCAAAACAAAGGCAAATGCAAACACAAAGGCAAGGAAAGGCAAAGGCATAGGCAAAGCAAGGAAATGAAAAGGCAAAGAAAGGGAAAGGCAATGGTAAAGGCAAAGTCAAGGTAGAGGCAAAGTCGAGGCAAATTCGAGGCAAAGTCAAGGCAAAGGCAAAGTCAAAGACAAGGCAAGGCATGAGAAAGGCAAAGGAAAGGCAAAGGAAAAGGTAAGACAAGGAAAGGCAAAGGCAAAATGTCATGGGTTCAGCAGTAGCAGTCATTTTTTTCTTTCTTGGTAGCTGGTGCAGCGCTGTGTTTTTGACTTTTGACCTGGGAACTGCGCTGATAACACCAGTGTTTTCAGTTACTGCTTGGTAAAGTTTTGGTCTGACCAAGGACTTTCTGAGTCTCATGCTCTGCCAGGGAGGAGGAAAAGCTGGGAGGAAGCAGAGACAGGAACCAAAGAGGCATTTCATACCACAGCACGTCATGCCCAGATGTAAAAACGAGGGCAGAGACCCGGAAGGGTGGGGGTTCACTGCGTGGTCGGGCTTGGTATCAGGTGGTGAGCGATTGTATTCTTTTCCCTTGTATTTCTTTTGTCATTATTATTATTGGTAGTAGCAGTAGTGATTTGTGTTATACCTTAGTTACTAAACTGTTCTTATCTCAACCAGTGGGAGTTGCATTCTTTCGATTCTCCTCCCCATCCCCCCGGGACTGGGGGAAGAAAGAGGGGGGAGTGAGTGAGCGATAAAACTGCGTGGCTGAGAGGCTTAAACCACGACACAAAGGCAAAGTCAAAGGCGAGGCAAGGCAAGGGAAAGGCAAAGTCAAAGTCAAAGACAAGGCAAGGCAAGGGAAAGGCAAAGGCAAAGTCAAAGAGAAGACAAGGCAAGGCAAAGGCAAAGCCAAAGGCAAAGTCAAGTCAAAGGTAAAGTCAAAGTGAAAGCAAAGGCAAAGGCAAAGTCAAAGATAAGGCAAGGCAAGGGAAACACAAAGGAAAGGCAAAGGCAAAGGCAAAGGCAAAGGTAAAGGCAAAGGCAAAGGCAAAGGCAAAGGCAAAGGCAAAGGCAAAGGCGAAGGCAAAGACGAAGGCAAAGGCAAAGGCAACATCAAGGCAAAGGTAAAGTCAAAGTCAAAGACAAGACAAGGCTAGGCAAGGGAAACACAAAGAAAAGGCAACGGCAAAGGCACAGCCAAGTGCAACGTTGAAGGGAAAAGAAAAGGCAAGGTAAGGCAAGATTAGGCAAAACAAAGGCAAAGGCAAAGGAAAATTCAAAGGCAAGGCAAGACAAGGAAAGAAAAAGGCAAAGAAAGGTAAAGGCAAACGTAAAGGCAAAGGAAAGGCAAAGGCAAAGACAAGGCAAGGCAAGGCAAAGACAAAAGAAAGGCAAAGGCAAAAGCAAAGGCAAAGGCAAAAGCAAAGGCAAAGGCAAAGGCAAGGCAAGACAAAGCAAAAGCAAGGAAAAACAAAGGCAAAGGCAAATGCAATGCAAGGCAAAGAAGCAGCAAAGGAAGAGAAGAAGCAAAGGCAAGGCTAGGCAAATACAAAGCCAAATGTAAAGGAAAGGGCAAATGCTAATGAAAAGTAAGGCAAAGAAAGGTAAGGCAAAGGCAAAGGCATAAGAAAGGCAATACAAGGCAAAATCAATGCACAGGCAAAGACAAAGGCAAAGCAAGGAAAGGCAAAGGCATGGGAAAGCGAAGGCAAGGCAAGGAAAAGGCAACGCGAAGAGAAAGGCAAAAGTAAAGGCAAAGGAAAAGCAAAGAGAAAGGGAAAGGCAAAGTAAAAGGAAAGGGCAAGGCAAAGGAAAGTCAAGGCAAAGGCAAAGGAAAAGAAAAGAGAAAGGGAAAGGCAAAGTGAAAGGAAAAGGCAAGGCAAAGGAAAAGAAAAGAGAAAGGGAAAGGCAAAGTAAAAGGAAAAGGCAAGGCAAAGGAAAGGTAAAGCAGAAGGCAATGGAAAACGCAAAGGGAATGGCAAAGGCACAGTTAGAATTCTAAGGCTCAGTTAGAATTAAACTTGGCTAGGGATGAGTAAGGTAACAAGAAGGGATTCTATAGGTACATTGCAAATAAAAGACAGGCTAGGCCCTCTCCAGAAGCTATTGGGAGAACTGGCTACCCCGGATTTGGAGAAGGCTGAGATTCTGAATGACTTCTTTGCCTCAGTCTTCACTGGCAAATGCTCTGAACACATCATCCAAATCTTGGAAGGCAGACACAGGGACAGTGAGAATTAAAACCCTAGGCCCACTGTAGGAGAGAATATGGTTCAAGACCATCTTAGGAACCTGAATGGGCACAAGTCCATGGGACCAGATAAAATCCATCCACGGGTCCTGAAGGAGCTGGCAAATGAAATTGCTAAGCCACTGTCCATCATATTTGAAAAATCATGGCAGTCAGGTGAAGTTCCTGACAACAGGAAAAGGGGATATATAACCCCCATTTTCAAGAAGGGGGAAATGGATGACCCAGGGAGGTACAGACCAGTCAGCCTCACCTCTGTGCCTGGCAAAATCTTGGAGCAGATTCTCCTAGAAGGCATGCTAAGGCACATGAAAAACAAGAAGGTGCTTGGTGACACCCAGCATGGCTTCACTAAGGGGAAATCCTGCCTGACCAATTTGGTGGCCTTCTATGATGGGGCTATGGAAGTGATGGACAGGGGTAGAGCAGGTAACATCATCTACCTGGACTTGTGTAAAGCCTTTGACACTGACCCTCATGACATCCTTCTCTCTAAGTTGGAGAGACATCAATTTGATAGGTGGACAACTCGGTGGATAAGGAACCGGCTGGATGGCCACATGCAAAGAGTTGTGGTCAATGGCTCAATGTCCAGCTGGAGAACAGTAACGAGTGGTGTCCCTCAGGGATTGGTGTTGGGATCGATCTTGTTCAACATCTTTGCCGGTGACACGGACAGTGGGATTGAGTGTGCCCTCAGCAAGTTTGCTGATGACACCAAGCTGTGTGGTTCGGTTGATACGCTGGAGGGAAGGAATGCCATCCAGAGGGACCTTGACATGCTTGTGAGGTGGACTGATGTCAACCTTGTGAAGTTTAAGCATGCCAAGTGCAAGGTCCTACACCTGGGTCAGAGCAATCTCCGGTACTGCTACAGCTTGGGCAGAGAAAAGATTCATAGCAGCCCAGTGTAGAAGGACTTGGGGGTGTTGGTCAATGAGAAAATGAACATGAGCTGGCAGTGTATGCACACAGCTGTCATGATTTAAGCCTCTATAACTCAGGCAGTCGCTCTCTCACTCACTCCCCACTCTTTCTTCCCTCCACTCCTGGAGGGATGGGAAGGAGAATCGAAAGAATACAACTCCCACAGGTTGAGAAAAGAACAGTTAAGTAACTAAGGTATAACACAAATCACTACTGCTACCACCAATGATAATAATGACAAGGCAAATACAAGGAAAGAATACAATAGCTCACCACCCAGCCCGACCAAGCAGTGAGCCCCCACCACCCTGCCGGGTCTCTGCCCTCCGTTATTACATCCTGGACATGACGTGCTGTGGTATGGAATAACCTCTTTGGTCAGTTTGGGTCAGGTGTCCTATCCCTGCTTCCTCCCAGCTTCCCCTCCTCCCTAGCAGAGCATGAGACTCAGAAAGTCCTTGGCTAGCCCAAAACGTTCTGAGCAGTAACTGAAAACACTGGTGTTATCAGCGCTGTTCCCAGGCCAAAAGTCAAAAACACAGCGCTGCACCAGCTACCGAGAAGGAGAAAAATGACTACTACTGCTGAACGCAGGACAACAGCCCAGAAAGCCAACTGTATCCTGGGCTGCATCAAAAAGAGCATGACCAGCAGGTCGAAGGAGGTGATCCTGCCCCTCTACTCTACTCTCGTGAGACCTCACTTGGAGTATTGTGTACAGTTCTGGTGTCTTCAAGATAAAAAGGACATGGAACTGCTGGGACAAGTACAAAGTAGGGCCACAAGGATGATCATGGGGTTGGAGCACCTCCCGTATGAAGATAGTCTGAGAAAGTTGGGGCTGTTCAGCCTGGAGAAGAGAAGGCTGTGTGGAGACCTCCTAGCAGCCTTCCAGTATCTGAAGGGGGCCTATAAGGATGCTGGGGAGGGACCCTTCATTAGGGACTGGAGTGATAGGACAAGGGGTAACGGGTTCAAACTTAAACAGGGGAAGTTTTGCCTGGATATAAGGATGAAGTTCTTTACTGTGAGGGTGGTGAGGCACTGGAATGGGTTGCCCAGGGAAGTTGTGAGTGCTCCATCCCTGGTAGTGTTCAAGGCCAGGCTGGACAGAGCCTTGGGTGACCTGATTTAGTGTGAGGTGTCCCTGCCCATGGCAGGGTTGATGGAACTAGATGATCTGAAGGTAATTTCCAACCCTAACTATTCTGTGATTCGATGATTCTATGATGACTCAAAGGCAAAGGCAAAAGCAAAACAAGGAAAGGCAAAGGCATGGGAAAGGCAAGACAAGGCAAAGGTAAAGATAATGGCAAAGACAAAAGCAAAGGCAAAGACAAGGCAAGGCAAGACAAGAGAAAGCAAAGGCAAGGCAAAACAAAGGCAAAGGCAAGGAAAAAGGCAAAGGCATAGGAAAGCGAAGGCAAGGCAGGGAAAAGGTAAATTGAAGAGAAAGGCTATAGTAAAGGCAAAGGTAAAGTAAAAGGCAACGGAAAAAGCAAAGGCTAGGCAAAGTCAAGGCAAAGGCAATGCAATGCAAGGCAAAGGCTAAGGCAAGGTAAAGGCCAAGGCAAAGGTAAGACAAAGGGAAAGGCAAAGGCTAAGCAAGGCAAGGCAATGGCAAAGGCAAAGGCAAGGTAAAGGCAAAGGCAAAGGCAAAGGGAAAGGCAGTGGCAAAGGCAAAGGCAAAGCAGAGGAGAAGGCAAAGGCAAAGGAAAGGCAAAGGCAAAGCAAAGACAAAGGCAATGGCAAAGGCAAAGGCAAAAGCAATAGCAATGGCAAAGGCAAAGACTAGACAAGGGAAGGCATGGGAAGGCAAAGGCAAATGCCAGGCAAAGGCAAGGCAAAAGAAAGGGAAAGTCAAGGCAATGCAAGGCAAAGGCAAAGGCAAAGTCTAGGCAAGGGAATGAATGGGAAAGCAAAGGCAAAGGCAAAGTCTAGGCAAGGGAATGAATGGGAAAGCAAAGGCAAAGATGAAGGTGAAGGCAAAGGGAAAGGCAAAATCAAGGCAAAGGCAAAGATGAAGGTGAAGGCAAAGGGAAAGGCAAAATCAAGGCAAAGGCAAAGATGAAGGTGAAGGCAAAGGGAAAGGCAAAATCAAGGCAAAGGCAAAGATGAAGGTGAAGGCAAAGGGAAAGGCAAAATCAAGGCAAAGGCAAAGGGAAAGGCGAGCAAGAAAAAGCAAAGGGAGGCAAAACAAAGGCAAAAGCAAAGGCAAAGGCAAAGGCAAAGGCAAAGGCAAAGGCAAAGGCAAAGGCAAAGGCAAAGGCAAAGGCAAAGGCAAAGGCAAAGGCAAAGGCAAAGGCAAAGGCACGATCAAGGCGATTCAAGGCAAGGCAAGGTAAGGGAAAAGCAAAGCAATGGCAATAGCAAAAGAAAAGGAAAAAACAAAGGCAAGTCAAGGAAAGGCAAAGGCATAGGCATAGGCAAGGCAAGGCAAGTCAAGGAAAAGGCAAAGCAATGGGAAAGGCAAAGGTAAAGGCAAATGTGGTGTTTGTAAAGAAAGAGGCTAAACGCACACACACACTGCTTTCACAACCAGTTCCACTTTATTCACTCAAGCATGGTAATATATAGCATACAGATACGGGCCCGAGCCATGAAGTCAAACAGCAACTCCATCATTCCCACTGACTGTTTTCAGTCACTATAAATTCCATTCTATAAACAATCATTTCCCAGGCTGCTTCTCAGCCCGACCTTGCACCCAAACACTCCCTGGCTTACTCAGCAAGAACTGAGAGTGATGGCCAGGGTAGATGCTGTTACTTCCAAAAACACAGTCCTTGGCTTTCCTTATCCCCTTCTCTGCTTGAGGAGTCTTAAATCACACAAGAGCAGTTTCCTGACATTAGCATTTAAAGATGGAAAATTCAAATAAAATAGTTGCTTATTATGTTATTATTACTTATAATAGTTACTTATGTTAACTTTTGCCTTTTTACTTTGAGGGTGATGAAACCTGCTTTAAGTGACCCTGCTTGAGCAGGGGATTTGGACTAAATCATCTCTCATGCCAACCACAGGCTGCTTGGCCTGCCCTTCCCTCCTGGATGGCCCTCTTATAACAGGGGAGGCCATCCCTCACATCAAGGTCTGGCATGGCATGTGTCCCCACCACTCAACGCCTGCTGGGTTGCAACCAACAGTGGAGCTAAAGGTTCTTCTTGGTGGCAAACACAGAGGCCAACCCAATCTTGCCCTTGACTATGGTAGGAGGCATTTGGCCAACCTCAGTCCTTGAGCTTCACTGTCAATGCAGAGTTTCTCATGCCTCATCCAGTAACAAGTCGCTACCATGGCAAAGCACACAAAGATTTACATTAGCAGTATAACCAATACAGGGTGCAGCAGCGCTTTGAAGATGCTCATGGCAGTGAAGGGCCAGGCAAAGAAATTTCCTACTAGTGGTGTTCTCCCACCCTCTTAATTCATTACATTACCTATTTTATAACACTACCATTGTGATGTACAGTTATTAGGAATTTTCTAGCTTCTGCCTCAACATTTTCTAGCAGCTGCTGCAAATTGCATACTCTAACATCTCTTTTACAGGTGACAAATCCATACCAATAGGGGTTGAAGTTATACTATGATACATGGTGTAGTTTCTTATTAGCAACTGGCTAGTAAATACGGGTGGTTTATACACACAATCACAGCCTCTAATAAAAGCTATGCTGCAAGCACACATTCGAGTCATTAAACATGGTCTAGTTATAGAGACTTTTCAGTTGCCCCCAAGTGATGTTTTACAAATCATGCCTTTTTCTCTTCCTCTGTCTCATTCTGCTCGGGGTCTTCAAGGTCAGCTCCTGCATCTGAGGCACTGGATTCTTTAACTTGTCTGTTCAGCTTGACATCCTGGGCATGACGTGCTGTGATATGGAATAACCTCTTTGGTTAGTCTGGGTCAGGTGTCCTGTCTCTCCTTCCTCCCGGCTTCCCCTCCTCCCTAGCAGAGCATGAGACTCACAAAGTCCTTGGCCAGCCTAAACATTACCAAGCAGTAACTGAAAACACTGGTGTTATCAGCACTGTTCCCAGGCCCAAAATCAAAAACACAGCGCTGCACCAGCTACCAAGAAGGAGAAAAATGACTGCTGCTGCTGAACCCAGGACAGTACCCTTGAGACCTGCCTGCTGACTGTGACAGGGATCACCATGTTGGCATGCATACAGAGTGTGTTTTACCCACAACCATTTTGTCTGGTCCCAAGAGTTAAGCAGAGTCAGGTTTGGGCCTTGTCTGGGGTTAGACTACGATGTATAAGTACCAAGAGATTTTCCCCAAGGCTGGACAGTCATGAGTGGCAGGGTATATGGCACAGTATGGGTGTGTATCTAGTCCACTGGGCCCCTCCAGTGCTTTGGAAGCATCACAGATGGAAGGCAGCTGTATGGAGTCCCCAACAACAAGCTGCAGAAACTGCTGGAGGGGAGGGTGAATTATTTTAAGCCTGGTGGGCCCATGACACTTCAGGCCATCAGGGCAGAGATGCAATGCACAGATGGACTCATGATCGAGGGGTGGACTTAGCAATGGACACTATTGCCCAGATTATTCACGAGTGTGAACACTGCAAACGGCCTCTCCTGCTCTGAAAGACTGTTACAAAAGATAGAGCCCGATATCATGGACTAGATGGACTCAGCAGTTTTATAGAGATTGGTCCATGCACTAAGGGATGATCTCTCTCCCCCTCTGTGTGTGTGTGGATGTATATATACACATGTGATGATATATTGAAAATGTGGGATCTGAGCATGACATGAATGGTATGGAATAAGGGGTGGAATGTCCTGGGTTCAGCAGCAGCATTCATTTTTCTCCTTCTCGGTAGCTGGTGCAGCACTGTGTTTTTGACTTTTGGCCTGGGAACAGCGCTGATAACACCGATGTTTAGAGTTACAGCTTAGAATGTTTTGGTCTGACCAAGGACTTTGTGAGTCTCATGCTCTGCCAGGGAGGAGGGGAAGCCGGGAGGAAGGAGAGACAGGACACCTGACCCAAACTGACCAAAGAGGTATTCCATACTACAGCATGTCATGCCCAGGATGGAAAAATGGAGAGCAGAGGCCCGGAAGGGTGTGAGGCTTGCTGCTGGGGAGTTCGCTGCTGGGTCGGGCTTGGTATCGGGTGGTGAGCAGTTGTATTCTTTTTCCTTGTATTTCCCTGGTCATTATTATTATTGGTGGTAGCAGTAGTGGTTTCTGTTATACCTTAGTTACTAAACTGTTCTTTTCTCAACCTGTGGGAGTTGCATTCTTTTGATTCTCCTCCCCATCCCCCCAGGACTGAGGGAAGAAAGAGTGGGGAGTGAGTGAGAGAGCGACTGCCTGAGTTATAGAGGCTTAAATCATGACACTCAGTTTATCAGTTCCACAGGCCCTTCCCTTTTCTGTGGGCCCAAAGTATCATGATACCACACTTCAGCATGTTCTGAAAGTGGACTATCAGTGCCAAAATGTCATTGTACTGCAGTGACAGGAGTTTTCATGGAAGATTGAGTGCAATTTAAAAAATTCAATGTATCGATGGCATTGTTTAATTGTTCTTCAGGGACCATATTCCCCCTTTTTGTTTTTTGTAGCATGGATTTCAGAACAGCGTGAGTTCGTTCCACAATTCCCTGTCCTGTAGGGGAGTGGGGAATGACAGTGACGTGCGTTACACCCCATTGCTGTAAAAATCATGATAATGCTAATGAATTATATGCAGGGCCGTTATCCGTTTTCAACTGGGAAGGAACTCCTAAGGTAGCAAATGCACGTCTTAAATGGCAGATAACATCACAAGCCTTCTCTCCCTTATGGGCAGAGGCTGTGAAATCAAATGTGAAAATGTGTCAACAGACACCTGAGCATATTTAAAGGCACCAAAGGAAGCAATGTGCGTAACATCTGTTTGCCAAATCACATTCGCCTTTAAGCCACGAGGATTTATACCCATGGCAAATGAGGACTGAGCTGTTGACTGACAGTCAGGGCAAGACCTGGCAATTTGCTTTGCTTGAGAAGAAGACAGGTTAAACTGTTTCTTTAATTCAGAAGCATTCTGATGAAAAAAGGAATGTGAAGCAGTTGCAGAAGTAAACTGCACAGTGTTAACAGTCAAGGAGTCTGCTATGTCACTACACACAGTTAAAGGGCCAGGCAGGTTGGAATGCGATCTAATACGTCCAATAAAACCAGAATAATTCCTAGTTTCCAAACAATGTTTCAGCTTCAGCAAAATGTCAAAAAGTTCATGGTTATCAATTTCTTTTAACACACCAAAAGGAAGGTGGTAACAATCAAACAACATATTCTGAGTCACAAACAATATTTAAGGATTCTGCAGGGAACAACTGTAGCCCATGTAAGACTGCAGCAGTTTCAACAAGCTGCATAGAGCCATCCACATGTACAACAGAGGATGGCCAGGAATCATTTTCAAACCAAACTACAGCAGCTTTGCCTGTTTTTCCAGAGCCATCATCAAAAACGGTTTTTGCATCCTGAATGGGTTGCGTTTGAATTACAAATCGCTCCTGTAGATCAAAATCTGAAATAGCTTTTAGCAATTTATGTTTTGGAGTACCATAAAAACTTTTTCCTGTAAAGTCTGCTAACTCTATTTGAAAAGAAACAGACTGAGCAAAAAGGAACTGAAAGTCTGTTGCAGTTAATGGTAAATACAATTCTGCAGGGTCGTTGCCTGTTAAATGCTGAACCCTCATATGGCCTTTGACGATTAATTCAGCAATCATATCTAATGGTTCTGTCACAGTCTTTCTCTGAGTATGTGGTAAAAAAACCCATTCCAAAAAGTAAACAGAGTTACTGTTGATTTGGCATATGACTCCTAATGGCCTTCATTGCATATTAACAACAAGCAATTGTGAAGTGTATCTGCCTGTAGCATCTCAATTTTTTGAGTCACTATATTCAAAGCATCAATAGCTTTAGGGGTAAGCTGACAAGGAGAATTCAAGTCTGAGTCCCCTCTTAATAAATCAAAGAGTGGTTCATGGTCAGCATTAGTAATACCCAACATAGGATGCACCCAATTAATAGTACCTAAGAGCTTCTGTAAATCATTCAAATTTGTGATTCTGTTATCCAGTTTTAGCTTTGAGGCTTTATTGTTCTTTCGCTTAGCACCCACCTCAAATATTTCCATTGTGGCATTCTTTGTATTTTTTCCGGGGCCATTTGTAGTCCAAAACAACATAAATTTTCTGTTAAATGATTAACAGTAGTTTCTAAATATTGTTCCATTTCTGCACAGACCAAAATGTCATCCATATAATGACAAATTATCAGTTCAGGAAATGTGCTCCTAGTTGGTGATACAGCTGTGGAAACTACTAGCTGACAGATTGTTGGACTGTTCATCATTCCTTGTGGCAAAACAGTCCATTGATATCTTTGCAGGGGAGCAGCACAGTTGACTGAAGGCACAGAAAAAGTGAAATGATCACAATCTGCAGGACGTAAAGGAATTGGAAAAAAAAATCCTTCAAATCAATAATGCAGAGAAACCAGTCAGCTGGAATCATAATAGGATTAGGCAAACCTGGTTGTAAAGCCCTCATGGGTTGTATTACATTATTAATTGCACGCAGACCTTGAAAAAGTCGCCATTTCCCTGATTTCTTTGGAATTACAAAAATGGGTGTGTTCCAGGGGCTAGTAGATGGAACAATATGTCCTGCTTTCAGTTGCTCTTCAACCAATAAATGTGCTTGCTCCAATTTTTCCCCTTTTAAAGGCCACTGATCAACCCAAACTGGTTTTTCTGTTAACCATGAAAGTTTGAGCAGGGGCTTCACATCAGCAACCATTAGGATAAATTTGCCCCGTATATGGTAAGTAACAAATTCCACTGAGCTTGCAAATCTCACCCCCACAGATTCATAGAAACTGGCAGTATATGTGGTTGAAAATGCGGTACAGCACCATCCGGTGCAAGAGCTTTCAGGAATCCAGTACTTTTAAAAGGAGATTGTATACCTCCAATTCTGGCTACTGTTGCTAAAGCCTTTTCAAAGGGCCAATGAGTTGGATGTTGAAACCGTGAAATAATAGAAACATCTGCCCCAGTGTCCATTAATCCACTAAAGACTGTATTCTCTATTTGCAAATTCAATAAAGGTTGTTTCTGAGTAATCTCCTGAGTCCAATAAACCTCAGCTTTTCCAGAGCTTCCAAATCCAGGGGTATTCCTTGTGTTAATTTCTACTTTTGGCATGAAGTTTGGAATCCAAACAAGTTGTGCTAGTTTTTGACCTTTTGGAATTTTACAACTGCCATTTAAGGCAGATGCTAAAATTATTATTTCTCCTGTATAATACAAATCTATTACTCCGGGATGAACTTTTACTCCTTGGAAAGTTGTACTTGAGCGTCTTAACAAATAACCCATAAATCCATTTGGTAAAGGTCCCCAAACATTGGTAGCTATAGCTTTAATAGTGGAGCAATCTAATTCGATGTCGGTGCTTGCTCCCAAATCCAACCCAGCGCTGCTGTTGTGGCAGCTGCAAGGTCAGAGATGGAGTGTTTGCTGCAAAAACCCTGTTGCTTTCAGGGGCACCGGCTTTCGCCATGCCCTGCTTGGAGTTTCCTGACAAAGGATTTCCATCCTCATCAAATTTAGATTCACATTGATTGCTCCAGTGATAGCCTTTCTTGCATCTGGGACAGAGTTGAGACGGAGTTTTTTCTTTCTGCTTTTGTTTCTTTTTGGGATACATTTTACTAATACGTCCTTCCTGTCCACAGTTAGAACATTTTTGCTGACTCATATTAAATTTTGATAATGCAGCAGCCAATACAGAAGCATTATGAGCCTCTGTACTAATAAGCTGACATAGAATCATAGAATCATAGAATAGTAAGGGTTGGAAAGGACCTCATGTTTTAATAAACCCAGCAATGTCAGTGAATTTTTCCCTGACTGGGGCTAAAGCAGCTTTGCAACCTCCATTTGCATTTTCATATGCTAGCTGAAATAAAAGGGCACGAGCAGCCTAAGGATTATCAATCTGCCTTTGTATAGCACTGTTTAATCGGTCTATAAAAGATACATAGGGTTCCTGAGACCCTTGGCGAACAGTTGCAAAAGAAGTAGTTTGCTTTCCAGGCTTGTACAGGCATATGGATGGTTTGCTGGAATACCAGAGGATTTAAATTAATTTGATCATGAGGTTGCAACCATCACCCAGAGCCTGTTAACATGTCAGTATCTATTGGTATTCCACTTTGAACATTAACTAATACCTGTAAAGCCACTAACTTATTATATTCCAATCTCCACACCAAGTATTGAGCAGGTGTCAAAATCGTTCGCATTAAAGTGTTCCAACCCATTGGGACCATAGATCCTGAAGCAGCTATAATTTCACAGAATCATAGAATCATAGAATAGTTAAGGTAGGAAAGGACCTTAAGATCATCAAGTTCCAACCCCCCTGCCATGGGCAAGGACACCTCACACTAAACCATGTCACCCAAGGCTATGTCCAGCCTGGCCTTGAACACCGCCAGGGATGGACCATTCACAACTTCCCTAGGCAACCCATTCCAGGGCCTCACCACCCTCACAGTAAAGAACTTCATCCTTATATCTAATCTAAACTTCCCCTGTTTAAGTTTGAACCCATTACCCCTTGTCCTCTCACTCCAGTCCCTAATGAAGAGTCCATCCCCAGCATCCTTATAGGCCCCCTTCAGATATTGGAAGGATGCTATGAGGTCTCCACGCAGCCTTCTCTTCTCCAGGCTGAACAGCCCCAACTTTCTCAGACTATCTTCATACGGGAAGTGCTCCAGCGCCATGATCATCCTCGTGGCCCTCCTCTGGACTTGTTCCTACAGTTCCATGTCCTTTTTATGTTGAGGACACCAGAACTGCACACAATACTCCAAGTGAGGTCTCACGAGAGCAGAGCAGAGGGGCAGGATCACCTCCTTTGACCTGCTGGTCACGCTCCTTTTGATGCAGCCCAGAATACAGTTAGCTTTCTGGGCTGTGAGTGCACACTGCTGGCTCATGTTCATTTTCTCATCGAGCAACACGCCCAAGTTCTCTGCAGGGCTGCTCTGAATGTCTTCTCTGCCCAACCTGTAGCTGTGCCTGGGATTGCTCCGACCCAGGTGTAGGACCTTGTACTTGGCATGCTTAAACTTCATCAGGTTGTCATCAGTCCACCTCACAAGTGTGTCAAGGTCCCTCTGGATGGCATTCCTTCCCTCCAGTGTATCAACTGAACCAATCCCCTGCACCTTATGCAGAAAGGGACCAGAAAGAAAGCCTTTTTAAAGAAGGCATTCCTCTGACGGTTCCAAATCACTGGAGGGGCCCACTGGCTTAAGTGCTTGCCAGGACAATCGCACACACCCTGCCACTCATGACTGTCCAGCCTTGGGAAGATATCTTGGTAGTATTTGTAAATATTCACTTAACCCTAGACAAGACCTGAGCCCAACCCTGCTTCTGAGATTGGGCAAGTTCGGGCATTCTCAGGGTGGTTATGGCGTAGGCAAAAAAGAGAGAGCATATGCAGCAACAAGCTGGTTCCCAGAAAAAAGAGCAGGGTGCTTTCAAGGGCATTGAAAGGATATTCAGGATCTTTACTTTTTCCAGAATCTACTCGCACTGTAAATAGCCTGATGGGGGAACGGAGGGTGTGGGGGGATATCTCCTCTATAGGCTGACCCCTCCCAAGGGAAGGAAAAAGAAAGATGTGTAATTGTTAAAAATTCCCATTACATGCCTCCCATAGTATAGAGGTGATGACCACGCTAAGAACGTGTACCAGACCAGTTTCATGATCAATAATTCTATTGTATTACAAGTCATTACCATGAAGTACAGTGAAACAAGAACCTTAGGCCAGGCCCCCCAGCTGATAAACAGTAATCCAGCAAATACTGGCTGCAAGTAAGGTATGACATGCTGAAACTCTGAGACCAAGGGCAACAACTCTGAGAGCAAATAAATCAACATTGTGATGAGTGACTATTAATCTGAAACAATTAATGCTTATTACAATTATGATTAGACACACTATGGTCAGATCTGTTGTTATCTCAACCCTTTGTGATCCAGGACAGAGTGACAGTGGTAGGTGGCTGCCAATGCTGCTTTCATTACACCTCAAGATCCCCAAAGTGCCTAAGCTGCTTCTCCAGTTCTCCTCTGACTCTGTGTCCTGGGTTCAGCAGTAGCATTCATTTTTCTCCTTCTTAGTAGCTGGTGCAGTGCTGTGGCTTTGACTTTGGTATTCCATACCAAAGCACATCATGCCCAGAATATAAACTGGGGGTAGTTACCCAGAAGGGCTAGATCACTGCTTGGGTTGGGCTGGGTATCGGCCGGCGGGTGGTGAGCGGTTGAATTCTCTTCCCTTGTTATTTCCCTTATCACTATTATTATTGGTGGTAGCAGCAGTGGTTTTGTGTTATACCTTAGTTACTGGACTGTTCTTATCTGAACCTGTGGGAGTTACATTCTTTTGATTCTTCTCCCCATCCCTCCGGGAATGGGGGGAGGATGGGGGGGAGTGAGCGAGCGGCTGCGTGGTTCTGGCTTGCTGGCTGGGCTTAAACCATGACACTCTGTTGGCCTCTTCGTTGCCTCCACTGGAAGTTCTGACCACATATTCCAGCTGCTGGAGCTGGGGAGCTGCAGACACCTGCACATGCTTCAGCTGCCTTCAGGTTTGGACTGGTGGGGAGCTGGGGAAGGTTGGGAGGCACTGAGTGTCCCTGTGCTCTGTGTCCCCTCCCTGCTGTGGGTGCTGAGGGGTGTGCAGGCTCAAGTGCACCCTTTTCCTGCCCTGGGGTGTGTGGGTCCTTCCCCCTGGCAGCTTCTGCCCTTTTTTCTGCCCTCATGGCCTGATGCGGGAAGGGGAGCAGGGCACAGATGGGGGAGATATGGGTCTGGATGTCCCCTGGGTGTAGGTCTGGGGCTCTTTGGAGGCCCAAGCACCGGTTATACATGGCGAGGGTGTTTCTGCAGGGTCCTCCAAGGCCATTTGCCTGCTGGCTCCATGCACAGATGGGCACTGGCTGGCCGCAGTCAGTGGGGACTGGGCAATCCACATCTACAACCTGAAATGCTTCAAGGTAGAAGCAGCTGCTGGAGGGTGGCTGCCCTCCTGCCTTGGGGGGCTGGATGATGGCAGGCTCAGCATGTATGTCCCCTCGCTAGAAGCAATGTCTGCATCCCTGGAGCAGGGCTAGGGTGGGTGTGTGGGAAGGAGGGTGGAGGCAGCCCTGGTTGCTCTGGTCAGCATGCTGTTGTCGTGGTTTAAGCCCCTCACGCAGTTCGCTCACTCACTCCTCCCTCTTTCTTCCCCCAGTCCTGGGGGGATGGGGAGGAGAATCGAAAGAATGCAACTCCCATGGGTTGAGATAAGAACAGTCCAGTAACTAAGGTATAACACAAACCACTGCTGCTACTACCAATAATAATAATGACAAGGGAAATACAAGGAAAGAGAATACAGCTGCTCACCATCTGATACCAAGCCCAACCCAGCAGTGAACCCCCCCACCCTTCCAGGTCTCTGCCCTCCATTTTTTATATCCTGGGCATGACGTGCTGTAGTATGGAATACCTTTTTGGTCAGTTTGGGTCAGGTGTCCTGTCAATGCTTCCTCCTAGCTTCCCCTCCTCCCTGGCAGAGCATGAGACTCAGAAAGTCCTTGGTCAAATCAAAACATTCTAAGCAGTAACTAAAAACATTGGTGTTACCAGCACTGTTCCCAGGACGAAAGTTAAAAACACAGTGCTGCACCAGCTACTAAAAAGGAGAAAAATGACTGCTACTGCTGAACCCAGGACAGCTGTCCTCCTGCCTTGCAGCATCACTGCATGGTGCAAATGTACAGCTACATGGTGACAGCCCTCACCATCCACCCCATCACCAACAACCTTGTTATCATCTATTCGGACCAGCAGGTAGGAGCTCTCCCAGTCCCAGCCCTCATGGTCCCAGCCCCTTCCCTGTGGCTCTCTCCCTGGCCTAGAGGCTTTCTGGCCACAGGGGATAGCTGCAGCTCCAGGCAGGTGCAGGGACAAGGCACCTTTGCTGTCCTAGGCAGGAGGCTGCCCCCATGCAGTGCTCACAGCCTGGCTGGAGCCGGGGCTGCGGTGCACCAGCATGGGTGGGATGCCAGAAAGCACCATATCTCACGAGCCACCCCATCTCCCCCCTCTTTGCCTCTCCAGTTGTTTGAGTTCAGCATCCGCAAGAAGCAGCAGACAGCCTGGAGTTGCATGTTGCAGAACTGCAGGCTGCACAAGGTCTGGCTGGAGAGGGACTTGCCCATCATCCCACATCACCTTCAACCCCAAGAACCCCTCACAGATCCTGCTCCACAACATCTACATGTTTTGCGTCCTTGACAAGTCCCTGGTGAGCCTGTGTGCCTGGTCGAGAGGGCTGGGTTTGTGCCTGGGGCTTGGATGTCCCTTGGCTTTGGATCCCTGTCCCTGCTGGGAGCACTGTGCAGTGCCAGTGATCCAGGCAGTGGTGATCCATGCAGTGCTGACGTCTTTTGTGCTTTCTTCATAGCTCCTACCAGACAACAGTGCCCTCTTGATGAACCAGAGAACCCTGAAGCAGCTCCCAGTGACTGCCAGGCAGTGGCAGCTCCATGCCTTCAAGAGCTGCAAGAAGTTCCAGGTAGGTGATGGGGTTGCCGGGCACATACTGCGTCGAGGAGAGGGGTGCCCTGCACCCGTGGTCCCTGTGGCCCTAGCTGCTCTTGTGCCTAGTTGCTCCTGGTCCCTGCCAGCACCGAGCAGCAGAGCACCTCTTGATCCCTGTCACAGCACAGCCACTTGCTGCAATCTTGTTGGCACATCGTCCCAAGCAATACTGGCTACAGGGCAGCTCTGTGTGGCTGAGCCCAGCAAGCCAAGACAGAGGGGGACCTGGCTCTCAGCTCCTGAATCTTCCATGCCCTACAGGCCCTGCTCCTTGCAGATCTGCTGGATAATAACTGCCTCCTGATGGTGGAGGGGCCCATCAGGGATATCAAGACCCAGCTATAATTTCACAGAATCATGGAATCATAGAATAGTTAGGGTTGGAAAGGACCTTAAGATCATCTAGTTCAAACACTCCTGCCATGGGCAGGGACACCTCCCACTAAACCATGCCACACAAGGCTCTGTCCAACCTGGCCTTGAACACTGCCAGGGATGGAGCATTCACAACTTCCCTGGGCAACCCATTCCAGTGCCTTACCACCCTCACAGTAAAGAACTTCATCTTTATATCCAATCTAAACTTCCCTGTTTAAGTTTGAACCCATTACCCCTTGTCCTATCACTACAGTCTCTGATGAAGTGTCCCTCCCCAGCACCATTATAGGCCCCCTTCAGATACTGGAAGGCTGCTATGAGGTCTCCACACAGCCATCTCTTCTCCAGGCTGAATAGCCCCAACTTTCTCAGCCTGTCTTCATATGGGAAGTGCTCCAGCCACATGATCATCCATGTGGCCCTCCTCTGGGCTTGTTCCAACAGTTCTATGTCCATTTTATGTTGAGGGCACCAAACCTGTACACAATACTCCAAGTGAGGTCTCACACACTCTCGGCTCACATTCAGTTTCTCATCGACCAACACCCCCAAGTCCTTCTACACTGGGCTGCTATGAATCTCTTCTCTGCCCAACCTGTAGCTGTGCCTGGGACTGCCCTGACCCAGGTGTAGGACTTTGAACTTGGCATGCTTAAACTTCTTAAGGTTGGCATCAGCCCACCTCACAAGCATGTCAAGGTCCCTCTGGATGGCATTCCTTCCCTTCAGCGTATCAACCGAACCACACAGCTTGGTGTCATCGGCAAACTTGCCGAGGGCACACCCAATCCCATTGTCTATGTCACCAACAAAGATGTTGAACAAGACCGGTCCCAACACCGATCCCTGAGGGACACCACTCGTTACTGGTCTCCAGCTGGACACTGAACCGTTGACCACAACTCTTTGCATGCAGCCATCCAGCCACTTCTTTATCCACCAAGTGGTCCATCTGTCGAATTGATGCCTCTCCAGAGACAAGGATGTTGTGCGGGACAGAGTCAAATGCTTTGCAGAAGTCCAAGTAGATGTCATCAACTGCTCTACCCCTGTCCATCGCTTCCATAGCCCCATCATAGAAAGCCACCAAATTGGTCAGGCAGGATTTCCCCTTAGTGAAGCCATGCTGGCTGTCACCAAGCACCTTGTTGGTTTTCATGTGCCTTAGCATGTCTTCCAGGAGAATCTGCTCCAAGATTTTGCCAGGCACAGAGGTGAGACTGACTGGTCTGTAGTTCCCTGGCTCATCCATTTTGCCCTTCTTGAAAACGGGCGTTATATTTCCCTTTTTCCAGTCATCGGGAACTTCACCTGACTGCCATGATTTTTCAAATATGATGGACAGTGGCTTAGCAATTTCATTTGCCAGCTCCTTCAGGACCTGCAGATGGATTTCATCAGGTCCCATGGACTTGCGCACATTCAGGTTCTTAAGATGTTCTCGAACCAGATCCTCTCCTACAGTGGGCCTAAGATCTTGTCCTGAATTCAGCAGTAGCAGTCATTTTTCTGCTTCATAGTAGCTGGAGCAGTGCTGCGCTTTTGACTTTCAGCCTGGGAACAATGCTGACAACATCGATGTTTTTAGTTGTTGCTAAGTAATTATGTTTACTCTAATTAAGGACTTTGAGTCTCATGCTCTGCCAGGGAAGGGGGGAAGCCAGGAGAAAACAGAGACAGGACACCTGACCCAAACTAGCCAAAGAGGTATTCTATACCACAGCACGTCATGCCCAGTATATAAACTGGGGGCAGTTACCTGTAAGGGTGAGATCGCTGCTCGGGTCGGGCTGGGTATCAGTTGGCAGGTGGTGAGTGTTTGTATTCTCTCCCCTTGTTATTTCCCTTATCATTATTATTATTGGTGATAGCAGTAGTGGTTCTGTGTTATACCTTAGCTACTGGACTATTCTTATCTCAACTTGTGGCAGTTACATTCTTTTGATTCTCCTCCCCATCCCTCCGGGAGTGGCAGGAGAAAGGGGGGGGAGTGAGCGAGTGGCTGTGTGGTTCTGGGTTGCCAGCTGGGCTTAAGCCACAACAATTCTTTCTGGTGCCCAACGTGGGGCACGAAGGTTTGGGTTAATGACAGAACTTACCAGAGCACGTCTAATTGTTTTTGTGATAAGCATTTATTGTTTTGGATAAATAGTCACTCATCACAATGCTGATTTATTGGCTCTCAGTGTTGTTTCTCTTGATATTGGAGTTTCAGCATGTCGCACCTTACTTACAGCCAGTATTTGCTGTTTTAGTCTTTATCGGCTGGGGGGCCTGGGCTAAGGTTCTTGTTTTGTTGTACCTCATGGCAATGACTTGCAATACAATAGACTCATTGATCATGAAACTGAACTGGTATGTGTTCCCAGTGTGGTCATCACCTCTATTCTGTGGGAGGTATATAATGGAAGTGTTTAGCAATTACACATCTTTCTTTTTCCTTTCCTTGGGTGGTCAGCCTATGAAGGAGACATTCCCTCACACCCTCTGCTCCCCCACCAGGCTATTTACAGTGCGAGTAGATTCTGGAAGATTTAAAGATCCTGAATATTCTTTCAATGCCTTTGAAAGCACCCTGCTCCTCTTGCTGGGAACCAGCTTGTTGCTGCATACGCCCTCTATGTTTTGCCTATGGCATGACCACCCTGAGAATGCCTGATCTTGTCCGATCATGGAAGCTAAGCAGGGCCCAGCTTGAGTCTTGCCTAGGATTAGACGACAATATAGGAGGACCACCAAGAGATTTTCCCCAAGGATGGATAGCCATGAGTGGCAGGGTGTGTGGGACAGTATGTGCAAGTATCTAGTCCAGTGGGTCCCTCCAGTGCTTTGGAAGCTTCAGAAATGGAAGCCAGCTGTATGGAGTCCCCAATGACAGGTTGCAGAAACTGCTGAAGGAGAGGGTGAATCCAGCCAGTTTGCAGAGGTGAAATCCATCCAGCTGGCCTTGGACATTGCTGAATGAGAAAAGTGGCCTGTATTTTACCTCTATACAGACTCATGGATGGTGGCAAATGTCCTGTGGGGGTGGTTGCAGTAATGGAAGCAGAGCAACTGGCAACGCGCAGGGGTAAACCCATCTGGGCTGCTGCACTGTGGCAAGATATTGCTGCCCAGGTGCAGAACATGGTGGTGAAGGTATGCCATGTAGATGCTCACGTACCCAAGATTCGGGCCACTGAGGAACACCAGAACAACCAACAAGTGGATCAAGCTGCTAAGATTGAAATGGCTCAGATAGACTTAGATTGGCAACATAAGGGTGAATTATTTTTGGCCTCGTGGGCCCATGACGCTATCAGGGCAGAGATGCAACATACAGATAGGCTCGTGATCAAGGGGTGGATTTAACAATGGACACTACTGCCCAGGTTATTCACGACTGTGAAACATGTGCTGCAATTAAACAAGCCAAGCGGTTAAATCCTCTTTGGTATGGAGGACGATGGCTGAAGTACAAATATGGGGAGGCCTGGCAGATTGATTATATCATATTCCCATCAACCCGCCAAGGCAAGCACCATGAGGAACCGTGCTTGCTTCCACCAAGCATTGTTCCAAGCATGGTTCCAAGCATGGTGGAAGCAACCACCTGGTGGCTGGAAACATACGCTGTGCCCCACACCACTGCTCGCAACACTATTCCGGGCCTTGAGAAACAGTTTTTGTGGTGACACGGCACCCCAGAGACAATTGAGTCAGACAATGGGACTCATTTCCAGAACAACCTTATAAACATTTGGGCCAACAAGCATGGCATTGAGTGGGTATATCACATCCCCTACCATGCAACAGCCTCTGGGAAAATCGAACGGAACAATGGGCTGTTAAAAACTACACTGAGAGCAATGGGGGGTGGGACTTTCAAACATTGGGATATGCATTTACCAAAAGCCACCTGGTTGGGCAACACAAGAGGATCTGCTAACAGGGCTGGTCCAGCCCAGTCAGAACTTTTACATACTGTAGAAGGGGATAAAGTTCCTGTGGTGCACAGAGAGAATTTTCTGGGGAAGACAGTCTGGGCTATTCCTGCTTCAGGTAAAGGCAAACCCACTCATGGGATTGCTTTTGCTCAGTGACCCGGATATACTTGGTGGGTAATGCAGGAAGATGGGGAAGTCTGATGTGTACCTCAAGGGGATTTGATTTTAGGGGAAAGAAGCCAATGAATTCAATTGTATGCTGTTGCCTGCTATGTAGCACTTTTATAGCCCACCAACTGCCTATCTTCAGGTCACCAGCGCCTGGCCCTGACTTCCCTCCGACCATCATTCCAACAAAGAATGAACTTTGACGAAATGAAACAAGTCCTGTGGTGTCATCAGCAGACAACAATCCAACACTGCACATGGTCTCTCCTGCTCTGAACAACTGTTACAAGTGATGGAGTTTGACATCTTGGACCGGATGAACTCAGCAACTTCATAGGGATTGGTCCATTGGTCCATGCACTAGAGAATATCTCTCTCTTTGTGTGTGTGTATGTATATGTATATATATATATGAGACAAGAGTGATGGTATATTGAAAAATGTGGGATCTGAGCATGATGTGAATTGTATGGAATAAGGGGTGGATACTGTCCTGGGTTCAGCAGTAGCAGTCATTTTTCTCCTTCTTAATAGCTGGTGTAGTGCTGTATTTTTGACTTTCAGCCTGGGAACAATGCTGATAACACCAATGTAAGGAACATTTTCATGTACCGGTTGTTGTTGTCCCTGACCATCTGTTCTATAAAATACAGGAAAAGTGAAAGCCATGTCTCCAGTAAAATCAGCATCCTCTATCGCTTTCCCCATACATTTTTGTATAAATGTATTAGTAGCCTTCTGATTAACTAACGGCTGGTCAAATGGTTCTTTATTGAGATCAGTCAAAGGAGTTGCGGTAGGTTGAAGAGCATGAGGAATATTCGATGTGAATGCCTTTAACGGTGTCAGAGGTGGGTATAAATTTTGCTTGTTTTCTGAATATATGGAGACAGGGTCAAAAGGATCATCAGGCTTCTCAGAAGAGATATTTGCATTATTCTGTCCTTGCTCTTTCAAATTGTCAGTATTTTGATCATTTGTTTTATCATGTTTCTGAATTATATCCTCAGCAGGGTGTAAATTAGATAATGCAGAATAGAGAAAATGCCATGTCACTATTAAATCAACAGGAACCTCCATACCAAGGCAATTTTGAGTCTGTAAATGTTCTCCCACTCTCTCCCATATCCGAGTATGAAATGACCCTGTTGCTGGAAACCAGTTGCAATTTGTTTTCATCCATAACAAAAAATTCATTACTTGCTTCTCAGACAAATGATATTCAGAGGATTTTAAAATTTGCTTTAAAACTCTCAAATATAATTTCTGTTTGGCTAATTCTACTTGTCCCATTTTTCCAACACCATCCTGTAATTCCCCGTTCAACAGGTATTACTGACCTTTAACAGGTGAATGTCGGTACCAGAAATTCCCTGTCAGATCACGCGGACACCACAATGTCGAGCAGTTTAGTTACCACACACGGAGGGCACCATTTGTGGCACCTGTAAAGAAAGAGGGTAAATACGAGCGCGCGCACACACACACTGCTTTCACAACCAGTTCCACTTTATTCACTCAAGTGTGGTAATATATAGCATACAGATACAGGTCCGAGTCATGAAGTCAAACAGCAACTCCATCATTCTCAGTGACTGTTTTCAGTCACTATAAATTCCATTCTATAAACAATCACTTCCAAGGCTGCTTCCCAGCCCGACCTTGCACCCAAACACTCCCTGACTTACTCAAGACCCAGGTGCACTATCGGCAATTCTTCTTCTTCTTCTTTAATTATCCACATAGTGGGAACAGGACCTCTTGCAGTTCCCGCACTGCAGGGCAAGGATGAGCCCACAGCTGTACAGAACAGTGGGGTTTATTCCTACAGAACCCTAGGAAAGCAACACACACACAGTTTCTGTGCCCAAAGTGGTTTATTCTGCTCTCAAGTGACAAATTTCTTCTGTTGGATAGGCAGTGGCAGCTGGGTCTTGATATCCCTGATGGGCCCCTCCACCATCAGGAGGCAGTTATTATCCAGCAGATCTGCAAGGAGCAGGGCCTGTAGGGCATGGAAGATTCAGGAGCTGAGAGCCAGGTCCCCCTCTGTCTTGGCTTGCTGGGCTCAGCCACACAGAGCTGCCCTGTAGCCAGTATTGCTTGGGACGATGTGCCAACAAGATTGCAGCAAGTGGCTGTGCTGTGACAGGGATCAAGAGGTGCTCTGCTGCTCGGTGCTGGCAGGGACCAGGAGCAACTAGGCACAAGAGCAGCTAGGGCCACAGGGACCACGGGTGCAGGGCACCCCTCTCCTCGACGCAGTATGTGCCCGGCAACCCCATCACCTACCTGGAACTTCTTGCAGCTCTTGAAGGCATGGAGCTGCCACTGCCTGGCAGTCACTGGGAGCTGCTTCAGGGTTCTCTGGTTCATCAAGAGCAACAAATAACGACAGGCATATTGGCAGGTACAGTGAATCTTCAAGTACCCACCACCGAACCTAACTGGGACCCTAATCAGGACCAGGACAGGCAGGCTTTGAAACAATATCAGAGGTGGATTTTTTTTGGTATTAGGAATGCAGTCCCCAAGGCAGTGAAGTGGTCTAAGCTATTTGAAATAAAGCAAGATATATATGAATCACCTTCTGGATTCATGGAATGATTAACAGAGGTGATGCATAAATATACTACTATTGATCTTGAATCGGAAGAAGGAAGGAAAGAATTAGTCTATTTAATAAAAGGTTAATCCACAGACGATATAAGGAAAAATGTGCAAAAGCTTGAGGGGGAGGACTAATATGATATGGGAAAAATAATGGATGTGGCCTGGGAGACCTATTGCAGTCGGACCACCATTGCTCTGGTGCAAGTTCCCTGAAATGGTTCAAATGTTGGTGGGAAGGGGTTTGAGTCCCTGATTATTAATGTATATTATTAATATGATTATTAATATAATACAATATTGTGTATTGTGGATTATAGTGTGTCAGATTTCAACTAGGAATCTGTTATTGTATATGTGGGGGCATAAGATAAGCTCCAGGGTAAAATTGGAATGTTTAGGAAAAAAGAGAGAAAATTTATTGGCTGTAGGTATCACACAAGAAACCAGAAAAGGGGGGAATGGCCCAGGAGGAAAGGGTTGGAAAGTAGGATTACATGGACAGGTTTGTGAACATACTCCACATGTTGCACTGGAAGAGAGAATGCCCTCAGAATCAAAATAAACACCCGATATTTAGTGGCATGTCAGGACAGGCAGAGAAAATTATTACTTTAGATGAGGGCTGAGGAGGACCAGGGGAAGATTCTAAACCCTCCCCAACAGAGCCCCTGGCTACAGTTTGGTTAGGGAATGATAAGATAAAATTTCTTGTAGAAACAGAAGCTACTTATTCTGTTATAAATACTTGTAAAGGACAATTAAGTAAACAAAGAGCTTCAGGCACTGGTGCCACAGGGTGGACAGGAACCCAGCCTTTCTTTCAACCTTTAAATTTTTAAACTGGCAGATGTTGATCCATCAATTTCTTTACATGCCTGAGTGCCCTGTGCTGTTATTGGATAGAGATATACTGAGTAAATTATAAATTACGCTTAAAGAAAGAAAATTCAGATACATGTTCCTGATGAAAAGGCTGTGGAGGCCCAAGTTTTTATGTTACAGAAACCAGCCACTGAGCTGGATATACCAGAGGAAGTGGAGAATACACCCCACAAGTATAGGCTGCTGAAGCACCAGTACGAACACGAAATGCAGAAGCAGTGACTGTTCATCTGAAACCAAATGTCAGAATGGTGCGACAGAGACAATATTCTATAAAACTGGAAGCAAGAAAAGGACTAGAGCCTCTAAGTGAAAATTTTGTCGAATACTTTGGGACAAAAATGGACTGTATTTGTACTTCACATGGTAACAACCATTCTGGAACAGAAAAGCAGTCAGTCTGTCCCTAAGCATGCATTTAAAATATCAGGCTGTGCTCTTAGAACAAGAGGACATCATAGAACTGAAAGTAACTAACTGTTTGAACCCAGCAATGGTTTTGACAACCAATCCAGAAGCAGGAGAGCTGACTCACAACTGTTTACAGACTATTGAGCAGGTGTATTCCAGTCATACTGACCTGCAAGATACATCCCTGAAGGATGTGGACTGTTTCTGGATGGTAGCAGCTCTATGAAAACGGAAACCAGAAAGCAGGATATGCTGTGGTAACCAAACATAAGATAACAGAGGCTAAAGCCCTTCATTCCCCCCTCCCCCCCAACATATCAGCAGAGAAAGCTGAGCTGATGGTGCTACTGAGAGTTCTGGAATTGTCTGAAAGTCAAAAATTGCTTTTAAGGCATATCAATTTGATAACGCTCCAGTAAATATTGGTAATCACATTGCTGACAAAGCAGTGAAAGAAGCTATGGGTGGGGACTTTTTATTAATATTGCCTCATAAGTATCAGTGCTTGGATAATGAAGTTCCAAGTTATCAAACAGAGAATGAGAAATTAGCCAAGAAGAATGATGAAGGATGGTGGGTTACACCAAACAGGCAAGTAATAATTGCTCAGCCTCTTATGAGAAGAAAACCACCAGGCAACTCATGCGGGAACAGAATCGATGACTGAGGCTTTAGAGCTCCAAGTTCTGAGTATGCAAATGGCTGGAATTATAAAAGTGATATAAAGAAATGTGAACCTTGATTACCATGATAAGAGACCCCCACCTGGAACAACAAAAGCAAGTGTTCAGGAGACTATTGGCAAGTGGACTTTACAGAATTGCCACAGCAATATATATGCAGGTTATATATATTATATATATCAGTACTAATAGGTATGTTTTCTGGTTGGCCGGAGGCTTTCCCTTGTCACACCAATATGGCTCATGAAGCAGCAAAACATTTATTGAATCAAATAACACCCCGATACAGTGTACCAGCAGGCTTGTCCTTGGACATAGGTCTGCATTTTGTTGCAGAAGTAGGTAGGAAGGTGGGAGAGTGAGAATCAAGTGGGATCTGCATACCCTATATAGACCTCAGGCTAGTGGGAAAGTGGAATGTGTGAATCAGACACTCAAGTTACAATTCAAGAAACTTGTTTAACTTGGTTACAAGCCCTACCAATTGTTTTGTCAAGGATACAAATACAGCCAGGAAGGAATCCTGTGAGTCCATATGAACTGATGTGTGGGTGGCCTTATCAACTGCCTTTTGTTCCTGGTGATGTCTTTGCAGGGAAAACAGGATCTCAGACAATACCTGCTGGCACTCTTAGCTCTAGTAATATCTTGGTAGGACATTACCCAAACTGTAGCTGGACAATGCAACTCCAGATTAAGGGACCTCAAACTGGCTATTGGAATGCTTCAGAAGGGAAAGGGTAGTATTGGCTGCGTAATAATATTGCTAGAAAGGCCCTTTCCCCAGGATGGACTGGAACATGTATGCTTGGTGTTGTACCCCCAGATGCTATACAAGCATTACAGATTGAGGCATCCAGCCTACCCCAGGTAACACTGCAGAACCATATGGCTCTTAGCACATACATAGACCAGAGTGGCAGAATATACACAGATCTAGCAGAAATCTGGAAGCAAAGATCTTACATCAGGCTGTTAGAGATGATACTTCCCAGAGATTTGAAGAATTATGGCACGGACTTACTTCTTAGCTACCAAATTGGAAATGCTTGAAAAACTTGGTTTTGATCATAATGGTAATAATTTGTATCTGCATCCTAGCATGTATCATAGAATCATAGAATCATAGAATAGTAAGGGTTGGAAAGAACCCCAAGATCATCGAGTTCCAACCCCCCTGCCATGGGCAGGGACACCTCCCACTAAACCATGCCATCCAAGGCTATGTCCAACCCCACCTTGAATGCCGCCAGGGATGAAGCATTCACAACTTCCCCGGGCAACCCATTCCAGGGCCCCACCACCCTCACAGTAAAGAATTTCTTCCTCAGATCCAATCTAAACCTCCCCTGTTTAAGTTTAAACCCATTACCCCTTGTCCTCTCACCACAGTCCCTAATGAAGAGTCCCTCCCCAGCATCCCTATAGGCCCCCTTCAGGTATTGGAAGGCTGCTATGAGGTCTCCACGCAGCCTTCTCTTCTCCAGGCTGAACAGCCCCAACTTTCTCAGCCTATCTTCATACGAGAGGTGCTCCAGTCCCCTGATCATTTTCGTGGCCCTCCTCTGGACTTGTTCTAACAGTTCCATGTCCTTTTTATGTTGAGGACACCAGAACTGCACACAATACTCCAAGTGAGGTCTCACGAGAGCAGAGTAAAGGGGCAGGATCACCTCCCTCGACCTGCTGGTCACGCTCCTTTTGATGCAGCCCAGGATACAGTTGGCCTTCTGGGCTGCAAGCGCACACTGCCGGCTCATGTTCATTTTTTCATCAACCCACACCCCCAAGTCCTTCTCCACAGGGCTGCTCTGAATCTCCTCCCGGCCCAATCTGTAGCTGTGCCTGGGATTGCTCTGACCCAGGTGGAGGACTTTGCACTTAGCATGGTTAAACTTCATTAGGTTGGCATCAGCCCACCTCACAAGCGTGTCAAGGTCCCTCTGGATGGCATTCCTTCCCTCCAATGTATCAACCGAACCACACAGCTTGGTGTCATCGGCAAACTTGCTGAGGGCACACTCAATCCCACTGTCCATGTCACCCACAAAGATGTTGAACAAGACCGGTCCCAACACCGATCCCTGGGGGACACCACTCGTTACTGGTCTCCAGCTGGACCTTGAGCCACTGAGCACTACTCTTTGCGTGCGGCCATCCAGCCAGTTCTTTATCCACCGAGTGGTCCACCTATCAAATTGATGTCTCTCCAACTTAGAGAGAAGGATGTCATGTGAGACAGTGTCAAAGGCTTTACACAAGTCCTGGTAGATGACATCAACTGCTCTGCCCCTGTCCATCAGTTCCGTAGCCCCTTCATAGAAGGTCACCAGATTAGTCAGGCAGGATTTCCCCTTAGTGAAGCCATGCTGGGTGTCACCAAGCACCTTGTTGGTTTTCATGTGCCTAAGCATGCCTTCCAGGAGAATCCGCTCCAAGATTTTGCCAGGCACAGAGGTGAGACTGACTGGTCTGTAATTCCCTGGGTCATCCATTTCCCCCTTCTTGAAAATGGGGGTTATATTTCCCTTTTTCCAGTCATCGGGAACTTCACCTGACTGCCATAATTTTTCAAATATGATGGACAGTGGCTTAGCAACTTCATTTGCCAGCTCCTTCAGGACCCGTGGATGGATTTCATCCGGTCCCACGGACTTGTATACATTCAGGTTCCTAAGGTGGTCCCGAACAAGATCCTCCCCCACAGTGGGCCCAGGGTCCCCACCCTCACCGTCCCCGCGTCTGCCTTCCAAGACTTGGGTGGTGTGGACAGAGCATTTGCCGGTAAAGACTGAGGCAAAGAAGTCATTAAGAACCTCAGCCTTCTCCAAATCCAGGGTAGCCAGTTCTCCCGATAGCTTCTGGAGAGGGCCCACGGTGTCCCTAACCTGTCTTTTATTGGCAATGTACCTATAAAATCCCTTCCTGTTATCCTTAACATCCCTAGCCAAGTTTAATTCTAACTGGGCCTTAGCTTTCCTAACCTGGTCCCTAGCTTCCCAGACAACATCCCTGTATTCTTCCCAGGCCGCCTGACCTTGCTTCCACCTTTTATAAGCCTCTTTTTTCCTTCGAATTTTGCTCAGCAGCTCCTTATCCATCCAAGGAGATCTCCTGGCCCTCCTGCTGAACTTCCTTCTAGTTGGGATGCATCGCTCCTGAGCTTGCAGCAGGTGAGCCTTGAATATCAACCAACAGTCTTGGGCCCCCCTGCCCTCTAGGGCTGTATCCCATGGAACCTTACTGAGCAGGTTCCTGAAGAAGCCTAAGTCTGCTCTCTTGAAGTCCAGGGCAGTGAGCTTGCTGCAAGCTCTTCTCACTGTCCTGAGAATCTCAAACTCAACCATCTCATGATCGCTGCAATCAAGGCTGCCCTGGAGTGTCACATTCCCAACCAGCCCTTCCCCGTTGGTGAGGACGAGGTCAAGCATGGCACCTCTCCTTGTCGGCTCCTCTATTACTTGCAGAAGGAAGTTGTCTTCCACGCAATCGAGGAACCTTCTGGATTGCTTGTGCCGGGCCGTACCATCCCTCCAACAGATATCAGGGTGGTTGAAGTCTCCCATGAGAACAAGGGCCTGCAAGCGTGAGGCTGCTCCTATCTGCCTATGGAGCGCTTCGTCCAGCAAGTCCCCTTGGTCAGGTGGTCTGTAACAGATCCCTACAATAATATCACCCATCGCTGTTCTCCCTTTAACCCTGACCCACAAACTCTCTGTCGACTGCTCACCTGTCCCCAGACAGAGTTCCATGCTCTCTAGCCTATCCCTGACATAAATAGCAACTCCCCCTCCCCGTCTGCCGGGCCTGTCTTTCCTAAAGAGCCGGTAACCTTCCATTCCAACACACCAGTCATAGGTGCCATCCCACCATGTTTCTGTGATGCCTATGATATCATACCCCCGTAGATGTGCACACATCTCTAATTCCTCTTGTTTGTTCCCCATACTCCGGGCATTTGTGTATCATGATTCAATTTTGTAGTTCCGGGTCAAGATGGTGTGTTAGATTCAAATATGGGTAAAGGGTACAGAATGTGACTTACAGGATACATGTATATCCTGTAAGTCTCAAAGGGGGGAAATGTAGGCTTAAACTAACAATAGTGTGTGCGCCTTTGTGAGAAATATAAATGTGATTTGTGTAAGTAAAGACAATATTGAACAGGATGAAATATTGTAAGAAGTAAAAACTGATTCATGTCAATATAAACTTAGTGGTTGTGTTAGTTGTAGATATAGACTTAACTTAGTTAAATAGAGAATTGTTGTGTTAGCTGTAGATATAGACTTAGGCAAGGGAACTAATGCAATCACAAGCTTCCCGAATGCAAGCCTTATGGGTGTAAACTGGTTGGGGACGGTTGATTACAGGAAGGAATGACAAGAAGACATGCGCGAGATAAGAAGGTGAAGAGTACCACGGCACAGGTGGTAGTAAAAATTTTATTAGAACATTTAATACCTAGATATGGGATAATCCAGTACATTGATTCTGACCAGGGCACACATCTTACTTCCAAAATAATAAAGCTGCTATGTCAATCTTTAGGTATTAGGTGGGAATACCACACTCCATGGCATCCACAAAGCTCAGGAAAAGTAGAAAGAATGAATAAAGCAACAACTGGCCAAATTAATGATTGAAACACAGATGCCTTGGACAAAATGTCTATCACTGGCACTTCTAAATATAAGAACCAAACCCCACAGTGAGACTGGATTATCACCCTATGAAATGCTATATGGCATGCCCTACTCTCAGGGGATGCCACTTGGAAATAATATAGTAGAAGATCATGATATTCAAAAATATATAATTATTCTGGGAAAAAGATTAAGAGAATTAAGGGAAATAGGAATGTTAGCTCAAACACCACCCCTGGGATTTGCAATCCATCAGTTGAAGCCTGGGGACAGGGTGCTGATAAAAACATGGAAAGAAGAAACTTTATCCCCTCTTTGGGAGGGACCTTTTCTTGTTTTGTTAACCACAGATACCGCTGTCCGAACTTCAGAAAAAGGGTGGACCCACATATCGCGAGTCAAGGGTCCAATAAAGGAGTGGAAGGTAACATCGGAACCCGGAGAGACTAAGCTAATCATAAGACGAACTTGAAAACCCGAACAGCGAAAAGAAGACTGGACCCACGGACAGTTCCTTTTAAGGCAGGCAAATTCTGTCTGAATTAATTTATGTCAATTGAAGTTAGAGAAAGTCTTTATACATGGTTCCAAATACCACGGGAATGTAAAGTGAGACAGGTATACTTTATTCCTTGGAGGGAAGAAAGGATACCTCAACTAACAGGGGGAGCAGGCTGTTGTAGAATCACGGGAATCCCCAGGATTTTTCCCTTGGCCTGTGATTTAGAAAAAGAAATATTGGAATTTCCTAGATCAATAATCCCACCTGAAATCCCATGCATTAAACACCCTGATTCGGGTCATCTATGTTGGATAGTCTGTAGATGCTGGAATTGTAAACAAAAATGGTCTTGTGTGTCATTTAACAAACAACCATACTGCAAAAAGTGCAGAAACCCTAATTCACTCCCTACAAGGGAACAAATAAGACAGGTCAAAATTCTTAAACTATTTTGCGGCTGGGAATTACTTTTACCTGAAACGTGGGAAATATTTGAGAACAATTGGTATCGGGTCTTGGCCAAATGTGCTAAAGACTTTGCATGGAAAAAGGCCCAGCGAAAATATCAAATAACAGAATGAGAGTTAAAATTTCTAAATTGTTAATCAAAAATTGAACTGAACCTTGGAACATAGCATATAAACAGGATAAGCAACTAAAAGGTTTGAGAAGCCCCAACCTTGGACCCAAATTGATCTAAGGAATCACTCGATACTTAAAGGAAAGAGGGCAAGACCGGAGTGGGAACCGGTATTGCGGCTACAGAAGTCTGCTGAGGGCTGCAACCCCTTTGGGCTGTGACTACCGAATACTATGGTCCTGTCCAGACCTCTTTTGATTATACTTGGAGGGAATCTCCTGACTTTGATAATGGCACATAACTGCAGTCAGTGTGTGGTAACTACCAGGAAAGGAAAGGTTAGTTCCCAGACTCTGGTCTATCACACCATCTTTGACTGTAAAGGTCAAAGGTTGGAAAGCTGCATTTTTAACCAAACCCAGTATGCTTTATGCAAGGAAAACGACACAGTTGTATGCTATGATCTGAAGGAACTTCCTTATAAATACTGGATAGAAATAAAGACAAACTCAGACCAAGGCAGATTACTTGGAAAAAGTCAGATAACGGCTAATTTGGATAAGCCCATGTCTATAATCTTTGATGCATGTGATGCAATCGATGATGACTGGTACTCAAACTGTGGAGATATGAGTTGGAGAACATATTATAGGGAATGTGAAAAATATGTATGTATAGGATCACCTATGCCTAGTAATTGCTATCAACCTCATCCATCTGTTGTAAAAAGTTATCATTATTGTACGGGTAGCGGATGGGGATGTGCATGTTGGAGTACAGCTCCTTCATGGAAATGGCCTGACCATTGTACAGGATCTAACTTAAAAGCAAAAATTGAAAAGGGCCACACATCCTCACCCTGTGAGGCCCGTACTTGCAATCCTGTTAATATAACTATTTTAAATCCTGCTGAATGGAAAAAACAAAAGATCGAATTGGGACTTAAAATATATGGGGCAGGAGAGGACCCAGGGATAATCCTTAATATAAAAATAATAGAAAAAACAAACGAATCAATCCAGCATCGACTGTTATTCAACTCATTTTATCATGAAATGGAGATGGGAGTAAAATATGAGATTCCAACAGTTGCCAAAAACCTATTTATAAACTTGGCTGAAAATATTGCTAAATCGTTAAAAGTAACTAACTGTTATATTTGTGGAGGAACTAATCAGGGAGAACGATAGCCATGGGAAGCCATGGAAAGCCATGGAAAGCAATGTAACAGATCCTGGAGTTTGGAACAGAACAAAAAAAGGTAACAGGAAACAACAATGGGTACTTCAAACAAATATAATTGGAAGAAGTTGCTGGAAAAATCTGGAAAATGGAAAACCGGTAGGTAACCTAGAATGTGAAGGAGGTTACCTATGGAATGAAACTAGGAACGAATGGGATAAATGGGGAAAACCGCTGGAAATGGCTGATCAATTTAGAAATTGGACAAATGGGACAACCATATCAGATGGGTGGCCAACTCCGGACGGACACTATTGGATTTGTGGCAGATTAGCTTACGCATATTTACCAAAGAATTGGACAGGATCCTGTGTATTAGGAACTATAAGACCCAGTTTTTTCCTGTTACCCATAAATCGGGGAGAATGATTAGGAGTCCCAGTGTATACTGAAGCTGATGAATTAAGGCAAAGACGATATAAAAGGGGTCTACAGATAAGACAGTGGAAAGACAATAAGTGTCCACCTGAGAGGATAATCGCCTACTATGATCCTGCTACGTGGGAAGAAGACAGGTCCTGGGGTTATAGAACTCCAATATATATGCTTAATAGAATTATTAGATTGCAAGCTGTAGTAGAGATAGTAGTGAACAAAACTGGAGATGCATTAGGACTGACTGCAAAACAAAATACAAAAATGAGAACGGCTTTATATCAAAATCGCTTATCTCTAGATTATTTGTTAGCACAGGAAGGAGGTGTGTGTGGAAAATTTAACCTTAGTAATTGTTGTTTAGAAATTGATGATGAAGGAAAAGCTGTAAATGAGCTTGTAAGAGAAATGAAAAAAATCGCACATGTCCCAGTTCAAACTCGGAATGGGATAAACTTGGGAGGGATGTGGGGTAATTTCTTTAATAGCGACTGGCTTACCAAAGTAGGGGTGATAGTCTTAGGGATATTCACCGGGCTCTTAATTATCCCCTGTTTGATACCTTGCTTTATAAGATTAATACATTCGGTTATACAAGGAATGAAAATATCAGCTGTACCCATTGATCCTGAGGAAGGAAACGGAAAGACTCATTCTCTGATGATACTAAAACCAAAAGAATATCCGGAATTGATTCCAATAAAGCAGGTACTAACACACTTAGAAACTATAACACGAATCAATGCTATAAAGAAGAAGAGGGGGGATTGTGAGAAATGGAAATGTGATTCGTGTAAAGACGATATTTGAACAGGATGAAATATTGCAAAACAAAAGTAAAAACTGATTCATGTCAATATAAACTTAGTGAAATAGAGAATTGTTGTGTTAGCTGTAAACTTATTGAAATAGAGAATTGTTGTGTTAGCTGTAGATATAGACTTAGACATGGGAACTAATGCAGTCACAAGCTTCCCGAATGCAAGCCTTGTGGGTGTAAACCGTTTGGGGACGGTTGATTATGGGAAGGAATGACAGAAGACATGTGCGAGATAAGAAGGTGAAGATTTCAACCTTAAAAGTCTGTATAAAAGTCACTGAGGAAGACTCTTACTTCATCCCGAGACCCTCGCCCGAGACCACCAGGAGGCAGTACGCATGCAGAAAGGACTTGCAAAACTCATTTTAATACAAAGCAGAGGACAATTTACATATTGCATCATCCTTATTGAATATGTATGAGTGTAGACTATAAATGCTATATGCTGCTGCTTGTAGGTGTGCGTGTTGACGGAGCACAGGCTCCCCGCGCACCCAGCGCTGTTTGCTTACCTTTATTCGCTCAATAAATTCAAGCTGCTCAAACATAGAGAGCTTGGTCTCGAATTATTTATCACATACACCAAAGAGACAAATGCTAATTAGCAGCATTATAAAAATAAAACCAGTTTGCCATTCATTAGTTACTCAAGCACAGCATCTGTCGAGGTTTAAGTCTATAAACTCACACAGCCGCTCTCTCACTCACTCCCCCCTCTTTCTTCCCTCCGCTCCTGGAGGGATGGGAAGGAGAATCGAAAGAATGTAACTCCCACAGATTGAGATAAGAACAGTTTAGTAACTAAGGTATAACACAAATCACTACTGCTACCACCAATAATAATAATGACAAGAGAAAATACAAGGGAAAAGAATACAATTTCTCACCATCCAATATCAAGCCCGACTACGCAGTGCACCCCCACCAGTAACAATAATGACAAGGCAAATACAAGGAAAAGATACAATAGCTCACCACCAACCTCAACAAGCAGTGCACCCCCCCCCCAGTGCACCCCCACAGTGCATCCCCCACCGTGCACCCTCACCACCCTTCTGGGTCTCTGCCCCGCCGTTCTACATCCTGGACATGACGTGCTGTGGTATGGAATAATCTCTTTGGTTAGTCTGGGTCAGGTGTCCTGTCACTCCTTCCTCCTGGCTTCCCCTCCTCCCTAGCAGAGCATGAGACTCAGCAAGTCCTTGGCCAGCCTAAACATCACCAAGCAGTAACTGAAAACACTGGTGTTATCAGCACTGTTCCCAGACCCAAAATCAAAAACACAGCGCTGCACCAGCTACCAAGAAGGAGAAAAAATGACTGCTACTGCTGAACCCAGGACAGCATCAAATACCGGTTTTCAGAATTTGGGTCTGATACCAGAATAATACAACCACGTTCCCGCATATGAGATCTCCTATGCCTTACGGAACAATTCAGAATATATACCAGTATACCAAACGGATGCTAGCAGCCGGGTATACGCTTTTACCTACGAGACTTTCCTATCTCGATTTATGGAAGGATTTCTTATTCCTGCGTACGCCTTACGGAATATTAACCATGTTCCTGTGTTGGACGTCTCCTATGCCTTATGGAATGCTAACCCGCACTCCTGCATAGGACGTCTCCTATGCCTTATGGAATGCTAACCCGCACTCCTGCATAGGACATCTCCTATGCCTTATGGAATGCTAACCCGCACGCCTGCATAGGATGTCTCCTACGCCTTATGGAATGCTACAAAATAAAATAATCAAAAGAATACCTTTACAGTGATGGTGATGGTCCTTGTCTGCTCCCGCAGTGATCCGAGTGAGTCAAGGGGTCCCTCTGGGGAAATTTGTCCCGAGGGCCCTAGGGAGCCCTGTCCTCAGTGGGTCCTGCAGCCGAGCAGAGAGGGTCCTACCTGGGGTGCCAAATTGATTCGGAGAAAACTCCAGGAACAAACTCGTCCACAAAGTTTTAAGTTGACAAGCAGGTATTCTTTACTGCAGCGCCAGGATACATGGGGGATAGCTCCTCCAAGTGTGTATTTGCCACACAGGCCATCCTCATACAGTCACTGTGCATACATACATATTCATGAGGCTACACATGGATTACATCATTTTCCAGAAAGTTTCCCATAGGTATACAAAAGGTGATGATGGTCTTTGAGAGTGGTTTACAATATTCATACCTGCTGGTAGTCTTTGGAGCTCCAGCTTAATTAACATTACAGACATAGCAATCATCCTGTCCTTCTATTGAGCAGATAGTTTCACTGCTCCCTCCCTGGACATCTGCTGGTCCCGGATACTCCCCATCCCCAGATCCTGTTTTTCTACATTTTGTACTAAGGTCGGAAGGACCTAAAACTAAGTCAATTACCTTCAAGCATCTCAGTTATTTTCCATTACAAAGCCACCAGACTTTACAGTTACTTAGAACTGATTACATTTGGTGCCTCCTTGTCCCACAGCCCTCTGAGGAGAAGATCCCCCCTAAAGCAGGGCTCATCCCACCTGGATCACAGCTCCAATGGCTCTAGCAGCCAGCCATCAGATACATGTTTGTCCTGGGTTTAGCTGTAACAGTTATTTTTCTCCTAAGTAGCTGGTGCAGTGCTGTGTTTTGGCTTTAGTCTGGGAAGAATGCTGATAACACAGCAACGTTTTAGTTGTTGCTAAGTAATGCTTACTCCAATCAAGGACTTTCTCAGTCTCATGCTCTGCCAGGGAGGAGGGGCACGGGAAGACTGGACTAAGCAGAGACAGGACACCTGACCCAAACTAGCCAAAGGGGTATTCCATACCACAGCACATTGTGCCCAGTATATAAACTGGGGGGAGTCACCTGGGAGGCCCTGATCACTACTCCGGTCAGGCTGGGTATAGGTCAGCGGGTGGTGAGCAATTGCATTGTGCATCATTTGTGTTGTTTTCTTTTTCCCCTTTTATTTTCATATTTTTCTCCCCTGGTTATTTCCCTTATCGTTATTATTAGTAGTGGTAGTAGTAGTGGTTTTGTATGGTACCTTAGTTATTGGACTGTTCTTAACTCGTGGGATTTGCATTGTTTTGATTCTCCTCCCCATCCCTCTGTGAGCAGGGGGGAGGGAAGAAGCAGGAGAGTGAGTGAGCATCTGCGTGATTCTGAGTTACCTGATGAGCTTAAAACACAACAGTGTTGATGCTGATAACGGGAAGGGTGACTTATTAAGCAGGAGGAGCCTCTGCCAGGTAATAACTATGCCCCCAGGTCTCCTCCTGCAGACTACCATGGGTGGAGCAGCACCGTGGGCTTTCCTTGGTCTATCTCTTCCCTGCACAAACCACATCTGATTATAAAGCTAATTATAGAGCTTTTAGCCCTAAAAATCAGGTCTAGAATTTCCTGAGGGTTTGCTGCAGGTCCAAGGACACCTATACCCTGCGATATCACCCATGTCCTTTATGGAAACCCCCAAGCTGTTATATCCTCAGCAACGAGCATTCAGCATGTTATAAATGATCAAGGCCCAGATTATAAAAATAAAGTAATTTATTGTAAAATAATACAAAGAGGCAGTAAGCAAAGCAGTGCTGAGTGCAAAGCAGCACTGGGTGCGCGGGGAGTCTCCGCTCCACCAACACGCACACCGATTCGTTTTGTGATCGTCTTTTATACAGTTTTAGTTCCGTTTTCCAGGTAGTCCACTCCTTTTCTCGGAAAGTCCATCCCTCATCAGTTTCGCAACTGGAGCATGTGCAGATTCATCCTCTTGAGGGTCTTGACAGGATTAGCGGGGTCATGAAGATAAAGGCAACGAGTCTTATTCAAGTCCTCTCCATGACCCTCCATCTAGTGCTTGTGCTGTATTCCTTATATGGGTGTTACAAGACTGATTGGGTAACTTGGGTTTTGACATTGTTAACGGAAAACAAGATACTGTGGTTTGACAGTTACAACTTATCACAAGGTTAATCCTGTTACAAGGCTTGCATTTGGGAAGCTGTGATTGCATTAGTTCCCTTTGTCTAAGTCTATATCTACAGCTAACACAACAATTCTTTATTTAACTAAGTTAAGTCTATATCTACAACTAACACAACAATTCTCTATTTAACTAAGTTTATATTAACCCGAATCAGTTTTTACTTCTTACAATATTTCATCCTGTTCAATATTGTCTTTACTTACACAAATCACGTTTATATTTCTCACAATCCCCCATCTTTTTCTTTATAGCATCGATTCGTGTTTTAGTTTCCACAAAGGATTAATCTCAACCAGTTCTAAAGTTGTGTTGTTCTCTTGTACACTTATGATATTATTGTTATCAGTTGAATTCTTTTTCCCTAATTTGTCTTTTAATATCTTATTTGGGCCTATCACCTGGGGTTTTTGTTGGGGATTTCCCTTTCTAATAAGAATTAGACCTCTCCTGTCTTCACCGGGTTCCCAGTACTGGACCCCCAAGTTCTGCCCGTTATCCATCCTGAGTTCTTGGGTTGTAGAACTTGGAGAATTAGATATTTACAATTTCTATGTTGACGTGGGTCCATTCATAGGGTTGGTGTATTTGGCTTCCTACAATGTATTCGATAGAGATTAAACAGTTTATGAATATTGGAATTTTACCCATTTTTGCAAACTCTGATTCAGTTTCCAAATTATCCAGGTGGTATGGACTATTAGCAAGTTTATTCCAGCAGGATTATATCTCCAAGACTGTACCTCTCTGCCTCCTTCATCTACTCCTTTGCAGGGAGCAATGAGGTGTTATTTCTTCTCGGCAGCAGTGGTATTCTTCAGGAGATTTTCCTGCTGAATGCTTATTAAGCCATACTCATGAAAGTTTGGAAACACAATGTTTACTTGGAGTCTTTGTTCCAGGTTCTAATGTGCCAATTAATTTTAAAACCCCTGGTATTTCCACCTATTTTGTTGTTGAGCCCGCTTCCAGGCAAATTTTATAACACACTGTCTTAAAACTTTATATCAATCTGTTTCATATATTTTCCAAGTTTCAGGTACTAACAACTCCTATTCACAGAATAACTTATAAATCTCTGTCTTAGCCTGCTGTTCCCTAGTAGGTATTGGGTTATTTCGACATGTTCTCATGGGAGACTTCAACCACCCTGATATCTGTTGGAGGGATGGTACGGCCCGGCACAAGCAATCCAGAAGGTTCCTCGATTGCGTGGAAGACAACTTCCTTCTGCAAGTAATAGAGGAGCCAACAAGGAGAGGTGCCATGCTTGACCTCGTCCTCACCAACAGGGAAGGGCTAGTTGGGAATGTGACACTCCAGGGCAGCCTTGATTGCAGCGATCATGAGATGGTTGAGTTTGAGATCCTCAGGACAGTGAGAAGAGCTTGCAGCAAGCTCACTGCCCTGGACATCAAGAGAGCAGACTTTGCCCTCTTCAGGAACCTGCTCAGTAAGGTTCCATGGGATACAGCCCTAGAGGGCAGGGGGGCCCAAGACTGTTGGTTGATATTCAAGGATCACCTGCTGCAAGCTCAGGAGCGATGCATCCCAACTAGAAGGAAGTTCAGCAGGAGGGCCAGGAGACCTCCTTGGATGGATAAGGAGCTGCTGAGCAAAATTCGAAAGAAAAAAGAGGCTTATAAAAGGTGGAAGCAAGGTCAGGCGGCCTGGGGAGAATACAGGGATGTTGTCTGGGAAGCTAGGGACCAGGTTAGGAAAGCTAAGGCCCAGTTAGAATTAAACTTGGCTAGGGATGTTAAGGATAACAGGAAGGGATTTTATAGGTACATTGCCAATAAAAGACAGGTTAGGGACACCGTGGGCCCTCTCCAGAAGCTATCGGGAGAACTGGCTACCCTGGATTTGGAGAAGGCTGAGGTTCTTAATGACTTCTTTGCCTCAGTCTTTACCGGCAAATGCTCTGTCCACACCACCCAAGTCTTGGAAGGCAGACGCGGGGACAGTGAGGGTGGGGACCCTGGGCCCACTGTGGGGGAGGATCTTGTTCGGGACCACCTTAGGAACCTGAATGTATACAAGTCCATGGGACCGGATGAAATCCATCCAAGGGTCCTGAAGGAGCTGGCAAATGAAGTTGCTAAGCCACTGTCCATCATATTTGAAAAATTATGGCAGTCAGGTGAAGTTCCCGATGACTGGAAAAAGGGAAATATAACCCCCATTTTTAAGAAGGGAAAAATGGATGACCCAGGGAATTACAGACCAGTCAGTCTCACCTCTGTGCCTGGCAAAATCTTGGAGCGGATTATCCTGGAAGGCATGCTAAGGCACATGAAAACCAACAAGGTGCTTGGTGACAGCCAGCATGGCTTCACTAAGGGGAAATCCTGCCTGACCAATCTGGTGACCTTCTATGAAGGGGCTACGGAACTGATGGACAGGGGCAGAGCAGTTGATGTCATCTACCTGGACTTGTGTAAAGCCTTTGACACTGTCTCACATGACATCCTTCTCTCTAAGTTGGAGAGACATCAATTTGATAGGTGGACCACTCGGTGGATAAAGAACTGGCTGGATGGCCGCACACAAAGAGTAGTGCTCAGTGGCTCAGTGTCCAGCTGGAGACCGGTAACGAGTGGTGTCCCCCAGGGATCGGTGTTGGGACCGGTCTTGTTCAACATCTTTGTGGGTGACATGGACAGTGGGATTGAGTGCGCCCTCAGCAAGTTTGCCGATGACACCAAGCTGTGTGGTTCGGTTGATACATTGGAGGGAAGGAATGCCATCCAGAGGGACCTTGACACGCTTGTGAGGTGGGCTGATGCCAACCTGATGAAGTTCAACCATGCTAAATGCAAAGTCCTCCACCTGGGTCGGAGCAATGCCAGGCACAGCTACAGGTTGGGCAGGGAGGAGATTGAGAGCAGCCCTGTGGAGAAGGACTTGGGGGTGTGGGTTGATGAAAAAATGAACATGAGCCGGCAGTGTGCACTCGCAGCCCAGAAGGCCAACCGTATTCTGGGCTGCATCAAAAGGAGTGTGACCAGCAGGTCGAGGGAGGTGATCCTGCCCCTTTACTCTGCTCTCGTGAGACCTCACTTGGAGTATTGTGTGCAGTTCTGGTGTCCTCAACATAAAAAGGACATGGAAGTGTTAGAACAAGTCCAGAGGAGGGCCACGAAAATGATCAGGGGACTGGAGCACCTCTCGTATGAAGATAGGCTGAGAAAGTTGGGGCTGTTCAGCCTGGAGAAGAGAAGGCTGCGTGGAGACCTCATAGCAGCCTTCCAATACCTGAAGGGGGCCTATAGGGATGCTGGGGAGGGACTCTTCATTAGGGACTGTGGTGAGAGGACAAGGGGTAATGGGTTTAAACTTAAACAGGGGAGGTTTAGATTGGATCTGAGGAAGAAATTCTTTACTGTGAGGGTGGTGGGGCCCTGGAATGGGTTGCCCGGGGAAGTTGTGAATGCTTCATCCCTGGCGGCGTTCAAGGTGGGGTTGGACATAGCCTTGGATGGCATGGTTTAGTGGGAGGTGTCCCTGCCCATGGCAGGGGGGTTGGAACTCGATGATCTTGAGGTCCTTTCCAGCCCTTACTATTCTGTGATTCTGTGATTCTGTGACATTGTATACAATAAGGCTGTCTTTTAAATGAAACACAAGAACATTTTCTATTACAATTTAAAAATCGACAAACAACTCAACATAAATGTCTAGACATAGGGTGTTTTAAGCAGGGTATTTCATGGATATCTCCTATTCTAGGTGATTCAGGTATTTCTATCCCTATTTCAAAACACAAGGGAGAAACCTGAGGAGTTCCTGCCAATTTATATAATCGATATTCTTCCTTCACTCCAAGGTACTTGTCTCATCACTTTGCTGTTAACTTTTTGACAGATCAGACATCCTTTGGTAACTTGTTTAGCTATTTCAACAATGCCAATACATCCATAAGATTTCAAAAATTGGTCACATAGTGCCTTAGTTCCCCAGTGGGTCTGTTCATGTAGCTTTTGCTTTAGCATTTTCTAGCAGCTGCTGTGCATTTGTATGCTATAACATAAGTGATAAATCATAGAATCATAGAATCATAGAATAGTAAGGGTTGGAAAGGACCTCAAGATCATCTAGTTCCAACCCCACCTCACACTAAACCATGCCATCCAAGGCTATGTCCAACCCCACCTTGAATGCCGCCAGGGATGAAGCATTCACAACTTCCCCGGGCAACCCATTCCAGGGCCTCACCACCCTTACAGTAAAGAATTTCTTCCTCAGATCCAATCTAAACTTCCCCTGTTTAAGTTTAAACCCATTACCCCTTGTCCTCTCACCACAGTCCCTAATGAAGAGTCCCTCCCCAGCATCCCTATAGGCCCCCTTCAGGTATTGGAAGGCTGCTATGAGGTCTCCACACAGCCTTCTCTTCTCCAGGCTGAACAGCCCCAACTTGCTCAGCCTATCTTCATATGGGAGGTGCTCCAGTCCCCTGATCACCCTTGTGGCCCTCCTCTGGACTTGTTCCAACAGTTCCATGTCCTTTTTATGTTGAGGACACCAGAACTGCACACAATACTCCAAGTGAGGTCACATGAGAGCAGAGTAAAGGGGCAGGATCACCTCCCTCGACCTGCTGGTCACACTCCTTTTGATGCAGCCCAGGATACAGTTGGCCTTCTGGGCTGCGAGTGCACACTGCCGGCTCATGTTCATTTTTTCATCAACCCACACCCCCAAGTCCTTCTCCACAGGGCTGCTCTCAATCTCCTCCCCGCCCAACCTGTAGCTGTGCCTGGCATTGCTCCGACCCAGACGTAGGACCTTGCACTTGGCATGGTTAAACTTCATCAGGTTGGCATCAGCCCACCTCACAAGCGTGTCAAGGTCCCTCTGGATGGCATTCCTTCCCTCCAATGTATCAACCGAACCACTCAGCTTGGTGTCATCGGCAAACTTGCTGAGGGCGCACTCAATCCCACTGTCCATGTCACCAACAAAGATGTTGAACAAGACCGGTCCCAACACCGATCCCTGGGGGACACCACTCGTTACTGATCTCCAGCTGGACATTGAGCCACTGAGCACTACTCTTTGCGTGCGGCCATCCAGCCAGTTCTTTATCCACCGAGTGGTCCACCTATCAAATTGATGTCTCTCCAACTTAGAGAGAAGGATGTCATGTGAGACAGTGTCAAATCCATCCAATACAAGGTGTAATTTCTTATTAGCAACTGACTATTAAGTATAGGTGGTTTTAGACACAAAATCACAGCCCCTAATAATAATTACTTCACAAACACACATATTCAAACTGTTACTTTTCAGTTGCCCCCAAGTAAGCATATCTGCCATCCACTAAAAAACCACCCTCATTAACAAGTGATGGCCGTGCGCTCCAGGCAAGGACCTGGGGAAGGGGCTGTCAGTGCTGGGATGGAGCCCAGCTGAAAGTTGAGGCACTGGCAGAGCTCACTCATCTGCTAGTTTCATATACTCTTTATCTACATGTCCTGTTTTTCTATCCTGTTTTCTTACACTTATTTTTGTACTAAGGTCATAAGGACCTAAAACTACGTCAACTACAACAGTTTATCTTATACAAGGATTCTCATTATGTTCCCTAGCTGCACTCTAATTTTTTTTTCCTCTGTGAAACATGTACCTCAGTTATTTTCCATTGCTACTGTTACAAAGCCATCAAACTTAATGCTACTTAGAACTGATTCTACTTATTTACAAAGGTTTGTATTTCATTTTGTGCCTCCTTGTCTCAAATTGAGTCCAGAGGAAGGCCATGAGGATGATAAGAGGTCTGGAGCGCCTCTCATACGAAGACAGGCTGAGAGAATTGGGGCTGCTCAGCCTGGAGAAGAGAAGGCTGTGTGGAGACCTCATAGCAGCCTTCCAGTATCTGAAGGGGGCCTACAAGGATGCTGGAGAGGGACTTACTCAGGGCTGCTGCTGTGAGGAGCTGGGGACTGGCCAGCCCCTGCACCACCAAGTACACTGACAGCCTCCGGCTGTGTGCAAGGAGGGAAAACACAGCATGTGATGGCCAAGAGCTGGGTAGGAACAGGCAAACCGGGTCCTTCTGTAGGACCATCCCATCGTAGCTTCACTCTTCCTACATGGCCCTCCCTGTCACTAAAGGACCATGCGCTCAGAGGGGCAGGGATGGCTCCTGCACAGCACAGGGTGGGAGAGCTCGGGGCAGCACTGTGATGCCAAGGATGGCCACACTTGCTTGTGAATGCAGCCTGCTCAGTGCTTGCACCCCACAAGTCAGTCCAAGCAGTGATGGATGATCCAAGCTCCTCCAAAGCCAGCAGCACACCACCGAACAGCCACAGAAAGGGCATCAAGCACATGCTTCCTGCAGCAAGCCAGGCACATGCTCCCTGACAGAGAAGGGAAAAGGTCTGCTGTGGTGCACTTGGAAGAGATTTAATGGGTTTGCAGCAAAAATTAATTGGGTGGGTGCAAGGTCTCCATAAACCCAGTGCCCAGCCCCATGTTGCTGGAGACAGAGGAATGGCGCTGAATGCTTGGGATGGGACTGCATGTGCTTCAGTCATTTGCCAGGTGATAGGTGCCTGCTGTAAAATCCCCTCCCAGGTGGGAAAAAGCTGCTCCAGTGGGATGGCAGGCATGGATAGGGACAGGGATGAGGCAGGAGGGAGGCACAGTGGCCCCCAGGCAGCAGGAGGAGAGCATTTCTGGAAGCACTGGATAAGTCCTCGCTCTTAAATCCTGAAGATTTGCAACAAAGCCAACTTTGTGTGATTTGTTCTATAAATAGGCAGGTGAGCCAGGACACGCCAGAGCTACTGCCCACAGCAGAGGCACTGTGGAGAGGGGGGAGAGGCACAGTAGAGGCTGTGCCACAGTCCCACTGCCAGCCCTGCCATTGGCAGCTGCCAAGGGAAACCCAGCACAATGCAGTGCCAGGCGAGGCAAGGGCTGGACAGACAGACATCTCCCAGGGGCCTTTAAAGACCAAGAGGCTTTGCTGCTGCTCACTGCTCAGTGGAGCTCCACCGGGAGATGATGGGATTGCTGGCTTCAGGATGCCCTTGTCCCCATCCTGGCAGCAGGACAGGGGAAAGACACAACCTGGCCCAAGAAGCACTGACCCTAGTGGGATGCCTGCAGCCAGTATTGTTCATGGATGCCACCATGGCCAGGGGACACTGCTGTGGTGGCTGCACTCCAGAGGAGAGCTCTGGCAAGCCAGGCAGCCAGCACATGGCACAAGCCCATGGGGCTTGCATGGTCTGGGCTCTGCAGGAGGAGGTCGGCTCTGCCATGGACAACTGGGAAGCAAAGCACCTGGCTAGTGACGGGGGTCTGTTGCTGGCTGCCCTGGCAGCAGGGACAGTGGCTGCCACCTTCTCTGTCCATGGAGAGCTATGGCTGCATGTTCTCACTGGCCTGGCCTCTGCTAGGAATAAGACAAGGTGTTTTAGGACATGTCCCAACAGTGGCTGCCGGAAAGGCCTCATCCAGCTTTTACCCCTCAGCCCTGAGTGTCCAGGTGCTTCCCGGCAGCCTCTGAACCCAGTGCTGCCAGCAGAGGGGATGGTGGGCTACTGGCAGGTGAGCTCCCAGGACAATGCTGCACTGTCGGAAGCAGAAGGGCATGGTGAGCACCCTTACCCCCACGATGCTGTTCACCACATTCACGATAAGGCCTCAGTTGGAGCCCACCCCTGCCATCGCTGCTGCCGTGGCCCATGGTGGGGCCATCCCCGTGGCACCAGGCCCAGCACCCCATGCCCCTTCCCCCCCCACCTCTTCACTCCTCAGCCGCCTGCACCCACCATGTTGGGACCAGACCCGCGCTGCTGCTGGCACTGGCCACAGCGGCACTGCTCCTGCTCACTGGCAAGCAGGGCTGTGGGAGCTGATTCTCACCTTCAGACGACAACAAAAAAACCTGTGGGCTCTATCCCTTGGAGAAGGCGGCATGGCAGAGTGCAGTGAGGGGCTGAGCAGTACTGCAGCTGCTGGCAGCGTCCAGCACTGCCGTGCTTATGGACATGGCTGTTGACTCACCCAGCACCTGGGTGACGTGCATCAGCACTTCACCCAGCTTCATCCTGGTTATGGTGGCCATAGCATCCTCTGTGCCGTGTACCGAGCACCAGTACTGTGCCAGCAGGATGGGCAGGACCTGCTCTGGGTACTCACTGGAGAGCAGAGCATGAGGATAGCACATGCCACTACCCTTGGCAGAGGAACCACTGGCAGCTCTGCTACCCCAGTGCCTTGGGTGCAGCCATCACCCTCAGGACCCCTTGCACTGCCCTGGCCCCACACAAAGCTACAGTACCAGGGCAGCCCAGTGCCAGGTCTGGTTGGGTGCCAAGCTGAAAAATAAGTAATTTAGCAGTTGGCAGCAGGTGCCCACTAATTGCTGTTGGTTAATGTTCATCAACCCAGCATCAACTCAGCTCACTGGCTGCAGGGTTTGCCTCCAGCTGGCCCGGCATCAGCACAGCCAGGTACCACACTCAATGCTCAGGTGCAGTGTCTGGTTGCTGCTCCCAGCTCCTGGACATCAGACACATTGCTGGTGTGTCCTTGTCCTTGCTGGAGCTCCATGAAGCCCCTGGGTTTGCCTGGCCAAGTCTGGGAGCCAGAGCCCAAGTGCATCCCATGCCTGCCACACCTCCCCAGGGATGATGAGGGGTCAGACCCCGGACATGGGATGCAGGCTGGGCTATGCCATGGGGCTGTTCTGGCTTTGCTATCCCTTTAGAGATGCAGGATGGGGGCAAGCACAGGCTCCCCAGGCGGCAGGCGCCACTCCAATGGAGAAAGGCAGTGAGCTGCTCTCTAGGGAAAGGGTGAGTGGCAGCCCCAGCAGTGCCAAATGTTGAGTCTTTGTGAGCCTCAGCTCCTCTGCCCTCCAGGAGCATCCACCTTTACCTCCAACCCCATTCCCCAGTTACCGGAAGGCATTCAGAGTTGGCTACCCTCTGCAAGCCTGGGCACATCCAGTGGGGCAGCGACTTCTCCTCTGGCATCACCTTGCTGGAGCTCAACTGTATGACAACCAGCAGTGCTGTGACAGCCAGCATGATGGGTGGGCAAGCCCTGCCGCTGCGCTGGGGAGCCTGAGCGGGACAGTGGGGACCCTGCAAGCACAGTGTCCAGCACCATGCATGGCGTGCTGTGGGTGCCACTGCCAGCACGGCAGGGGCTGCGTGAGTCATGGCCACAGGAAACCGCATCAGGGTTAATCACAGCTGCTATGAAACACAGAGGCAGCTGCATGGGGTATATTAATCACTAGCAGATGGTTGACACATTTGTGTTTCACCTGTAGAGCAAGGACAAACATATCCCACCAGTTGCAACATAGTTGCAGGCTGGGCTTAAACCACGACACCCACTCAAGACCATACAGGCAGAGGGAAGCACAGTGATAAGCTCTTTTTACAGCTGCTGCTGAATATTCCCTACCCAAGGCAGATGGGGCTCCCAGCAGCACTGGTATTGCTTTAGGCCATAGGAATGGCACCTCCCTTCCATGTAACCCAGTGCACCACAACCTGCTGTTGCACAGGATGCCTGCATCATCACAGGTGCAGAGGCCCACGAATCCCAATGGCACCCGTGCTGTGGAGTTGTGCTGAGCATGCTGGAGCAAGTGTGGACCCAAGGGTTTCCCAGGAAGCGGCGTGAGCAGTGGCAGCACTGGTTTGTTACTGCCTTTTCCATGGGGACGGACATGGCAGAGCCCTAAGGGAGCACCAGTGTGTCCCCACAGCCCTGGTTCCTCTGCCAGCCTCAGCTGAACAGACCAGCAAGCCAAATATCAGCTGGGTGCAGGGTCAGGGTGCCAGGGTTGTGCCACACTGCTCTGAGACTGCAACTATGATAGGGACAGTGACAGGCTCCTGGGTGTCCTCTGTCTGGGGAATGCCCTGAGGGTAAACCTACCCAGGGTTCCCTCACCTCAGTCTGGCTCCACCAAGAAGGCACTTGTGGTCTGGGCAGATCCAGCAGTTCAGTCAGAGGATAAATGAACTAATTACCCACTGAATAAGCACAACTGGGAGACAAAGCCTGCTGGCTTTGGGAATGTGGTGCAGAGCCTGCATGTGGCTCCAGGCTCAACCAAACCGCACAAAGACACAGTCTGGGAGGACAGGAGATGCTGAGCCCCCAGCCCAGCCACAGCTCCCCTGTGCTTTGCTCTTCCTGCGCAAAAACCCCAAGCACCTCCTACAAAGCACCTGCACTCACCCTGGCCAGGCATCAGTCACCTTGGATGGCTGAGAGGTAGGCGAAGGTGTCTTTCTGTTACACATTCTCCAGGAACAACTGCAAGGAGAGGGGACCACCGTCAGCAGTGGCCCTACGGCCCTGGTCCCTCTTGCCTGACACCTTCAGCCATCCGTGATGGCACAAAGGACTCAGTTAATAGGGACCATCCCTAGCCCTGGCTCTGCACTGCAGCACAGGATGGGAACCCCAGTGGGAGCCTGGTACCTGCAGGAGCTTCTCCTGAAGCCACAGTGCCTATGTGATGCACTGTGTGATGAGGCTGGTGATGCAGTGCAGGGTGGCTGCCCGGCTCAGGGGCTGTGGGTTTGTAGGCTGACACCAGGAGCTCCTGGAGTCCAGCCAGGGCCTGGCTGTCAGCACACGGGGCTAGAGGAGGACTGGTGGTGCCAGGCTAATGGCACATGCTCTGCTCTTTGCTCCTCTCCCTAGGAGCTGAAGGGCTGCTGTGGCTGTGCTGTGGCAGTGCCCAGCCACCCCCTGGGCTTGGGGCTCCACCAGGAATGCCGTCAGGGCTCTGCACTCCCATCCCCGGCTTCTTCCCCCCGCACGCTGTCAGCAACGGCTCCCACTGTCCCAGGGGAGGAGGCCCCATGGGTGTAGATGGCGATGTGCAGGTCTGAAGCCAGCTCCTGGGTGAAGGGTGATTCGGAGAAAACTCCAGGAACAAACTCGCCAACAAAGTTTTCAAGTTGACAAGCAGGTATTCTTTATTGCGGCGCCGGGAGACACGGGGGATAGCTCCTCCTAACGTGCGTCCCCGTATTGCCACACAGGCCATCCTTATAAAGTCACTTAGGCATACATACATGTTCATGACGCTACACATGAATTACATAATTTTCCAGAAAGTTTCCCGCATACATACAAAATGTGATGGTGGTCTTTGAGAGTCATTTACTTCTTCCAACAGTCTTCATCACCCCCGCCAGTCTTTGAAGCTCCAGCTTAATTAACATAACAAGCATAGCAATCATCCTGTCCCTCTACTTATCAGGTAGCTTAACTGCTCCCATTCTGGACGTTTGCTAGTCGGGATACTCCCCAGTAGATGTTTACACCAACTTAATCGGTTCATCAACATAGCAATCATCCTGTCCCTCCATCCATCAGCCAGTTTAACTGTGCCCATCCCCAGGTCCTGTTTTTCTATTTTATTTTTCTTGCACTTTTTGTATTAAGGTCCTATGGACCTAAAACTACCTTCAAGCCACACCCATTACAAAGCCATCAGACTTAACCTTACTTAGAACTGACTACATTTTGTGCTTTTGTGCCTCCTCCTTTCAGGGGCTCAGGGTAGGTGTGGGAGAGCTCTTCCATCAGCAGCACCAGCTGCTTCAGCACAGCAAAGTTGCTGGATTGTAGCTACAGGAGGGAGAGAAGCAGCACTGGCACTGCTGCAGCGGCAATGGAGGCTTTCTCCCTGGGATGCTCCTGGCAAGGCAGGCACACAGACCAGCCCCAAGGTGCTATAGGAGAAGGTGGGAAGGGCAAGAGCCCAAAGGAGAGTGATATCCATGCGGGACCCTCACGCTCAGCATGGGGGCTGAGTTGGTGACATCCCTCCCACCATCCTTGCCTTTATTCCTGTTTAGAAGTGAGACAAGGAGGCACCAAATGTAATCAGTTCTAAGTAACTGTAAAGTCTGGTGGCTTTGTAATGGAAAATAACTGAGAGGCTTGAAGGTAATTGACTTAGTTTTAGGTCCTTCCGACCTTAGTACAAAATGTAGAAAAACAGGATCTGGGGATGGGGAGTATCCCGGACCAGCAGAGGTCCAGGGAGGGAGCAGTGAAACTATCTGCTCAATAGAAGGACAGGATGATTGCTATGTCTGTAATGTTAATTAAGCTGGAGCTCCAAAGACTGCCAGCAGGTATTGAAACACGGAGTCAGACTCTACAACTCAAGGAGAGTTATAAAGCAGGTATGTTTATTACGGCGCCCGGTGCAAGGGGGATCATTCCTCCTAACTTGCACCCCGAGGGGTTAAGCAAGCAGATATTTATTACACACAAACATGCATATTCATCAGGTTCCCGAGGAAGCACGGGGATATTACAATTAGTTTAGGTACTCATTATCATAAGTCTCCTCCCTTTTGGCGCTTGCGCACTGCCCTCCGATGGTCGTGGGCAGGGGTCTTCAAGATGAAGTAAGCAGTCTTCCTCAGGGTGCACTTTTCACCTTTGGCACAGTTGGATGCCCCAGTAATTCACAATTAGTTGAAACCAGCCGTATCTGCAAGTTTAGGATAGCTGGCAAAGATTTAGAGCAGCGTGACCTTCGTACAAAATTTATTGCAAGCAGGACAGGATGGGCAGACAAGGAGTATCCCAAGCTAGCAGATGTTCGGGAGTCACTGTCTCCAAACTTACTGATAAATTAGAAGGATGGTAAGAAAATTCACTCATTAGAAGGATGAAAAGAAATAATTCACTCTTGTTAGTAAGACTACTAAATTCTGTTATCACACCACAGACTTACAACACAAACCTTGTTCTCTTAGACCTAAGTTAAATTAAGAGTGTTTTAATCCTTTGTTTTCCTGGCACTTGTTTTCCTTATATCAAGTCCCCCCTTTTCTTTTACCTTTGCAAATTCTTTTGCTATATAACTCAATTTTACTCAAGAGTTCTGGCAAAATATTTACCACTTCCAACTTGTTGTCTGACCTTACATCTTTTCCAGTCCTCATAATCAACTACAGACTTTTTACAGCACCAAAAAGAACACTGTATCATGCCACAAGTAATTAGGGTTAAAACAATTAGGATTAAGCTTCCTGCAGCCAGCTGCCTCAACCAGGAGAGATTCGGTAACCATGAGGTTAGTTTTTTCCATATCTCCTCAAATCCCCAAGAGGTGTCATCCTTGGGCACCTCATGAAATATCCTAGTTTGTTTCCAGATTTCTTTTAAATCAGTTTCTATCCTGCCACTTTGATCTATATAAGAACAGCAACTTTCATTGATTACAGAACAAACTCCTCCTTGGGATGCTAACAGTGTATCCAATGCCACTCGATTTTGGAGTACCACTCTAGATAGGCTGGTTATTTTGTCTTGTAATGCTAAAATAGCATCAGTAGTTCGATTTTCTACTTCTTCTATTGCAGCGGAGATATTCACAATTGCCTTTTCTAATTCGCTAACCCCTGAAGATGGGATGAGCCACCTAGCAAAACTCTGGAACGCAGTATTTCTTTCAGCTATGGGATTATATCCTTGTTTGTTCCTTTTAATAAAACTCCGAATCCAGGTTCCAGAGGGATGGATGTCGATAATTGTAAAATTGGGAACTATCGCACCCAGTGTGCACGTTCCCTTCCAGTTAGGAGGCAAAGCCTTATAGGCATTTTCTCCACATAACCAATGCCATCCTTTCTCTTTGGGAACATTCCAATAGTTAGTCATAGGTTTCCGGAGGTGAAGTTGCGTTGTCCAACTACAATATGGATACTCTCCTACTGACATATTGCCCTGATTGCCAGTTTTGTTAGTGGTTACACATTCAGTTTCTGATACATTTGCGGCTTGAATCCTCAAAACCTGTAAATTTGTGTGGTCCTTGTCGGTATAGACTGGATTTTTCCATAATTCATTCCAATTGGTTTTAAAGGGGATAGGCAGGCCAATTAAAGGCATGCCTGGGTTCTCTCCTGATCTAGGCATCTGAGTACAGATCCAGCAACCACTCTTATTCAGAACTCTGGTCACATTTTGTATCAGTCTCAAATATAGATTTTGATTCCAAGGCTGTATTTCCACTATGCAAAATCCTGTTAGAAAGTACACCACTAACAGTCGTTTCGTTGAATTTGAAGCTGCAGAGGTCCAGTAGGCATTGCTTTCCATCTTGGCATGGGGGCTTTCTTTATTCTGGTGTGGTGTATCCACGATGCTTGTTCCTTAATCTTGCTGGCTGTATGAGAAGTCAGCAACACTTGAAATGGACCTTCCCACCTTGGTTCCAAAGGTAAATCTGCAAAAGACCTGACGAATACATAATCTCCAGGGTTAATATTACGCACAGGTCCATCAAGACCTCGAGCCCTAGTCCCCAGGACTAGTCTTTCTATTTTTCTTAGTTGTTTCTGCATACTCATTACATAGTTGTAGAGAACCTCCTCCCCTATTTGTGCTGAAGTTCCAACCTGAACAATATATGGTCTTCCGTATAATATTTCAAATGAACTCAGGCCAGTTTTCACTTTAGGTCTGGTCCTAATTCTCAATAAAGCCAGAGGTAGAGATTGGGGCCAGGGAAAATTAGCCTCTTGTCCCAATTTTACAATTTGCAACTTAATTAGATGGTTCATCTTTTCCACCTGACCACTTGCTTGTGGATTATATGGGGTATGTAACTGCATATCTATTCCCAACAGTTTATTAACTTGCTTAACAACTGTTGTAACAAAATGTGGTCCTCTATCTGAAGAGATCACTGCTGGAACCCCAAACCTTGGTATAATTTCTTGTAATATTACTTTGGTTACTTCTCTGGCTTTACTGGTTCGGCAAGGGAATGCTTCTGGCCACCCTGAAAAGGTATCTGTCATGACCAACAGGTATGGAAATCCCCTTCTTCTTGGGAGTTCTCAGAAATCAATTTGCCACTGTTGTCCTGGATAATTTCCTTTCCCTATTTGACCGAACTGAACCTTAGGACTGGTTTTGGGATTATTCTGTAAACAAATCTCGCACTGCTTTGTTACTTGCTTGATGGTGGTACATAAATTTCGGGCTATCATAAGTTTGTTCAAGTATTTGCATAGGGCCTCTACCCCCCAGTGGGATTTCCTATGTTCTGCCATGACTACTGCCCACAAAAGTGCAGATGGTATTATCATCTTACCTTGTGGAGTCTTTGCCCACCCACTTTCTTCTATTTTTCCTTCTAACTCCTCAATTAAATTTCTATCTTCCATGGAGTATTTAGGCTCACAATGAATTTGTATTTTACCGTCTGGGACCAAAGATTGCACTTCTAAATTGCCTTCCTCAGCCACTCTTTTAGCCTCACGATCTGCCATAGCATTACCCAATTCCTGGGCATAATTCATAGAATCATAGAATCATAGAATAGTTAGGGTTGGAAAGCACCTTAAGATCATCTAGTTCCAACCCCCCTGCCATGGGCAGGGACACCTCCCACTAAACCATGCCACCCAAGGCTCTGTCCAACCCCACCTTGAACACTGCCAGCGATGGAGCATTCACAACTTCCCTGGGCAACCCATTCCAGTGCCTCACCACCCTTACAGTAAAGAATTTCTTCCTCAGATCCAATCTAAACTTCCCCTGTTTAAGTTTGAACCCGTTACCCCTTGTCCTCTCACCACAGTCCCTAATGAAGTGTCCCTCCCCAGCATCCCTATAGGCCCCCTTCAGATACTGGAAGGCTGCTATGAGGTCTCCACGCAGCCTTCTCTTCTGCAGGCTGAACAGCCCCGATTTTCTCATCCTATCTTCATATGGGAGGTGCTCCAGTCCCCTGATCATCCTCGTGGCCCTCCTCTGGACTTGTTCTAACAGTACCATGTCCTTTTTATGTTGAGGACACCAGAACTGCACACAATACTCCAAGTGAGGTCTCACGAGAGCAGAGTAGAGGGGCAGGATCACCTCCCTCGACCTGCTGGTCACACTCCTTTTGATGCAGCCCAGGATACGGTTGGCCATCTGGGCTGCGAGTGCACGCTGACGGCTCATGTTCATTTTTTCATCAACCCACACCCCCAAGTCCTTCTCCACAGGGCTGCTCTGAATCTCTTCCCTGCCCAACCTGTAGCTGTGCCTGGGATTTACAATGCATGATAGCCACCTTTTCAGGTAATTGTACTGCCTCTAAGAGCTTGAGTATCTCTTCAGCATGTTTTATATATTTTCCTTGGGTGGATAAAAGTCCTCTTTCTTTCCATACAGTCCCATGAGCGTGGACTACTACAAAGGCATATTTGGAATCTGTCAAAATATTAATCTTCTTATTTTTGGTCAATTCTAATGCTCGAGTTAGAGCTATTATTTCTGCTTTTTGTGCAGAGGTGTTTAGGGCAAGGGCTTTTGATTCTATTACCGGGTCAGTAGTGGTCACCGCGTACCCTGCCTTACGGATGCCTTGTCGGACAAAGCTGCTTCCGTCAGTGTACCAGGAACCTTCAGCATCTTTCAGTGGTTCCTCCTTTAGGTCTGGTCGGCTGGAATAGACTGCTTCAATCGTTTCCAAGCAGTCGTGTGATACAGAATCCCCTGTATTTCCAGTGAGGAAAGATGCTGGATTGATAATGTTAGTGACCACTATTTCCACATCATCCTGTTCTACCAGGACAGCTTGATATTTAAGGAATCTTTGTGGTGAAAGCCTATGTCCTCCTTTTATTTCTAGTACTGCTGACACAGTGTGAGATATCAACACTGTTATCTTTTGCCCCAGTGTACACTTATGGGCTTCCTGGATGTTCAACACGACTGCTGCTACTGCTCTCAGGCAACTGGGCCATCCTTTACTGACTCCATCCAGTTGTTTGGAGAAGTACGCCTCTGCCCTTCAATAGGGTCCCAAGTTTTGTGCTAGGATCCCCAGAGCTACGCCCTTTTTTTCATGTGAGAACAGCCAGAAAGGTTTGGTAATATCTGGTAGCCCCAAAGTGGGGGCATCCATTAATCTTTTCTTCAGCTGATGGAATGCTCTATCTGCCTCTCTGTTCTATGTAATGTTCTTTGAACTTGAATTTACTAATTCATAAAGTGGTTTTACCATTAGTCCATAGTTATCTATCCACAGGCGACACCATCCGGTCATCCCTAGGAACGTACGGAGCTCTTTGTCTGTGGCTGGGGTGTCTGACAGATAGCTTCCTTTCTTGCTGTCCCTAGGGTTTGCTGGCCCGCAGTGATCTCCTATCAGAGGTATGTGACTCGCTGTTCGGCCACTTGAGCTTTTTGCAGAGAGACTCAATACCCATTAAGTCCGAGAAAATTTAACAGGCTGATTGTCCATTCCATACACCCTTCCTGTGTTTCAGTGGCTATCAACAGATCATCTACATACTGCAGTATCACTCCAATTCCTTGCGGCCGCTCCCATTGTTCCAAATCCTTGGCTAAATGGTTCCCAAAAAGAGTGGGGCTATTTTTAAACCCCTGTGGTAGCACAGTCCAGGTTAATTTTGTCTTTCTCCCAGAGTCATAAAATCATAGAATCATAGAACAGGGTTGGAAAGGACCTTAAGATCATCTAGTTCCAACACCCCTGCCATGGGCAGGGACACCTCCCACTAAACCATGCCATCCAAGGCTATGTCCAACCCGGCCTTTAACATCATCAGCGATAGAGCATTCACAACTTACCTGGGCAACCCATTCCAGTGCCTCACCACCCTTACAGTAAAGAATTTCTTCCTCATATCCAATCTAAACTTCCCCTGTTTAAGTTCAAACCCGTTACCTCTTGTCCTCTCACCACAGTCCCTCATGAAGAGTCCCTCCCCAGCATCCCTATAGGCCCCCTTCAGGTATTGGAAGGCTGCTATGAGGTCTCCACGCAGCCTTCTCTTCTCCAGGCTGAACAGCCCCAACTTGCTCAGCCTGTCTTCATATGGGAGGTGCTCCAGTCCCCTGATCACCCTTGTGGCCCTCCTCTGGACTTGTTCTAACAGTTCCATGTCCTTTTTATGTTGAGGACACCAGAACTGCACACAATACTTCAAGTGAGGTCTCACAGGGGCAGAGTAGAGGGGCAGAATAGCCTCCCTTGACCTGCTGGTCACACTCCTCTTGATGCAGCCCAGTATACGGTCGGGGTTTTCCCATTCAAGTGCAAACAACTGGCTTTCTGGGCTCAAGGATATGAAAATGAAAGTGTCTTCTAGGTCCAATGCGGTAAACCAAGCCAATTCAGGTACTAATTTAGTTAATAATGTTTATGGGTTGGCAACAACTGGATATAGATCTTCCACAATCTTATTAATAGCTCTGAGATCCTGCACTATTCGATAATTCCCATCTGACTTTTTGTCCTATAAAATAGGGGTGTTATATTCTGATTCACACTCCTTTAGTAACCTATATTTGATGAACCGGTCAATAATTGGTCAGATTCCCTCCCTGTCTTCCAGTCTGAGGGGGTATTGTTTAATTCTGACAGGCCGTGCTCCTGGTCGGAGTTTGACCATTATTGGGGGGCATTCTTTGCCTTTCCTGGTATTTCCGAAGCCCATACTCCCGGATACACTTGGCTCTGAATTTCCTCAGGTATTCCTGAATCAATTGGAGTATTTATGAGGGCTAGGCTCAGAACTTCAACCAACTGGTCATCCCCTACCCAAAGTACTATTTTTCCTTTTTCAAATTTTATTTCTGCTTCCAGTTGTTCTAACAAATGTTGCCCTAACAGAGGTTTCAGTGAATCGGGCAAGTATAAGAATTTGTGTATGCCCAATTGTTTTCCCAATGTAAATTTGAGAGGTTTCAAAAAATATGTCTTTTTGCTCTGGCCATAGCTCCCTTTACCGTTACAAGATCATCATCTATAGGTGTTAAGGCTTGATTCAAAACTGAAAAAGTTGCCCCTGTATCAACTAAAAATTCCACACCCTGTTGTTTCCTTAGCTTTGTTATAACCAGTGGATCCTCTAGGGTGGATTCCCCCGGTCCCTGCCAATCTTCCTCATTCAAAGCCTGTATCCTCCCTTTCCCTGTTCATCTTTTCGGGCATTTGTTTTTCCGATGTCTCTTCTGTTTACACTGTGCAAATTGATCCCTTCCCAAAGTTCTCCTAGGCTCTCCGGTTCTGAATCCTTTGCCTTCCTGTAGTGCTGCTACCAGTACCCGCTTGTCTTTTCTCCGATCCTCCCCCTCCCTGTTACTATACACTCTCCATGCTTTATCCAATAGAGTCTCCAAATTCCTACTTTCTGTCATCCTTAATTTCTGCAACTTTCCTCTGATATCACTTGTGGACTGTCCCATAAACAAAGATACTAACTGGTGAATTCCAGTTTCCGATCCTGGATCCAAGGGGGTGTGCCTCCTCATAGTGTCCCTTAATTTGTCTAAAAATTCCGAGGGGCTTTCTTTCGGCCCTTGCCGGACAGCATATAGGACCGCCCAATTTATTGTTTTCAGAATAGCCCGTTCCATTCCTGTAATAATCCAATTTCTATATGCATTTAACAGTTTCATATGGGCTCCCCTATTAGGATCCCACGAGGGATCTTGTAAAGGAAAGTGCTCCTTTACATCCTCCCCTGTAGTTTTAAGCTGATCGCTGGCCAGATCCTGTGCCTTTTTTAGAACCAATTGCTTTTCTGTTTCTGTGAGGTAATCTAATAATAACTGAACATCATCCCAATCAGGATTATGTTGCTTTATTAAAAATTGTAAATGTTTGGTCACCCCCACAGGGTCACTACAGTAATTTTTCGCCACACCTTTCCATGTCTAGAGATCAAATGAAAAAAAAGAGACCTTTATTAAAACTGGGTTACCCCCTGGTCCTACTGCTTGTCTCAAAGGTGCTTGCAATATTTCCTGCCTTTGCCTCACTCGGGTATGAGATGATACTGGACTGCCTGGAGGGGTGTCTGATTCGGAATCCTCACTTTCCTCTTGTGGTGGTTCCTGTCTCACAGGTGGTTTATAATATTCTGGTAAATCCCCAGCTCCGGGGTCCCCTACCTTTCCCAGTCTGGTACATCTCTGCCCTATACTACATGCTGAACAACATCTCTTTAACTTCCCTTTTCCTTCCTTCCTATTATCCCTCTCCAGAGCCAACACCATTGGGTTTTGCGGAGCCCCCAGCCCACATTCTATCTGCCATTCAGGATTATTCCAAAGGGTAAAGAACATATCAGTGTTGACGCAGAAGTCCCGGACACAGCATAAACGCCCAATATGATCAAGCTGTTGCCAAATTTATTGCGCAGATAGCTCAGTATATATAGGCATTCTACTTCTCTATCCTTAGCATACACAACTCTAATTGGACACATGCATTGTTCACACAACTAAATACAGAATAGGATTCGTTCAGACCCTCTGTCCGTGCGCATAGTGCTCTCCGCCTACATTCTACTTGGTGTCCTGCTTAATATATGATTGGTTAATATCTCTCAGCTAAGTGTTAGTAACAGCTTAACGATTGGTTGACTATTACAGCATATGTTTCAAGGTTGCAGTTATCAGTTCCCTCCTGCACATCTCACTCAGCAACCCTCTGTGCCAATTTTCTCAAACTTCTGCACGTACGCTAACTCTAGTAACCTTCAGGCAAGGACTCAAAGCCTTTGGTTCTCTGCCTCACAATTGTCAAGTAGTTGTCTGGATTGCTCACATGACCATTCTCAGCCAAATAGCTCTCCACATATCAGCATAAGAAACTTCATCCCATTTTCCTTCTCTTCTTAAAAATAACATTAATTGTAATAAGGTATTATAATTCAAAGTTCCATTGAAGGGCCATTTTTCCCCATCTTCCAATTTATATAAAGGCCACAATTGATTACAATATTTGATCGGAGTTTTCTTATTCACACTTCCTCCCGGTGGCCCCCCTATATCTTTCCAATGAGCTAAAATCATAGAATCATAGAATCATAGAATAGTTAGGGTTGGAAAGGACCTCAAGATCATCGAGTTCCAACCCCCCTGCCATGGGCAGGGACACCTCCCACTAAACCATGCCATCCAAGGCTGAAATGCAACCTAAAGGGCTCCTTTTGAGAATTCCCCCACTCTGCTGTCCTCCCATTGTAAGACTTCAAAGATATATGATACGGTTAGCCCTACAACAATAATATCTTACCAAGAGAAAAAGGTATAACAGAGTGCTGCACCCACAATGGATACACCTAAATTCCAAACAGTTCTGTAAATAAATCTCTTGTCTCCCACCAAAAGAGAGAATATATTTTGAACAATAAGGACACTTAGCTCAGATATACAAACAACAGTGATGACAGATAGGGCAAAGGCCAGTTTGAGCCCTGCGCTAGGGAGCTTGAACACTACTTTGACAATTAACCCCTAGATTGCTTTACTGGATTTTTGGTTCTCCCAGATTTCCACAAGTTACTTGTACTTATTCACCCAAACGTTCAATCCAGTCCCAATCGGACCAATTTCCCAGGCAATAATAACACCAAAGATCCTGACCAAATTTCACCGACACTTCATCCTTACAGAAAAAACATTCAAAGACGAAAATTGGTTCACACACAACACCACGGTGGATAGGACAGCAAAATGCAGCAATAGGTTCAATTTCATAAGACATATATGCTTTGTCTGTCTCTGGCCGCTTTCCTCACGGAGAACACGGAGCCGCGGATCAGGACTCCGCACTCGCGTCGAAGCTATGCCACGTCTCTCTCACGCAAAACACTCATTTACACAAGGGCCCGTCTCTCAATCACCCACTTCACGCAGAATATTGTCTAAGCCAAGAGTTGGTAACACATAAATCTCAAGCCAAGGTTTACCCGCCAAAGGTTCGTAAAGCCATTAGTACAGTTACTCTTGTATCAATACCCTACAAGACTGTTAGTAAACCAAACCAACAGTTACCAGTTACCCTTGTATCGATACCCAACCAACCCTGGGACGAGCACCCACGCTCTTTAGCTCGCGTAGGACATCTCCTTACGACTTATAAGTATCCCCTTCACTTAAACATACTTGATGATTCACTTGTGATGGTCCTTGTCTGCCCCTGGGGTGATCTGAGTGAGTGGGGGGAGTCCTCCCAAGAAATCTCGGGGGTGCCCAGAAGAGTCCCGTCCTCAACAGGTCCCGCAGCTGGACAGAGATTGTCCCATCTGGGGTGCGAAATTGAAGCACAGAAACAGACTCTACAACTCAAAGAGAGTTATAAAGCAGGTATGTTTATTACAGCGCTGGGTGAAAGGGGGACCACTCCTCTGAACTTGCACACCGAGGGGTTAAGCAAGCAGATATTTATTACACACAAACATGGACTCTTCATTAGGGACTGTGGTGAGAGGACAAGGGGTAATGGGTTTAAACTTAAACAGGGGAAGTTTAGATTGGATCTGAGGAAGAAATTCTTTACTGTGAGGGTGGTGAGGCCCTGGAATGGGTTGCCCAGAGAGGTTGTGGATGCTTCATCCCTGGCGGCGTTCAAGGTGGGGTTGGACATAGCCTTGGATGGCATGGTTTAGTGGGAGGTGTCCCTGCCCATGGCAGGGGGATTGGAACTCGATGATCTTGAGGTCCTTTCCAACCCTGACTATTCTATGATTCTATGATTCTATGATTCTATGATTCTATGATTCTATATTCATTTGGTTCCCAAGAGAGCAGTGGGGATATTGCAATTAGTTTAGGTACTCATTATCATAAGTCTCCTCTGTTTTGGCACTTGAGCACTGCCCTCCGATGGTCATGGGCAGGGGTCTTCAAGATGAAGTAAGCAGTCTTCCTCAGGGTGCACTTTTCACCTTTGGCACAGTTGGATGCCCCAGTAATCACAATTAGCTGAAACCAGCCATATCTGCAAGTTTCTGAGGGCTGGCTGTAGGTAGCTAGGGCTTGGCGGTTGGAAGATGTCGTGCTGTAACGGAAAGACAGAGCCCCTCTCCAGGTAGCCAATAGCGTTTAGCTTGTGACGTAAGCAGACGGAAGTGACGTCGTAAACCCAAGTTATATAATGCTGTGTCACTCTTCAATAAACGCCATTTGCTGTCCACCACATTGGTGTCTGCGTGCTGATGGACCCCGTGATCGCGAGCAAGTGATCGCCTGTGCCGTTTCCTGAACCAGGTCACCGTGCCTCGCTGAGGCAACAAGTGGTGCCAAAACCCGGGAATCGCCTGGACGGGTGAACGGCGGCCGGAGCGGCAGGACCAGCCCGGCGGGGAGGACGCTCCCAGACCTGCAATGACGATGGAGGCCCTTGTGAAGGATCACATCATCGGACGTCCCCGTAATCCGTACACCCCGGTGCCAAGCATCCCATCCACCCTGGAGCCAAGCGTCCCGTCCAAGTCCGAGAGTTCTACACCGGCAGATTCCAGACAACGGCAAAATAACATCCGTGGGAGGGGGCGGCAATGTCTTTGTGTGATCCTGATTTTGGAGCTCGTTATTATAGGACAGGTAGAATCGCATTACTATCACCACCAACCCTTTACATGGGTACTTGAGCAGGTAGAACTATCCCAAGTAATCAGCACAAAAACAACCACAGGGTCACCAGTTTTTAGTGTTTATCCTTGCCAACTAGCCCCTATTGAACCTTGTCTAGATCTGATTGGGAATTACTTCTGTCCAGCATCCAACCCAGGAAAAACCTACTGTAACTACCCCTGGGAACATTATTGTGCGTATTGGGGTTGTGAGACTATCTCAACAGCATGGGAACTGCAAAAAGACAAGTTTTTGAATATAACACACGGACCAAAAGGGTGTCAGCCGCCCAGACGAGACTCATTCAGAGTACCCGGAGCATTTAGGCAATGGGGAAATTGTAGGCACCTAGACCTTCTTGTAAAATTACCGGATGATCCTGGGTGGTTCATAGGACGAACATGGGGCATAAGATATTATGCACCCGGAAAAGATCGGGGTTCAGTATTTCGCATTAGAAAAACGATGCCTCCAATCGAGATGGAGCGCATCGAGCCCAATAAAATATTAACTGAAGAAACACAGACCAAAAAAACAGAAATCAGTTTGACTCCAAAACCTGAACAAAGACAGACCAATACGCCAGAAACTAGTCCGGCTTTAGAAGAAACACAAAATTCGGCTCTAAATGAAACACGAAGTAGAAAGGATGAGATTTTGAGAAAATACCCCCTCTGGAATTTGATGGAGGCCACTTTCCAAGTATTGAAACAAGCTCACCCAAATTTGACTAAGCACTGTTGGCTTTGTTATAGTGTTATGCCACCATATTACAAAGCAATTGTGGTTGATAGTCAGCCTGACCATACTACAGGAAACAATCCGACGGAATGTAATTGGCAAAATAATACTCAAGGGATCTCCCTTAGTCAGGTGACAGGGAAAGGGAGATGCATAGGACAGATCCCAGAAGGGAAAAAACATCTTCGTGCAAATGAGACAATACCACAAACAAGTGGTTGGTTAGTTCCTGCTAAGATCGCCAAGTGGGTATGTTCCAAAACAGGATTAACACCCTGTGTTTCCATAGAATACTTACATTCAATCAATGAATTTTGTGTACAAATCATCCTACTCCCCAGAATAATCTATCATCCAGAAAGCTATATGTATGAATTCAAAGAAAAAGAAGCAAAAGCCCTATTAGGACTTCCTTTGGTAAAAAGAGAACCAATCACAACCTTTACGATAGCCACTCTATTAACTATAGGGGGAACGGGGGCTGGAACAGGAATAGCTGCATTAATAAAAGGGAATCAAGACTTTATAAACCTACGAATGACCATTGATGAAGACCTAGCTAAAATAGAACAATCAATTAGTGCTTTAGAACAATCACTGCGATCCCTTTCAGAAGTCATATTACAAAACCGAAGAGGTCTAGACTTACTATTCCTTAAAGAGGGAGGGTTGTGTGTCGCCTCGAAGGAGGAATGTTGTGTCTATGCAGACCACACCGGAGTAGTAAGAGACACTATGGAAAAATTGAGAGAGAATCTAGAAAAACGGCGAAAAGAAAGGGAATCGCAGCGCAGCTGGTATGAAAATTGGTTTACCAGTTCATCGTGGTTACCCACCCTGTTATCTACTTTAATAGGGCCGATCGCAATGATTGTGTTGGCACTGATCTTCAGACCCTGTATACTGAATAGGCTTATGTCGTTTGTCAAGAGCCGGCTAGAAAAAGTTAACATTATGATGATAGAACGCCAGCAACTGCTTTAAGAATGTACCTGCTTAGTGTTACCCCCTAGTACAATTGTAAAGAGAAAATAAGACAAGCATATTATTCATATGCCAAAAAGCTAACAAATATAAGCATGTTCATGTTTTGACCGACCCTTGTAAACCTTTCATAGATACTGCAGGCCATTCCTTCCAATGCAGGCTGGCCACCTGCGTTGGAACGAGTGTGCATTTTGATCAGTTTAGAAGCCCAAGCCTCATACAATGTGAGGGAGGCAGAGCCTCGGCGGGGACGCCCGCTGAGACTGAGCCTGCCTCCTTACATTGCGATGACGCTGTTTGGAGCTGGTTTTTTGATTCTACAGGGTCATTATACCACATTTTTGTGTTTTATATCTTGTATTTGTGTGGGACCTTTCTATAGAATCTCGATTATAGTGCCTTATGTCTTTTATACAAAGTTTATCACATATGTTTTTTAAGACTGTTACAAAATGTATTCCAGTTTATCATACATATTTTTTACAATTGTTATAAGGTATAGATTAAGAATAACAAACTGGTTTTTAGCTAATTCGCTTAAGCATAGGGAGGGGGGAAATGTAGGTAGCTAGGGCTTGGCAGTCGGAAGATGTCGTGCTGTAACAGAAAGACAGAGCCCCTCTCCAGGTAGCCAATAGCGTTTAGCTTGTGACGTAAGCAGACGGAAGTGACATCGTAAACCCAAGTTATATAATGCTGTGTCACTCTTCAATAAACGCCATTTGCTGTCCACCACATTGGTGTCTGCGTGCTGATGGACCCCGTGATCGCGAGCAGGTGATCGCCTGTGCCGTTTCCTGAACCAGGTCACCGTGCCTCGCTGAGGCAACAGCTGGCAAAGATTTAGAGCAGTGTGACCTTCGTACAAAATTTATTGCAAGCAGGACAGGATGGGCAGACAAGGAGTATCCTAAGCTAGCAGATGTTCGGGAGTCACTGTCTCCAAACTAACTGATAAATTAGAAGGATGGTAAGAAATAATTCACTCATTAGAAGGATAAAAAGAGATAATTCTCTCTTGTTAGTAAGACTACTAAATTCTGTTACCACACCACAGACTTACAACACAAGCCTTATTCTCTATCTTAGACCTAAGTTAAGTTAAAAGTATTTTAACCCTATGTTTTCCAGGCACTTGCTTTCCTTATATCACCATATCTGGAAAGGTCTCCAAGGGTCGATAGAAACACGGGTATATTTGTATTTAGTGATTTCTAGTACATGTGTATCACAGAGAGACTTCATCAAATGAGTTGTACACAGAGCCCCAAGTCCATGGTCCGTCACCGTTCGCCTGATATCTTTGATAAGAGCATATGAGAGACCTTCCCACCGTGGGTCTTGATCCTGCAGATACACGACAGGGAAAGCACACAATATATCTGCATCCCCCACCCGTCTCACTTCTCCCTTTACAGCTGCCCATATATCATGAGGGTCTGGGAGATATAAATCAGGCTCCTTTTCCGGACCAACAGGCCTTGGGTCAAAAGGACTACCCAGGTCAGCATCAGAATTATCAGGCGTCAGAACCTCAGGAGCAGCAACAGCAGTCTGATGAATGTGCACAGGCTCCTCATTAATGTGTTCTGGAGTTTCATTTGTACCAGCCATGTCAGCGTTATCAAGTGAAATTAAAACATTTCCTCCCACAGGTTTCAGGTGATCTGAGAGTACTGTAATTGAGTCAGCTTGTGAAAGGTTATGGTCCGCTACCTGCAGCTGAAAAGAGAGCAGCGCAGCAAAAACAATGTGCCAGGTAATTAAATAATCAGGATTAATATCATGGTCATCAGATTGTACAGTTTGTAACTGCTGTCCCACATGCTTCCAATCCCGTATTTCATAAGAGTCTGTAGAAGGATCGTCTTCATCCCTGTTCTCAGTCTTTGCAGCTGTGGCGGCGACTGGTGAAGGTTTGGGGGGTGGGGGGTGGCACTGGGCTCCACTATCTCATTTTTTGACTTTAACGTCTCTAAAATAGTTCTACAAATGACTAACAAATTTTTCGCAGTGTCATTGCCTTTTGTGGCTGCGTCCCACAATTTAACTCCTGCACCATCCCACAAAGAGATCTCAAATACAGTGGACTCATCAATCTCTGGATAATGTGTCTTCAACCATTTCAACATTAAGCCTGTCTCTTTAAAGGTTGCTCCCTTCATCTTAAGAAGGACTGAAAACATTCATAAAACGGAGTCTTCTTCCTTAGTAATATTCCCCCCATCGTCCCGTTCCCGGCTGCTCACCTTTTCCAGGTGATTTTTTATGTCCGGACCTCTTTGGTGCTTCCCCACCAGCCTCTTCGCCTCTCCCAGGTGGTAGGTTTGTGTCTGGACGACTTCGGTGCTCCCCCACCAGACTCCTGAGTTCAGCCGAGCTATGCCACCGGTTGCCAACTCCGATGATTTAGCCTGAGTTCTCCCTGTTCGGGTGGCATTTGTGGCATATCAAAGACACACTCCAGTTCTGGTGAAATCTGAAGACCTTTATTACGCATCTCACATCCCTTTTATAGTCTACTAAGTGCTAAGCAGTAATTTTCCACTCTCTTACTTCCTTGTCATCCTGATTCAGCAAAGCCACTAAGGGTTACAAATATTTACATTTGGTCTGGTTTTGAGTTGCACATCCTGCTTTATCTTGCAAACCCCTGCTTTGTTTTGCTAACCAATCTTTACCCTTCACTCTTCTCTTTAAGATTCCCAAGGCTTAAGCCCAACCAGGGCAATAACACCTGGAGCCATTTTGTTAACTATTTCTGTCCTGTCGCCCACAATCATTGGGCAGCAGCAGCAGCTCCTTCATCACCTTCTTCCTCACGAAGAGCAGCATCAGGAGCAGCAGGATGACTGGGGGTAGCCGCAGAGTCAGTGGGGATGTGTGCCCCCCCACAGCACCCCCAGGACCCCCCAGTCATGCAGCAAGGCCAGGAGAGCACCCAGAGCAGTGAGGATGAAGGTCAGGCTGGTGGCAGCCTGGGTTCTCTGAGGAAAGCTCTGCACCAGCCCCTTGCAGTCACAGACCCACGCAGTGACCACGGTGATCTGGGCTTTGCCCATTTGGGCAAGCAGCCACAGGTAAATGCTGTAGAGGTCCAACTCCAGCGGTGCCACCAGTCACAGGGTGACAGTGTTACCTGAGTGAAATGAGTGGCTCGTGGTCACAGCACAGCCTGCCCTATAACAAATATAGAATCATAGAATAGTTAGGGTTGGAAAGGACCTTAAGATCATCTAGTTCCAACACCCCTGCCATGGGCAGGGACACCTCACACTAGACCATGTCACCCAAGACTCCATCCAACCTGGCCTTGAACACTGCCAGGGATGGAGCATTTATCATTTCTTTGGGCAACCTATTCCAGTGCCTCACCACCCTCACAGTAAAGAACTTCTTCCTTATACCTAACCTGAACTTCCCTTTTAAGTTTGAACCCGTTACCCCTTGTCCTATCACTACAGTCCCTAATGAAGAGTCCCTCCCCAGCATCCTTATAGGCCCCCTTCAGATACTGGAAGGCTGCTATGAGGTCTCCACGCAGCCTTCTCTTCCTCAGGCTGAACAGCCGCAACTTTCTCAGCCTGTCTTCATACAGGAGGTACTCCAGCCCCTGATCATCCTTGTGGCCCTCCTCTGGACTTGCTCCAACAATTCCATGTTCTTCTTATGTTGAGGACACCAGAACTGTACACAGTACTCCAAGTGGAGTCTCATGAGAGCAGAGTAGAAGGAACATCCCCATGACATTACCTTGAAGTCCAACTGTCCCTGGAGCCATGGATGATCTTGGTATGGAAGGGGCTGGTGCTGGGGAACAGGTCCCTGTCAATGATCGTGAGGACCTGTGGCTGGGGGCTGCGGTTGCAGATGGTGATGTCCCAGAGCTCAGCCTCAGGGCTGTTGTCATTCACATTGAGCAGGGCAAGGAGCAGGGCGCCAGTGCCTGTGACAGGCAGCAAGCCTGTAGTGAGGATCAACACTGAAGGGGGGACCCTCAAAACCTCACAGGGATGGGGATTCCATGAGCAGGAGTGGGGACAGGCAGCCCCCAGCTTCGCTCCATGCCAGAGCCAGGATGTGGTTCCTGGTGAAGGCAACACATGTCCCTCATGAGGAAGAGGGAGAACAAGGACCCCTTTCACAGCCTCACCATCGTCCACAGCCAGAAGCACAGTGGTGTAGGTGCTGTTCTTGACCAAGGTGGACTTGTGGTCCAGGTGGCCCTGTGTTGTCATGAGGCCAGTCTCAGGGTGCATGGCCAGCCAGCCCATTGGGTCGTGCCTCACCAGGTACCTGGGGGGCAGAGGGGAGCTGGTGCCATGACAGGAGACAGAAGGGAACCCCCCAGGCCCTGACCCCAACCCTGGCCCCGTTCACTTGATCCTCTGCCTCTGCGCCTTGTCAGGGTTCTGGGCCATGCAGGAGATGAGCGTCTTCCCTGGCGGCATGTCCTCTGACACCCAGGCAAGATGCACTGGCAGGTCAAAGACAGGTGCCTTATTGACTTCCTCCACATTGACCGTCACCATTCTGGTGGCTGTCGGCAGCTTTACAGTGAAGGGGGCCTTGTTGGTCATGGCCATGTGGAACACGAACTGCTTCTTGGCCTCATAGTCCAGACCCTGGGAGGGAAGAGGGGCCGGGCAGTACCCTGTGGCAGGCAGTGAGGGGAGGATGGGAGGGATACGGGGACAAACACACACACCTTAGCACTGCAGAGGATGCTCTCATTGCTGACAGGGATGGTGGTGATGGCAAAGGCACCTCCCTCGTTGCCGTGCAGCATGGAGTACACAGCTTGCCATGCTGGCATGCCTGGCTCATCCAGGTTGGTGGTGGCCAACTGGGCCACCTCCCACCCAGCCTCATTCTCCAGCACGGCTGCCTTATACAGGGTCAGGGGCACTGTGATAAGCACATAAATGTATTGGCTTTCACAAATCATAGGTGTTGCTATGTGGATATAACTGTATGAGTTTGCAATAACAGAAACAAAGCTTGCTAAATACACAAGATTAGACAATAAGTTGAAAATGGCCAGAACTCTTGAGCAAAATGGAGTCACATAGCAAAAGAATTTGTAAAGGTAAAAGAAAAAAAGGAGGGGGGGGGCTTGATATGAGAAAAGCTAGTGCCTGGAAAACATAGGGTTAAAGTACTTTTAGCTTAACATAGGTGGAAGATAAAGAATGTTTGTGTTGTAAGTCTGTGGAATTTAGTGGCCCCACTAAACATGAACGTGAATTATTTCACACCATTCTTCTAAAGTACCTTTAGCTTAACTTAGATTAAAGATAAAGAACAATGTTTGTGTTGTAAGTCTGTGGTGAGATAACAGGATTTAGTGGCCCCACTAAACATGAATGAATTATTTCACACCATCCTTCTACTTATCAGTTGGTTTAGAGACAGTGCCTCCCAAACATCTGCTAGCTTTGGATACTCCTTGTCTGCCCATCCTGCAATAAATTTTGCAGGAAGGTCACACTGCTCTAAATCTTTGCCAGCTATCAAAAAATTACAGATATGGCTGGTTTCAGCTAGTTTTGTGATTACTGGGGCATCCAACTGTGCCAAAGGTGAAAAGCACACTGTGAGGAAGACTGCTTACTTCATCTTGAAGACCCCTGCCCACATGAGGAAGACTGTTTACTTCATCCTTAAGACCCCTGCCCACAATCATCAGAGAGCAGTGCGCAGGTGCCAAGAGGAGGAGACTTATGATAATAAGTGCATGGAGCTAGTTATAATATTCCCCGTGGGAATTATGAATATGTATATGACTAATTCAATAGTGAAAGCATATAAACCTGTAACAAACGCTAATCAGCATGCCTCTGGCTATGGTCACGTGCCCAGCGCTGTTGCTTTTGCTATTTTGACTTTCTCCCTCAATAAAACCCTGTTATCTCAATTAGTGGAGTTAGTTTGTATTTCACAGGCACCATCAGCACCACAGCCCAGTGGGCACTGGGATGGTTCTGCACAGGGGGGATGGGCCCCACATTACCGCTTTATGGTCAAACTTGGGGGCATTGTCATTGACATCCATGATATTGATCACCACCAGTGCCATCGTGGTCAGCTCCTTGCCATCCAGGTCGGCTGCCTGCATGATCAGCGTGTACTCCCACGTGCACTGCAGTGGACAGACAAACACCCTGTGAGCCCTAGTGTGGGACCAGGGCTGCCCTCCCCGTGACGTTGCAGAGCCCACCTCCCAGGCCTCTGGCAATGACACTGAGCATGCCAGTGGCCCTGTTGATGGTGAACATTGTGGAATAATTAGGAAATATGGGATAATTAGGAATTAAACTTATATTTGAAATGCAGCATTGTCCACACATAAGGGAAAAACAGACTTTCAGGGCCTCTCAGGGCGAGATGCAGCCACACCTGGTATGCCAGAAATGTGCACTCCACAGCGGTTCCTGTGGCAACACAGACAGAAGGTAGAGTGAGGTGGAGATCTCACTGTTACGCTTTGTCCTAACTTCAGCAAAAAGATGGGAACTAGGTGGTGCAAGAAACTGATAAGCTGCATACTTGCTACCCTGAGCCAGCAGCCTGTCATCTTTTGACAGAATGCCGTCCTCTGTGTGAACTTTGCTTCATTATAATGTCATTATAATGCATTTACATGCTGAAATACACTCCCATCTCCAATGCGACCCCCCTCCAAAATGAGAACACTCCCCTCTGAGCATGTGCTCTGAATTTTTGGTATCATATACCTTTAAAAGCAAAGCGAGAGAGATTTGCACCAATGATAATAAAGGCATGCATGACTAGAGTCACTCAAGCTCCACCTTGAAGGTGAAAATAGTATAAAATGACCCAAGAGAGAGTGGGATATCAGGGAAGATACCATAGTGGACAAGTCGAGGGAGATAACATCAACAGACTCCTGGGACCCCTCAATGGGCTGAACCTCTCTTCCCCCCCTGCGGGGGATATGGAACAACGCAACACTGATCAATGTGATCAAACGCTGAACACTATTGTGCACAAACGCCTCTTTTATAAGAAAACTTCAGAACACTATAACACTCTATCATACTTGATTGGTTAGTTCAGCTTAACTACATATTAGCAACGGCTTACTGATTGGTCATATTTTTAAAATGTCTATAAATGTCCATAGTGCCAGGCAAGCAAAATCTTTCCTCGTTTTGCAACTTGCGGTTTGCTTTAAAGGCAAGCAGCTCTTGCTGATCTTGCTTCGTGACATCCTGTTCAGACTCTCTTGCAAGCTGACTTCCTCTTCATGCTTCCTCTTTATGTTAGCACACACTCGTCCTCTGTTTCCTCATCAAACCACAACATTTCACAAAGCCCTTTGCTCATAGCACGAGCTCAGATAAATCAAAGGCTGGATTGCTCACATCTCTGTTAACTGAAAGAAATGCTTCCACAATACCCTCTTTTTGTTTTTGAGCAATCCAGATTTGATTTAGCATTTTCTTTACAAGTTTCTTTAATATAGCAAATACAATGGTACATACAAGCAAAATCAATAATACAATGCCTAAAACCTTCAAAGCAATAATTATCCAATTTTGAATCCAAGTCCCCATTCCCCATCTCGAAAAGGTGTTACAGAGCCAGTCATCTAATGGATTTACATTTTGTTGAATTTTCTGAGAGTGTTCTTTTAGGTAGGTCAATTGTTTGTGAATGCTCTCACTGTGATCAGACAGGTTCACACAACACATACCTTCAAAGTCCTCACAGCCATGACCCTGTGCCAACAGCAAAAAGTCGATGGCTGCGCGGTTTTGTAGCAAGGAATGCCGCAGGCTATTTTGATCCATTAATAACTCTTCGAGAATGGCAGTAGTTGTGTTAGCCTGCTTTTCTGCCCAACAAGCTAACTGGGCTACTGTTTTTAGGGCATTTCCTGCAGCTGCTCCAGGGACAAACAATGACAGAGCTACACGAGCAGCTCTGCTAAGTAATTGAACATTGTCATTACAATCAGGGGTAAGTCCAATTGATCGCTTTGATTTAGAGCGGAGAATATGACTAAGATTTCGCAATTCTGTAAATTTTGGTGCAAAAATAGTCAGTGAGCCTAAATAGCATGGCCCTCCAACAATGCCTTTTGGTATTCCTTGCCATGCCCTATCCCCACAGATTAAAAAGACATCTGGTGGTAGGGCCTTGGCAGATTTGTTATTCCAAAGGAGGGGCACTGATCCAGGCTGGTGAGTAGTTCCGTATGCCTCAAGGGCTGTTGCCTTTCCATCTGTATCATTTACCCCGCAATATTCACCAGCATACCAATAGGCACTATTTTTGGGCGAAACATCTGGTGAGTTTATCGGATATGGCCAGCCTGCATATTTAGATCCAAACATTATGCAGGTCTGTGTCCAGTTTTGTGAGCTATTCCCAATTGCTTGTGATGCCATTAAATTTAATTCTTGTGGATCCCAAGGGAGTGTTCTAATCAATCCAGATATTAATTTTGCTGAACAATCTGCAACAGTTGTTGATTTACTGCAGTTGTTGGTTGAAAATGCCTTAAAACTGTTCTCATTATATCCAGGTATTCCTATTAGGCATGTTTGAAAAGGATCTGTAGCTGATGCCATAGCAAGACAAAATTCTGACACCCCACTCTCATTGGCCCATGTCACCCACAAATTTTTCCTAGGATTGATTTCATGTAACAAAGATACAGAACTATATACAAACAGCAAAATTAACAGCTTAACCACTAACAGGTTCTTAATCATCACTGACATCTTCCGGTGCAGACGAGATATTTTCTGCTGAATCTTGCCATGGCCGTATCCAACGAGCCGGTATCCACCGGATGCCTTGATCTGTAAGCAAACACATATAACCTCTTCCTGTTAGCTTAACTTCTGCAGGTCCTTTCCATTGACCCGTGATCAAGTCTTTATACTGTACCAAAATTTTTTGGTTAGGTTTTTCTGATAATCCTGATTGCATTGCCAAGCTATGAATGACCATAGGTGGGTCAGTTCTGTCTCCTGTTAATCGCAAATAATTAGCCACATATATTGCTTTTGCCAATCGTTCTGCAGGAGGGAGTGATTCTCCCCCCTTTTGTTTTAAGAGGAGGTTTTTAAGGATTTGATGAGCACGTTCAACAATAGCTTGACCGGTTGGGGAATGAGTAATACCTGTAATATGTTTAATTCCCCAAATACCATAAAAATGAGCCATGGATCGGGAGACATAAGCAGGACCATTATCAGTTTCGATAGATTTTGGAACTCCCAAAATGGCAAAACACATATACAAATGACGGCGAACATGCTTTGCTGTTTCTCCTGTTTGAGCAGTTGCCCATAATGCCATAGAAAAGGTGTCAATACAGACATGAATAAATTTTTGTCGACCAAACTCAGAAAAATGTGTAACATCCATTTGCCATAATTGAAGTGGTTGTAAGCCTCTAGGATTAATGCCTAGTCCGAGGCCAAAACCAATTTTTTGACAGGAAGGACAGGATTTTACTATTCCCTGAGCATCTGTAACAGGAATGGCAAATTGTCTAGCAAGCATTTTTGCTGATTGGTGGAGAAATGAGTGGGATTCTCGGGCTTGGGCAAAGCTGTTAACAGGTGGCCCAGCCCAGGCAGGAGAAACTAAAAGATCTGCTTGGTTGTTTCCAATTGAGAGACCATGTGTAAATTGATGACTGCGAATATGTGTGATAAAATAGGGATGAGTTCGAATTTGCAAGAGTAGTAGCAATTTTAGCAAAAGACTATATAACCAGTTGTTTTTAATTTCTTTTAGGATAGAACCTTCGATTCTATGAATAATACCTACTACATATAAAGAATCAGAGACAACATTGAGGGGTGAATTATTCCAGTTTTCAAAGGCCCAAATAACAGCTTGGAGTTCTAAAGTCTGTAAGGAATCATCTGGAGTTCCAGGAATTAAATGTTTTTGCCATTGTTGCTCATGTTGCCAGACACAGGCTGCCAAGCGTGATCGCTTTCCTGCATCTGTAAAGACTGTGATACCTGTAACTGGTGTTTCAGATTGTTTTGGGAGTGTTTCAAAATGCTGATTGCGCAGCAAGGGCAGTAGCCTATAAGGAGGGTAGACGTTACTGATTTCTCCATCATACTGGGTCAATGCGCTTTGAAATGGAAGAGAAACTCGCATTAACCATTCTAAATATTCCTGAACCAACGGCAAAATAATTCTGTAGGGTTCTCTGCCGGTAATATCAATGATTCTATTTCTGCCTTTCATGATTAGCTGTGATAAGATCTCGGGTTTTGTGACAATCATTTTTCGTGGTGTTATCGGAGAAAAAATCCACTCTAATATTCTAAGATTGGCAGATGCAGTGTTCTCCCACTCTGTAATTATGGCAAAGGGATACAAACGCTGGTTGTCAGAATTTATGATCATGAGTGTAACTGGAAGTGTTAACACAATTCGCTGAGCATGGTTGCTATAGATCTTATCCATAATAATTCTCAGTGCTTTTTCCTGCACAGGACCCAATGTGCGAGCCTCGTTAGTTTTTGTAGAAGTACCCAGTAACTGGACTAACGGCTTCAGATCATCATTAGTAATGCCAGAGATATTTTTAACCCATTGAATATCTCCGACCAATTTTTGGACATTGTTTAATGTTTTTATTTCAGTAGAGATTTTCAATTTTTGAGGCTGAATAGCACTGTGGGAAATAACCCATCCCAAGTATTTCCATGGTGAAGATTTTTGCATCTTTTCTGGGGCAATTTGCAAACCTCGAGATTCCAAATCCAGCTTTAATCACCTTAAAATTTCATCTTTGTTTAGCTGTTCACCGCATATTAATATGTCATCCATATAATGGTAAACAATAAGTTGGGGAAATTTCTGTCTAAAGGGGTTCAATGCCCAGGCTACAAAGTGTTGGCAAATAGTAGGAGAATTTTTCATACCCTGGGGTAACACTATCCAATGATATCTTTTAGCTGGTTCGGACTTGTTTATGGATGGCACAGAAAAGGCAATTTTTTCTGCGTCCTGTGGGTGCAAAGGAATGGAAAAGAAACAGTCCTTTAAGTCAATAATCAAGATTTCCCAATTTTCAGGTAACATTGTGGGCGATGGTAGTCCAGGCTGCAAGGACCCCGTGTCCTCCATGACATTATTGATTGCTCGCAAATCATGTAGTAGCCTCCATTTTCCACTCCTTTTTGGGATAGTGAAAATTGGAGTATTCCATGGGCTATTAGATGGAACAAGGTGCTTAGCGTCTAATTGCTCTTGTACCAATTCCTGAATTTTTTGCAGCCGATCTTCCTTGAGCGGCCATTGATCCACCCAAACAGGATCTGAGGTTTTCCAAGTTAGAGTATTGGCTGCTCTGCAATGGCCGCCGCAGAAAAGGCTGTGTCACTAATTTAGTGTGCATTTGGCTAAGAATATCTTGCCCTACTAATGTAACAGGAACATTCATGACATATGGTTTTGTGGTTACACTGGTACCATCTGGAAAAAGGAAACTTATCGGATCACGGCTGATTAAGGTGGACTGGGTTCCTTCAATCCCAGAAATTCCTGTTAGAGCAGGTATGACAGGCCATTGTGAAGGCCAATGCTCTTTTGAAATGATTGTGATATCAGCACCAGTATCAATTAACATTTTTATAGATTTTTGTTCTCCAAATTTAGTTTTTATGGTAACAACACATTCAGGTTTAATCTTAGCGATGTCAAGTGAAAGGAATACTTGCGGTACTCCTGTGGAACCAAATCCACCTTCACCTCGATTCGAGTCTCCTCTTTGTGGAACACAAGACTGAAATGGAATAAGTTGAGCAATTCGACTACCTTGAGGAATAAGAACAGGCGGAGTTATTGTATAAACCATGATCTTAATTATCCCACAATAATCTGCATCTATAACTCCTGGTAAAACAAAAATTCCTTGTCGGGATGTTGAAGATCTCCCGAGTAATAAGGCACTAAGCCCATATCCCAAAGGGCCTTTCATGTTACTGTCTATAATATAGACAGAACAATCTTGTAAAGTGGTTTCTACTGCTGTTTCCAAGTCAACTCCGGCACTCCCTGTAGTGGGGGAGCAAACGGTATTGAGGCATCCCCCCGAGAGGCATCCCTCTGAGAGGCATCCCCCCGATTTTGATTCACCCATGCCCCCCTTATTTTTGTCATAGCGCGTGGAGCAGTCGTGCTTGGTTTCTGGTTTCCCGCCCGTCTACAATCTTGGGTGTAGTGGGAATTCATCTTACACACTTTACACCGTCTGATATTATTTCTTCTGGGAAGGCGGCATTGAGTTTGAACATGCCCTTCTTTACCACAATTATAACATTTCCTTTTAGATTTGTCAAGGAAAGGAGAAACTGCCTCTTTTACAGCTGCCGCTACAAAAGTGGCACTTTCTTTCTGTGTTGTGCGATTAGCCAGCTCAATCATATCAGCTACTTCTGCTCCACAGGGCAAGGTAGCTAAACTTTGTTTTGTTTTGCTGATGGCATTTTCAAAAGCAAGCATTTTAAAAAGTCTCTCCTTCGTAGGAATGTCTATATCAGGATGTTTCTCGATTGCAGAATATAATCTGTCTACAAACTGTGAAAATGGCTCCGTAGGGCCCTGTTTGATGCTGGTAAAACCAAGTTGAGTGGAGCCATCCGAAACAGAAAACAAAGCTTGTAACGCTAAATCTCGAGATAACTGCAATATTTCATTTTTGAGGTTTGCTTGGTGATCAACATGTGCCCATTGCCCCACCCCCCTTAACATATCTGATTGGACTCCAACAAGGGGGTCTCCTTGTTGTCTAGGTTTGGCCTGTTCAAGGTCACACAATCTCTGCCAGTTACGGTCAAAAATTAATTTTTGCAATGGTGTTAATATGATACTGGCTACTTGGTTAATATCATGGGGGACTGGAAGATCTGAATGTAAGATATATGTTATAATTTGTCGAGACAATGGAGAGTGTAACCTGTATTGAGTTACTGCTGTTCGAGCCTTTTCCAATAGTTTCCAATCGATCGCTTCCCACTGGTTGACGCCCTGTGGTGTAATAGACACAGGAAAGGCTTGCGGAATAAAATCCCCTTCTAGAATAGCATCTCTAATAACCCCTTTCCACTTTTTTGACACACCACTAGAAGCTTGAATAGAGGAATTAAATGGGTTTGGTAAGGGAACCAGCGCCGAAACCACAGGAGCAGGAGAGGCACTAGCTCCCTTGGATACGATTGGTCCCACTCCTTCTTTCTGGGTCACTGCCATAAGCTTCTCTATGACTTCCTGCAATACTTCTTTTGTTGAGTCATTTAAGTCCTTTGGTTGTTCTGCTTCTTCTGGGGTAGAAACATCAGAGTTAATAGGGGAACGGTCTGGAGTGGAGGCAAGGGAATATTCTGACGCACTAGACCTATATCCTGTGGGTGCTTTCACCTCGCAGCAAGGTTCAACATCGTTAGGATCAGCAACAACATCAGATTCCGATTTTTCCTTACTGGGCATAGATTGAAAACCCCTCTTGTCTTTGCAATTTTTGGGTGAGTTCTCCCCCCGGTATAATGATCAAAGGGATTTCGATCGGGGATCTTTTTGCTGTTCATTGGGGGCTCCGCGGGTAATTGGGAGGCAGGCAGGGCTAGAGGCTCGGGCGGGGGGAGAGGCGGCGGCGGAGGCACGGAGGGTGTTACCGGAGATAAGGCTTTAGCCTCCGAAGCAGCTGCAGCCTTTTCTAATTTCATGTCCTGCAAAGTCTCTCGGATAAGCCTCCACAGTGTGGAATATTTTTGGACTTCACGCGCTGCCTTCCCCCCACGAGATATAGTGTCCCAAATCTGAACGTCAATTTCCGCCCATGTGGATATTTCAAATGCTGTTCCAATCCTGCTAAATAGCCCCTTTTCTTTACTCCATTGGAGTAGCCCTTTAAGAACATTTTCTTCATATTTAATCCCTCTCTTTGAGAGGACGTGTTGGAGGAGATTAAGGACAGTTGCTTCTTCTTTAGTTTGAGCTGCCCCCATTCCTCCCCGACCGCCACTTGCCTTTATCGGAGTGGACCGTTTTTCGCAGAGACACTTCTCTTCTGCGGGACGCGTGTCCTTCTTCTACATCGGCAGGGCTGCTGCCGGCTCCTTTTCGGTCAGCTTCCCACCCGTCAGGTCTGCGCTGATCTTCACCACTGAAGCAGCTCTCAGGAGGCAGATCTGAGGGTCCCTGTTCGGGCACCACTTGCGGGGAATATGGAACAACGCAACACTGATCAATGTGATCAAACGCTGAACACTTTATTGTGCACAAACGCCTCTTTTATAAGAAAACTTCAGAACACTATAACACTCTATCATACTTGATTGGTTAGTTCAGCTTAACTACATATTAGCAACGGCTTACTGATTGGTCATATTTTTAAAGTGTCTATAAATGTCCATAGTGCCAGGCAAGCAAAATCTTTCCTCGTTTTGCAACTTGCGGTTTGCTTTAAAGGCAAGCAGCTCTTGCTGATCTTGCTTCGTGACATCCTGTTCAGACTCTCTTGCAAGCTGACTTCCTCTTCATGCTTCCTCTTTATGTTAGCACACACTCGTCCTCTGTTTCCTCATCAAACCACAACATTTCACAAAGCCCTTTGCTCATAGCACGAGCTCAGATAAATCAAAGGCTGGATTGCTCACATCTCCGTTAACTGAAAGAAATGCTTCCACACCCCCCCATAGGGACGCCTGTGGGTAAGACTTGCACTGTATTCAGTGCTTCGCTGGGATAAATTAGAATCTCTATAGAGTTACTTTTTACTGTTACCTTTATATTTTAGAGCTATGCTGTGTTAACTTTATCAAGCGCTTGTATCCATGTAACTATTATTAGCACATGCTTTTGCAGACAGTATTTATCACCGGCAATCCATAAGAACCTGTATCCTTTGCATCAATAAACTGCACTGTTTCGGTAGCCGATCGTAATTTTCTCACTGAACGTGACTCCATTTCTAGTTGTGGCCATGAGGGTTCAGGAGCACGATTGGACTGGCAGTGTGGTGCACTATCGGTGAATCCGAATCAGTAAGTTTCGAAATAGCGAACATGGCCAGACTGGTAGTTGCATATTGTAGCCATTCCCGGCCCCTCTAATAGAGCAAGGGGTTTGTTTTTCCCCCTTTTAACGTAACAGAAAATTGGCATAGTCGGCAGGATTGCCATGGATAAACTGCTGCAAAAATATGATTGTGCCCCTTCCTCAGCTGGGAAGGAGTGGGCCCAAAAGTTTTGGAAGGATGAAGAGAAAGTGGTAGAATGTATTGAACAGTGTCAGGCTTTACACAAGCTGAAAGTGGGAAAAGGTAAAAACGTTATGTGTGCAGTGTTAGGTGCTTGTTTATCTTGTGCACAAGAGGAAGCTAAAAATGCCCCTGCTCCTAATCTGATTTCTGATGTAGAATATGCTGCTCTGAAGTCAGAAAATGAAGTGCTAAAATCATCATTAACCTTTTACAAGGAGACAGGAGAAAAATTGGAAGCTTGCAATAATAAACTTGAGAGCGAAAATAAAAACCTGGAAGCTCAAAATGTTCGCCTTGTATCACGGGTTGATCAACTCAGGGGTGAAAATAAGGCCTTAGGAACCCAAGTTGATCGACTTGTGGATCAAAATTATCAACTTAAATTACTAGTGGAAAAGGTGAACGGGCTGTTAGATAAAATTCAGCCTTTTGACACAGTGCAGCAGATTCATAGGTTAATGCATTGCCCAGCTCAGACTGAGGATTTATGGTCTGACAGTGATGATAGTGATATGGGAGAGGCCCTGATTCCCTTGCGACCCCTGATTAAAACTGAGACTGCTGTCGATAGTGACGAGGAGATCCACACAGTTGTACATGCTATCCCGTGGTTACCCACAGAGCTAATGAAATTAAGGGAAAAATACTCCAGATGTGTGGGAGAGTCTGAGACAGAATATCTGTGGCGAATCTCTCTTCAGGGGGGAGATATGATTATGTTAAATGAGGAAGAAGCAGGAGGCTTTTGGGGACCTGGAGTGTTTTTAACTACCACGCCAGGGGATCATCATTATTCCCTAACTGCTCGAGTAGCATATTGGGCAGGTGGGTTAGACCCACGAGAGAGGGGAGAACCACTATCGATTCAAACTACCAGCTACTCTGATTTAGCTGAGGCAGTGCAGAAAGCAGCTTGTATACAAGCAATGTACAATAGGGATGATTTGTGAAAATCCCCAATGTCAGTGACTATAGACCCTGACTGATTAAATCCCCTCATTCACGGTTTCCCTGATTGCCTTAAGACGTTTGTAGTCAATATTCAGGACCGCATACGAGACCACAGTCGCAGGTGAGGCTGATGGGCTTACGCACTCACCTGGAATGAATTCATACATGAAATAGACCAATATGGACGCAAAATGGGATGGGTCAGTTCACCTAGGGAAAAACCCTCCAACCACACCCAAAGGGTCCATCAAGTGCACACTTGGAATTCTAACCCTGACCAAAATCAGACTGAAAATCCTAAATCTATACCCACAACTCTAAATTTGATGGGAGGTTCAGATCCAACAAGGAACGGAATGAGTTGTGGTGTAAAGCCCTGGATCTGGGTGTACCTTGACACATCCTACGTGGTATGTCGACAGAGGACCTCCATACGCTAGTCCGATCTATATCTGAGAGGAATAATTCAGTAGGGGAAAAATGCTTGGGTAAGGAATTCCCAAACCGTGAGGAGAATGTGCTTTCTGCACCAGAAAGCAATTTGAATGACCTGTCAGAATCTCAGCAAAAAAGTTTCCATCCCCGGGGACGGCAGTGAGCCACCCTGCCCGGCGGGTGTTAGCAGTGCAATGGCTCTCTAATGACAACTCTGAACCTATTATTGCCATCCTGGTCAGACCCCAAAAAATATTGGTGGAATTTCTTATTGATACTGGGGCTCAAATGTCAGTGATCACCAATGAGACAGCACAAGCTTTAGGCATAAAACCTACCTGACGCAGAGTTAAATTCACAGGAATTGATGGTGTAGTGAAGGAGTGCCCCACTGCAAAAATAACCCTTTGGCTACCAGAGGAGCGGAGACTAACTTGGGTAGAAGTATTAGTCAGTGCTGCACACACTAACCTTTTAGGATTTGACATCTTGTGTGGGCGAACATGGAAACTTCCGGATGGGACTACGTGGAGTTTTGCAGGACATGAACAAAGATCAGGCACAATGAGGTTAAGTCTGTTACAAACCTCCATACCCTTACCTCCATCTAAAATTACCAGTGTTTGGCAATACCTGTTGCCTGCAGCAGCACTTACAGGGGTTGATGGGGTAGTAATGGAGTGGGAAAAGAGGGGTATCATTAAACGAACTCACTCACCTTACAATTCCCCGGTGTGGCCTGTAAAAATCCCACAGGACAATGGCGTTTCACAGTAGATTATCGAAAATTAAACACCAATACTGCACCCTTAACTGCAGCAGTCCCAAGTATACCTGAAATTGTGACAATGATACAAGGAGCTGCCCACCCTTGGATGGATGCCTTGGATGTCAAGGATATTTCTTTCATGATTCCTCTCCTTGAACAGGATAAAGTGCAGTTTGCATTCACATGGAAAGGAATCCAATATAACTTTAACCGACTTTTCCCAGAATGCCTGATTGAAATACACAATAAACAGCACTGTTTCGGTAGCTGATCATAATTTTCTCACTGAACATGACCCCATTTCTAGTTGTGGCCATGAGGGTTCAGGAGCACGATTGAACTGGGCAGTGAGGTGCAACATTGGTGAATCCAGATCAGTAAGGTTCCAAATAGCAAATGCGTCCGGACTGGTAGTTGCATATTGCAGCCGTTCCCATCCCCTCTAATAAAGCAAGGGGATTGTTTTCCCCCCTTTTAATGCAACACACACCTCACACTAAACCATGTCACCCAAGGCTCTGTCCAACCCAGCCTTGAACATCGCCAGGGATGGAGCATTCACAACTTCCCTGGGCAACCCATTCCAGGGCCTCACCATCCTTACGGTACAGAACTTCTTCCTTATATCTAATCTAAACTTCCCCTGTTTAAGTTTGAACCCGTTACCCCATGTCCTATCACTACAGTCCCTCATGAAGAGTCCCTCCCAAGCATTCCTATAGGCCCCCTTCAGGTATTGGAAGGCTGCCATGAGGTCTCCGCACAGCTTTCTCTTCTCCAGGCTGAACAGCCCCAACTTTCTCAGCCTGTCTTCATATGGGAGGTGCTCCAGCCCCATGATCATCCTCATGGCCCTGATCTGGACTTGTTCCAACAGTTCCATGTCCTTTTTATGTTGCGGACACCAGAACTGTACACAATACTCCAAGTGAGGTCTCACAAGGGCAGAGTAGAGGGGCAGGATCACCTCCTTTGACCTGCTGGTCACATTCCTTTTGATGCAGCCCAGGATACGGTTGGCTTTCTGGGCTGCAAGCGCACACTGCTGGCTCATGTTAAGTTTCTCATCAACCAACACTCCCAAGTCCTTCTCCGCAGGGCTGCTCTGAATCTCTTCCTGCCCAACCTGTAGCTGTGCCTGGGATTGCTCTGACCCAGGTGTAGGACCTTGCACTTGGCATGGTTAAACTTCATCAGGTCGGCATCAGCCCACCTCACAAGTGTGTCATGGAACCTCTGGATAGCATTCCTTCCCTCCAGCATATCAACTGAACCACACAGCTTGGTGTCATCGGCAAACTTGCTGAGAGCACACTCAATCCCACTGTCCATGTCACCCACAAAGATGTTGAACAAGACCGGTCCCAATACTGATCCCTGAGGGACACCACTCGTTACTGGACATTGAGCCATTGACCACAACTCTTAGCGTGCGGTCATCCAGCCAGTTCTTTATCCACCGAGTGGTCCACCTATCAAATTGATGTCTCTCCAATTCAGAGACAAGGATGTCATGCGGGACAGTGTCGAACGCTTTGCACAAGTCCAGATAGATGACGTCAACTGTTCTGCCTCTGTCCATCAGTTCCGTAACCCCATCATAGAAGGCCACCAAATTGGTCAGGCAGGATTTCCCCTTAGTGAAGCCATGCTGGCTGTCACCAAGCACCTTGTTGTTTTTCATGTGCCTAAGCATGCCTTCCAGGAGAATCTGCTCCAAGATTTTGCCAGGCACAGAGGTGAGACTGACTGGTCTGTAGTTCCCTGGGTCATCCATTTTTCCCTTCTTGAAAATGGGCGTTATATTTCTCTTTTTCCTGTTGTCAGGAACTTCACCTGACTGCCATGATTTTTCAAACTTGATGGACAGCGGCTTAGCAACTTCATTTGCCACCTCCTTCAGGACCTGCAGATGGATTTCATCAGGTCCTATGGACTTGTGTACGTTCAGGTTCTTAAGATGGTCTCGAAACAGATCCTCTCCTACAGTGGGCCCAGGGTCTTCATTCTCACTGTCCCTGTGTCTGCCTCCCAAGACTTGGGTGGTGTGGTCAGAGCATTTTCTGGTGAAGACTGAGGCAAAGAAGTTATTAAGAACCTCAGCCTTCTCCAAATCCAGGGTAGCCGGTTCTCCTGATAGCTTCTGGAGAGGGCCCACATTGTCCCTAACCTGTCTTTTATTCACTACGTACCTATAGAATCCCTTCCTGTTATCTTTCACATCCCTAGCCAAGTTTAATTCTAATTGGGCCTTAGCTTTCCTAACCTGGTCCCTAGCTTCCTGGACAACATCCCTGTATTCTTCCCAGGCTGCCTGTCCTTGCTTCCACCTTTTATAAGCCTCTTTTTTCTCTCAAAGTTTCCTCAGCAGCTCCTTATCCATCCAAGGAGGTCTCCTGGCCCTCCTGCTGCACTTCCTTCTAGTTGGGATGCAACACTCCTGAGCTTGCAGCAGGTGAGCCTTGAATATCAACCAACAGTCTTGGGCTCCCCTGCCCTCTAGGGCTATATCCCATAGAACCTTACTGAGCAGGTTCCTGAAGAGGCCAAAGTCTGCTCTCTTGAAGTCCAGGGCAGTGAGGTTGCTGCATGCTCTCCTCGCTGTCCAGAGGATCTCGAATCTCATGATCGCTGTAATCAAGGCTGCCCTGGAGCATCACATTTCTAACCAGCCCTTCCCTGTTGGTGAGGACGAGGTCAAGCATGGCACCTCTCCTTGTCGGCTCCTCTATTACTTGCAGAAGGATGTTGTCTTCTACACAATCAAGGAACTTCCTGGATTGCTTGTGCCAGGCCATACCGTCCCTCCAACAGATATCAGGATGATTGAAGTCCCCCATGAGGACAAGGGCCTGCGAGCGTGAGGCTGTTCCTATCTGTCTGCAGAGGACTTCATCCACAGAGTCCTCTTGATCAAGGGGTGACACTTGAAACCAATCTCCCCAAGGAGGGGGGGGGAAGGGGGAATGAGTTTGGCAGAGGTTAAAAGAAAACCCCAACTTTACCAAGGAAGTGGATGAATGTGTAAATAAGGGGAAGGGGCACTTAAAGTAGAGTAGTGGGAGATGTAACCAGTGGCGGACTTCGCATGGGTAACTTAGGCACTTCGGATAGGCTGTAAACCTTGCAGTAGCTAGCCAATGGGGAAACAAGGGAGGGACTTTGCGGTCGGGAATAAGGATTAAAAAGGAGAAGCCTTGCAACTAGGGTGTGTCTACTTACTAGGATACCCATTTTTGCAAAAATGTTTAATAAATAGCTGCTTCACTGATGTTTCTAACCTTAGCCTTTACAATAAAAGTTTTTAAGTTTCTAACACTGTCAAGCAGTGCTTTTAGTGCTCTGCAGCCATTAGGCGAGCGCTGGCTCCAACCACGGTTCCCCATCAGCCCTGCTCCCCTGGGATGCCAAATAGGGCAAACAGGCAACATGCCAAGGGCCGGTGACAGTGAGCCCCTGCCCAGCCTCGGGCCAGGCCAGCTGGACCCAGCCCCATCGCCTGTCTGGCGTCGGGCGCTCACCCTGCGGGGACCTGGCCCTGCCTGGCGGGTGCCCCACGGCTGCACCAGAAGTGCCAGACGGGCAGACCAGTCACCGCCAGCCCCACGGCTCAGCCCCACACCCTGGGCAGCGCCAATACCCCCCTGAGAAGTACCGACCCCGCGGCCCGGGGTGCACAGCCGGCCCCACAAGCCGAGGGCCAGACGGGACTGACACAGCTGCCCCTCCCGCTGCCCGCACCCGGGAGCCCGGAAACTCAATCCTAGTCCCAGCCTGTTCCCAGCCCTGCCGCGCATCCCGGGGGTCCCAGTTCTGAGAAACCTGCTCAGCAATCAGAATTTTACAGACAGAAATCGTGAAGAGCCCTTTAATAACAGCATGCTGGGTGCATCACCCACAGACAGATGAGCACACCCGTTCAACAGATATTTACAGGTTACATATCTTTCTAGGTTTCGCCTCCTGAGTATGTCAGCTTTCCTCTGAGAAATGATTTACATTTTCCACGAACCCAAACCCCTCCCCTCTGATGGCTCTTGGAGGGTCGCTGGTGGTCATGGGGAGGAAGGCTCCGAGTCTTCCTCATGAATGAATTTCTGAACTTTGCTTCTGATGCATGTGTTCAAGCCTTGCAGTTACATACAAACTCCTTATCTGTATACAGATGTTCCTATCACCTTGCAGTTACATAAACTCCTTATTTGCATACAGATGTTCCTATCACAGACCGCAAACTCCCTTGGCTGGGGCCCACACCCTGGAACCCCATGCCTTACAGACTTTCCGTTCCACCTATAGCTCGCTCATAACAAAACCTCCTATATTTTTCTCACAATCCCCTCTTTTCTCTTTCTTGCTTTCTTTGCTATGAGCGCCATACTGTATCTTTAAATTCCTTATTCTCTCCCACCGGGTTAGAAGTTTCTGAGCTTCCTGCAGTCTTTCGGCTTGTCCCACAGCCTTTATAATCAGAATTGGAGGATGTGGTTTGGATTTTCTATCACCGTGGCTTCAAATTTTGTTTGTCCTGTGATGCATTGGATCTGTCTGCTCAGAAGGGGAAGCAGAAAAGGTAATACAAATAATAATCCTAAAACTCCAATAATTCCTGTAAGGATACCTTTTAATCCCCCAAAATTCCACCATTTTTCATTCCACCATTTTTCTAATCCCAAGTCAAACCCATTCCAAGTTTGTACTGGGATGTGAGCCACATTTTTCATTTAGTCGACCAAGGTTTCAATGGCTTTTCCCTCATCATCTATTTGGAGGTAACAGTTTGTGAGACTGAATTTTCCACAGACTCCCCCCTCCGCAGCTAACATATAATCTAAGGCTATTCTGTTTTGATAGACCACCGTTCCTAGTTTACTTCCCATTTTTGCCAGTTTTAGGAGACCTTCCCCAGGGGCATTTGTGATTGTTTCAACCACTGCTTGGAGTTGTATAATCCTATTCAACATGTAAATAGGAGTGTGATACCCATACAATCCATCTTCAGCCCAAGTGTCTGGGTCATAATAATGAATAATTCATTCAGGGGGCCATTCATTATCTTTCCAATTTCCAGTTTGTAACGCCCAATTTTTCCAGACAAGATCTCCATAGACTGGTACTCCTAATCTTTCTCCCCTATTGATGGGTAACAAGAGAAAACTCGGCCTTATAGTGCCCAATGTGCAGGTTCCATACAATTTCTTAGGGAGTTCACTGTAAGCGTATTTCCCACAAATCCAGTACAATCCCTCTGAGGTTTCCCAACTCTGATTGGGGCTTTTGTCTAATGTTCAGCTCTTGCCCTTTTTTGTTAGTTTCCTGATATTATTTTCCCATGTGTCCCATTTGCTTTGGCTGTTGTTCCAGATCCACAGATTTTCACAAATTAATTCACCCACTTCCTTGGTAAAGTTGGGGTTTTCTTTTAAGCTCTGCCAACAATATTTCCCTATAAAATTATTTTGCAGCCCCCATTTGGCCAACCTGATGTACTTAGTATTGTTCCATATATCATTCCTAAACATATCTATCTCTTGGGATTCCCAGGGCCATTGTCCTCCCTTATTCATCACACACACACAAAACAATTGGTTACATTTAAAGCTTTTGCTGTATTCTCAGCCAGGTTAATAAACAAATTCTGGGCGACCACAGGGATCTCAAACTTAGTAGATGATTCCAATTCTTGATAAAAAGAGTGGAATAACAGAATCATAGAATCATAGAATAGTAAGGGTTGGAAAGGACCTCAAGATCATCGAGTTCCAACCCCCCTGCCATGGGCAGGGACACCTCCCACTAAACCATGCCATCCAAGGCTATGTCCAACCCCACCTTGAACGCCGCCAGGGATGAAGCATTCACAACTTCCCTGGGCAACCCATTCCAGGGCCCCACCACCCTCACAGTAAAGAATTTCTTCCTCAGATCCAATCTAAACCTCCCCTGTTTAAGTTTAAACCCATTACCCCTTGTCCTCTCACCACAGTCCCTAATGAAGAGTCCCTCCCCAGCATCCCTATAGGCCCCCTTCAGGTATTGGAAGGCTGCTATGAGGTCTCCACGCAGCCTTCTCTTCTCCAGACTGAACAGCCCCAATTTTCTCAGCCTATCTTCATACGAGAGGTGCTCCAGTCCCCTGATCATCTTTGTGGCCCTCCTCTGCACTTGTTCTAACAGTTCCATGTCCTTTTTATGTTGAGGACACCAGAACTGCACACAATACTCCAAGTGAGGTCTCACGAGAGCAGAGTAAAGGGGCAGGATCACCTCCCTCGACCTGCTGGTCACACTCCTTTTGATGCAGCCCAGAATACGGTTGGCCTTCTGGGCTGCAAGCGCACACTGCCGGCTCGTGTTCATTTTTTCATCAACCCACACCCCCAAGTCCTTCTCCGCAGGGCTGCTCTCAATCTCCTCCCCGCCCAATCTGTAGCTGTGCCTGGCATTGCTCCGACCCAGGTGGAGGACTTTGCACTTAGCATGGTTAAACTTCATCAGGTTGGCATCAGCCCACCTCACAAGCGTGTCAAGGTCCCTCTGGATGGCATTCCTTCCCTCCAATGTATCAACCGAACCTGTAGGCAGCCAGGGCTTGGCAGTCGGAAGATGTCGCGCTGTAACGGAAAGACAGAGCCCCTCCCCAGGTCTTAGCTTTGTGACGTAAGCAGACGGAAGTGACGTTGTAAACCAAAGCTATATAATGCGGTGTCACTCAGCGATAAACGCCATTTGCCGTCCACCACATTGGTGTCTGCGTGCTAATGGACCCCGCAATCGCGAGTAGGTGATTGCCTGTGCCGACCCTGAACCAGGCCACCGTGCCTCGGAGAGGCAGCAAGTGGTGCCAAAACCCGGGAATCTCGCCTGGACAGGCGTGCGGCAGCCGGAGCGGCAGGACCAGCCCGGCGGGGAGGACGCTCCCAGACTGTGAGAAACTATGGATTAGGGTATTGTTTATTAAGATTTATGTTAAGCCCAATGTAAAGGTCAGGCACCACTAGTGCAAGATAAGATAATGAAATCGCTTATGCAAACTAAAACAGCCATCAGGCACCACTAGTGCAAGATAAGATAACCGCCAGATGTTCCAGGAACCGACAGAAACATGATAAACAAACCCATATAAAGACATATGAGTGAGAGGTCAACTATGGGACAAGGGAAAAGGACTTCTTACTCAACGGCCACCGGAAAGCAGAAAACGACCCCCTAACAACAACTGAAGCATGCGCAGAGTACCTCCACTACTTCAGGAACACGGAAGAAAAGATGTATAAAAGGGGACTGTTTGAACTGCTTAGTGCGGCAGTTGGCGGAGCGCAGACTCCCCTGCCGTCCAGCGCTGTTTTTGCTCATATTCTACTTGCTATAATTAATAAATTCTAAATGGATTCTAGTCCGTTGTGGTCCCAATTTATAACAAATTTTGGTGCCGTGACTCGGATAAGGAACGGTGAGCTTTGGTCCTCCGGGGAGGTGCCCCGCGATAGTCTGCGGCCCCGCGACCGACAGCTCACTGCACCTTACCGACGAACCTAAATTCTAGAATATTGAGCAAAAAAGGAACCGGTAAAATCCCATAAAAATTCTGTGCACGGGAGTCCGGACGAAGACGCAGGACGCGTAAGTATATATATTGCGAATTTGGTCGCAGGTTTACCGTTCGGGCGGGATTGGGTTTTCCTGGAATATAGCGAGTGAGAGGTTCGACATACTGAACCAAGCGATTGTGGACCCTTAAGTACTGCGTTTCCCATCTCCCGCGAGGGACTGGGCCAGGAACAAGGGGAGCGAGTGAGTGTGTGTTTGTGGATATTCCAGAAGATGGGGGCGAAGGGCAGCAAGCCTTCGACTCCCATGGGGAGGGTACCCACTGTACCTAAGAATACCCCTCTGGCATATATCTTAGACAATTGGAAGATGATAAAATATTGTACTAAGATATGGGGAGGGAAGAAGATTTCTAAAAATGTCTTTTGGCCGGTCTACGGGTCAGAAGAAAATTGGGTAAAACAGCAGTTAAACCTTTGGGTTAATAATAAAAAACCCACCCGGTGTGCGTGTTGGTGGAGCGGAGACTCCCCGCACACCCAGTGCTGCTTTGCACCCAGCACTGCTTTGCTTACTGCCTCTTTGTAACAAAGAGAGGCAATAAGCAAAGGAATTGGAGCTCCTAAATGGGGAAGGAAACTGCAGTATAAATCACCCATAATTCTGGTGCACGAGACCTGAACGACGACCCGGAGAGAGGCGTGCGACCACGGAGCGTCGTGAGTATAGACCGGAGAGAGTCATACTCCGTTCGGTGGGGTGGGATTCGGTTGCCTGTGAATGTAAGAGTGTGAATGAGACGGAGCGAAGTTCTGAAACTCGTCGGAACAAAAGGTCCGAGGCGAATCAGGACAAAGCCCCGAAGCGAGTGCGGAGGTCTTCTAACCGCGGTTCCAATCTCCCGCGAGGGACTTGGCCGGTGAAGGACCAAAGTGATTCTTAGAGGATTCGTGGGTGGGTGATAGGTCCTAAACCCCCTGCAAGGCACTCTTACTGGCAACCAAGGGCTAGGGGAATTGCCACAAATTCCCGGACCAAGGCTTCCCCGATTTTATTTTTTATTTTATTTTAGCCGATCGGATATTTAAATGGGTAAAAATAAAAGTCGAGCTCGTAATCAAGGGAAAGACTCCCAGGGAGGTTATAAAAGTTGTAAAAAATTATCAGACATACCACCTGATAGCCCTTTAGGGCTGATGATTGGATTCGGTTGCCTGTGTGTGAGAGTGTGTGACTCTTACAGGATTCGTGGGTGGGATATAGATTCAGCTCCCCCCCACAAGACACTCTCACAGGTAGCCAAGGGCTATAGGTGTTGCCATAAAACTCCTAAGATTAAATTTAATTATTTAAAAAAAAAAAAAAAAAAAAAAAAAAGGATCAAAGAAAGACTGTAAAACCAGAAAAAAGTAAAAAAGAAAAGGTGAGAAAATAAGACGGGATGGGACTTTAACTCTGCTCAGCTGCAGGACCCGCTGAGGACAGGGCTCCCTAGGGCCCTTGGGAATTTTTCCCGGAGGGACCCCTCGACTCATTCGGTTCTCTGCGGGAGCAGACAAGGGCCGTCTTCATAAAAGGTGCTCTTACAGCAATGATTTCGGTTTTGTGATTTTTAATACTGGTGACCGGATGCTATAATTGTGCTATTAGTTGTGAATTTTAGTCTCTGTCTCTGTCTCAAACGTTGTAACTGTGTGGAGTGTGTCTGTGGGATCCCGCGTGTGTGTGTGTGTGTGAATGTGAGATTGACAATGGGATATCAGCAGAGTGGAGAAATCTTGAAAAAGAGTCCTCTGGGGTACGTTTTAATGTATTGGGAAGAACTGGGAGTGTCTCCTGGGGGCTCGGTGATTAGGAAAGCATTGGTGGAATATTGTGGCCAATGGTGGCCTTTATGTGCTTTGGAATGTTAGGAAAGGTGGGCTAAAGATGGAACTTGAACTGTGATGTCATGTTGCAATTACTGTTGGTTTTGGAGTGGCAAGGAAGATGGGATGAGGTAGTGTATGCAGATGTGTTTTTCACTTTGGGAAACCACCCGGAGTGATAGAGTGCGAAATTGGTATAGCTCCATTAGATTCCTTGATTTTGGCTTTGGAAAGGACAGGGAAAAACTGAAGGTTAAGATGGAGAGTTGTTCAGCTTGTGATATCGGAGAAAGATATTTTAAGCTAAAAACAGTAATCAGGAAGATAGGTTGGAAAATTTTGTATCACGGGTACCTCCGAGAGGAGCACCCTCTGCATCTGTCCTATCTGATGTAGATAAGGAGGAAGAAATTGCTGTCACTGGCAACAAGCAGCAGATTCACATTCAGAGCTAAGAAAGGGTTAAAACAGAAGCGCTGTAGCAGGGGCACCTGCAGCCGCTGCAGGGCAGGGTGAGCAACTGTGAGAAAAAAAAAAAAAAAAAAAAAAAAACAAAACAGCCCAAGGGGGGTGCTCGCCGGGGACTGCCGAGCGCTGAGCGTCCGCTCCTGCTTCCCGCTGCTCTTCCAGGCCGAGCGGCGCCGGCTCTCGGTGCTGCTGGGGCTGGCGCTGGGCTCTGGTAAGCGCCGCGGTGGTGGCGGGGGGGGAACCCGCACACGCGCGGGCCGAGCGCTGGAGCCAATGGTCACTGCGGGGCGGGATGGAGACACTGCCCGAGGCGCTGGCGGAGTCCTGGGCTCTTTTTCTGTGGAATAGGATTGGTGATGCGTTATGGGGAGTTTGGGCGCTGGAAGTGAGACTGCCCTGGGGGGACTGCCATGGGGGGACTGCCATGGGGTGGTTCCCGTGGCTGAATTGGAACTAGCAGACAAAGAGGGACCTGGGGAATCTCTTCTGGCAGATAAATTAAAGCTAGGGAATAGAGAAAATAAAGTGGAATTTTTAGTGGATACAGGAGCAACTTATTTGGTGTTAAATCAGAGGGAAAAGAATTTGTTACAGATGTGGGAGCTACTGGCTACCAAGGAGAAAAAAAAATACGAAAGACATAAAAACCTCTGGATTTATTTAAGTATTGGAGCAGTTTGTAGAGACACCACAAACGGGGCCTGGGGAAGCCTGCAACACTGAGCACAGGGGAGTCCTACTTAGTGTGTTTAAGATAACCTGGGAATGAATGGAAGACTTGAAACACAAACTGCTAACTGATAAAGAGAGAGGGGTAGTGCAACCACAAGCTTTATCAGCCGCCACCCAAGCAGCATCAGGGTGGCAGAGAGAGAGAGAAAAAAAAAAATGGGTAATGACCCGGCAGACTCCTTGACTGTTAACACCGTGCAGTTTGCTTCTGCAACTGCCTACTTAACTTTTTTTTTTTTTTTTGCTTTAAGGGATCACTTTAACCTGTCTTACTTTTCAAGTACTGATAACCTGGGGGACGGGGTATATCTGTGTCCTCCTACCTACAGGTCCATGGCGGCTGCCTGCAAAGTTTGTCAAGCCTTGCCATGAACTGGACAGATGGGTAAAAGAACCTGATACCTCAGCTATAGGAGCTGACCACGAATACCCCAAGCAGAATGAGACAGAGGAAGAGAAAGAAGAATGATTGCAAAACCTTACTTGGGGCAACTGAAAAGTAACAGTTTGAATATGTGTGCTTGTGAAGTAATTATTATTAGGGGCTGTGATTTTGTGTATAAAAACCACCTATAATTAATAGTCAGTTGCTAATAAGAAATTACACCTTGTATTGTATGGATTTATCACCTATAAAACAGATGTTAGAGCACACAAATGCGCAGCAGCTGCTAGAAAATGCTAAAGCAAAAGCTACATGAACAGACCCACTGGGGAACTAAGGCACTATGTGACCAATTTTTGAAATCTTATGGATGTATTGGCATTGTTGAAATAGCTAAACAAGTTACCAAAGGATGTCTGATCTGTTAAAAAGTTAACAGGAAAGTCATGAGACAAGTACCTTGGAGTGAAGGAAGCATATTGATTGTATAAATTGGCAGGAACTCTTCAGGTTTTTCCCTTGTGTTGTGAAATACGGATAGAAATACCTGAATCACCTAGAATGGGAGGTATCCATGAAATACCCTGCTTAAAACACCCTATGTCTAGACATTTATGTTGAGTTGTTTGTCGATGTTTAAATTGTAATAGAAAATGGTCCTGTGTTTCATTTAAAAGACAGCCTTATTGTATACAATGTCAAAATAACCCAATATCTACTAGGGAACAACAAGCTAAGACAGAGATCTGTAAACTGTTTTGTGGATGGGAGTTGCTAGTACCTGAAACTTGGGAAATCTATGAAACAGATTGGTATAAGGTTTTAAGAAAGTGTTCTATAAAATTTGCCTGGAAGCAGGCCCAACAATGAAATAGGTGGAAATACCAGGGATTTTAAGGGTTACTTAGCACATTAGAATCTAGAATTTCATTTTGTAAGGCTCAGCTGTCTCTAGTAGGAACCTCCACTCTATAAAGACTTCCCATCTCTATAGAGTCCCTATACTCAAAATTGATAAGGAGATCAAGATTTGGCATAAAAAGCTCATGGTGGATGTTATGTCAGAAAGGAATTAAAACGCCAGAAGCTCCTGAAGAATACCACTGCTGTCGAGAAGAGACAATACCTTGTTGCTCCCTGCAAAGGAGTAGACAAAGGAAGACAGAGAGGTACTATTGTGGAGCTATAATTTCTGGTACCAAGTGATTAAACTAAATAAAAAATCCACAACATCTGTAAAATGAGTAAAGTTCCAATTCTCTTGATCCTAATTTACTTTGAAGGAATATTCAGAAATCAGAATCATCAGCCTTTCAAATGGACCCTTATGAGATGGGAAGACCAAATTATGATTGGTCAAAATATTATGGCTGGATCACCCAGTTTTTCGGTTCCACTTTGCCAGTTAGCACCTATACAACCATGTGTAAATCAAAAACCTTATTACTTTTGTCCAGCCTCTAATCCAGGAAGAGGATATTGTAATTATCCTAACAAATATTATTGTGCATATTGGGACTGTGTTACAATTGCTTCTCATTGGACCCCTTCACATAGAGATAAGTTCCTGACAACAATGTGGGGACCCCCTGGATGTACACCTCCTCCAGGTAGCACAGTTCATGGCGCGAGCTTATGGGGAACCCATATAGACCCACGTCAAATTAGTAATTGTAAATATTTAATTCTCCAAGCTCTACAACCCGAGAACTCAGGATGGATAATGGGCAGAACTTGGGAAGTCCGGTACTGGGAACCCGGTGAAGATAGAGGAGGTTTAATTCTTATTAAAAAGGGAAATCCTCGACAAAAACCCCAAGTGACAGGTCCAAATAAGATATTAAAAGACAAATTAGGGAAAAAGAGTTCAACTGATAAGAATAATATCATAAGTGTCTTAGAGAACAACACAACCTTAGAACTGGTTGATATTAATCCTTTGTGGAAACTAATGCATACTACATATCTGACTCTTAATAATACAAATCCAAATGCTACTTTAGGTTGTTAGTTGTGTTATGATGTAAAACCACCCTCATATGAAGGAATAGGACTGAATGTTACATTCAACTTAAGTAATGAGGCAAACTCTAGACAGTACAAATGGAATGAAAAGAGGATAGGACTAACCATGCAACATATTAGCGGGCATGGAACATGCATAGGAATGGTGCCCCAATTCGGAATAACATATGTGGCTTTAAGATACAAAATTAGATAGAACCGAAAACAAATAGGCTATACCTACTGAAGGGGGATGGTGGATTTGTTCAAAGACCGGTTTGACCCCCTGCTTATCTCTAACAATATTTAATGAAAGCAAAGAATTTTGTATACAAAATTATGGTAATACCCCGAATTTTATACCATCCAAAGGAAACCGTCTTTGAACATTTGAGTAGTAATAATCATAGAATTCATAAAAGAGAACCAATCACTGCTGTAACTTTAGCTTTACTTGTTGGTCTAGGAACAGCTGGAACGGCTACAGGGGTAGCCTCCCTTGTGCAACAAAGTAAAGGCTTATCATCTTTAAGAGCAACAGTTGATGAAGACCTAGAACGAATTGAAAAATCTATAATGTACTTAGAAAAAATCTTTAACCTCCCTTTCTGAAGTAGTGCTGCAAAATAGAAGAAGATTAGATCTATTGTTCTTAAAGGAAGGAGGATTATGTGTAGCTCTCAAAGAGAAATGTTGTTCTTTTGCTGATCATACGGGAGTAGTCCTGGACACCATGTCTGAACTCCGGAAAAGGTTGGATCAACGTAAAAAGGATCTTGAGGCGGGCAGGTCATGGTATGAAAACTAGTTTAATATTTCACCTTGGCTAACCACTTTGTTGTCTGCTTTAGCGGGACCACTTATTCTGTTGATTCTGGGACTTATATTTGGGCCTTGTATATTACGCTATATTTTATGCTTTATTAGAAAACGATTTGACATGGCTAAATTGCTTATTTTAACTACGATGACTAGGGCAAAATATAAGAGTGTATCTGTTAATGAGAATGAAGATTGTTGTGAATGCGTTATGCCGCGTAGGAACTATGATTGTAATTGTGAAATATTACCTTGTGAGTGTTATGATAAATGTTGGGATTGTGGAAAAAGGTTTGCTTGCAGTGTCAAGAATGAAAGTAGCATCTAATAAACAATAATAGAATAAAAAGAAAAAGGGGGGATTGTGAGAAACTATGGATTAGGGTATTGTTTATTAAGATTTATGTTAAGCCCAATGTAAAGGTCAGGCACCACTAGTGCAAGATAAGATAATGAAATCGCTTATGCAAACTAAAACAGCCATCAGGCACCACTAGTGCAAGATAAGATAACCGCCAGATGTTCCAGGAACCGACAGAAACATGATAAACAAACCCATATAAAGACATATGAGTGAGAGGTCAACTATGGGACAAGGGAAAAGGACTTCTTACTCAACGGCCACCGGAAAGCAGAAAACGACCCCCTAACAACAACTGAAGCATGCGCAGAGTACCTCCACTACTTCAGGAACACGGAAGAAAAGATGTATAAAAGGGGACTGTTTGAACTGCTTAGTGCGGCAGTTGGCGGAGCGCAGACTCCCCTGCCGTCCAGCGCTGTTTTTGCTCATATTCTACTTGCTATAATTAATAAATTCTAATTGGATTCTAGTCCGTTGTGGTCCCAATTTATAACACAGACCTTCAAGGACGATGGAGGTCCTCGTGAAGGTTGTATTAGAATTATATAAGCAGTGGGGTATTGATCGCAAAGATTTTATTCTCGCCGGTGCGAGACTTTTGCAGATCGGGGTCATTGACCAGGCGGTGGATATTCTCCACCCAGAAGTGTGGGCTAAATGCACCACAGCATTAGCCGAGGAGACGATGTCCTCGGGTTGTGGGAAATATCTTAAGTTGTGGGGGAAAGTTAAACAAGCTCTGCAAAAGGCCATGCAGGAGCGGGACATCTGGAGGGTGGCGAGGGACTGTCTGTCGGTTACCCCCAAATTGAGAGTTGGGGCAGCCACGCAGAGTCCGCGCCCACCAGATGATGGCACTTTTACCGAGTCTAAAGACTCGCGGGAGGGCGCTATACCTCCCGATTCCCAGAACCCCGACCCGCTTACGGAGGGACAAAACCGCGCAAAATCCTTCTGGGGCGGGCTTGCTGAAGAGGCCAGGAGTGCCGCGGAGAAATCAGAGCCCAAAGACGCCTGGGCTGGACCACCGCCCTATGCGCCCCAAGATGGCGCCGAGCGGCTGGGGGAAGGGCGGGGCAAAGATGCCCCGTGCAGGAACAAGGAGGAAGCGCTAGCACGGACAAACAGGAAGGGGAGGGAAGCGCGAGTACGGGGCGGACAGCCAATCAGAACGACCGTCCGGAAATATGCCCTTGTAAGGCACACGCCCCCCCCACTGACAGGCGGGGCGAGCAGAGAGTGGGGGAAGCCCGCCTGCAAGGGAAGCGGGCGGGGCCGGAGCCCGAGTAACAGGCGGGGCGAGCCAAAGTGGGGGGAAAGGCCCGCCTGCAAGGGGGGCGGGCGGGGTCGGAGTGAAGAAAAAGCACGGCCCCCCCCTTGGGGAGCCTGCAAGGGAAAAGGGCAGAGCCAGAGTCCGAGAAGTAGGTGGGGCCGGAGCCCAATCAAAAAGTTTCAAGACCCGGATGAAGTCATGATAACGACTCATGCAGCTAGAGATGTTATTCATACAACTTCCAGAACTATTGTCAAACCATAACCATGGTCCACGATAAGACAAAATGAAAGTGAGCTTTCACAATTCGTATAAGTCTATTAAACCAGATCTTCAGAATAAAACTAATGAAAATTGTGAGTTTTTGTCCATAGGACCACATCATCGGACATCCCCACAGCCTGTACACTCCGATACCAAGCGTCCCGTCCACTCCAAAGCCGAGCATTTGGTCCAAGCCTGAGAATTCTACACCAGCAGAATTCAGACAGCGGCAAATTAGCATCCGTGGGAGGGGGTGGTAATGCCTTTGTGTGATTCTTATTCTGATATCTTGCACTATATTAATTTACTGTGTCTTAAACCAGCACTACAAAAAGACTGCTACAGGGCTATATTCTTTGTCAACTGAACACATACAAAAGATACAGCTCTCCTTAACCAAGTACTACAGCCTGCCCTCAGATACATCTCCTTCAAGAGAATTTATGTGAGATTCAAGCATCTCATTGCTAGGATTTTTGCCTTGAGAACTCACCGCTTTAACAGGTGAAATACACAAACCAACCCTAGACACTAATGCAAGTGACGCGCTTGCCTTCCAGAGCACACACTTCTGGAAGTCCTTCAAGAAGCAGACCCATTCTCTTCTTTCAGAAAATCTTCATGCAAAGAATAGCTTCATCTGCGTGTCCTAATCATAAATAAAATAAAATAAGCCAGCCATAAAGGCTAGATTAATATTAGGTTTGGACATGTTGCTATTACTATTTAGAGAGCCACAGAGACCAACACACAGCACTCTCACATACACACAAGCCTTTCCACTGGTTAGAAAGGATTTTCTCCTGCAAAGGATTTGTAGAAAGAACAACGTTCAGACAAGAGGAAAGGGGAGTTAAAACCCAGCCTCCTATATGCTAATAAATAAACTGCTCAATTGCAAGATTCAGATCAAAGGTTTAAAAAGGCAAAATTATGCTACTATTAGAGAATATCAAAATATTACTGTTATCATCACAAGTGGCATATATGCAAAATGCAGTCGCACAATAATGCCTAGGCAGATAGAGAGCAACACTAAGTCTGCCGACTAAAAGTGAACGATATACCCATTTTAGTTTTCTGTCTAGTCTTTTGGCATTTGTGTGATTCTTATTCTGGGGAGTAGGATGATTTGTACACAAAATTCATTGATTAAGTGTAAATATTTGTGAAAACACAGACTGTTAATCCTGTTTTGGAACATACCCACTTGGCGTTCTTAGCAGGAACTAACCAACTACTTGTTTGTGGTATTGTTTTGTTTGCACAAAGATGTTTTTTCCCTTCTGGGATCTGTCCCATGCATCTCCCTTTCTCTGTCACTTGACCGAGGGAGATCCCTTGAGTATTATTTTGCTAATTACAGTCCGTCGGATTGTTCCCTATAGTATGGTCAGGCAGACTATCAACCGCAATTGCTTCGCAATAGGGTGGCATAACACTATAACAAAGCCAATAGTGCTTAGTCAAATTTGGGTGAGCTTGTTTCAATCATTGAAAAGTGGCTTTGAGAATGTACCCATTTAGTGTCACCTTTTAGTATTTATTGTAAAGACAAAATAAGGCAAGTATATTGTGTTTTTATAGTCTTGTTGTGATATTTATATACTAAAAGCTAAATACATATAAGTATGTTTATGTTTTTGACTGGCCCTTGTAAACCTTTCATAGACGCAGGCCATTCCTTCCAATGCAGGCTGGCCACCTGCATTGGAACGAGTGTGCATTTCTGCCAGTTTAGAAGCCCAAGCCTCATGCAATGTGAGGGAGGCAGAGCCTCTGCGGGGACGCCCGCTGAGATTGAGCCTGCCACCCTGCACTGTGATGATGCTGCTCGGAGCTGGTTTCTTGATTGTCTTCACAGGGTCATTGCAACTACATTTTATATGTATGACCATGTAGTGGGAGTAATGATTGTCTGCATTTTGTGTTTCACATGTTGTAGTTGTGTGGAGTGTGTTTGTGGGATCCCATGAATGTGTGTGTATGTGTGTGTCTGTTGAGGGCAGACAGTGTTCTGTGTATTTTTTGTTATTGGGTTAATGTAAAAGTTTTTAATGGGTAGCAGATTAACATTTTGGGCAAGAAAGGGTTAATGCAGAGGTGCTGCTGCCGGCAGGAATTTATGGCTGCTGCTCAGCAGGCTGGCAGCTGTAGCTGCTGCTGGGCAAGCAGGCGTTTGTAGCTGCTGCCGAGCAGTACTGCTTAGTGTGTTTAAGGTAACCTAGGGGAGAATCCAAGCTTTACCAGTCTCCACCCAAACAGCACCAGGTTGTCAGAGGTACGGTGCAGTTTGCTTCTGCACCTGCTTCACATTCCTGTTTCATCAGAATGCCTTTGCTTTAAGGAATCATTTTTAGCTTGACTTACTTCTCGAGAACTGATGGCATGGGGGAAGGGATATATTTGTGTTCTACCTACAGGTCCATGGAGGCTGCCTGCAAAGTTTCTCAAGCCTTGCCATGAGCTGGACAGATGAGCAGAAAACCCAATGTCTTAGCTACAGGAGCTTGAATGTGTGTGCATGTAAAGTAGCTCTTATTAGAGGCTGTGATTTTGTGTATAACACCACCTGTACTTACTAGCCAGTTGCTAATAAGAAACTACGCTGCTGCATCCTGTAGTGTGCATACTGTTAATGTAAATCTGTACGTGCTTTGCCATAGTAGTGACTTGTTACTGAATGAAGCAGGTGAACCTCTGCACTGACAACAAGGTGCCACGACTGACGTTGGCCAAATACCTCCTACCGCAGTCAAGGGCAAGACTGGGTTGGCCTCTGTGTTTGCCACCAAGAAGAACCTTTAGCTCCGCTGCTGGCTGCAACCCAGCAGGCGTTGAGTGGTGGGGACACATGCCATGCCAGACCTTGATGTGAGGGATGGCCTCTCCTGTTATGAGAGAACTATACAGGAGAGAAAGGCAGGCCAAGCAGCCTGTGGTTGGCATATGTTGGAGATATGATCTAGTCCAAATCCTCTGCTCAAATAGGGTCGTCTAAAGCAGGTATTAAATATAAAAACACCCAAGGGAAATGTAAGGATTTTCATCAAACAGTTTGCAAAGCGTAATTTCTACAAAAGCTTTTGAATTTGTCTAGTTTTGATTCTCTTTCTGCAATACAGCATGTGACATCTAACAGATGATCCCTTGCCCAAACCACCAGTTCTATATAAAGACCTACATGATAATGAGTGGAAAGGACCAGAACCAGATCCAGTGGAAGTTTGTTATGCTGTTTTCAATGGTAATACATATGTGACTAAGTTAACACAAGTAGAAGTAAATTCTTTAAAAAAGATAGTTTTGCAGAATTGTGAGGCTTTAGATATATTAACAGCTCAAGTAGACAGAGTATGTACTTTAATTAATGAATCTTCTTGTAGTTATCTTGATCAGTCTGGAAAGACCTTGAAAGATGTTAAAGAAATTTGGAAGCATGCGAAAGTACTTCATGATGTCTATCAGAACAATAAAATTCCTTGGTTAGATGCCCTTCTTACATTTTGGAACTTCAATGGTTGGCTCACATCTCTGATTAAAGGTATTGGAATGATTTTGGTAGTAATCTTGACCATAGTTATGATTGTACCTTGTATTTTGCAATGTATTTGTGGTATGATTGAAAACCTGGTAAAACAGCTTTGGCTTACTCAAGAAAAGAAAAGGGGGAGATGTGGATGATTTCTTGTTAGAGAATGGACATATGCCTGCTCTCAATGAAAGCAAGTATGTGCAGTTGGCCATGTAGCAGGGGTAACTCCTGGTTACCTCTGTGCAGCCGACCGTGGAAAAGAAGCAACTCCCGGACAGTTAATGAAACAAGAATGCAGGCCTGGAAGATAAGAAGGAGCTAAGATAAGAAGCTTGCTGAATTGGACTGTAAATTTCGGTTGCTTACAAAAACCACACTTTAGATTCTCACGAGTGCAAAAGTTACAAGTACTCTCAGAATGGGCCTGCCTCCTTACATTGTGACAACGCTGTTTGGAGCAACCTTTTGATTTTACAGGGTCATCATACCTCATTTTTGTGTTTTATATTTTGTGGGGAACCTCTTTATAGCATCTCACTTATAGTGCCTTATGTTTTCTATTCAAGGTTTCTTACATATGTTTTCTAAGACTGTTACAAAGTGTGTTCCAGTTTGTCATACCTATTTTTTTAGATTAGTATATCTTAGGTAATTCACTTAAGCATAGAGAGGGGGGGAAATGTAGGCAGCCAGGGCTTGGCAGTCGGAAGATGTCGCGCTGTAACGGAAAGACAGAGCCCCTCCCCAGGTCTTAGCTTTGTGACGTAAGCAGACGGAAGTGACGTTGTAAACCAAAGCTATATAATGCGGTGTCACTCAGCGATAAACGCCATTTGCCGTCCACCACATTGGTGTCTGCGTGCTAATGGACCCCGCAATCGCGAGTAGGTGATTGCCTGTGCCGACCCTGAACCAGGCCACCGTGCCTCGGAGAGGTAGCACGAACCACACAGCTTGGTGTCATCGGCAAACTTGCTGAGGGCGCACTCAATCCCACTGTCCATGTCACCCACAAAGATGTTGAACAAGACCGGTCCCAACACTGATCCCTGGGGGACACCACTCATTACTGGTCTCCAGCTGGACACTGAGCTCATGTTCAGTGTCCTTATAATTAATTGCTCTCACTTTCACATGTATTAAGGTTCATGGATCTAGGCCAGTGCAGGCCAAAAGTGTGTTCGATCATTTTCCAATACTCATTCCAGGTTCTGGGTCAATTTATGGTTAAGTTCAGTGGGTTACACTGGTTTCTTCTGCATCCGCTTAGGGCTGTCAGTCTCTCTAGCTTAGCTACCCACTGTCCTTTCCCCTCTAGTGCCTTGGTATACTTGCCTGGAGCATAATCTGTAGACCAAATAACACAGGTCCAATAGGTACAATAATTCCAACTCTTTGTACAAGTAGAACTCACCACTTTAGATTTGTACCTCCAAGGGGAACACATATTTTCAATCATGGGAGTAGGTTTGCACCCACTCCATACTTCCACAACCTCCTACCCATCTACCACTGTCTATTGCTTCACAAGCATCAAGTAACACACTAACTGGCTTATCTCTATTCTCTATCTTAGTTTTTCCTAGAAGAGTCCTGTACTCCCCTTGGGCCCTTACTTCTAGCCAATATTCGTTTGGATCCAATCGGGGATCAAAACAGACAGTTTTATTTTGTTTATTTCTATATATGGAATATGTAACCCCCTCATGTAAACAGAGTTTTTTGATCTTTTCCTCGCATTGATAATGGGTATGGTATATTAAGGTCTTGGTTACCTTTTGTCCCATCCTGGTGGTTTTCAGGCATTCGGTACAATTGTTGAATGTTTGTTGGGGTCTGGCTACTACTGTGATTACGATAGTCACAATCATTACCTTGAGGGTACTCATCTCTCTACCCCTCTTTGCCTATTGGGTTGCCGCCAACAGCTGAGGTTATAGCTCTTCTTGGTGGCAGAGATTTTCTTCTCAGGTTTACTTATCTTTCGGCTGGTTACCCAGTCCTACCATCAGGACTACCCTTGTTTCTGTTACGGTGTGATAAGGGAATATCGGGATCTCTATTCTAATCCTAATTCTTTTCATTCAGTCCTTTATTAGAGGTTGGAATTAAAACCTTTGACATTTTCTTGGATATCCCTGCAACTTTTGCCTCTGATTACTGGATATCCATGTGTCTTTTGGCAGTACCCAGTTATCTTCTGTAAGTTTTCTATTTTGCACTCTAGAAAGAGAAGGCTTCTTTTTTTTTTTTTTTTTTTTTTTCTCTATAACCTCTAGACCACAAGCATGCGGGTTCTAAGGTTATTTCAGTGTTACAATTCAAGGGGCTCTTACACCGTCCACCCCTGACGATTATGGTTAGTTGACAGTCTTTACACTTTGGACAGAAAGATGCCCTGGCTTCTGCTGATGCTATGGGCACTGTTTTTCAGTTGTTCCCTCTACCCATGCAATTATTGCCCTCTTATATCTGTTAGATTCCCACAAGTTACCCACATGAGTTCACCTGATCATTAGACTTTGTCCCAGTCAGACCAATTTCCACACTTGTCACACCAGAAATTGCCTCCGAATGGTACCCAAACGGTTTGGTTACAGCCAAAACACTCAATACAGAATAACAGTTTACGTGAAAAATCTCCAAACTCATGTATAGGACAGTGCCAATTAACAATTGGTTTGATGCTAGAGATGCAGGTGATGTCCGGTATTATCCTTGCTCATCCAGAAATTAATCTTCGGGCACTTCTCTCTGCATTTCTTTTCGACTAGCTCAGCAGTCCAGCCACTGTAAGAGAACTTATTGTCGAGTTATTTTAAATTTTGGATAACTCCCTTGCATATTCTATTTGTTCTCTTTTGGGGGTTCCACTGGCCCTTTTACTCTGGAATGGTGCTTCCACCCATATTCTTGGGTCCTAACTGCTGTTTGTGTAGTGAGTAGGACCTGACATGGTCCCTCCCACTGAGGTCTCAATGATTCTTCTTTCCACGTCTTAATGAGAACCCAGTCTCCCACTTTGAATGGATGAACCTGCATCTCCAGCTTTGTGGTCTGGGGTAATAAACCTCGTTAGCACAAATTATGTAATCGAGATGATATTTCTCATACATAGTAATATATGGATTTTCCCCCACTTTCCCAAGTGTGTGCCTTCACATTGTGGTATAAGTAAGGCAATCCAAACAACATTTCATAGGGGGAAAGACTGATGTCCTTTCTAGGGGCAGTTCGTATTCTGAATAGCACTAGAGGTAGACACTTAGTCCAAGGCATTCCAGTCTCAAGGATTAGTTTAGTAATGTGATTTTTGAGAGTCTGATTCATTCACTCGACCCTGCCTGAGCTCTGGGGATGCCAGGGAGTGTGGTGCTGCCAGGTTATCTGCAAATTGTCAGATACAGATTTTAAGATTTTGCCTGTAAAATGGGGTCCCCAATCAGAGTCTATCATATCAGGGAGCCCAAATTGGGGAATTATTTGTTCTAATAATACTTATATAACACTCCCGGAGGTGGCCTTATTACAGGAAATGCTTCAACCCAATGAGTTAAATGATCTACAATTACCAGTAAATATTTCCATCTTTGGATTAGGGGTAACTTGGTAAAGTCCACTTGTATTCTCTGAAAAGGTCACAAAGCTAAGTCCCTTCCCCCTGCTATTCGGGATCGCTGTAGCTTCTTATTAATTCTCTGACAGGTTATGCATTGGTTTGTGATTTGTTTAGCAACTGTATATACTCCCTTACATCCAAAAGTTTTAAGAAAGGTCTCCACTAGTGCCTGTGTGCCCCAATGAGTACTTTCATGCAGTTTACGGAGCACTTCCCTTGTGGTACTTTCGGGTAACATTTGTCTCTCGCCTGGGAGTGCCCATTTGCCTATTATATCTTCTACTGCCCCAATTTCTTTTAACTCCTCTTTCTCCTGTTCATTGAATGTTGGGCATAGTTCTTTTTCCTGAACCGGTATCAGCGTCACGAGAGGGCAATGTTTTCCCTCAAGTGACACTGCCTTCGCTACTTGATCTGTTTGTTTATTTCCCCAGGTTATCATGCTGTTCCCCTGTTGATGCCCTTTTATGTGCACTATTGCAAGTTCTTGAGGTATTAATAAAACCTCTAGCAGTGTTTTAATTACTGCTTCATGGCTCAAGTGTTTGCTTTGGGAGGTTATCATTCCTCTCTCCTGCCAAATTTTTCCAAACACATGAACTACTCCCCAAGCATACTTAGAGTCAGTATAAGTTGTTCCAATCCCTTCTCCTATTTCTTGTAATGCTGCTACCGCAGCGTATGGTTCACATATTTAGACTGACCAATCGCTGGGGAGTTTACCTGTGCTTACTGTAGTTAGGTTTATGCCATCGATAACTGCATAGCCACTGACTCTTTTACCATTTATTACTCAAGACGACCCATCTGTAAACAGGTGTTGCCCTTCCTTCAAAGGAATCTCCACTAAGTCCTCCTGGACCTTTGTCTGATAATCTATTATTTCCAAACAGTCATGCCCCAGACCTTTATTCTCTTCTGTCCCGTATAAGAACTGAGAAGGGTTAACACAGGAACTTACTGTTAAGCTTAAGTAATCTCGTTCCATTAAAATAGCCTCGTACTTGAGAACTCTGGAATCTGTCATCCAGCGCCCTGACCTCTGGGTCAGAATCGTTCGCACAGCATGGGGTGTGTAAACCACAAGCCTGGCTCCAAAGGTTAATTTCCTAGCTTCTTTCACTAACAGGGCAGTGGCAGCTATTGCTTATATACATGATGGCCAGCCCCTGATTACTGGATCTAATAATTTTGATAGGAAAGCTACTGGTTTCTTATACACCCCCCACCCCACCCCCCATTTTTGAGCAATTACTCCTTTTGTCATACCTTCAGAAGTATTAACATAGAGCACAAAGGGTTTAAGTCCAGTAACACCAACACAGGGGCTAGTACTAATGCCTCTTTAATTTGTTCAAACCATCCCACTTCGTCTGGCGAAAAGGACACCTTGGTATTCTGGGATGTGAGCTTATCATATAAAAACTTAACCTTCGTACTATAGTTCTCTAACCATATACGGCAAAATCCATCTAACCCCAGAAACTGTCTAACCTCCTGCACTGGTTTTGGTACCGGGAGTTCGACGATCCCTGCAGTTCTCTCTAGACTCAACCTTTGGGATTCCCCAGTAATTAGATGCCCGAGATATTTGACTTCCTTCTCTACAAATTGCACTTTTCTCTTGTACACTTGCAATCCTTGCTGCCCTAGGTAATTCAACAACTTCACTGTTTCTTCCTCCACATCTGATTGTTCCGCCCCAGCCACTAGTAAGTCATCCATATATTGTAAGACTGTTACAGTGTCTTTTTGTTTAAATTTTTCCATGATACCTTCCAACGTTTGTCCAAATAGATTCGGAGTCTCAGAAAACCCCTGGGGGAGTACCATCCACCTCAGTTGTTGTTTTCTTCCCATGTTCGGGTCTTCCCACTCAAATGCAAAGATATCTCATGATCACTTATCAAGGGGACAGGCTCAGAATGCGTCTTTTAAGTCTATCACTGAAAACCATGCACATTCACGGGGCATTTTGCTCATTATTGTGTATGGGTTATGGACTACCTACCGGGTGGTGTATCCAGACCAACTTGCTGATTTCTATTAGGTCCTGAACCAGACAATATGTTCCATCACTCTTTTTTACCGGTAATATGGGTGTATTGTATGGTGACATGGTTCCAACAATCCATCCTGAATTAATTCTTTTATTACCGGTTGTAGCCCTCTCCATCCCTCTAAGGACATTGGATACTGCCGTACCTTGACCGGTACTTCAGTATACATCTCAGTCTTAAAAGGAGAAATTTGAAATCGGCCCCTATTTCCAGGGGCCGCCTACACTTTTGGATCTATGTCCAATCCTTCCCTTAATATGAATAGCTTCACTTCCATTGTAGCTTCACTTCTCATAGTAGTTCATTAAGTTCCTTATCATTCCAGTCCTCAATTTTTTTAAGTTCTTTCTTATGTCTCCCCATAAATGAGTCACAAAATTTGCCTTTAAAAGCTGTTGCCCTGCCAGTGTATCTGGGGAAACTCCAGAGTATTGCTGGATGTTTTTCCGTAATCTTTCTAACCACGCTGATGGGGACTCATCTTTATCCTGCCTGTCATCAAAGGCCTTGGTCATGTTCAGCCCCCAAGGTATGGCTTCTCTAATTCCCTTGATTATACAGTTTTGATAATCAATCATATTTTGTCTGCCCTCCTCAGTATTTTGATTACACTGCAGGCAGGCTACCAGCATTTTCTGTTCTCTCATCATTCCGCCCACACCCTGCAGGTGCTCTCGGTCCCACACTCGGATTCCTGCTACTCGCAACATTTGTCATTCATCTACAGTGAACAAGATCCCCATAATCAATTGCATCTCATCCCAGCTATAAATATTCGGGCCCAGGAATTGATCTACTTGCTCTGATAGTCCTAAGGGGTCATCTAAAAGCTTTATCATATCCGTTTTAAACTCCCTAACTTTGGCCCTAGTAAGAGGGACATTTACATAACCAACCCCTCCCTGGGGTCCTCCCGTCGGGAACTCCCACAGTGGATATTGAAATGTTTCATTTCTCGCCTCCCTTGCTTGTTGGTGCCATCTTGTTTGCATCTGCAGTCTTGACCTTGAGTTGGCTAGGTCTGGGGCTGAGGGAGTTGGTCGAGTTAAGGAGGCTTCATAGGGGGGCAGGGGTGGGTAAGTTGGAGCTGCCCCTGTCCCTCCCGCTCCTGAATTTTGCTGATCAGGCCCAGATCCTACCCCTATGGGATTCACAGGGTTTTGGTCTACTCCAGGGTTAATGGGTAAGTGTTCCAGGGGGTCCCACTGGTCCCCCTTTGGTTTCTTTTTTGTTTTTTCTTCCGTAAGTTTAAATATCTCAAATATACCTCCAGATCCCACCCAACAGGCTGCATAATTACTTTCTTCCTGATTAAACGGTTCCCTACTATTGACAAAGAGGTTTAAGGCTTGACATAACCAGTCCTCATATGACCCGTACTGTGGCCAGAACAAATTATCTGTCCTGATGGGTCCCTTTGTCCATATAAACATAAAATATTGAACCACAGTTGCCCTGTCTAAAGATTTAGTCCATGAGTTATTTTCCCAATTGTCTAACATAGCTCCCAAAGGAGTGTCTGAGGGGATATTAGACAGTATTGGGTGTTTCTTTCCCCGGGACCCCTTACTGCCAGAAGTCCCCATCCCAGAGAGAGGTTCAGAACACACACCTTTCATGGGTGCCCGGTCACTGGCCGAGTCCCTCATGGGATATCAGAACCACAGTTAAAAGGACTCCGCACTCACTTTGTATCTGTGAGACGTCTCACTCACACACCATTCACCTCTCCTGTCCTGACCACCGGGCAATACACATAGACAGTTCCAAAATTTTCTTATCAGGTCCTGTGCACAGGTTTTAATGGTCACCATGGATTTATATATTGGATCCAATCCCTTCCCATCTTTGGTTCACACTGCCTGGTCCTGGGGTCCTTGACCGCAGCAGCCCCAGCTCTGGAGGGCTGAGGTCCCTGACTGCCTAAGTGGCAGGGCACGCCTTCAGGAAGGCTCATTTCCCCAGGGCCAGCAGCAGGGGTCTTCAGATCCCAGACGAGCCCCCAAATTGTGAGAAACCTGCCCAGCAATCAAAATTTTACAGACGGAAATCGTGAAGCAAAGAGCCCTTTAATAACAGCATGCTGGGTGCATCATCCACAGACAGATGAGCACACCCACTCAACAGATATTTACAGGTTATATATCTTTCTAGGTTTCGCCTCCTGACTAAGCCAGCCTTCCTCTGAGAAATGATTTACATTTTCCATGAACCCAAACTCCTCCCCTCTGATGGCTCTTGGAGGGTCTCTGGTGGTCGTGGGGAGTGTTGTGGTTTAAGCCCAGTTGGCAACCCAGAACCATGCAGCCACTCGCTCACTCCCCCCCTTCCTCCCCCTACTCCCGGAGGGATGGGAAGGAGAATTGAAAGAATATAACTCCCATGGGTTGAGAAGAACAGTCTAGTAACTAAGGTATAACACAAAACCACTACTGCTACCCCCAATAATAATGATGATAAAGGAAATAACAAGGGAAGAGAATACAACCGCTCACCACCTGCCAACTGATACCCAGCCCGACCCGAGTAGTAACCTAGCCCTTACGGGTAACTCCCCCCAGTTTATATACTGGGCATGATGTGCTGTGGTATGGAATACCTCTTTGGCTACTTTGGGTCAGGTGTCCTGTCTGTGCTTCCTCCCGGCTTCCCCTTCTCCCTGGCAGAGCATGAGACTCAGAAAGTCCTTGGTCAGAGTAAACATTACTGAGCAACAACTAAAAACATTGGTGTTATCAGTGCTGTTCCCAGGCTGAAAGTCAAAACCACAGCACTGCACCAGCTACTAAGAAGGAGAAAAAATGACTGCTACTGCTGAACTCAGGACAAAAGCTAATAGTCTAACTAGGTCTGGGCAAAAAGATTTGTATATATATATGCTCCACTAACTTTCTTCTTGCTTTAAAAATCAAACTATAGGACAGGTGCAAACCAAAAAGTACACTGAAGATGTGATACACTTTGCTTGGGAAGAGAAACTTTTTCTTGTGGCTGATGAGGTAACAGGATATTCTGTTCTCCCTAAAGCATAGCTACACATACGAGGTATAATTTTTTTTCCATGTGTGGTATTGGTGTTTTTAAGTACAGGGAACAGATTCTCTGTTACCATTTTAAGCCATGAACAAACATGCAATATTCTTAATATCAGAGGATTAATACGAGAGATGTCTTGATCTCGATTTGAAGTAGAAAGAGTAGGGGACATGAGCAAGGGGACACAAGCAAGGGGACACAAGCAAGGAGACACAAGGAGGAACTTTGCTGGAACTGACCTAAAAACCTATGTGATACTAAGACTACTTCAAATGAAAGAAACAGAAGGAAAATAAATTTAAAAATATAACTAAAGGTTAAGTTACACAAAGATGCTCACTGTTCTTCCAAAGGCTAAACTATTAAGTATGGCCACATGAGATAAAATGCATCATTTCAGTAATTATTATTTAACAAAGAACCTTGTGTCTTTTAATGGCTTGAAGTTTTAAGTATTACCAGTTTCTTCAGACCTGGCTCTCTAAAAGGTCATCTTCTGACTGTTCAGGTTTACCAGGACAATGTGTACTCTGAAGGATGTCAGTTTCATTCTTTAAAATAGATTCTGTATGAGATGGAACCAGAGCACTATAACAATGTTGAGCTGGCCTCTTTTCACTCCACCTCCAAGGAATATGTGATAGACTATGATTCGTGTTAAAAAAGGAAATAGAGAAGTGATGATAGTTTGTTACAAAATATGGTGTGAAAATTCATGAAACGAGAAACCATTAATATGGGGTGGAAAGTAACTACACGAGAAACTGAGTTATTATATCCACATAGCCAAGGCAATATTAATAAAAAGTCCCCATCTGTTACTTCTTTGGGTAAAAGAAAAGAAAGTGTTTGGAAAACATGGGTTAAAATACTTTCAGCCTAACTTAGAGAACAATGTTTGTGTTGTAAGTCTGTGATGTGATAATAAGCTTTAATAGCCCTTTTACTTATCTGTCAGCTTTTAGCCTAACTTAGAGAACAATGCTTGTGTTGTAAGTCTGTGATGTGGTCATAAGATTTAGTAGCCCTTCTACTTAGCAGTCAGCCTGAAAACAGTGCCTCCTGGGCATCTGCTAAGCTTCAAACACTCATCTGCCAGGATGGTGTTGCTTATCTCTTGTAAAGAAATCGAACTGCTCTAAATCTTTGTTAGCTGTCAGAAACTCGACAATTCAGCTGGTTTCAGCTAATTGGGACTACTAGGGTATTCAACCATGCTAAAGGTGAAAAGTGCATCCTGAGGAAGACTGCTTACTTCATCTTGAAGACCCCTGCCCACGACCATCCGCAAGCGCCAAAAGGGAGGAGACTTATGATAATGAGTACCTAAACTAATTGTAATATCCCCGATGTTCTCTCGGAAACCTACTGAATATGCATGTTTGTGTGTAATAAATATCGGCCCACTTAACCCCTTTGTGTGTGACTTGGGGGAAGTGATGACTCCCCGTGCACCCAGCGCTGCTCGCTTATCTCCCATCAAGGAGCACAATAAAGAAATTGGCTGCTAATGTCGGTGCTGGCGTTGGGTTTTTTTTATAACAGAATTTGTGTTTATAACAGATACATGGGTAAGACAGACTGCTTTAGGTTGTTTTTTTTTTTATTTCACCTTCCTTATTAATCCGGTTGGACAGCTGTTCACCTTAGTGACATGAAGGTAATCCACCATCTTTTATATGAGATTAAACTTATAGAGCAACGCAACGTTGTCTTTTTGAAAAGATAAAGACACTGTGCCAGGCAAATACGAGGCAGAGAAAGATACTAACTTCAGAGAGCTTGCAGCATCAACTACAGGCACTATGTGAAAAAACACTAGTGTTTTAAAACATTATCCAAGTTCCCTTTTACACAGTTCCTTGGTCAATAAAGAATACAGGTTTGATCATTTGTACAAAACCCAAGATACTCATACCTCTGTTGTGACTTTATTTGGATGCGTGTAAGATAAGAAGTTTCTGCAAGGAATTCTACTTTTAAGGATATGACTTTGAATGGTCTTATGCATTCAATACTACATGTAGTCAGGCCTTTCTAATGTTCTGTGTTACTACAAGTTTGTTAAATACTATCTTCACCTGATTAGAATTTACACAACCTGCAACCATTTGCATCAGTCAGAGCAGGTTATTCACTTTGCTGGCTTTGAAGTACTGCATATTCCACACACTGAACAGCAGTAAAATAGCAAAAGCCAAACCTCAACTCTGAAATAGGGTCCTTCTTATACAGCAAGAAGGTTTCCCAATGCTTGTCCAAATCCTGGCAGCACAGCTACTGTCTGCCTCAGCCTGGGGCCTGTGCCTGACACCCTCCCGCGCTGGGTACTACTCACGGCCAGGATGAAAGTGGTCACCTGCCCCACCGCAGGTCCTCGTGTGCTGAGCTCAGCAGCCGCCGCTTCCAAGCAATTAAGGAAAAAGCACAATTAATTTGGTTCCACCAGGACAGAGCGCGTGTGCGTGTGGATCTATGTCAGCCTGCCCAGCTCCTGTCAGGACACAAGGGCTTCGGTTTCGTGCCTGTCTAGCTGCACCCAAGCCCATCCCTGGGGCACCACCGAGACGGGGGACCCCAAACTTCTCACCCTCCCCGCCTCCCTTTCATCCCTTCCAACGGGAGGCCGAGCACCCCCGGGGTACCCTCTCCCTCGCGCCCCGGCAGCTCTCAACCCAAAGGCCGGGGCCTCGTGTGCCACCCAGTCCCCTCACGCACACAGCCCCTCTCAGGGGGCCGGGCCGCCCGCTCCCACCACCCCGGAGGGTGCGTCCGCCGGGGGAGAAGAGGGAGATCCCCGCTCTTACAAAAGCTTCCTGGGCGGAGAGTACTGCGCTTATTCCGTGGGGTGGCGGCTATGACCCGGAGAAGTCCGCTGGTAAGCGGTGTAGCACTGGCTTGGGTTGGGGGCCCGGCTGTGGGGTTCTCTCCCAGGAGATGAAGAATCAGTGTATCGCGCTGTTCTTCCACGTCTTTGACCAGCAGGGTAGGGCTGAAGGCGTTGGTAAAGGCACCGGGGGTGCCCTGTGGCTCTGATGGGAACCAGCCCTCGCAGGTGAGGAAGTGGGCACCGTGGTGCCTGCACGCCTGCGCTTGCTTGTCCGGTGGGGGGAGTCTGCGGGCCGGAGCCGGAGTAAGGCGATCGGTGAGGAGCAATGAACGGCTCACCTCTCCCTGAGGGGTGGCTCGCGGGCCCCGGCTCGGTGGCGGGCTGGCTGAGGGGCCGCCGTCCTGGCGCACGCTCCTGACAGCCTCGGGAGGGCTCCCGTGTCAGACAATCCGCATAAAGCATTGTTAACTTTATTTTTCAATGCGTTCTAGTAGTGCTGATACTTGGAGGCATGTAACGCATATGGCGGTAAGAGCCTGTTTTAAAGCAAAGGAAAATATCCAGGAAATGAAGAAGGAACTCGATTCGCTTTTGCAAACAGCTGAGAAGGCATTTACAGTAGAGCTGCTGAAGATGCCAATTGCCATCAGGAAAATGAAGAGAAAATATTTGCTTAGTAAGTGTGTGTCCTGGTTTCAGCTGCGATACAGTTAATGTTCTTCCCAGTAGCTGGTACAGTGCAACGTTTTGGTTTTAGCCAGAAAACAGTGTTGATGACCTAGAGGTGGTTTGGTTACCACTGAGCAGTACTCACAAAGCCAAGGCCTTGTCTGCCCGTCGCCTGCAAGCAAGGAGGCTGGGGGGCATAAGGAGGAGGAGACTCTGGGGGCAGTGGTGTTTGTCTTCCTGAGTCACTGTGAGGTGTGGAGCCCTGCTGTCCTGCGGATGGCTGAGCAGCTGCCTGCAGTGGGAAGTGGTGAACCTGAAATCAGCCTGACTGGGAATGAGTGGGTAGCTGCTTTGGAGACAGAGGAGATTAAGCCACTGTCTGCCTTGCCTGGAGTTAAACACATAGTTGTGTGCGTGGCCTTATTTGTGAGGGATGCAGTCATCATTAAAGCATGACGTAACCCTGACTGATGTGAGAAAGCCTATAACCATAGGATTTCTTTTTATATAAAAAGCTTTTATATAAAAAAGCTTTTTTTATATAAAAGCTTGCTTTGCATGCTATGTTAGCTAATTGGCAGTGGTATTGTACTGAGGAGGCCCACTCAGTACGCGCTCTTGTTTAAGTAGACTGACCTGTGTAACACAGGGTGTAGAATTAGTTGGTAACAGTGTATAAAGTCTAGAGCCTTATTTCATGTGTGCTTTTAAGTCATCTTATTTAAAGCCTGATGTGTCAGGGACAGCAGATAATGGTCCGTGGTAAAACACACAAAGATAGAAAAGTACTGTTTGTCCGCTTTGGCTCCTCCCCAGAGAGTCCTGGTTTTGCTGCTCCCCAGAAAGTCCAGCTTTGGTTCCTCCCCTGAAAGTTCCACTTTAGAACTCCCCAGAAAAGTCCCAACCCTTGGAGACCTTTCTAGATATTGCTAGCCACTTTTTCTGACGTAGGCTGACCCCCTGCATCAGAATGAGTGCGCATTTTTGTCAGTATAAAAGCCTGAGCCGCACGCGATGCTGGGGAGGCAGAACCTTGTACCACCCAGATCAATGTTGCCTCCATGGGGACACCCACTAAGATTGAGCCTGCCACCTTGCACTTGCAATGATGTTTCTCAGAGCTGGTTTCCTGATCGTAATTACATGGTCTTTGGGGTTGGTAAGATAACCAAGCATCAGAAGTATCTTTTACTGTATCTGTTAGTATCTCTATATTTTCCTATATTAATAAACTAGTTGTGAGTTCTCTATTTGTGTCTTGTTTCTTTCACCTGGAATCCTTGAGTTCTGGAACACCTGAAGAGATGAGGAATAATTACAATTCTAGTATTTCCTGTGTGTATAAATGTAAGCACTTCTTTCTGTCTGAATCCATTTGTCCTAGCCACAGAGATTATTTTGTCTTTCTGTTAAGTTTAAGTCTTTTACTACTGAGCCTTTCTTATCTAGTCATTTACCTGTAATGGTAAACACATTTATGCAGCAGTTAAAGCTGTGGTGCATGGTCGGCATCAGATGTATATTCTGGTAAGAACTGATGTGTTTAGAATCTATCTTGCAGCTGGAAATTGCAGGGGCCCCACAAAGGTCCAACGTAAGACTCTTGAAGAACTTCAGTTTACTGTAAGCCTTTGCTGAGTATGTAGTTCAATGTCTGTCTTGAAAACTTCTGCCTAAAAGCATTAGCTTTCAGCTGTGCAGTGTATGGGGGATTTTCTTCTTGGAATTCAGGTTATATACTGTGTGAGTACATTTAGTATTCTTTCAAAGATCAGACATACTGAAATGGCCTAGGATTTTCATTGTTGCTTTGTAGGAGTGACTGTCCCAAAAAACTTGAATCTTGTTCAAATGCAACATACCTGCTAGCTAAGTTTAGCTATTTAAGCAACTGTAATCCTGAATTACTTGTTCAGCTTCATAGCATGCAAGAAAAGAACCTGCAGGGAGTAATTATGCAAGTAGCAGTATATAAATATGGTATACTTTCTTGAGTTACAGATTTGTGAGAAGGTGAGAAAGAGGCTCTTGCTGCTGCAGTGGTAAGTGGTGTTTTCAAATTTCATCATAGCTTACAGAAGTCTTCTCCCTGCTGTAAGCATTTTGGACAAATGTTTTTGTTTGGCTGTCTGTTTAAAGAGAAGATGGTACAAGAAGGCTAGCTGGCTAGCCAGCCAGCTAGACTGCAGTTATGAACATTACCTAAAGCTTTAGGGTCATCTGGAGGCAGAAATCTGGGTGGTTCTGGAGAAAGAAGAAAAAAAAAAAAAAGGCAAACAAAAAACAAACAAAAACCCACCAAAAACAAACAAACAAACAAACAAACAAAAAAACACCAAACCCCAGAAAAAACCCACAAATCCAAAACAACAAACCCATGAAAAACAAACTGGTGTTTAGCCAATTCCACTTCTGTCAAAAGAGAATATAACTGCTCACCACCTGCCAACCGATACCCAGCCTGACCCAAGAAGTGATCTAGCCCTTCCGGGTAACTCCCCCCAGTTTATATACTGGGCATGACGTGCTGTGGTATGGAATATCCATTTGGCTAGTTTGGGTCAGGTGTCACAGAATCACAGAATAGTTAGGGCTGGAAAGGACCTTAAGATCATCGAGTTCCAACCCCCCTGCCATGGGCAGGGACACCTCCCACTAAACCATGCTTCTCCTTCTTGGTAGCTGGTGCAGCGCTGTGTTTTTGATTTTGGGTCTGGGAACAGCGCTGGTAACACCAGTGTTTTCAGTTACTGCTTGGTGATGTTTAGGCTGGCCAAGGACTTTGTGAGTCTCATGCTCTGCCAGGGAGGAGGGGAAGCCGGGAGGAAGGAGAGACAGGACACCTGACCCAGACTAACCAAAGAGGTTATTCCACACCACAGCACGTCATGTCCAGGAGGTAGAAACGGAGAGCAGAGACCCGGAAGGGTGGTGAGGGTGCACGGTGGGGGGTGCAGCCGGTGGGGGTGCAGCCGGTGGGGGTGCACTGCTTGTTTGGGATTGATGGTGAGCTATTGTATTCTTTCCTTGTATTTGCTTTGTCATTATTATTATTGGTGGTAGCAGTAGTGATTTGTTATACCGTAGTTACTAAACTGTTCTTATCTCAACCTGTGGGAGTTGCATTCTTTTGATTCTCCTTCCCATCCCTCCAGGAGCGGAGAGAAGAGACAGTGGGGAGTGAGTGAGAGAGCGACTTCGTGGCTGAGGCTTAAACCACAACAGCAACCCATTCCAGTGCCTCACCACCCTTATAGTCAAGAATTTCTACCTCATATCCAATCTAAATTTCCCCTGTTTAAGTTTGAACCTGTTACCCCTTGTCCTATCACTACAGTCCCTCATGAAGAGTCCCTCCCCAGCATCCTTATAGGCCCCCTTCAGGTATTGGAAGGCTGCTATGAGGTCTCCACGCAGCCTTCTCTTCTCCAGGCTGAACAGCCCCAACTTTCTCAGCCTATCTTCATACGGGAAGTGCTCCAGTCCCGTGAACATCCTCGTGGCCCTCCTTTGGACTTGCTCCAACAGTTCCATGTCCTTTTGATGTTGAGGACACCAGAACTGCACACAATACTCCAAGTGAGGTCTCGCGAGAGCAGAGTACAAGGGCAGGATTACCTCCCTCGACCTGCTGGTCACGCTCCTATTGATGCAGCCCAGGATACGGTTGGCTTTTTGGGCTGCAAGCGCACACTGCTGGCTCGTGTTCATTTTTTCATCAACCAACACCCTCAAGTCCTTCTCTGCAGGGCTGCTCTGAATCTCTTCCCTGCCCAACCTGTAGCTGTGCCTGGGATTGCTCCGACCCAGACGTAGGACCTTGCACTTGGCATGGTTAAACTTCATCAGGTTGGCATCAGCCCACCTCACAAGCGTGTCAAGGTCCCTCTGGATGGTGTCCTGTCTCTGCTTCCTCCCAGCTTCCCCTCTTCCGTGGCAGAGCATGAGACTCAAAGTCCTTGGTCAGAGTAAACATCATTACTTAGAAACAACTAAAAACATTGGTGTTATCAGCATTGTTCCCAGGCTGAAAGTCAAAAGCACAGCACTGCACCAGCTACTAAGAAGGAGAAAAATGACTGCTACTGCTGAACCCAGAACAGAAGGACAGATTCTCTGTTGCTCAATAAACTGCTAGAAACAGCCTGGAGAGTGTACAATAACAGAGAAGTTGAAAGGGAGAGGGGAAAAGAAGAAAAAGAACAGGGAAAAAATATTTTGCTGTAGGTATCACACAGCAAACCAGGAAAGGGGAAAGCAGCTCATGAGGAAAGGGTCAGAAAGAAAGATTTCATGGAAAGGTTTGTGAAGAGACTCCATAGGTTCACTTAGAGAATGATCAGCATGGAATTTGTAAACAGAGGGAACACTGAGAATGCCCTCAGAATCAAAATAAACACCAGAGATTTAGTGGCATGTCAGGACAGGCAGAGAAATTTATTACTTTAGATGAGGGCTGAGGAGGACCAGGGGAAGATTCGATTCCCTCCCCAACAGAGCCCCTGGCTACAGTTAGGTTGGGGAATGATAAGATAAAAATTCTTGTAGAAACAGAAGCTACTTATTCTGTTATAAATACTTGTAAAAGGCAAGTAAGCAAACAAAGAGCTTCAGGCACTGGTGCCACAGGGTGGACGGGAACCCAGCCTTTCTTTCAACCTTTAAATTTTTAAACTGGCAGATGTTGATCCATCAATTTCTTTACATGCCTGAGTGCCCTGTGCTGTTATTGGATAGAGATATACTGAATAAATTACATGCATAAATTGCATTTAAAGAAAGAAAATTCAAGTACATGTTCCTGATGAAAAGGCTGTGGAGGCCCAAGTTTTTATGTTACAGAAACCAGCCACTGAGCCAGATATACCAGAGGAAGTGGAGAACACAGTCATGCCACTGGTATGGGCTGCTGGAGTACCAAGACAATCACGAAATGCAGAAACAGTAACTATTCATCTGAAACCAAACATCAGACTGGTAAGACAGAAACAATATCCTATAAGACTGGAAGCAAGAAAAGGACTAGAGCCTCTAATAGAAAGTTTTATCAAAAACTTTGGGACAAAAATGGACTGTATTTGTACTTCACATGGTAACAACCATTCTGGAACAGAAAAGAGGTCATTGGCTTTCCCCAAGCAGACTTAAAATATCAGGCTGTGCTTTTAGAACAAGAGGACATAGAATTGAAAGTAACTGTTTGAACCCAGATGTGGTTTTGACAGCCGATCCAGAAGCAGGAGAGCTGACTCAAAAGTGTTTACAGACTATTGAGCAGGTGTATTCAAGTTATACCAACCTACAAAATGCATCCCTGAAGGATGTACATCCCTTTTAGCCTGAGAAAGTTGGGGCTGTTCAGCCTGGAGAAGAGAAGGCTGCACGGAGACCTCATAGCAACCTTCCAGTATCTGAAGGGGGCCTATAGGGATGCTGGGGAGGGATTCTTCATTAGGGACTGTAGTGAGAGGACAAGGGGTAACAGGTTCAAACTTAAACAGGGGAAGTTTAGATTGGATATGAGGAAGAAATTCTTTACTGTAAGGGTGGTGAGGCCCTGGAATGGGTTGCCCAGGGAAGTTGTGAATGCTTCATCCATGGTGGTGTTCAAGGCTGGGTTGGACAGAGCCTTGGGCGACATGGTTTAGTGTGAGGTGTCCCTGCCCATGGCAGGGGTATTGGAACTAGATGATCTCAAGGTCCTTTCCAACCCTAACTATTCTATGATTCTATGTGGACTATGAACTGTTTGTGGATGGTAGCAGCTTTGTGAAAAATGGAAACTGGAAAGCAGGATATGCTGTGGTAACCAAACATGAGATAAAAGAGCCTAAAACCCTGCTGCCCCCCCCCCCCCCCATCAGCACAGAAAGCCAAGCTGATGGTGCTACTAAGAGTTCTGGAATTGTCAAAGTAAAACTGTAAACATATGGGTGGAATCAAAATTTGCTTTTGGAATTGTTCATGTCCATGGGGTCATATGGAAAGAAAGGGGACTGTTAACCTCTCAGGGGTTCCCTATAAAATATAGTCAAATAATACAGGAACTGTTAAAAGGAGTCCAGCTACCTTGGAAGGTAGCAGTAATACATTGCAAGGCATATCAATTTGATAATACTCCAGTGAATATTGGTAATCATGTTGCTGACAAAGCAGCCAAAGAAGCTGCGGGTGGGGACCTTTTATTAATATGGCCTCAAAAGTATCAGTGCTTGAATAATGAAATTCCAAGTTATCAAACAGAGGATGAGAAATTACCTACTCTATTAGGAGTCAAGAATGATGAAGGATGGTGGGTGTGTCAGGGACAACAGATAATGGTCCCTGGTGAAGCAAACATAAAAAAATACTGTTTGTCTGCTTTGGGCTCCTCCCCGGAAGGTCCCGCTTTGGTTTCTCCCCAGAAAAGTCTTCACAGGGTCCTTGGGGTTGGTAAGATAACCAAACATCAGAAGTATCCTTTACTGTATCCTCTACTATCTCTATATTTTCCTATATTAATAAACTAGTTGAGAGTTTTCTATTTGTCTCTCGTTTTCTCTCATCTGGAATCCTCAAACTCTGGAACATAGTCTTACATCGCCCAAATAGATTTGACACTCCAGCCCATCCGTATCAACCTGGATCTACATTAAAACATGGAAGGATGAACCTTTAAGAGCTAAGTGGTGAGGACCTTTCCAAGTTTTACTTACCACTTACACTGCTCTGAAGGTGGCTGAAAAAGGACCTTGGGTGCATTATTCTAGAGTTAAGAGAGCTGCAGCTCCATGGACAGTAGAACAGAAATTGCCACTTACTCTAAAATTTACCAAACATCCCTGAGTTAGAAGAAAACCATGATTAGGTTCTATACCTTGACCATTACCATTATGGTAGCCATGAGTTGATCCCAGTCGATTAGCCTGGGACAAAAATTTACATTTGATGTTAGTCCAAAATCTTACTTGAGTACTTAATAAGTCTGATTGTTGGATTTGTACACGCCTCCCAAAACACTCAGATGAGGCTATGCCATTAATAGGAATCCCCATTCCTTTCAGGACAAATTGGAATACTCTATGGACAAACCCCAATTATACTGATGGAGACCATACAAATCTTCAGGTTTTGAAAATTCAAACCCCAGATATTTCAGATACCAAATGTGTGACTACAAATAAAACCCTTAACCCTGGTAATGTTGATGTGAGGAATAGTAATGGACTAAGGAAAGGGTTAAGAGTTTTTTTGAAACTATGTCTTGATTGTCTTAACTTAGCATAGGGAATGGGTATGCTCTTGTTCTTGCTTGTCTTGTGGTTAAACTATAACCCAGAATAGAATAGGTAACCGAAACACATTGTTTGAAATCAGGAACCTTTTCCCTCAAAGAAGATGAGTGTCTGACAAGACCTTGTTTCAACTAGTCTCTACAAGACTTGCAGTTGCTAGCTGGGAAACTGTGCCAAGGGTGAAAAGCGCATAGTAAGGAAGACCTCTTACTTCATCCAGGAGACCCCGTCCCGAGACCACCAGATGGCAGTGCCCAGGTGTAGATGGGAGGGGATTGGTATTAATGAGTTCCTAGAACTAATTGTAATAATCTCCTCCTATTCTGAGAAATCCCCTCCTATGCTTGTGAAATCTAATGAATATGTATGTTTGTGTGTAATAAATGTCTAGCTTGTTGAGCTCTCGGGTGTGCAAGTTAGGAGGAGAGATCCCCCTTGCACCCAGCACTGCAATAACCATACCTGCTTTATAACTCTTTGTGAGTTGTGAAGTTCTGTTCTGTAAATCACCTCAGCTCCTCAGGTTGCCTCCAGCAGCAGCCCCCTGGGCATTTTGCACCTCTGGGATGTCTCCTCTGGGAGAATTTGGCCCTGGCTTAGATAGCTGGGAAGGGCTCATGGAGCTGTTGCGACAATCTTAGGGTTGCCAAAGCAGGGTTGCAGCCCAGATGGATGGAGGGGACAGAGCAGCCATGGCTCCTATGTGAGCTCCTGGGGGACAGCTGTGGGGATCTGGGGGGCCTGGACCTTGGTGCTGCTGCAGATGATGCAGAGCACCACAAAGTGCTGAGCAGTCCCAGGTTTGGGGCCACATCCTGGGCTGGGCAAGGACAGCCCCAGCCATGGGGGTGACATTGATATAAGGAAAGCAAGTGCCTGGAAAACATAGGGTTAAAATACTTTTAGCTTAACTTAGGTCTAAGAGAACAAGGTTTGTGTTGTAAGTCTGTGGTGTGATAACAGAATTTAGTAGTCTTACTAACATGAGTGAATTATTTCTTACCATCCTTCTAATTATCAGTTTGGAGACAGTGATTCCCGAACATCTGCTAGCTTAGGATAGTCCTTGTCTGCCCATCCTGTTTTGCTTGCAATAAATTTTGTATGAAGATAACACTGTTCTAAAACTTTGCCAGCTATCAGAAAATTACAGATATGGCTGGTTTCAGCTAGTTTTGTGATTACTGGGGCATCCAACTGTGCCAAAGGTGAAAAGTACATCATAAGGAAGACTGCTTACTTCATCTTGAAGACACCTGCCCACAACCATTGGAGGGCAGTGCACAAGCACAAAAAGGAGAAGACTTATGATAATAAGTTCCTAAACTCATTGTAATATCCCCACTGCTCTCTCAGGAACCTAATGAATATGCATATTTGTGTGTAATAAATATCTGCTTGCTTAACCCCTCGGTGTGCAAGTCAGGAGGAGCAATCCCCCTTGCACCTAGGCCCGTAATATACATACCTGCTTTATAACTCTTCTTGAGTTGTAGAGTCTGATTCTGTGCTTCAATTTGGCGACCCAGATGGGACAATCTCTGTCTGGCTGTGGGACCTGCTGAGGACGGGACTCCTCTGGGCACCCCTGAGATTTCTCAGGAGGACTCCCCCCACTCACTCAGATCACTGCAGGGGCAGACAAGGACCATCACTAGTGAATCATCAGGTATGTTTGAACCAGATAAAGGGGATACCTATAAGTTGTAAGTAGACGTCCTACGTGAGGTAAAGAGCGCGGTTGCTCACCCCAAGGGTTGGTATCGATACAAGGGTAACTGTACTAACACCTTTACCAACCTTTGGTAAACACTGGCTTAAGATTTATGTGTTACCAATTACTGGCTTAGACAGCATTCTGTGTGAAGTGGGTGATTGAGAGACAGGCCCTTGTGTGAATGAGTGTTTTGTGTGAGCGAGACGTGGCATAGCTACGAAGCTGACGAAGTGTATATATCTTATGAAATTGAACCTATTGCTGAATTTTGGTGTCCTATCCACCGTGGTGTTGTGTGTGAATCAATTTTTGTCTTTGAATGTTTTTTCTGCAAGGATAAAGAGTGGGTGGAATTTGGTCAGGAATTTTGGTGTGTTAATTGCCCGGGAAATTGGTCCAATTGGGACCGGACTGAACGTTCGGGCGAATTAGTAAGAGTAATTTGTGGAAATTTGAGAGAACTAAAGAACCAGTAAAGCAATATAGGGGTTAACTGTCAAAGTAGTGTTCAAGCTCCCTGGTGCAGGGCTCAAACTGGCCTTTGCCCTACCTGTCATCACTGTTGTTTGTATATCCGAGCTAAGTGTCCTGATTGTTCAAAATATATTCTCTCTTTTGGTGGGAGACAAGAGATTTATTTACAGAACTGTTTGGAATTTAGGTGTATCCACTGCGGGTGCAGCACTCTGTTATACCTTTTTCTCTTGGTAAGATATTATTGTTGTAGAGCTAACCGTATCATATATCTTTAAAGGCTTACAATGGGAGGACAGCAGAGTGGGGGAATTCTCAAAAAGAGCCCTTTAGGTTGCATTTTAGCTCATTGGAAAGATATAGGGGGGCCACCAGGAAGAAGTGTAAATAAGAAAACTCTGATCAAATATTGTAATCAATGGTGGCCTTTACATAAATTGGAAGATGGGGAAAAATGGCCCTTCAATGGAACTTTGAATTATAATACCTTATTAGAATTAATGTTATTTTTAAGATGAGAAGGAAAAGGGGATGAAGTTTCTTATGCTGATATGTTCTTTACCCTTTGGAATCATCCCGAATGGCAGATAGAATGTGGGTTGGGGGCTCTGCAAAACCCGATGGTGTTGGCTCTGGAAAAGGATAATAGGAAGGAAGGAAAAGGGAAGTTAAAGAGATGTTGTTCAGCATGTAGTATAGGGCAGAGATGTACCAGACTGGGAAAGGTAGGGGACCCCGGAGCTGGGAATTTACCAGAATATCATAAACCACCTGTGAAACAGGAACCACCACAAGAGGAAAGTGGGGATTCCGAATCAGACACCCCTCCAGGCAGTCCAGTATCCTCTCATACCCGAGGGAGGCAAAGGCAGGAAATATTGCAAACACCTTTGAGACAAGCAGTAGGACCAGGGGGTAACCCAGTTTTAATAAAGGTCCCTTTTTCTTCATTGATCTCGAAACATGGAAAGGTGCAGCAAAAAATTATCATAGTGACCCTGTGGGGGTGACCAAACATTTCCAATTTTTAATAAAGCAACATAATCCTGATTGGGATGATGTTCAGTTATTATTGGACTACCTGACAGAGACAAAAAAGCAATTAGTTCTAAAAAGGCCCCGGATCTGGACAGCAATCAGCTTAAAGCTACAGGGGAGGATGTAAAGAAGCACTTTCCGTTGCAAGATCCATCGTGGGATCCTAATAGGGGAGCCCATATGAAGTTGTTAAATGCATATAGAAATTGGATTATTACAGGAATGGAACGGGCTATTCCGAAAACAATAAATTGGGCGGTCCTATATGCTGTCCGGCAAGGGCCGAAAGAAAGTCCCTCGGAATTTTTAGACAAATTAAGGGACACTATGAGGAGGCACACCCCCTTGGATCCAGGATCGGAAACTGGAATTCACCAGTTAGTATCCTTGTTTATGGGACAGTCCGCAAGTGATATCAGAGGAAAGCTGCAGAAATTAAGGATGACAGAAAGTAGGAATTTGGAGACTCTATTGGATGAAGCATGGAGAGTGTATAGTAAGAGGGAGGAGGAGGATTGGAGAAAAGACAAGCGTGTATTGGTAGCGGCACTACAGGAAGGCAAAGGATTAAGAACTGGAGAGTTTAGGAGACCTTTGGGAAGGGATCAATTTGCACAGTGTAAACAGAAGAGACATCGGAAAAACAAATGCCTGAAAAGATGAACAGGGAAAGGGAGGATACAGGCTTTGAATGAGGAAGATTGGCAGGGACCGGGGGAATCCACCCTAGAGGATCCACTGGTTATATTAAAGCTAGGGAAACAACAACAGGGTGTGGAATTTTTAGTTGATACGGGGGCAACTTTTTCAGTTTTGAATCAAGCCTTAACACCTATAGATGATGATCTTGTAACGGTAAAGGGAGCTATGGCCAGAGCAAAAAGACATATTTTTTGAAACCTCTCAAATTTACATTGGGAAAACATAAATTCTTATATTTGCCCAACTCACCGAAACCTCTGTTAGGGCGAGATTTGTTAGAGCAATTGGAAGCAGAAATAAAATTCAAAAGGGGAAAAATAGTACTTTGGGTAGGGGATGACCAGTTGGTTGAAGTCCTGAGCCTAGCCCTCATAAATACTCCAATTGATTCAGGAATACCTGAGGAAATTCAGAGCCAAGTGTATCTGGGAGTATGGGCTTCTGGAAATACCAGGAAAGGCAAAGAATGCCCCCCAATAATGGTCAAACTCCGACCAGGAGCACGGCCTGTCAGAATTAAACAATACCCCCTCAGACTGGAAGACAGGGAGGGAATCTGACCAATTATTGACCGGTTCATCAAATATGGGTTACTAAAGGAGTGTGAATCAGAATATAACACCCCTATTTTACAGGACAAAAAGTCAGATGGGAACTATCGAATAGTGCAGGATCTCAGGGCTATTAATAAGATTGTGGAAGATCTATACCCAGTTGTTGCCAACCCATATACATTATTAACTAAATTAGTACCTGAACTGGCTTGGTTTACCATGCTAGACCTAAAAGATGCCTTCTTTTGCATATCCTTGAGCTCAGAAAGCCAGTTGTTGTTTGCATTTGAATGGGAAAACCCGGACTCTGGGAGAAAGACACAATTAACCTGGACTGTGCTACCACAGGGGTTTAAAAATAGCCCCACTCTTTTTGGGAACCAATTAGCCAAGGATTTGGAACAATGGGAGAGGCCGCAAGGAATCGGAGTAATATTGCAGTATGTAGATGATCTGTTGATAGCCACTGAAACAAAGAAAGTGCATATAGAAGGGACAATGAGCCTGTTAAATTTTCTCGGACTTAATGGGTATCGAGTCTCTCTGCAAAAAGTTCAAGTGGCCCAACAGTGAGTCACGTACCTCTGATATGAGATCACTGCGGGCCAGCAAACCCTAGGGACAGCAAGAAAGGAAGCTATCTGTCAGACACCCCAGCCACAGACAAAGAGCTCCGTACGTTCCTAGGGATGACCGGATGGTGTCGCCTGTGGATAGATAACTATGGACTAATGGTAAAACCACTTTATGAATTAGTAAATTCAAGTTCAAAGAACATTACATAGAACAGAGAGGCAGATAGAGCATTCCATCAGCTGAAGAAAAGATTAATGGATGCCCCCACTTTGGGGCTACCAGATATTACCAAACCTTTCTGGCTGTTCTCACATGAAAAAAAGGGCGTAGCTCTGGGGATCCTAGCACAAAACTTGGGACCCTATTGAAGGGCAGAGGCGTACTTCTCCAAACAACTGGATGGAGTCAGTAAAGGATGGCCCAGTTGCCTGAGAGCAGTAGCAGCAGTCGTGTTGAACATCCAGGAAGCCCATAAGTGTACACTGGGGCAAAAGATAACAGTGTTGATATCTCACACTGTGTCAGCAGTACTAGAAATAAAAGGAGGACATTGGCTTTCACCACAAAGATTCCTTAAATATCAAGCTGTCCTGGTAGAACAGGATGATGTGGAAATAGTGGTCACTAACATTATCAATCCAGCATCTTTCCTCACTGGAAATACAGGGGATTCTGTATCACACGACTGCTTGGAAACGATTGAAGCAGTCTATTCCAGCCGACCAGACCTAAAGGAGGAACCACTGAAAGATGCTGAAGGTTCCTGGTACACTGACAGAAGCAGCTTTGTCCGACAAGGCATCCGTAAGGCAGGGTATGCGGTGACCACTACTGACCAGGTAATAGAATCAAAAGCCCTTGCCCTAAACACTTCTGCACAAAAAGCAGAAATAATAGCTCTAACTCGAGCATTAGAATTGACCAAAAATAAGAAGATTAATATTTTGACAGATTCCAAATATGCCTTTGTAGTAGTCCACGCTCATAGGGCTGTATGGAAAGAAAGAGGACTTTTATCCACCCAAGGAAAATATATAAAACATGCTGAAGAGATACTCAAGCTCTTAGAGGCAGTACAATTACCTGAAAAGGTGGCTATCACGCATTGTAAATCCCATCAAAAGGAATTATGCCCAGGAATTGGGTAACGCTATGGCAGATCATGAGGCTAAAAGAGTGGCTGAGGAAGGCAATTTAGAAGTGCAATCTTTGGTCCCAGACGGTAAAATACAAATTCATTGTGAGCCTAAATACTCCATGGAAGATAGAAATTTAACTGAGGAGTTAGAAGGAAAAATAGAAGAAAGTGGGTGGGCAAAGACTCCACAAGGTAAGATGATAATACCATCTGCACTACTGTGGGCAACAGTCATGGCAGAACATAGGAAATCCCACTGGGATACTTGAACAAACTTATGATAGCCCAAAATTTATATACCACCATCAAGAAAGTAACAAAGCAGTGCGAGATTTGTTCGCGGAATAATCCCAAGAGCAGTCCTAAGGTTCAGTTTGGTCAAATAGGGAAAGGGAATTATCCGGGACAACAGTGGCAAATTGATTTCTCAGAACTCCCAAGAAGAAGGGGTTTTCGATACCTGTTGGTCATGACATATATCTTTTCAGGGTGGCCAGAAGCATTCCCTTGCCGAACCAATAGAGCCAGAGAAGTAACCAAAATACTATTACAAGAAATAATACCAAGATTTGGGGTTCCAGCAGTGATCTCTTCAGATAGAGGACCACATTTTGTTGCAGCAGTTGTTCAACAAGTTAGTAAACTCTTAGGAATAGATTGGCAGTTACATACCCCATATAATCCACAAGCCAAGTGGAATAATATAATATATTATATTATGTTGACGCAGAAGTCCCGGACACAGCACACAGACCAATATGATCAGGCTTGTGCCAAAGTTTATTGCGCAGATAGCTCAGTATATATATGCACTCTACTTGTCTATCATTAACACACACAAGTCTAATTGGATACATGTATTATTCACTTTTCCCAAGGCTTCTGCACGTACATGAACTTCAGTAACCAGGTGTTGCTGACTTCTCAAAAAAGTTAGCACGGAAAACTACTGAGAGAGATACGCAGAGAAGGAATGTTAACTGTAACCTTGAAGCATATGCTGTCATAGTTAACCAATCATTAAGCTGTTACTGAGTGAATCCTACTTGGTATTTAGCCGTGTGAACAATACATGTATCCAATTAGACTTGTGTGTGTTAATGATAGACAAGTAGAGCGCCTATATATACTGAGCTATCTGCGCAATAAACTTTGGCACAAGCCTGATCATATTGGTCTGTGTGCTGTGTCCGGGACTTCTGCGTCAACAAGTGGCGCCCGAACAGGGACCCTCAGATCGGCGTTGGATAAAACCGACGAGACCGACAGGAAGGAGGGGGCAGAAGCCGGTCGATATCGGGTGCTACCCCGGCACTCGGAAGTCGCTAGCACAAAAAGTTTGGGAATCTCGCCCTGATCAGGTGAGCGGCCGGGGAGGAGATGGGGTCCACACTGTCCAGGGAAGAGTCAGCAGTGGTGAAACTCCTCCAACACATCCTTTCTGTGAGAGGAGCGAATTATAACGAGCCTGCCTTGAGAGCTTTGCTACACTGGGCAAAGGGAAAAGAGTTGATCCCCTCAGCGGATGCTGCCTTTCAAATCGCAACTTGGGAGAAAATTGGGGCAGTGCTGTGGGAAGAGATAAGTAATGGGTCCAAGGAGGCAAGCAAATACCCCACTGTGTGGAGATTGGTTGTTGACTCTCTAAAAGACATGCAAGCAGAGCAAAAAGCTGCGGCGTCTGCGTTTGCAGCGCTGACTCCGACGGGGGAGTCGGGATCGGCTACTAGCATGCTTTTTACGGGGCCTCTCATACCGGCTGTAACGCCAAGACGTACAGCTGCAGGGGACCGGGGAATATCGGGTCACTCGGCTCCGACTCAAACCAGCGCAGAGACATCTACACAAGTAGCTGATTCGCTGCCGCCGCCACTTTCATCTTCCAGCAAAGACTTGCAGTCTTCTCAGCAGAGATCCACGGCCTCTGCGGCCGCTTCACGGGATCCGTCACCGGTGAGACCATCGCAACTTTTTCCACCTTTACCACCATCAGAGCCGCCATCTCGTTGCGAGCGGATCGACGACCACGACAACGGACTTAAAGAAGTCCAGCTACACGAGTTGTTGGAAAAATTGGAGGCCTTAGAAGTGCGGCTGGACAAAGTGCAGGAAAAGCCGACGCCTTCTCCGCCTGACGGCCCGCCTAACTTTCCCGGTTTTAACCCCCCTCCCCTTGCGCCGCCAGTGCCGTCGGCAGGGATCGGGGTTGGGGCGGGGGGCAGTCTGGGGGGCCTTGGGAATCCATCTGCGAGGTGGAGAGGGGTAATTCGTGATGCATTGGTTGAGGGGCAATTATTGCCTATGGCTTTTCCGGTCGTAGCTGATAATGGGGGATACGTGTGGGAAGCGTTAGATTGGAAAATTTTAAAAGAAGTTAAAAGTGCCATTTCACAGTATGGCTTGAAGTCGCCGTACTCGCAATCGCTGTTACAGCATATTTTTTCTTCTCATTTGTTCACTCCGTATGATTCTCGAATGGTTGCACAAATGTTACTTTCTCCATCACAACAGTTGCACTTTTATCAAAACTGGCAAACTGCTTGTGATAGAGCTGCCGCAATACCGCGACAACAGGGGGATCCATTATGCGGGGTGCAAGCGCAAATGTTAATGGGAGTGGGACCATTTGTGAGGCTTGATTTGCAAGTGCGATTTGCCCATGAAGTCTTGCAATTGAGTCAAGATTTAGCCTTTAAAGCCCTCCTTAGCATACCTGATGATAAGGTTCGGCCTGCATTTACATCTGTGCAGCAGGGACCTACAGAGCCGTACAGCAAATTTATTGATCGCTTGCACATCGCTATAATGGCGCATCCTGATTTAGATGAAATCATGAAAACTAAGTTTTTGGATATGCTTGCATTTGATAATGCTAATGAGAAAACGAAAAGGGCACTCAGTCATTTGCCAAGAGGGTCAAATGCGGCACATCTGTTGGAGGCAGCTGAACATATGCTCGAACAAGAAAAAGCTACTGTAATGGCTGCAGCTGTGGGAGCTGCTGTAAAACCAAGGGTAGGAAAATGCTTTAATTGCGGGAAACAAGGTCATCTTAGAAGGAATTGTAAGAGGCCACCTAATCCAGATCTGATCGGACAAACTACTGCACGGGCAAGGAAATGGTGCATACATTGTAAGAGAAGTTATTTCAATACCCATGAGTGCAAAAACTCGGGAAACAAGTTGTCGAGCGCGATTCACCTGCGCGCGACGACACAAATGCAGGGTGCTTGGACCGCTGCGCAGCCGCCACAGTCGGCAGCGCAGGAGTGGACCTGGCAACAGCAGTAGACATTACTCTGACTTCCACGGAAGTCGTAGTAATTGATTCTGACCAGAAAGGACCGTTAGGGCATGGATTAAGTGCATTGCTTATTGGTCGGTCATCTGTTTCTAGAAAAGGTATATTTGTGGTGCCAGGACTTATTGATTCGGACTATCACGGCGTCATAAAAATCATGTTATATACCTTGACCCCGCCTCTTACCATACCGGCAAAGTCAAAAATTGCTCAATTAATACCATTTCAAGCCTGTGTGCCAAAAGCCCAGACTCATGAAAGGGGACAAGGAGGATTTGGATCAACAGGTACCCCAGAGATTATGTTGGCAATCGACATAGCAAAGGGGAAACCTGAGGAAAAGATAATTATCACCCATCAAAACGGACAATCAATAACCCTTTCTATGTTAATTGATACAGGGGCGGATGTTACTATCATCCTGGCTGTCAGATGGCCAGCAAATTGGCCACTATTACCGGCACACACTAGCGTGATCGGGGTGGGGGGAACTCAGCAAACCATGATCAGTTCAACTCCAGTTTCTTTTGCTTTTACTGATGGCACCGTGGTGACAACTCGCCCATATGTAATGCACTTACCAGTAGCACTAATCGGTCGAGATGTCCTGTCACAAATGGGAGCACGTCTCATAACTAAAAATTTTTAGCAGCGGCCATGGTAGAGCAGCCTATTTTGAAACTCACATGGACCACCACCACTCCTGTGTGGGTGGACCAATGGCCGCTAAAGCAGGAACGGCTGCAAATCGTACAGAATTTAGTACAAGAGCAATTGGATGCAGGACATATAACACCATCTACGAGCCCATGGAATACTCCTATTTTTACAGTTCCCAAAAAATCAGGAAAATGGCGTTTGCTCCATGATTTGTGAGCCGTAAACGCCGTAATGCAAGACATGGGAGCCTTACAGCCAGGATTACCCTCTCCTGTAATGCTTCCTGAACATTGGGATTTATTAATTATTGATTTGAAAGACTGTTTTTTTACAATACCATTACACCCTGACGACGTAGAAAAATTCGCTTTTACTGTGCCAGCCATAAACAAGCAGGAACCTGCAAAACGGTACCAATGGGTAGTTTTGCCTCAGGGTATGAAAAATTCACGAACTCTGTGTCAAACTTTTGTTGCCTGGGCTTTGCAACCCTTTAGACAGACTCATCAATCCCTTTTGGTGTACCATTATATGGATGACATTCTCATAGCAGGAGAAAAACTTGATGTCACTGAAATTTTGCAGGAGCTGCAACACACTCTGGGATCAAAAAATTTACACATAGCCCCAGAAAAAGTACAGCGGCAATGCCCTTGGCAATATTTAGGTTGGACAATTAAGGGTAGTACCGTACGTCCCCAAAAAATCAAACTGCACGCTGAAATTAACACTCTTACTGATGCACAAAAACTCATGGGAAACATACAATGGGTGAGATCAATTGCAGGAATCACAAATGATGATTTAGCTCCTTTAATGTCTTTGTTAGGCACCTCTGTTAATGCTAATAGCCGCAGACAGTTAACACCTGAACAAAAATTAGCATTAGAAAAGGTAACAGACAAAATTTTAACAGCTACAGTGCAAAGACAAATAACAGGATTACCTTTGCGCCTGTTAATTGTCAATTCCTCAGCTCAAAGAAAACATTTACTTGGTCTCATTATACAGCAAAATGATAACGACCTTAAAATACTGGAGTGGATCTTTTTATCCTTCCAGCCGAAAAACACCATCTGCACCCGCATTGAACTCTTTGCCAACATGATAATAAAAGGCAGAAAAAGAATCATAGATATGGCGGGTCGGGAGCCAGATGTTATTTACATTCCAATTGTACAGGATTATCTTAACTGGTTGCTGACTACTTCAGAGACATTCCAAATTGCACTTGCTGAATATCCAGGCACACTTAGTAACGCTTATCCTTCAACAAAATTTTTACCTATCTTATAGGACCAGACTTTTGAAGAAATTCCAGTCAGGTCTGAAACCCCAGTAGAAGGGCTTACAGTTTTTACTGATGCTGGGCGAAAATCTAAACGAGCTGCTGCCACTTGGTACACAGACAGCCAGTGGAAACATCATATTTTGCAGGGTCATCTTGGTGATTCTCTACAAACACTGGAGTTAAGAGCAGTATTATGGGTTTTCCAGCAATGGCCAGAAACACCGTTAAACATTGTGTCAGATTCTCTCTGTGTTGTTGGGACAGTGCAACGCCTTGAGCGAGCCATGGTTAAAACTGTGAAAAACACTACCTTGTATATGCTTTTAATGCAGTTGTTACATTTGTTAAACCAGCGGCTAACACCGTATTTTATCACACACATTCGTAGCCATCAGTTCCAATATGGTCTGTCTATTGGTAACAACAATGCAGACCAACTTGTTGCTGCAACATGGACAAATCATACGATTAATTTGTTTGAACAGGCACGTCTCTCACATGATTTTTTCCATCAATCAGCGAGGGTGTTAGCTCGGCAATTTAACTTGCCTATTACTGACGCTCGAGGCATTGTACAGTCTTGTGCTTCCTGCCAAAAAATTGGTTTTGGTCTAGGCTTAGGGGTCAATCCTAGAGGATTGGCTGCCTTACAACTATGGCAAATGGATGTCACACACATTGCTGAGTTTGGCCGTTTAAAATATGTGCATGTCAGCATTGACACCTTTTCTCATGCTATGTGGGCCACAGCTCAAACTGGTGAGTCTGCTAAACATGTTATTAAACACATGCATGCTGCTATTGCTGCATTAGGCATTCCTTTAGAAATCAAAACAGACAATGCACCGGCATATGTGTCGCATTCATTTGCACATTTTTGTAATCTGTGGGGAATCCGTAGGGTCACTGGTATTCCACACTCTCCCACAGGTCAAGCCATTGTTGAGCGAGCTCATGCTACCCTGAAATCGCTTTTGCAAAAACAAAAAGAGGGAGAACAGATGCCATTTGAACGTCTTGCAAAAGCTCCGTATGTATTAAATTATCTGCGTTTAACAGGGAACCGAGAATCTCCACCAATTGTAATCCATCATACATCATTACAATCAAAGGTGCAAAAGGTTGAGGCAGCAAAAGTTCAGTTTAAAGATTTGCGAACAGGAGAATGGAAAGGCCCAGTAGAGGTAAAAATGACTGGCAGAGGATATGTTTGTGTTTCGACAGGTGAAGGACCACAATGGGTCCCGAGTCCGTGGGTGAGGCCATGGAAAGAACATATGGACCAGTCGGATCAGCCACTTTGATAATCATCATGTGGATTTTAACTGTACCCCAGAGAATCCATTCACCACTTGTTTGGTGGCTGTGCCCATAGATAACTGGCCTGTTCCAACGGCTCAGCAGGCTGTTGCACAAGGCACGGGAAAGGTAGATGCCTGGGATGGCTGGATAACTTACCTGCCAAAGAGTTCGTTGGAACCACAAGAATTGGAATTATTAGGGTCTGTAAAAATGGACTATTGTCTATATTTCAATTATGTTGGGAGGAATCAGTCACGAGCTTGGTGGGTTAATGCCACCCTGCCGGTGTATGCTAACCATAGCTCTTGGTGTGATTATACCTCCAGCAACATATCTAAAGCTACTAACCAACCTATTAGCTTGCCTAGTGGTCACTTTTTGGTTTGTGGGGATCGTGTCTGGCCAGGGATCCCTTCTCACATAAAAGGAGGACCATGTAGTTTAGCACGACTGACCCTATTAATGCCAAATCAATCACAAATTTTGCAAATCAGACGTAAAAGCAATTATCGTGCAAAAAGAAGTTCACACGCTTTTAGTAGTTTTTGTAATGATCACATAGAATTTTGGAATAGACCCCTCAGTCGGGATTGCTCACACACTAACTACATTAAAGAGACTAGGTTGTTGGCTTGCAAAACAAACTAATGCTACTTCTGAAGCTTTAAGTAATCTTTTATTAGATGTAGACAGTATAAGGCATGCTACTCTGCAAAGTAGAGCAGCAATTGATTTTTTACTACTAGCCCAAGGTCACGGATGTGAAGATTTTGAAGGAATGTGCTGTATGAATCTTTCTGATCATTCTGAATCTATACATAGAAAGTTACAAGTGCTCTCGGATTGGGATTGGTTTCAGAGATTATTACAGGGTTTGGGTATTGGTGGTTGGCTAGGAGTACTAATCAAACAAGGTTTAACAGTTTTAATGGTATTGATTACTATTGTTTTAATCTTTTGTTGTTTATGGAAGTGTATTGTCAGTATGCTATCTCGTGCTGTGAATCGGGTCTGGATTGCTCAAAAACAAAAAGAGGGATTTGTGGAGAGCTATTTGACTGTGAATGGGCATGTGAGCAATCCAGACAATTGCTTGACAATTGTAAGGTAGTGACCCGCAGGCATTGAGGCCTCGCCTGAGGGTTACTGAAGTTCGTGTACGTGCAGAAGCCTTGGGAAAAGTTAGCATGGAAAACTACTGAGAGAGATACGCAGAGAAGGAATGTTAACTGTAACCTTGAAGCATATGCTGTCATAGTTAACCAATCATTAAGCTGTTACTGAGTGAATCCTATTTGGTATTTAGCCGTGTGAATAATACATGTATCCAATTAGACTTGTGTGTGTTAATGATAGACAAGTAGAGTGCATATATATACTGAGCTATCTGCGCAATAAACTTTGGCACAAGCCTGATCATATTGGTCTGTGTGCTGTGTCCGGGACTTCTGCGTCAACATAATATAATATATTATATTATTCCACTTGGCTTGTGGATTATATGGGGTATGTAACTGCCAATCTATTCCTAAGAGTTTACTAACTTGTTGAACAACTGCTGCAACAAAATGTGGTCCTCTATCTGAAGAGATCACTGCTGGAACCCCAAATCTTGGTATTATTTCTTGTAATAGTATTTTGGTTACTTCTCTGGCTCTATTGGTTCGGCAAGGGAATGCTTCTGGCCACCCTGAAAAGATATATGTCATGACCAACAGGTATCGAAAACCCCTTCTTCTTGGGAGTTCTGAGAAATCAATTTGCCACTGTTGTCCCGGATAATTCCCTTTCCCTATTTGACCAAACTGAACCTTAGGACTGCTCTTGGGATTATTCCGCGAACAAATCTCGCACTGCTTTGTTACTTTCTTGATGGTGGTATATAAATTTTGGGCTATCATAAGTTTGTTCAAGTATCCCAGTGGGATTTCCTATGTTCTGCCATGACTGTTGCCCACAGTAGTGCAGATGGTATTATCATCTTACCTTGTGGAGTCTTTGCCCACCCACTTTCTTCTATTTTTCCTTCTAACTCCTCAGTTAAATTTCTATCTTCCATGGAGTATTTAGGCTCACAATGAATTTGTATTTTACCGTCTGGGACCAAAGATTGCACTTCTAAATTGCCTTCCTCAGCCACTCTTTTAGCCTCATGATCTGCCATAGCGTTACCCAATTCCTGGGCATAATTCCTTTTGATGGGATTTACAATGCGTGATAGCCACCTTTTCAGGTAATTGTACTGCCTCTAAGAGCTTGAGTATCTCTTCAGCATGTTTTATATATTTTCCTTGGGTGGATAAAAGTCCTCTTTCTTTCCATACAGCCCTATGAGCGTGGACTACTACAAAGGCATATTTGGAATCTGTCAAAATATTAATCTTCTTATTTTTGGTCAATTCTAATGCTCGAGTTAGAGCTATTATTTCTGCTTTTTGTGCAGAAGTGTTTAGGGCAAGGGCTTTTGATTCTATTACCTGGTCAGTAGTGGTCACCGCATACCCTGCCTTACGGATGCCTTGTCGGACAAAGCTGCTTCTGTCAGTGTACCAGGAACCTTCAGCATCTTTCAGTGGTTCCTCCTTTAGGTCTGGTCGGCTGGAATAGACTGCTTCAATCGTTTCCAAGCAGTCGTGTGATACAGAATCCCCTGTATTTCCAGTGAGGAAAGATGCTGGATTGATAATGTTAGTGACCACTATTTCCACATCATCCTGTTCTACCAGGACAGCTTGATATTTAAGGAATCTTTGTGGTGAAAGCCAATGTCCTCCTTTTATTTCTAGTACTGCTGACACAGTGTGAGATATCAACACTGTTATCTTTTGCCCCAGTGTACACTTATGGGCTTCCTGGATGTTCAACACGACTGCTGCTACTGCTCTCAGGCAACTGGGCCATCCTTTACTGACTCCATCCAGTTGTTTGGAGAAGTACGCCTCTGCCCTTCAATAGGGTCCCAAGTTTTGTGCTAGGATCCCCAGAGCTACGCCCTTTTTTTCATGTGAGAACAGCCAGAAAGGTTTGGTAATATCTGGTAGCCCCAAAGTGGGGGCATCCATTAATCTTTTCTTCAGCTGATGGAATGCTCTATCTGCCTCTCTGTTCTATGTAATGTTCTTTGAACTTGAATTTACTAATTCATAAAGTGGTTTTACCATTAGTCCATAGTTATCTATCCACAGGCGACACCATCCGGTCATCCCTAGGAACGTACGGAGCTCTTTGTCTGTGGCTGGGGTGTCTGACAGATAGCTTCCTTTCTTGCTGTCCCTAGGGTTTGCTGGCCCGCAGTGATCTCATATCAGAGGTACGTGACTCACTGTTGGGCCACTTGAGCTTTTTGCAGAGAGACTCGATACCCATTAAGTCCGAGAAAATTTAACAGGCTCATTGTCCCTTCTATATGCACTTTCTTTGTTTCAGTGGCTATCAACAGATCATCTACATACTGCAATATTACTCCGATTCCTTGCGGCCTCTCCCATTGTTCCAAATCCTTGGCTAATTGGTTCCCAAAAAGAGTGGGGCTATTTTTAAACCCCTGTGGTAGCACAGTCCAGGTTAATTGTGTCTTTCTCCCAGAGTCCGGGTTTTCCCATTCAAATGCAAACAACAACTGGCTTTCTGAGCTCAAGGATATGCAAAAGAAGGCGTCTTTTAGGTCTAGCATGGTAAACCAAGCCAGTTCAGGTACTAATTTAGTTAATAATGTATATGGGTTGGCAACAACTGGGTATAGATCTTCCACAATCTTATTAATAGCCCTGAGATCCTGCACTATTCGATAGTTCCCATCTGACTTTTTGTCCTGTAAAATAGGGGTGTTATATTCTGATTCACACTCCTTTAGTAACCCATATTTGATGAATTTGATGAATTTGATGGTTCATCCCATCTTTAGGGGTTAGTGAATTAGAAAAGGCAATTGTAAATATCTCTGCTGCAATAGAGGAAGTGGAAAATCAAACTACTGATGCTATTTTAGCACTACAAGAAGAAATAACCAGCGTATCTAAAGTGGTACTCCAAAATTGAGTATCATTAGATACATTGTTAGCATCCCAAGTAGGAGTTTGTTTTGTAATCAGTTCTAGTTGCCATTCTGTCCTGGGTTCAGCAGTAGCAGTCATTTTTTCTCCTTCTTGGTAGCTGGTGCAGCACTGTGTTTTTGATTTTGGGCCTGGGAACAGTGCTGATAACACCAGTGTTTTCAGTTACTGCTTGGTGATGTTTAGGCTGACCAAGGACTTTGTGAGCCTCATGCTCTGCTAGGGAGGAGGGGAAGCCGGGAGGAAGGAGAGACAGGGCACCTGACCCAGACTAACCAAAGAGATTATTCCATACCACAGCACGTCATGTCCAGGAGGTAGAAACGGAGAGCAGAGACCCAGAAGGGTGGTGAGGGTGCACGGTGGTGGGGGTGCACTGCGGGGGCTGCACTGCTTGCTCGGGCTTGATATTGGATGGTGAGAAATTGTATTCTTTTCCCTTGTATTTTCTCTTGTCATTATTATTATTGGTGGTAGCAGTAGTGGTTTGTGTTATACCTTAGTTACTAAACTGTTCTTATCTCAACCTGTGGGAGTTGCATTCTTTCGATTCTCCTTCCCATACCTCCAGGAGCGGAGGGAAGAAAGAGGGGGAAGTGAGTGAGAGAGCGACTGTATGGGTTTATAAGCTTAAACCACGACACATTCTTATATAGATCAAAGTGGCAGGATTGAAATTGATTTAAAAGAAATCTGGAAACAAACTAGAATATTTCATGAGGTAGCCAAGGATGATACCTCGTGGGGCTTTGAGGAGATATGGAAAAAACTAACCTCATGGTTACCGAATCTCTCCTGGTTGAGGCAGCTGGTTGCAGGAATCCTAATACTAATTGTTTTAACCCTGATTACTTGTGGCATGATACAATGTTCCTTTTGGTGTTCTGAAAGGTATGTAAGTGATTATGAGGATTGGAAAAGACATAAAGTTAGACAACAAGTTGAAAGTGGTAAATACTTTGCCAGAACTCCTGAGTAAAATGGAGTTATATAGCAAAAGAATTTGCAAAGGTAAAAGGGGGGACTTGATATAAGGAAAGCAAGTGCCTGGAAAACATAGGGTTAAAATACTTTTAGCTTAACTTAGGTCTAAGATAGAGAACAAGGTTTGTGTTGAAAGTCTGTGGTGTGATAACAGAACTAAGTAGTCTTACTAACATGACTGAATTATTTCTTACCATCCTTCTAATTATCAGTTAGTTTGGAGACAGTGACTCCCAAACATCTGTTAGCTTAGGATACTCCTTGTCTCCTGTGAGAAATACAAATGTGATTTGTGTAAGTAAAGATGATATTGAACAGGATGAAATATTGTAAGAAGCAAAAACTGATTGGGGTCAATATAAACTTAGTTAAATAGAGAATTGCTGTGTTGGTTGTAGATATAGACTTAACTTAGTTAAATAGAGAATTGTTGTGTTAGCTGTAGATATAGACTTAGACATAGGAACTAATGCAATCACAAGCTTCCCGAATGCAAGCCTTATGGGTGTAAACCGTTTGGGGAGGGTTGATTACGAAAAGGAATGACAGAAGACATGCGCAAGATAAGAAGGTGAAGAGTTCAACCTTAAAAGTCTGTATAAAGGTCACTGAGGAAGACTCTTACTTCATCCCGAGACCCTCGCCTGAGACCACCAGGAGGCAGTGCACATGCGGAAGGGACTTGCGAAACTCATTATAATACAAAGCGGAGGACAGTTTGTATATTGCATCACCCTTGTTGAATATGTAAGAGTATAGACTATAAATGCTGTATGCTGCCGCTTATAAGCATGCGTGTTGGCCTAGCGCAGACTCCCCGCACACCCAGCGCTGTTTGCTTACCTTTATTCGCTCAATAAATTCAAGCTGCTCAAACATAGAGAGCTTGGGCTCGGATTATTTATCACATCTCCCATCCTGTTTTGCTTGCAATATATTTTGTACAAAGGTCACACTGTTCTAAAACTTTGCCAGCTATCAGAAACTTGCAGATATGGCTGGTTTCAGCTAGTTTTGTGACTACTGGGGCATCCAAGTGTGCCAAAGGTAAAAAGTACATCGTAAGGAAGACTACTTACTTCATCTTGAAGACCTCTGTCCACGACCACCGGAGGGCAGTGCGCACGCGCCAAAAGGAGGAGACTTATGATAATAAGTTCCTGGAACTAATTGTAATACCTCCGCTGCTCTCTCGGGAACCTAATGAATATGCATGGTTGTGTGTAATAAATATCTGCTCGCCTAACCCCTCGGCATGCAAGTTAGGAGGAGCGATCCCCTTTGCACTCGCGCCGTAATAAACATACCTGCTTTATAACTCTTGTTGTGTTGTAGAGTCTGATTCCGTGCATCAGGGGTCCTGCAGGAGCAGCAGATCGGGTCATGTGCACATATACTCCTCCATGTGTGTGCATACATGTTCCTTCCGCTGTGTGCACCCCTGCATGCCCGTGTACACACTTAAACATCCCTCCCTGTGTACATATAGCGTGTGCATCCATGCACAGCTGTGCACACACACGTGTGCACCCTTCCCTGCATATCTGTGCGCGCCCCCTTTAAGACGCGGTCGGGCCGGGCTGCACGCGCGCGGGATAGGGAGTGTAGAAGGGCGTCTATACTCTTAACTCCTCCCGTCCTTTCCCTCCAGCGTGAGGGCTGTCGTGCCTGGATGACGTCACGCTATGGCCGCCCTGCACCGACACGAGTAGAGGTCCCGTCCCGTGCCGCAGTGTCTTCCCTTCTCCCCCCTGTTCGCAGTACCACCTCTCCCCCCCCCCCCCCCCCCCCCCCGGCCTGGCCCGTTCAGCCCAGGTGAGCTACTGCCCGTAAGGCAGCACTCGGCGGGCGCTGACTGCGGCCTAGCTCTTGGCGGGGCGGGCCCGAGCGCCGGCGGAACCGGGACGAGCGGCCGTAGAGGGGGCCCAGTGGGGGGATGCTGGGGAGCGGGACCAGCTCCCAGGAGGGTGTGGAGTGGACGGGACAATCTTCAGTGGGGGTGCTGGGAAGGGAGGGGTGGGCTCAGCGCGGTGGGGCGGGATGTGGAATGTGAGATAGGGAGCCCTTAGTTTATGGAGGATTTGGTGGGGGTGTGGCTTTACTTTGGGGAGGAGACTAGCTGGAGGAAGGGAGTTGAAATGCAATGCTGTGGATGGGGAAGCGGTAGCTTGGGGGGAGCTTTAGTTTGGGGTGGGTGTTATGGAAGGGGGGGGTGTCAGGTTTTGGAGGAAGTATGTGGGGTGGTGGTACAGGCAGATCTGACTGTGTTCTCTCGTAAGGTAGGTGGGCACAGGGAGAGCTCTAACAGTCTCTCTCTGGGGGGCATGGCAGAAGGATTTCTGCCTGGCAAGAGGTCCTGTGAGGTAAGTGGGGAGAAGGGCTGGGACCCCAAAGCAGCACTAGCTGCACCTGGGGCATCTGTTCAGCTGTGGGTGGATACCCAGCATGACCCATGTAATGTTGGTTTTTGTTATCCACCTGATGTAGCAGGAGCTGTGAGGCATTGGCTGCCTAGAGCTGCTGTTGTCTGTGAGCACTCTGATACATTGCTACTGCATGTGGTTTGAATTTACTCTGATTTGTCTCAGTAGGGTTGTCTCTTCTCAGAGCTGTTCTTTCAGCTTCTATGCTAACAATGTTTTCTTTTACTGCCATCAATATCTTGGCTCTTCTGAAAGAGCTGTTAATAGTGCTGCTTTGGCTGTAGTAAGAGCAGCACCTCCAAGGTGTGAGTTCTTTCTCCTGGCATTCCTAAGGTTTGCCTGGATTAAGGAAAAGGATAGTCTAATCAATACAACTCTTTGCAAGACTGCTGATCTGCTGTTCTGAGAGGGCAGTTAGCCTATTGAGTGTGATTATTCACAAATTCTACAGATCACCAGTATAATTATGCTTGTTTTCTGTCATGGGACTGAGCCACTGGTAATGCAAAATTAGTATTTGCCTGCAGAGAGCTGCAGGAAGAACCATGTGTGCTCCAGCAAGAGGAGAATCAGTTACACTGTGAAAACAAATTACAGCTGCTTATGGCACTGGTTTCAGGTGCCAGTCCCAAAACCTGCCTGACACACAGCAGTGGTTAATGTTCCAGATTGGAGCTTTCTGAGCTCTTCTTTAAAATCAGCTTGCCAAAAGCGGCTGTCACCAGGCAGTTCTCTTAAATGAATACCAAAAGGTAGCTCAGTTTTCTGTTTTAAAAGCAGCCCTGATGGCTGCTAGGTAATTCAAGTTTGCAATGTATCTTAGAAGTCAGTCCTTCCCTAAGGATAAGTGTGTGTTTGGTTAATTAATCCTGTTAACACTTGTAATTTTATTCAGAGCAAAGGATTGGGTGCTTTGCTCTTGTTCTAGGGTCTTTTCAGTTTTATATGATGCCCCTTTTCTACATCATGAGGTGTTTTATTTCCTCTTTCTCCTGTTGTTACTACTCATGTTTTTTCCACATTGTGGCTCTTGTCATTCATTTGTTTTGCTTCTGTTTTCCAGGTCTTTGTTCCCTAAGTCTTTTTGTGCTGTGTTTCTCTTCTCACTTGTCCTATCAGCACTATTTCCCATTCATTCTCCTCAGCTCATTCATGTCCTTCATCCTTGTGGCTGGATTTAGACTGTCCTTCAGAACTTTTCTGTTCTGTGTTAACCCCTGTTTTTCACATACCTAAATAATGAAAGTGTTTTGATTTTTGCATCAAGCTGTTTGGCTGTTAGAAAGTGGGTTTTAGCCTTTCTATCACAAAGATTTCTGTCTGAAGCAAAGAGGTTCCTTGCTTCTTTCCTTTGTGTCTGTCCCATGACCACCCCAGGAGCTGGAAGGTCTCTGCTGGGGGGGCTACAGAAGTTTGGTCTGTGTTTGGTTCTTGTCATCTGACTGATAATTTGTAGGATGTCAAGACTGAAGCTGATGGCTCTGTCAAGCTCCAGTTTTCTGTAGGGTACTCTGTGCCTTCCTACTACTGGAGGTGCTGGAACCATCTGAGCTGTTGATTTGCATACTATTTCCAAGGTGTATTCCTTGTTCACTTGGAAAATGCTTTTTGTGGCACCATATGACAGCTCAGCCTTGGAGGGAAGAGTTTAATGAATCGAAATAATGCTTGCCAGGAATATTTTTTCCTTGGTGGCTGTTGTAAATCCCATCTTAACTCACAGCTTTATGCTATAGATGCTGCAGTGGGTTAGAGTAAGCTGCCATCCTCTCTATACTGGTTCCAGTTGGTGTTCTCCCAAGACACTACCTGCAGCTGCAAGTCAGTTGTACACAAAGCTTAAGTGAAGATGCTGCTCAAACCTTTCATGAGTTCTAATTGAAAACATCACAGAGCCATAAGAAACAGAATTTGAGCATCCTGCCAGCAACAGGCAGTGTTGAGAGCCACAGATCAAGAATGGGTGTCAGTGACACGCTGCACTGCCTTGGAGTAGTGTCCAAGGTACATAGAATCATAGAATCATAGAATAGTTAGGGTTGAAAAGGACCTCAAGATCATCGAGTTCCAACCCCCCTGCCATGGGCAGGGACACCTCCCACTAAACTATGCCATCCAAGGCTATGTCCAACCCTACCTTGAATGCCGCCAGGGATGAAGCATTCACAACTTCCCTGGGCAACCATGTGTGACCACAGACTAAAACCTCTTTGGCATTTTTTCTGTCTAGTTTTGTACCTTTTGATTTAAGAGAGAGTAGAAATTTGGCTTGATTTTTGAAAACAGACCTGCTGCTAAGAATTCCAGTGCTCTGACTCATCTGCCTCTTGCCTTGGGCAAATCACCTAACACAAATGTAAGGTTACAATATTGTTTGAAACATATCTGAAGTTGAGTTTTAAAAAGCAACTTAAGTAAAAAAGGGCTTTTCTTTTACTGGCTTTAATGCTGTGTCAGAGTTTCTTAATCTCAGTGCTGTATTTTAGAGTTTAAAAGCATCTTGGACATCATTAAGCATTAGAAAAAATATAACATGGCTGAAGCAGATGAATTTAAATTTCTGTAATACCTCCTCAATATATGGTGCAATTTTACCTGTGTGTGTGTGTGGAAGTCTCTGTAATTTTTTTTTCCAGTAAGACTATGAGACTTAAGTGGAAACAAGATGAACACCTTCATTGTTGCATCCAAGTCCTTGCAGGTGAGGATGACTGTGTGAATGCCTAGCTTGGAAGGAGCATCTCTGTTCCACAATATGCAGTGAAACACTGACAAAATAAAGTAGTTAATGCTTCATTTCCTAATTTGAAAAATTCCAGAGCTGTGAAACTTTAGCACTGCCTCCTGTTGCATATATACTGTGTAACTGAAAGCTTCCTTTTTCTGCCGGACCTGACTTTTTGTGGAACAGGTCTGTATGGGCAGGGAGAGGTCAGGTTTGCAGAAGCTAACTGATGCTGAATGTCCCCTGGGACACCAGGCTGTTCTAGCCCTTTTCATCCTGCTCCTAGCTGATGCTAGGCATGTCTCTTCAGAGTGCTTCCCATTGTTTCTAGATACACAGTGACCAAAGGGACAAACTTAAGTTTACAAAGGATGCCAGGTGTTCTCAGCTGTAGTTCATAGAATCATAGAATAGTCAGGGTTGGAAAGGACCTTAAGATCATCTAGTTCCAACCCCCCTGCCATGGGCAGGGACACCTCACACTAAACCATGTCGCCCAAGGCTCTGTCCAACCCCGCCTTGAATGCCGCTGGGGATGAAGCATTCACAACTTCCCTGGGCAACCCATTCCAGGGCCTCACCACCCTTACAGTAAAGAATTTCTTCCTCATATCCAATCTAAACTTCCCCTGTTTAAGTTTGAACCTGTTACCCCTTGTCCTCTCACTACAGTCCCTCCCCAGCATCCCTATAGGCCCCCTTCAGGTATTGGAAGGCTGCTATGAGGTCTCCACGCAGCCTTCTCTTCTCCAGGCTGAACAGCCCCAATTTTCTCAGCCTATCTTCATACAGGAGGTGCTCCAGTCCCCTGATCATCCTCGCGGCCCTCCTCTGCACTTGTTCCAACAGTTCCATGTCCTTTTTATGTTGAGGACACCAGAATTGCACACAATACTCCAAGTGAGGTCTCATGAGAGCAGAGTAAAGGGGCAGGATCACCTCCCTCGACCTGCTGGTCATGCTCCTTTTGATGCAGCCCAGGATACAGTTGGCTTTCTGGGCTGCAAGTGCACACTGCCAGCTCATGTTCAGTTCCTCATTGACCAACACCCCCAAGTCCTTCTCCGCAGGGCTGCTCTGAATCTCTTCTCTGCCCAACCTGTAGCTGTGCCTGGGACTGCCCTGACCCAGACGTAGGACCTTGCACGTGTCATGGTTAAACTTCATGAGGTTGGCATCAGCCCACCTCACAAGCATGTCTAGGTCCCTCTGGATGGCATTCCTTCCCTCCAATGTATCAACCGAACCACACAGCTTGGTGTCATTGGCAAACTTGCTGAGGGCGCACTCAATCCCACTGTCCATGTCACCAACAAAGATGTTGAACAAGACCGGTCCCAATACTGATCCCTGAGGGACACCACTCGTTACTGGTCTCCTGCTGGGCATTGAGCCATTGAGCACAACTCTTTGCGTGCGGCCATCCAGCCAGTTCTTTATCCACCGAGTGGTCCACCTATCAAATTGATGTCTCTCCAACTTAGAGAGAAGGATGTCATGTGGGACAGTGTCAAACACTTTGCACAAGTCCAGGTAGATGACATCAACTGCTCTACCCCTGTCCATCAGTTTCGTAGTCCCATCATAGAAGGCCACCAGATTGGTCAGGCAGGACTTCCCCTTAGTGAATCCATGCTGGGTGTCACCAAGCACCTTGTTGGTTTTCATGTGCCTAAGCATGCCATCCAGGAGAATCCGCTCCAAGATTTTGCCAGGCAGAGGTGAGGCTGACTGGTCTGTAGTTCCCTGGGTCATCCATTTTCCCCTTCTTGAAAATGGGGGTTATATTTCCCTTTTTCCAGTCGTTGGGAACTTCACCTGACTGCCATGATTTTTCAAATATGATGGACAGTGGCTTAGCAACTTCATTTGCCAGCTCCTTCAGGACCTGCAGATGGATTTCATCAGGTCCCATAGACTTGTATATGTTCAGGTTCCTAAGATGGTCTCGAACCAGATCCTCTCCTACAGGGGGCCTAAGGTCTTCATTCTCAGAGTCCATGCATCTGCCTTCCAAGACTTGGGTGGTATGGTCAGAGCATTTTCCAGTGAAGACTGAGGCAAAGAAGTTATTAAGAACCTCAGCCTTCTCCAAATCCAGGGTAGCCAGCTCTCCCCATAGCTTCTAGAGAGTGCAGTGGAATTCTGCTTGGGTTGTGGAGCATGTTGTAATGGCACTACTATTGAAAATGAGATGACAAAGCCCTAAGTCTCTTGTTCAGGGGATTTCTTCACTTTATATTTTTGGTAGACTGTCTCTAATACCACTGGCTCACAGTGCTGCCGGGTACTCACTGGGGATATGAAGATCCAGAAGGAATAACTGGAGGGAAAGTCTTGCTTGACCAAACTGATAACTATGTGGACAGCAAGTGCTATCTGGCTCGCACCTGGGAGGATGGCATGTGCTTTTACTGCAGGTGGGATGTGTCCTGGGTTCAGCTGTAGCTGTTATTTTTCTCTTTCCTAGTAGCTGGTGCAGTGCTGCATTTTTTTACTTCAGTCTGAGAACAATGCTGATAACACACCAGTGTTTTTAGTTGTTGCTAAGTAATGTTTACCCTGACCAAGGACTTTTCAGTCTCTCATACTCTGCCAGTGAGGCACAAGAAGCTGGGAGGAAACAGAGACAGGACACCTGACCCAAACTAGCCAAAGGGGTATTAAGCCCAGCTGGTAATTGAGAACCACACAACCACTCATTCCCCCACTTCTTTCTTCCCCTCTGTTCTCAGAAGGATGGTGAGGAGAATTGAAAAAATCTAAACCACATGGGTTAAGATAATAAAAGTTTAATAACTAAGGTACCATGCAAAATTACTACTACTGCCACTAATAATAAGTGAAATAAGGGGAGAAAATAAGAAACTAAAAGGGGAAAAGGAAAAGAAAACAATAAATGTAAGTGATGCACAATACAATTGCTCACCACCTGCAGACCCAGCCCAACCCAAGCAGCCATCTGTGCCTTCTGTGTAACTCCCCAAAGTTTCTGTATTGGGCATGACATGCTGCTTCTTGTACCCCTCCACACTGGCAGAGCATGAGACTGAGAAGTCCTTGATCAGTGTAAGCATTACTTAGCAACAACTAAAAATATTGTTTTATCAGCTTTGTTCTCAGACTGAAGTAAAAATACCAGTACTTGACCAACTACTAAGAAGGAGAAAAATAACTGCTACAGCTGAACCCAGGTCAGTATCCACCCTTTATTCCATACAATTAAGGTCATGCTCAGATCCCACGTTTTTCAATATACCATCGCTTTTTGTCTGGTGTACTTATATATACACACAAACAAATACACAGAGAGAGATCATTCCTTAGTACATGGACCGTGTTGAGTTGTTTCCTGCTGACAACTGCACCGAACTCGTCTGGACATAGCTGAGCTCATCTGTTTACATCAAAGTTCATTCTTTGTTGGGGTGATGATTAGAGGGAAGTCAGAGTCAGTCGATGGTGACATGAGGACAGTTCTATGAGACTTCTGCTGCTGCAGCCAGCTTTCCCATGACTTTATTCTCTGGTGATGATCATGACAGCACATATCTCCTTTTCAAAGCCCAGAATGGCAGAGGTGGGCATCTAGCTGATGGGCTAGCGAAGTCATATATATAGCAGGCAACAGCATGTAGTTGAGTTCATTGGCTGTTTCCCCCCCCCAAAATCAAATCCCGTTGAGGTACACATCGGACTTCCCCATATTCCCACATTACCCACCAAGTATATCCAGGTCCCAGAGCAAAAGCAATCCCATGAGTGCGTTTATCTTTACCTGAAGCAGGAATAACCCAGACTCTCTTCCCCAACAAATTCTTTATGCGCACTACAGGAACTTTATCTCCCTCTACAGTATGTAGAAGTTCTAATTGGGCTGGGCCAGCCCTGTTGGCAGATCCTCTGATGTTGACCAACCAGGTGGCTTTTGGTAAATGTGTATCCCAATGTTTGAAAGTCCCACCACCCATTGCTCTCAGTGTACTTTTTAACAGCCCATTGTACTGTTCGATTTTCCCAGAGGCTGGTGCATGGTAGGGGTTGTGATATACCCACTCAATGCCATGCTCTCTGGCCCAAGTGTCTATAAGGATGTTCTGGAAATGAGTCCCATTGTCTGACTCAGTTCTTTCAGGGATGTTGTGTTGCCACAGGACTTGTTTCTCAAAGCCCAGAACAGCGTTCTGGGCAGTGGCGTGGGGCACAGTGTATATTTCCAGCCATCTGGTGGTTGCTTCCACCATGGTAAGCACATGGCACTTGCCTTGGAGTGTTGGTGGGAGTGTGATATAGTCAGTCTGCCAGGCCTCCCCATATTTGTACTTCAGCCAAAAAAGCTCCAGGGGAGACTCGAGGTCAACCCCTTGGCTTTTGGAGTCAGGGATACAGAGGATCTGAGGCCAGCTATACCCCAACTGAAAAAGAGATACTGGCAGCCTATGAAGGGGTTCGAGGTTTTTCAGAAGTGATTGGCACTTAAGCACAGCTCCTCCTGGCACCCCAGTTGCCCGTGCTGGGCTGGATGTTCAAAGGCAGGGTCTCCTCTACACATCATGCAACCGATGCTGCATGGAGTAAGTGGGCTGCACTAATTACACAACGAGCTTGAATAGGAAATCCCAGTGGTCCAGGAATTTTAGAAGTCATCATGGACTGGCCAGAGGGCAAAGATTTTGGAATCTCACCAGAGGAGGAGGTGATGCGTGCTGAAGAGGCCCCACCATTTAATAAACTGTCAGAAAGTGAAGAGCAGTATGCCTTCTTTACTGGTGGGTCCTGCTGTATTGTGGGAATGCATCGGCGATGGAAGGCAGCTGTATGGAGTCCCCTAGGACAAGCTGCAGAAACTGCTGAAGGAGAGGGTGAACTGAGTCATCCTGTGGAGGTGAAAGCCATCCAGCTGGCCTTGGGCACTGCTGAATGAGAAAAGTGGCCAGTACTTTATACTGATTCATGGATGGTGGCAAACGCCCTGTGGGGGTGGTTGCAGCAATGGAAGCAGAGCAACTGGCAACACGCAGGGGTAAACCTATCTGGGCTGCTGCACTGTGGAAAGGTATCGCTGCCCGTGTGCAGAGCCTGATGGTGAAGGTACGCCACGTAAATGCTCATGTACCCAAGAGTCGGGCCACTGTGGAACATCAGAACCACCAACAGGTGGATAAAGCTGCTAAGATTGAAGTGGCTCAGATGGACTTAGATTGGCAACATAAGGGTGAAATATTTTTAGCCTGGTGGGCCTATGACACTTCAGACCATCAGGGCAGAGATGCAACATACAGATGGGCTCGTGATTGAGGGGTGGAGTCAACAATGGACACTGTTGCCCAGGTTATTCACAACTGTGAAACATGTGCTGGGAATAAACAAGTCAAGCGGTTAAAGCCTCTTTGGTATGGAGGACGATGGCTGAAGTACAAATATGGGCAGGCCTAGCAGATTGATTATATCACACATTGACTATATCACACTCCCACCAACCCACCAAGGCAAGCGCCGGATGGCTGGAAATATACGCTGTGCCCCACACCGCTGCCCAGAACGCTGTCCTGGGCTTTGAGAAACAAGTTTTTTAGCGACACGGCACCCCAGAGAGGATTGAGTCAGACAGTGAGAATCATTTCTTGAGTTACCAGATGGTTTGAAAGTTGATCTTCCAAATCCTCAGTTTCTTCAGTGAGAACACATGAGCTGTTTTTTACGGGACTTTCCACTTGATAAGGAATGTACAAGTGATTCTAGAGACAGTCCAAAACACACTTTGGGCTAAAAGTGCACCTTACTATAGTATTTGCTCCAAATCTTGATGGAAAGGCTGTATGAACTTGTTTAGTCTGGCAAAGGGAGGGTTTTCTAAGTCTTACCTGAAATGTTTAGTACTTGTTCTGAACTAGTCTGCTTCCAACATGCAGAGATTGATCGTTTGACAGCCTTTGAGCAAATTAAGTCAGTTTTGGAATAGAGGGGGTTGCGTGGCTTTGCCTGAACTGTCTGTAATTTTCAAGATACCTCTGAAGGTAAAACACTTAAGTGAGAAGTATTACTATATACTTGGTTCTTGTCCCTTTATCTTCAGCTACAAGTCAAAGAAATTTATCTGTAGGTTACCTTTTTATTTATTTATTTATTTTATAACTGGTTTTGAAGACTGTAAGGAACTTGCTTGGTTTTAAGGTACAAAAATTCCACCTTTATGATGAGGGATGAAACCTGTGCATTTCTGCTCAAATGTTTCTGCTCCACTGTGTTGCTCAGTTTGAAATACTTCTATGTAGTCATTTTTCTTAAGTTTTTCTCATATTTGTCTGTATGTGTAATTGAATGACAGTGGAATGCAAAGAAACCCAAACACACACATACACGTTCTGAAGAAAATCAAAAAACCCTGCAGGATTCCAGAGATTTAGTATAAACTGTGATTTGCAGATTATTCTTAGACAGCACTTGGAACATGTGCTTTAGACTGGAGTGAAATTTGCTATCATGCAAAGAATAAATCCAAAGGAAGGGTGAGTGGCCAAGCAAGTATGCCAGCACTTCACAAAAACCTTCCTGTGGTACTCTTGCCTTTCCTAATGTTCAGTTCTTTTTTCTTCAAACCCCAGTGACTATAAGTAACACCAGGTAGCTCAGTAATAAGGCATTCTCCCATCTCAGATCCCACTTCTGCGATGTTGCTGTTACCTGTAAGCTGCTTGTTAAAATGCTGTGCCTTCTTCCCTCTCTCTCCTGGCCTCAGAGCCTTGGGGCTGTGCAGAGCTATGGAATGGCTGGAGGATGCTTTTTTTGTCTTTACCTCCCCTTTTAAAGGAAGAGCCACTGTGGCAGTGAGTTAGTGAGAGTCTAGCTGAACTTTTGAATGGCTGCTAGAGCAGTATCTTGCCATTGTGCAGCAGAGATGTTATCTAGTCCTGTTCCATCATTAGCCTGACATTTTTCTTTAAATTTCCATCTCCCTATTTCTTTCCTGCTTCTGATTTTACCTTTGCATATTCTGGGTTTGCTTTGGGGCATTTCCATGTGTTTGCATGTAAGGTCGAAGCAAAAATCTGGTTCTTTGAGTTTTGGGGTATGTTCTCTTGGCTACTGGTGAACTTTGAGCAGTAGCCCTCGAAGACTGGCTGAACCGTGTCTCTCACAGAAATAATTCAATGTAGAAGGTGACAGAGGAACTCTCTGATAAGGACTTTTTGATGAAGTGCCTTCTGTGCACTGTATTGCTGCTGGAACAGATAAAGGCACCGGGGAGGACATTGCACCTCTTGCTGAAGGGAAACTTGCTGTTACTTGTATCTGGGAAAATCCACACCAAAACTAGCCTGCCTGTGATCCCTCTTCAATTAGTCTGTAATTTATTGCGTTTCTTATAATTTCTGCCAATGGAAATTAATAGGAATTTATTGTAACTGACAGATGCACTGGGGTTTTATAACTTTAATAGCTGCTGCTAGAGGTGAATGTTTTATACTTATCACCTTAGCTGCTGGTGAGAATTCACTCATTTATTTCCCCTCATCCCTCTTAAAGTCTTGGTGTCGAATGCAGGAAGGCATTTGGTTCACTTCAGTGCTTTTTCTTTGGTGATGCTTATTTGCAAGAAATCAGAAAACAAATTTCCTGAGTGCATCTGCCCTTGACAACTTCTATATTTCTCCTGGCCTCTTAAGGCTGACCTTTCAGATGTAATATGCTAAGTTGTTCTACATGCAAGCAAAGTGTAACTTCTCAGGCAATTAAAATCGCTGCCATAAACTTGCTCTTAAAGTCAGTAATAATTTGTGCAAGCATTTATGAATTCAGCATCAACTCTTATATACCCAGTAAGAATAAAATTTGTTTTGGATTGCATCCTGTTTAACTGCCCAGAGCTGTTATCACCAGGAGGCAATTGCTGTCTTTTGATTTGGCTTTTAACTTTTCAGTAAAATCAAAACTTTGGTTATAAGCAAGAGCCCACTTCTTCAAAAGTGGAGTAGCTAGTAGGAAACTCAAAATATTACTCTTCTGCTCAAATGTTTAGATCATTCTTTATTGATTATCTAATATCTGTGTGGGGCTTTGAAGCCATAATGCAGAGCATGGTTAAGTACTGACATACAAACTTCTTACTACTTCTTACTGCTTCTGAGAGTGTTTGTCATTGTTTTGTAGTTGTGGTTTTTTTTTGTTTGGTTGTTTTTTTATATATTTTTTTTTTAGCTCCTTCTCTGCAGACCTCCCATAGTATAATAAGCAGCATTTTCTAGAGTGTGACTTTCATCTTGAGAGTTTGCTGCAAATACCAGCTCATCATGTCTTCATGAGGGTGAAGGCAAGAAATGTTATCTCAGTGATGACAGTACATCTGGCAGTGTACGGGACATAAATACAACAACCCTGCTCCTGGCAAGTTCATGAAGAAGCAGCTGAGTAGCATGGATAACAAAGTTGTGCCTTCCTGATTTCCAGGCATGGGCTCTTGACACAGAAGAGTTGCTTTGTGTTCCCCGAGCTTGCCCTCCTGATGTATTTCAACACAGAGATCCCCAATTCTGTTGCTACCAAAATGTTTTGGGCTTCATATGCTGTGAAGGCTTGGATTTGTTTTGGTGGTGGTCACAGCATATGGCAGTCTGTTTGGATGCTGTGGCTAAGTCTGCCTTCTGTCTGTCTGTTCTTGCTCTTTGATGGTAAATAATAACTATTACTATGCAGAACCAGTGTCAGAGGAGCATGTCAGAAGCGACAGGGTGGGTCAGGAAAAGGTTAAGTAGCACAGAGCTGCCTGGTGTTAATGACTTCCTTTTCATAAAGGATTGTTGGGTGTGTTTAAAGGAGCTACCAGAATCTTGTAGCCTTTCTGCTCCAAGGGTCTTGACAATAACAGGTAAAAATCTGGTAATTTACGCTATGGTTTCTGTTGCACCAGCAGTAAATGTGCTTGCTAGGAGCAGTTGAAGTAAAACATGAAACAATATTAAGATGAAGTCCTATTGATTTGTAACCCTGTGGGGTGGTTGTTCCCCCCCCCCCCCCCCCCCCAACAAATATGCTTCTGTAAGCCTTGGGGTTTGTCTTTAGCTTTTCATTTCTGTCTGATGGCTGCCCAAGCTTGTTCCTGTACAAACCTTTGGGTTTGGAGGAGGAGGTAGCATATACTGAAATGGTGAATTTAGTCCCCTGGAAAGGTGTCACCTTGAGAGGAGCCAATGCCTCTGTTGAACAGTTCCACTGGTACAACCAGAGAGCTGCAGTGGGTGCTTTTATCTCTATGAGAATTGGCTGCCTTGGTGCTGGAAAACTTGCTGGGGTACCTTTCTCAGCTTGGGCTCTTCTGAGGTAGCCAAGCACTGTTGGTTATTGCTGAGGGGGGCAAGGCAGGAGTTGCTGCTGTCATTTATATGGCTAAGGACATGCTGCAGCAAGAGACCACAGCCAAAGGGTAAGAGTTCTTAATCACCAAGAGCTTTTGCCTAGATGTAAACTAGTAATCTTCCTAATGACAGACAGCTCAACCAGTTCCTTGGGTCAGGCAGTTCTGTAATTCATGGGATTTTTTGTTTTCTGGAGTAAAATAAGCAGCTATATGGCTTAGTTTTTTTTCCAGCTTTACATCTTGTCTCTTCCTGTTGCGTTTATTGTGCTTGTTCTAAGCAGACATCTAATTTTTAACTTGTATTGAGCACATGTTCATACTGATCTTCTAGCAAAAGTACATGGTGCAGACAGTTATGAAGTTGATCTTCTTTGAAGGAATTTTGAATCTTTAGTCTGTAAAGCATATGGAGATTAGATGGCAATACATGCACTGCCTAAATTAAACCTGATTAAAAATCCAAGTGTTTTTGTGAATGCATGCTGTCTTTGTCATATCTATTCTGCATGCAGTGTAAAAGGTCCTGTAAAGATACAGGCTGTTTTTCCAGCATCACTAAGTTATGCTCCTGTGCTTCTTCAGGAGTCTGTACAGTCTGCAGGGCCATGTGCTTATAGTTAGAAAATACACCTTGGTGTTTCAAATGGTGATTTGGTGAGAGTGTTAGAGCTTGTAGATGAAATTCCAACTTCAGGCTCCATTGCTGTATGTGAAGGGTAGCACACTCTTGTCTAGTCTGGGACTATATCAGAATCAGTTCCTTATGCAGCTTAAACTCTGTATTTCCTTCTTGAAGGTACTATGATAAACCATGTTCATGAATTCAAGCAACATTTTCTTCTTTAGGAGGTGGAATACAAGAGTGCAAGTTTTGCAAGGTGATCCTTGATTTTTCCATCTTGCTCCCCATAACAAGCATCGTTTTATACCCTCTGCAGACTATCAGGTACTGATGGATGTTTCTGACAGCCCTGAGCGAAAACCCTGCTCTCCTGATGAAGAGGACCATCAGCATTCCAGTGATGAAGTCCTGAAGGAGAGTTGTTCAGATCGGGAACTTGATGGAGAGGGTGGGCAAGGCAGCATTATGGGAGAGGAGGAGGATGCAGCCAGGGGACTGAGTCCTGATGAAGAGGAGAACCACTCAGATGAAGAGGACTGCTTAAATGAAACTAAGTCTCAGGAATCTGACAACAACAAGCAGAGTGGGTTGCCGAAGAGCCCTCTGCCTTGCAAAGGAGAGGAGGAGGACCAGACAAATGAGCTTGGTGATGAAGCATCCTCTGTCACCCGTGAACTAGATGAGCATGAGTTGGACTATGACGAGGAAGTTCCTGAGGAACCAAGTGCTGCTGCTGTAGAAGAGGATGGTGAGAAAGCTGCTGGTGAGGATGATGAGGAAGAGGAAAAAGGAGATGATGTCCATGAAGATGAGAAAAAATTCAGCAGCAAAAGTGATGATGAAAAGGATGGCCAGGATCCCTTCAAGGAGAAGAAGAAAGATGATGATGGAGAAATTGATGATGGAGAAATTGATGTAAGTAGGAGCTGGTCTGAGGTGGGCAGAGTCCTGCAGGGAGAGACCTGTCCTTGCGTTTCCAAACTGTTTGGCTCTTAGACTGCCGTGCCTTCCTTCTTTGACATGAATTAGCTGTTATCTGAGTCCTCAGTGTGCAAGTAACACACTTTCTTTTTGGAGGTAAGACCATAGCGCGTACCAAATCCTAAAATCAGTGTCTAATGCTACATACTGTAGAAAAGTTTTGTGCCAAATATTGTCAGAGCTGTCACAAATAAGCTTTGTTCCCATTGATGAACATGGAAGGGTTCCAGTGCTGCCTCAGCTCTTGGAGGACTTTTGAGTGCTGCTGACAGCAAATTACTTAACTATGGATTAGGTGTTCATAAGCTGTCTTATCGGTTGAGGTTGAGAGGCTGGTGCTGGGGAGTGGCTGCCATGCTTGAGGCACCAGGCATGTGCGGGAAGCCTGTGGCCCTGAGCTGGTTCTTGACCTCTAGCAGTATCTGGATGCATGGAAGAAGAGCAGAAGGTGCTGGGCTCTCTGGAAAGTGCCTAACCAGGAAGCCCCTGCATGTGGTTTGGGTGATGTATTCAGGGGTGTGTAGTCCCAGTAGCTGCTGTTTCACAGCTGAGGACAAATGCAGCTATTTAGAAAAATCAAAACCTGGCTTTAATTGCATTGCTGTTTGCCCTAATCACCACTCTATCCATCTTTGTCTTTAGGTGGGAAGCACTGCAATACAGCAGTTGTGTTTAACACAGCTTAATACCAGTTTCCCTCTTGCAGGCAGAAGAAAACAGGACAAAGCAATTCTAGCAGTAGAGTACCTCCTTGTGGGTTCCTGGTCTGGTGGACACCTCGCTTGAATCTGAATAGTGGGAGTGCAAAGCACTGCAAAGAGAAGTTGCTGGCCCACAGCACCTGGCTGTCTCTGCTTCTGGCTCTCCATGCCGGAAGGGGTCCTGCACAGCTAGGCTAGGTTGGGGCACCATTTTGAGCGTCCTGGTAACCAGACAAAGAAGCAGTGGTCTGCGAATGGGATCACCTAGTGTGGATCTCCTCAGCTGAGGAGGGGAGGGTTCAGACTGGAGAGGTGGTGTTGCCTTCCAGTCTCTGTAGCTGTGTAGCTGCCCTGGCCATGTGCTCAGGAAGCTCATGGAACCTTGCTGGAGAGACCTTCCTCCCTTTTCACTGAAGAGTCATATATTGTGTGGTTTTTGCTCCAATGGTGCTTTGACAGTTCTGTTGCTTAAAAAAGGTGACATAATTTTTCTTCTTCATGCCTATTCTGGCAGGTGATTTTGTTAAACATGTATTTTCCAAAAGTTCTGTGTGTTTTTGATTTGCTTGGAAGGAATTCCAGCATGCTGTGGGAGAGTCCAGGTAGGGGGAGAAAAAAATTCCTGGAGTCCTGACTCCATGCCTGCTTCTTGATTAAAATATAAATGCTTTCCTTTAAAGTCTAAGGCATTCTTGAAAGCGCTTTCCTTACAAAGCACAAGATGAATCTGTACTCTGGTTTTCATACATTATCTCATAACAGGGCTCCCAGCTGCCTGATTCGAAGGAGACCTCACAGAAATAAATACTTTCCCTTTTGTTCAAGTATAGCATTTGCAAAGACTTCACATAGTTCCTTTGAAAGAAGTAGAGTTGAGCTGGTTATGCCATCCCCAGCTTTAGGGAAAACTGTTAAACAGAATAAACATTTTATTCTGCTTTCAGACTTCTGTCTTAGAATCATAGAATAGTTAGGGTTGGAAAGGACCTTAAGATCATCTAGTTCCAACCCCCCTGCCATGGGCAGGGACACCTCACACTAAACCATGTCGCCCAAGGCTCTGTCCAACCTGGCCTTGAACACTACCAGGGATGGAGCATTCATAACTTCCTTGGGCAACCCATTCCAGTGCTTTGCCACCCTCACAGTTAAGAACTTCTTCCTTATATCTAATCTAAACTTCCCCTGTTTAAGTTTGAACCTGTTACCCCTTGTCCATCATGAAGAGTCCCTAATGAAGAGTCCCTCCCCAGCATCCTTATAAGCCCCCTTCAGATACTAGAAGGCTGCTATGAGGTATCCACGCAGCCTTCTCTTCTCCAGGCTCAACAGCCCCAACTTTCTCAGCTTGTCTTCATATGGGAGGTGCTCCAGTCCCCTGATCATCCTCGTGGCCCTCCTCTGGACTTGTTCCAACAGTTCCATGTCCTTTTTATGTTGAGGACACCAGAATTGGACACAATACTTCAAGTGAAGTCTCACAAGAGCAGAGTAGAGGGGCAGGATCACCTCCTTTGACCTGCTGGTCACACTCCTTTTGATGCAGCCCAGTATACGGTTGGCTTTCTGGGCTGTGGGCACACACTGAACCTGGCTCATGTTCAGTTTCTCATTGACCAACACCCCCAAGTCCTTCTCCACAGGGCTGTTCAGAATCTCTTCTCTGCCGAACCTGTAGCTGTGCCTGGGATTGCTCTGACCCAGGTATAGGACCTTGCACTTGTCTTGGTTAAACTTCATAAGGTTGGTATCTGCCCACCTCACAAGCGTGTCAAGGTCCCTCCAATGTTTCAACCGAACCACACAGCTTGGTGTCATTGGCAAACTTGCTGAGGGCGCACTCAATCCCACTGTCCATGTCACCGACGAAGATGTTGAACAAGACTGGTCCCAACAGTGATCCCTGAGGGACACCACTCGTTACTGGTTTCCAGCTGTACATGGATTTGTTGACCACAGCTCTTTGTGTGCAGATGTCCAGCCAGTTCTTTATCCACCGAGTGGTCCATTTTTATATCTATTGGTCTTGGAGGGGAATATTAATGCAAATTTTAATTTGTATATATTTTTTTTTTTAAATCCATTCTTGTTCAGGACAGCTCTCCTTATATTGCCCTCAGAGGAATGTAGCAGCAGAAGCTGTTAACCAATCTCCCTAGAGTTCCTTTGTTTATTTACAGCCAAGTGATGGGTTTTTTTTCTTCCTTTTCAGCTTCTAAATTGGTCTAAGTACATAACTTTCCTAATCTTCTCCATGTAGACAACTGCTGTCTCTGCCACAGGGTAGTTGCAATTGCCACACAAAGGGAAGGCCTCCACCAGATGCTCCTTCAGATGTTTCAGATGCTGAAAACTTCTGTGGTGGTGAATGGAGGCAGAGTAAGGGAAGGCCAGGGCGCCTTTTAGACTGAATAGCTGATTTCCTTGCCAGATACCTCTGACAATTCTCTAGTCATGTATGTCTTTGCCTTCTGCATTGCCTCCTTTTGACTTTTCAGCTGCAGCCTCATGAAGCCAAGGAAGGTTGAGGGTTGTGGTTTTTTTTGTTTTTTTTTTCCCTGGAGAGCAAAGGCTGGTACTTTAAAAGTTTCAACACTTTTGAACAGAAGTTTCAACACTTTTATTCAACACACAATAACCTTCAGCTTCTTGAGGTGTTTCATGACTATTATTTTATGCTCATCCTTTGTGGTGGTTAATCTTCAAAACAACCTCTATCTCCCAGACTTTCTTCCTGGGGCTGCAGTACCTGGGGATGATGTAGAGTTTTATTTGAGCTGATTGAGAATTCTTGCCTGGAGGTGAGGAGTAGAAGGGAAGGTGCCAAGTTGTTGCCAGAGAGGACTGGAAGAAATATGTATGACTTTTTTCCTGAGAAGCCTGTGTGTGAAGTTGTCCCTCAGCACTGTGGGGAAGCATGTTGGAAATAGTTATTGTAATAGCATTTGTCCTTCAGAACTGGATAGATGCTGCTGGGTTATTGCATTAATGCAGGAATACCACTGTGTATTTTAAATAGAAGGAATTGGCTTGAGCTTAAATAGGGATGACATGAGTGCCAAGCAGGGGACAGTAGTATATATCAGGTAAAATTATGCAGCTTGAAACCTTGGTCTGTGGTGTGGCATCAAGATGTCCGTAACATCTGGAGGGTTTGGCAGTCATTGAAACACCAAGGTTGATGCATCATTCTGTTTGTAGCAGCACATTGTGAAGATGCTGTGGGGTATTTGTTGTAACTTTATATTGTTTTTCTCTTCTGTTTCGCTTCAGGGTATGTTTTCAGTGATTGATATTTGACTATATTGTGAAATGTCAAGTCACTGCAGAAAATGCACCATGTGAAATGTCAGCTTGTCTGTCTGTTCCAGGATGATGACTTAGAAGAAGGAGAAGTTAAAGACCCCAGTGACAGAAAAGTGAGGCCACGTCCCACCTGCCGGTTCTTCATGAAAGGTAATGACATACTGTAATGGCAGAAGAAAACCAAAGGTGCTGTAATTTTTCTTGTTTGATTTTGTACCCCTTAAGCTGCTGTCTGCCTGATAAACTCTGCCCCAGGCATCCCCAGTATCACCTTTCTGTTCCTTGGCAGCCAGATGCTGAATTTACATAGAGCCAATATGCAAAAGTGGCTTTGCCATAAGTGTGGTGAGCCTGTGGAAGCAAATAAGGGAAAACTTAGAATCATAGAATGGTTTAGGTTGGAAGGGACCTTAAAGCTCATTTAGTTCCAACCCCCTGCCATGGGCAGGGACACCTTCCACTAGACCAGGTTGCTCCAAGCCCTATCCAACCTGGCTTTGAACACTGCCAGGGATGGGGCAGTCACAGCTTCTCTGGGCAACATGTGCCAGCGCCTCACCACCCTCACAGGAAAGAACTTCTTCCTAAGATCTCACCTCATTCTCCCCTCTGTCAGTTTAAAGCCATTCCCTCTTGTCCTGTTCCTACAGGCCCTTGTCAAAAACCCCTCTTCAGCTTTCTTGTTGGCCCCTTTAGGCACTGGAAGCTGCTCTAAGGTCTTCCAGCCCTTGGAGCATCTTCATGGCCTCCTCTGGACTCCAACAGCTCCATGTCCTTCTTGTGTTGGGGGCCCCAGACTTACTAGTGTTTTTAAAACAGAATGGAATAAACCTGCTTTGTCTTACTGTAAATTTTTTGTAGTAATTCTTAATAGGACATTTCCCAAAGTTTGGGCAACTCCACAACAGCTATCTTTGACTATCCTGCTTTTTTTTTTTTTTAATAGCGTAGAGAGTTAGGTTTTATTAAAGTTTTCTTATTTAAACTGATTATATCTGAATAATATACTCTTTCACTTCCTCCAGCTTCATCTCACTTAATGTGTGTTCATTTATTTGGTTTTATTTACAGTCACCCTTGAAACAGTTTATGAAAATCTGTAATTAAAAGAAGTGTGGAGAACAGGGTGGAGTCTCTTACTCTTTACATCAGTAGTGTAATGCAACGTAGGGAGCTGCTTAGGGTTTTCCGGAGACGTGACCATCACATATTGCATACTCTGCTTCCTGAATGTCTTTCGGTATCAGATTTTTTCCATGTGCTGAGACACAAAGGTGTTGGCGATGATGATGGTGGAACAGGGAAGTCCCTCAGGAAAGAGAGCTATTTGTTCCTGAATCCTTAGCCTGACACACACCTCTGTGCAGCATGGAAATATTTGCTTGAGTCAAAGTTCAGACTGCAGGAACTCCTGCTGTAGTTGTTATTCTTTGATTTGGTGTTAGTTAACATTGACACTTGCTCCTGCTTGGCCCATAAAGGCTTTACTGCCACCAAGAAGATCAGACGCTGCTCACGTGGGACCTTCAAGACATTCAGGTTTTTCTCTTTACTGTGTTGGAGGAGTACTCATGTGGCTGCATCTATCCAGTGGTGTGAATGACCAGCTTGCAAAGCCTTCCAGCAAACTTACTGTATAGCCACCTTGACATACATAGCAGGACTTGTTATTTGTCAGGGTGACCATTCTCCTTGACGCCTCAATAGGAAGTGTTGGCATAGGTGTCTGGCAGCCCCTACACCCGGTGCTCAGGCACTGAGAAAGGATAAGCCACTGTGCTCTCATTATAATTGACAGTACAAAAGCATCCAGTGTTACCTCTGACACCAGTTCGTGGTTAATCTGGGACTGATGAGGAGCATTTCCAGGGATCCAGATGCGGTGCAAATTTCTGACATGTTACCCTGCCAGCCAAGATCAGGATTTCTTCCCTGAGCCCCAGCAGTGTTAACAGCTCCCTTGCCCCTCCAGCCAGTGCACTAACATCTGAGCTACTGCAGAATTAGCAATAACTTTGTGATGCAGTTGTCTGCTGGGAGATCTGCAAAATGTCTCTTGCCTGATGTTGAGTGGATTGCTGGAAGAAAACAAAAAAAGGGGTTTGTTTCTGAGGCAAGGTAAATTAAAGTTGGGAATTAGCTTCGTATCCTGTTAGAGACCCCTGAGTGTTACAATTTCCTTGGGGGTGGTACCTGAAGCTAATGAGAAGCTTTCAGATTTGTCTGCTGTACTCCACAGTGATGTCTCCTTTCCTGCTTTGTGCTGGCAAGCTTGTGGATTCAGCTGGAGGGAAAAGCTTTGATGTACTTTATGCCTCACCAGAGTGCTGTTTATTTTGAATGCCCTGTGATGCTTTCTTTGCTATCAGGTTATATGCATTCGTTGTTTTCTGTAAAAGGTAAAGCTTCTAACTTGGAGTATTTGTCATTAATAAGACTTGAAGAGCTCATAGGCTTATTACTGCATTTGCCTAATGGTGTGTATACATCTATCCCTCCTTTTTCCTCACCATAATGAGGTTCTTGTACATTCATCCATCTGTGACTGGATTTGTCTTCTCTGGGAAGGTGGTGGGTGGTGAGTGTCATGTGTATGAAAACAGGTAAATCTCAAGAGTTAGAGAGAAGAAAAGTCACATGTCGCAAACAGTGTTGTTCCTTTCTGGGTTTTAAAAAGTTGTGGGGCTGAACAAATGTTTGCTGTAGGCATACAGGGGTCTAACAGAACTGTATTTCCACAGGTCACTGTACTTGGGGCATGAACTGTCGATTTATTCACCCTGGTGTGAATGACAAAGGAAACTACTCCTTGATCTCCAAGCCTGAGCCCTTCTCCCCAAATGCCGCTCCTCCCATTGGCCCTCACCCACTGATGCCAGCCAACCCTTGGGTATGGGTATCTGTTCTGTGGATTTATAGCTTCTGCAGATAGCTTTTGTCTCCTGTTCTGAGAGAAGTGAAGATGGTTTGGTTTTTTTAGTACTTTAGCAACATTAGTCACTATCCAATTCATCAGTTGGATATATGATATTTTAAAAGGTGGTCTTGTAGTTGCTAGTAGAGGGGAATAATTTTCCATGTGTGTCTCAGCTTACATCCTGCTGATATATCTCCAGAGTGTCTGGAGGTACTCTGGGGTAACAAAGCATGAGTTTGTTGCTTAAAACTAATGTCAAGTGTCCGTCTCCTTCCTCTTCTCACCTTTCCAATAGGGAGGGCCAGTCGATGAAATCTTACCTCCACCCCCTCCAGAACCTCCAACAGAAAGTGCCTGGGAGCGAGGACTCCGGCATGCTAAAGAGGTAAGTGCCATCCTCAGGAAGCATGCTGGTGTCTCCAAAATCCAGTGGCCTGTTTCACTGGGAGCAGGGAGCTCTCTTTGGAGCATGTAGTGTCTTGCTCCTTCTGAGCAACCTTCCTTTTTCCTTTAAACCTATTAACTGTGTCTTGTTATATATCACAGTTGTTGTACAGTCAAGAGGAGCTGATGCCCAGGTTTGTTTTTTTGTTTTGTTTTGGCTTTTTTTTTTTTTTTTTTTTTTAATAATATTCACATGAGCTAGGGGGAGTTTGTGGCCCTGAAGTCAAGCCCTCCACAAAGCAAACCTTTCTAAGCTGATCCAGTTACCCTTACTTCAGTACCTGTTTCTCTACCATGTATTAGATTCATGTGTCTGATCATTGCAGAAAATGGGGTTAGCATGTGTGAAACTTATTGCCTGTCTGCTGTTGTTCTGAGCTGAATTACACTTTGTACATCAAGGAAAGTCCAGTGTCCTGCACATTCATGAGACCTGGGCAAAAGAAGGGTGTTTTAGTTGAAGGGCAGGTTTCTCCCAAGTAAAGGATTTTTAAGACTGCAGTTTCTCTGGGTCTTGGAAATATTCTCTCTTTACAATGTTTTTATATTATGGCAGGTATTAAAAAAGGCAACTATGAGAAAAGAACAGGAGCCTGACTTTGAGGAGAAGAGGTTCACTGTAACTATTGGAGAAGACGAGCGTGAATTTGACAAAGAAAACGAGTTCTTCCGTGACTGGAATTACTGCATCACCAGAGACGTCAGAGGTCCAGCGTAAGATGCAGTCTTGGTTTTGCTACATGGAATAGATGGGGGGAAATGTAGTACAGGATGGAAGCCTTCAGTTAACTTATTCCTCCAAATTAGAGGAATGCTCACCTCACAAAATGGAAACAACTTCAATTAAGCAGTATGTGCACCAGTTAAAAACTTGAGCTGCCTCCGCTCACTCCAGTTCAACACTACCTTCCTGTACAGTCGTCGCTAAACCTTTCTGCCTTCACTGTTGTTGGTACACAGGTCCTTCAAGGACACTGTCTAGTTGTACGCTGCCTGTGTCACACCAATGCATTCTTCCAACTGTTTTTCCTCTTGTTTTTCTTATTCCAACCCATGAGAGTTTTAAAATGCTAAAGCTGAGGCTGCAAAGTTGGAGTATGCTCAAAGTCCAAGAGCTTCAAAGCAGCAGTTGTACTGTCTTGACCAGCTGGGTGTTTATTTGCAAGTGCGTTGGCACAGCAGCTGGTCTTAAACATCTTGACCAGTCCCAGATAAACTGCTGAGTAAGACAATGGTCAGAAAGCAATTCTGTTAGCTGCCTGGGCCAAAACAAACATACTAAACTTAAGTGTCTAGGTGATTGTTTTTTTTTAAGGAGGTGAAATATAAAATGGTGGAGACTTGAGACACACTCCTGTTACAACTGAGAGCAGGCAGGAGAAGGCACAAGGTTGAATCAGTCAGCTCTGGGAAACTTGCTTAGTGCTTCTTGAGCCAAGAAATCAAATGGAAAAAGATTTTTTTTGAGAGAGGGGCTTGTATTCTGCAGGAATACAGGTGAATCTATTTCTCTCACTCTTACATCTTCTGTTCTTCCTACACGTACAGACTATGGAAATATTTCCACTCAGAAAGAAGTGTTTGCAAGGCTTGGTTGTGTCTATTTTAGAGTGAGTGAATTGCAAGAAACCCCCAAACCTCTGAAAATGAATAAGGAGTGGGTTAAGCTTTTGTTCTTTGATTTGCTGTGGAGTGCATTTTTTTCACCCATTTTAAAAAAGAAGCTATGTATTCAGTTCTGCAGCCTGAAACAAAACAGTTTCCCCGTATTAATTTTTCCCTGGGTTAGAAATAGATCTGTATCTTGATCTTCCGTTCCTCTGAGAAGGCTTTCAATTGCACCTGAGACAGATCACCAGTGCTCTGTGGGTTTGATAGTGCAGTATCTTTATGACTGTATATGGAAACTAGCATCAGTGTTCTAGTAGTTCTGTGCCACTGCCTTACTAATGTAGGAATTGTGTTAGGTACAGGACTTCCTGTTTTCATATAGTCAATTAAAAAAACTTTTGCATGTTGCCAGTATTAAACAAGTAATCAAACAAATGGAATTAATGAAAATTCAAGCACCTTTATGTAGAAGTAGATCATGGCATTAACCTATCTTGATTGTGCATAAATGCAAAAGTTATGACGCTGCTGCTGTAAACTCTAAAAATGGTGATTTTGCTCACACGCACACACACCTACCTTATTGCACAGGCTGACACCTTGCAGCAAACTAACCACTGGTGGTGCAGCTGGCACATTAATAAATGCTTTCAGGACTGTCTTATATGGAAATGTCTAAATAGTTCATGAATCCCTTTATCTTGTTTGAAAAAGTATAGGGAGTTGGAAATCTCCTGTGCAGGTCCCTTGACCTTACTCCTTTTTACAGCATGTCCTGGGTTCAGCAGTAGCAGTCATTTTTTTCTTTTTTCCCTTCTTGGTAGCTGCTGCAGCACTGTGTTTTTGATTTTGAGCCTGGGAACAGTGCTGATAACACCAGTGTTTTCAGTTACTGCTTGGTGATGTTTAGGCTGGCCAAGGACTTGCTGAGTCTCATGCTCTGCCAGGGAAGGGTGGAAGCCGGGGGGAAGCAGAAACAGGACACCTGATCCAAACTGACCAAAGAGGTTATTCCATACCACAGCACGTCATGTCCAGGAGGAAAAAGAACTGGGGGGCCGGAACCCGGAAGAGGGGTGGGTTTAGTTCACAGCTCGGTCGTCGAGTGGTGAGCAGTTCTGTCCTCTTCCCTTGTATTTCTCTCGTTATTGTTATTATCGGTGGTGGTAGCGGTGGTTTGTGTTGTACCTTGATTGCTGGGCTGTTCTTGTCTCGACCCGTGGGAGTTGCGTTCTTTCGATTCTTCTTCCCCCCCCCCCCCCTTACGGAGTGGGGGGGAAGAAAAAAAAAAAAACTCTTCCCTTGTATTTTTCTCTTGTCATTATTATTATTGGTGGTAGCAGTGGTGGTTTGTGTTATACCTTAGTTGCTGGACTGTTCTTATCTCAACCTGTGGGAGTTGCATTCTTTCGATTCTCCTTCCCATCCCTCCAGGAGCGGAGGGAAGAAAGAGGGGGAAGTGAGTGAGTGAGCAAAACTGTTTGTGGCTGAGAAGCTTAAACCACGACAGTTCTTTTTGGCGCCCAACGTGGGGCACGAAGGGTTGAGATAACGACAGGATTAATAGCCACTTGTCACAATGCTGATTTATTGGCTCTCAAGGTTGTTGCTCTGGTTCTCACAGGTTCAGCGTGTGTTACTTCACTTACAGACGGTAATTTTTATCTTAACATTTCTCAGAGAAGGGTTTTGGATTAAGGCTTTTATTGCATTGTACTTTATTGCACTGTTTTTTGATACAATAGACTCAGTGATCCTGAAACTGACCCGGTTTTTGTTCCCAATGTGGTCACCAGCTCTGTACTTTGGGAGGTATATAATGGGGGTGTTTAGGAATTATACATCTTTTTTCACCTCCTCGGGTGGTCAGCCTGTGAAGGAGACATTCTTTTATGCTCCCAGCACCCCCATCAGACCATTTACAGCATCTTTCATGAATTCTGAAGGTTTTGAATGGCCCTTAGACACCCTTGAGACCTGCCTGCTGGTTGTGATGGGGATTGCCATGTTGGCGCGCATATCGAGTGTGCTTTATTCACGACCATTTCGTCTGGTCCCGAGAGTTATGCAGAGTCGGGTTTGGGCCTTGTCTAGGATTAAACAACGATATAGGAGGTCCAAGAGATTTTCCCCAAGGCTGGATAGTCATGAGTGGCAGGGTGTGTGGGATAGCATGGGCAAGTATCTAGGCCAGTGGGCCCCTCCAGTGCTTTGGAACTTCACCAATGAACATGTGCAAAATCCAGAAAAATTAGTAGAACACTTAAAGGAGGTATGTTGTCATTCTGGTCACACCAGAGATGGACAGATCATGGCTACATGCTGGGGTTTGGCCTATGCTTACAGAGCCCTGTTCAACACCATCCAGCACCTTCAAAAGGAAAAAAATGCCCCTGGATCTGAGGGTGGAGTAATGGACAGCGCAGCTACTCCAGCTCCAAGTACAGCAGCTACACCACCCCCAGGGACAAGTACAGCAGCTACCCAAACTTCAGTGATGGACAGCACAGCTGCTCCAGCTACAAGCACATCAGCTACACCACCACCAGCGACAAGTACAGCAGCTACTCAAACCACAGTGATAATCACCGCAGCTAAACCAGAGGACCACCTCGTACCAATACCGGTTGCCCCTGTACGCAGGAGGAAAACCAAAAAAGAGGAAAGGAAGATGAAGCAAGATGAAGAAACAACGTATTCACCACCTGGGACAGCATCTGACCAGGAGTTATCATCACATGATGAAGAAGAAGAAGAAGAAGAAGAGGTAACTTCCCGATTGTGGACCTCGACCGAGCTACGGAATATGCGAAAGGACTTTACCCGTCAGCCAGGGGAGCACATCATCACCTGGTTGCTCCGATGCTGGGACAACGGGGCCGATGGTCACGAACTAGAAGGTAGTGAAACCAAACAGCTGGGATCACTTGCTAGGGAAGGGGGAATTGACAAAGCAATTGCAAGAGAGAAACGGTCCCTCAGCCTTTGGAAGCGGCTCTTGGCAGCTATGAAAGATAGATTTCCATACAAGGATGATGTTATGAGTCGTTCGGCTAAGTGGACTACTATAGAAAAAGGCATCCAGTCTTTGAGGGAATCAGCCATTGTAGAGATGATCTACAATATCAAGCCGAATAATGGGGATGTGCCCATAGATCCAGATGAAGTCGAATGTACACGACCCATGTGGCGGAAGTTTACACGGAATGCACCCCCATCATATGCCCACTCATTGGCAACAGTAACCTGGAATGACATAATACCACCAACAGTGGATGAAATGATTCATAAACTCCGAGAGTTTGAAGATAATCTCACCCCTTCCATCATCTCAGCTGTGGAAAAACTGTCCCAGGACCTCAAACAATTAAGAGACGATCTATCCAGCTCCTCACGTGTACCAACATACGTCTCAGCTATTAACAAAAGGCGCCCTACTGTTCGAGAGAGAAGATATAGAAGGTATACACCACGGACCACCTTCTGGTTTTACCTGCGGGATCACGGAGAAGATATGACGAAATGGGATGGAAAACCTACTTCAGTTTTGGAGGAACGGGTGCAAGAATTGAAGAGGAGAACAAAAGTCAAGGCTGATCACCCCATGAAGGCTGCGGCTTCAGTCTCTGGTGAGCAGATTCCTAGATGGAGTGGAAGAGCCGATTTTACTGCAGCTCCTGTGATAACGAAGAATAATCCCTTTCTACGAGACTTAAGTGTCCAACGCTGTGATGACCATTAGGGAGGCCCTGCCTCCAGCCAGGGGGAGGTAGGGGACAATCGGATTTACTGGACTGTGTGGATCAAATGGCCTGGCACATCAGTCCCACAGAAGTATAAGGCTCTAGTAGACACCGGTGCACAGTGTACCCTGATGCCATCAAGCTGTCAAGGGGTGGAACCCGTTTATATTTCTGGAGTGACAGGAGGATCCCAAGAGTTGACTGTACTGGAGGCTGAAATCAGCCTGACTGGGGGGGAATGGCAAAAACACCCCATTGTGACTGGCCCAAAGGCTCCATGCATCCTTGGCATAGATTACCTCAGGAGAGGGTACTTCAAAGACCCAAAAGGGTACCGATGGGCTTTTGGTATTGCTGCTTTGGAGACAGAGGAAATTGAGCAGCTGTCCACCTTGCCTGGTCTCTCAGAGGATGCTTCTGTTGTGGGGTTGCTGAAGGTAGAGGAACAACAAGTGCCAATCGCAACCACAACAGTGCACCGGCGGCAATATCGCACCAACCGAGACTCCCTGATTCCCATCCATAAGCTGATCCGTAGATTGGAGAGTCAAGGAGTGATCAGTAGGACCCGCTCACCCTTTAATAGCCCCATATGGCCGGTGCGAAAGTCTAACGGGGAGTGGAGATTAACAGTAGACTATCGTGGCCTGAACGAAGTTACACCACCCTTGAGTGCTGCCGTACCGGACATGCTAGAACTTCAGTATGAACTGGAGTCAAAGGCAGCCAAGTGGTATGCCACAATTGATATTGCCAATGCATTTTTCTCGATTCCTCTGGCAGCAGAGTGCAGGCCACAGTTCGCTTTTACTTGGAGGGGCATCCAGTACACTTGGAACCGACTGCCCCAGGTGTGGAAACACAGCCCTACCATCTGCCATGGACTGATCCAGACTGCACTGGAACAAGGGCAAGCTCCAGAACACCTGCAATACATTGATGACATTATCACGTGGGGTGATACAATGGAAGAAGTCTTTGAGAAAGGGAGGAAAATAATCCAAATCCTGCTGAAAGCCGGTTTTGCCATAAAACGGAGTAAGGTCAAGGGACCTGCACAGGAGATTCAATTTTTGGGAATAAAATGGCAAGATGGACGTCGCCAGATCCCCACAGATGTGATCAACAAGATAACAGCAATGTCTCCACCAACTAACAAGAAAGAAACACAAGCTTTCTTGGGTGTTGTGGGGTTCTGGAGAATGCACATCCTGAATTACAGTTTGATTGTAAGCCCTCTCTATCATGTGACCCGGAAGAAAAATGATTTTAAATGGGGCCCTGAGCAACAACAAGCCTTTGAGCAAATTAAACGAGAGATAGTTCATGCTGTAGCCCTCGGACCAGTCCGGACTGCGCCAGATGTGAAAAATGTATTGTACACTGCAGCCGGGGAGAATGGGCCTACCTGGAGCCTCTGGCAGAAAGCTCTAGGGGAGACTCGAGGTCGACCCCTCGGCTTTTGGAGTCGGGGATACAGAGGATCTGAGGCCAGCTATACCCCAACTGAAAAAGAGCAACTGGCAACGCAGAGGTAAACCCATCTGGGCTGCTGCACTGTGGCAAGATATTGCTGCCCGGGTGCAAAACCTGGTGGTCAAGGTACGCCACGTAGATGCTCATGTACCCAAGAGTCGGGCCACTGAGGAGCACCAGAACAACCAGCAAGTGGATAAAGCTGCTAAGATTGAAGTGGCTCAGATGGACTTAGATTGGCAACATAAGGGTGAATTATTTTTGGCCCGGTGGGCCCATGACACTTCAGGCCATCAGGGCAGAGATGCAACATACAGATGGGCTCGTGACCGAGGGGTGGACTTAGCAATGGACACTATTGCCCAGGTTATTCATGACTGTGAAACATGTGCTGCAATTAAGCAAGCTAAACGGCTAAAGCCTCTTTGGTATGGAGGACGATGGCTGAAGTACAAATATGGGGAGGCCTGGCAGATTGATTATATCACACTCCCACCAACCCGCCAAGGCAAGCGCCATGTGCTTACCATGGTGGAAGCAACCACCGGATGGCTGGAAACGTACGCTGTGCCCCACGCCACTGCCCGGAACACGATCCTGGGCCTTGAGAAACAGATTTTGTGGCGACACGGCACCCCAGAGAGAATTGAGTCAGACAATGGGACTCATTTCCGGAACAACCTGATAGACACTTGGGCCAAAGAGCATGGCATTGAGTGGGTATATCACATCCCCTACCATGCACCAGCCTCTGGGAAAATCGAACGGTACAATGGGCTGTTAAAAACTACACTGAGAGCAATGGGTGGTGGGACTTTCAAACACTGGGATACACATTTACCTAAGGCCACCTGGTTGGTCAACACCAGAGGATCTGTCAACAGGGCTGGTCCAGCCCAGTCAGAACTTCTACATACTGTGGAGGGGGACAAAGTTCCTGTGGTGCACATAAAGAATTTGCTGGGGAAGACAGTCTGGGTTATTCCCACTTCAGGTAAAGGCAAACCCACTCGTGGGATTGCTTTTGCTCAGGGACCCGGATATACTTGGTGGGTAATGCGGGAAGATGGGGAGGTCCGATGTGTACCTCAAGGGGATTTGATTTTAGGGGACAATAGTCAATGAACTCAATTGTATGCTGTTGCCTGCTATGTAATACTTATATAGCCCACCAACTAGATGTCCTCAGGTCACCAGTGACTGGCTCTCTGACCGTCGTCCCAACAAAGAATGAACTTTAATGAAACCGGATGAGTTCTGCAGTAAAGGAACGATCAGCATCAGCAGGCAACGATCCAGCACTGCACACGGCCTCCCCTGCTCTGAATGACTGTTACAAGAGATGGAGCTTGACGTCGCGGACTAAATGGACTCGGAAGCTTTGTAGGAATTGATCTATGCACTGAGGGATGATCTCTCCTTCTGTGTGTGTGTGTGGATGTATACATATATATATATAATGGTATATTGAAAATGTGGGATCTGAGCGTGACGTGAATGGTATGGAATAAGGGGTGGAATGTCCTGGGTTCAGCAGTAGCAGTCATTTTTTTCTTTTTACCTTCTTGGTAGCTGCTGCAGCACTGTGTTTTTGATTTTGAGCCTGGGAACAGTGCTGATAACACCAGTGTTTTCAGTTACTGCTTGGTGATGTTTAGGCTGGCCAAGGACTTGCTGAGTCTCATGCTCTGCCAGGGAAGGGTGGAAGCCGGGGGGAAGCAGAAACAGGACACCTGATCCAAACTGACCAAAGAGGTTATTCCATACCACAGCACGTCATGTCCAGGAGGAAAAAGAACTGGGGGGCCGGAACCCGGAAGAGGGGTGGGTTTAGTTCACAGCTCGGTCGTCGAGTGGTGAGCAGTTCTGTCCTCTTCCCTTGTATTTCTCTCGTTATTGTTATTATCGGTGGTGGTAGCGGTGGTTTGTGTTGTACCTTGATTGCTGGGCTGTTCTTGTCTCGACCCGTGGGAGTTGCGTTCTTTCGATTCTTCTTCCCCCCCCCCCCCCCCTTACGGAGTGGGGGGGAAGAAAAAAAAAAAAACTCTTCCCTTGTATTTTTCTCTTGTCATTATTATTATTGGTGGTAGCAGTGGTGGTTTGTGTTATACCTTAGTTGCTGGACTGTTCTTATCTCAACCTGTGGGAGTTGCATTCTTTCGATTCTCCTTCCCATCCCTCCAGGAGCGGAGGGAAGAAAGAGGGGGAAGTGAGTGAGTGAGCAAAACTGTTTGTGGCTGAGAAGCTTAAACCACGACACAGCAAAACCGGCTTTCAGCAGCAGTTGGATTATTTTTCTCCCTTTCTCAAAAACTTTTTCCACTGTATCACCCCACACGACAATGTCATCAATGTATTGCAGGTGTTCTGGAGTTTGCCTCTGTTCCAGTGCAGTCTGGGTCAGTCCATGGCAGATGTTTCCACCCCAGGCTGTTTTTCCACCCCTGGGGCAGTCGCTTCCAAGTGTACTGGACACCCCTCCAAGTAAAAGCAAACTGTGGCCTGCACTCTGCTGCCAAAGGAATTGAGAAAAATGCATTGGCAATATCAATTGTGGCATCCACTTGGCTGTCTTTGATTTAAGTTCATATTAAAGTTCTAGCATGTCTGATACGGCAGCACTCAATGGTGGTGTGACTTCTTTCTGGCCACAATAGTCTACTGTTAGTCTCCACTCTCCGTTAGACTTTCAAACTGGCCATATGGGGCTATTAAAGGGTGAGTGGGTCCTGCTGATCACTCCTTGGCTCTCCAGTCTGCGGATCAGCTTATGTATGGGAATCAGGGAATCTCGGTTGGTGCGATATTGCCATTAGTGCAGTGTTGTGGTCGTGACTGGCACTTGTTCTTCAACCTTCAGCAACCCCACAACAGAAGGATCCTCTGAGAGACCAGGCAAGGTGGACAGCTGCTTCATTTCTTCTCTCTCCAAGGCAGCAATACCAAAAGCCCATCGGTACCGTTTTGGGTCTTTGAAGTACTCTCTCCTGAGGTAGTCTATGCCAAGGATGCATGGAGCCTTTCGACCAGTCACAATGGGGTGCTTTTGCCATTCCCTCCCAGTCAGGCTGATTTCAGCCTCCAGTACAGTCAACTCTTGGGATCCTCCTGTCACTCCAGAAATACAAATGGGTCCTACCCCTTGATAGCTTGATGGCATCAGGGTACACTGTGTACCAGTATCTACTAGAGCCTTATACTTCTGTGGGACTGATGTGCCAGGCCATCTAATCCACACAGTCCAGTAAACCTGATTGTCCCTCTCCTCCACCTGACTTGAGTCAGGACCCCTCTAATGGCAATCATAAGATTCTTCATTTATTTCTTCTACAAAGGGATTGGACTTCGTAATCAGAGGAGTTGAAGTAAAATCAGCTCTTTCACTCCATCTGGGAAACTGCTCACCAGACACAGGAGCAGCAACTTTCTTGGGAGGATCATCCTTGACCGTTGTTTTCCTCTTCAATTCATGCACCTGTTCCTCCAGAACTGAGGCATGTGCCACCTATATCTTCTCTCTCGAGCAGTAGGGCACCTTCTGTTAATAGCTGAGATGCGGTCTGTACATGTGGGGAGCTGGATAGATTGTGTTTCAATCGCTTGAACTCCTGGGCCAGTTTTTCCACAGCTGAAATTATGGAAGGGGTGAGATTGTCTTCAAACTCTTGGAGTTGATGAGTCACTTCATCCATTGTTGGTGGTGCTACCTCACTCCAGGTCACTGATGCCAATGAGTGGGCATATGATGATGGCACACTCTGTGTAAATTTCAGCCGCATGGGTCATGTACATTTGACTTCATCTGGATCTACAGGTGTATTCCCAGCATCCGGCTTATGATAGATCACCTCTAGAATGGCTAATTCCTTCCGGTACTGGAGGCCTTTCTCTATCGTGGTCCACTTGCCTGGGTGACACATAATATCATCCTTGTAGGGAAACATTTCCTTCACAGCTGCCAAGAGCTGTCTCCAGAGGGTGAGGATTCATTTCTGTTTCACAATCGCTTTGTCAATTCCCCCTTCCCTAGCAAGTGATCCCAGCTGCTTGGCTTCCTTACCTTCTAGTTTGTGACCATCGGCCCCATTGTCCCAGCGTCGGAGCAACCAGGTGACTATGCTCCCCTGGAAGACGGCTGAAATCTTTTTGCGTATTTTACAGTTCAGTCAAGGGCAGGAATCGAGAAGTTGCCTCTTCCTCTGATTATTGTACTAATTCCTCCTGTTCCTCTCTTTCAGATGTCATCCCCTCTAGTTCGTGCTTTGAGTCTTCATTTTCTTTCACTGTGTGAGTTGGTTTTCATGCTTTTCTTTTGCTTTTCCTGTTGCTTATAGGGGCAACTGATATTGGCATGGATTGGTCCTTTGGTTCAGCTGCAGTGCCTGCTACTGGGGTTGGAGTGGCTGCAGTGTCTGTTGTTGGAGTTGGAGTAGCTGCTGTGCTTGTTGCTGGGGATGGAGCAGCCACATTGTCTTTTGCTTTGCCTTCAGATCCAGAGACATCTTTTTCTTGTTCCTTAAAGAGCAGGGCTCTGTACACGTAAGCCAAGCCCCGGCACTTTGCAGTGACTTGTTATCTGGTATTGCCAGGACAACAGCACACCCTGTCTTAGTGTTTTACTAGTTTTTCTGGATTTTGCACTTGTTCAGGGGTGAAGTTCCAAAGCACTGGAGGGCCCGCTGGCCTAGGTACTTGCCCATACTGTCCCACACACCCTGCCACTCATGACTGTTCAGCTTCAGAGAAGATCTCTTGGTGATATTCTTAGATAGTCATTTAACCTTAGAGAAGACCTGAGCCTGACCCTGCTTAGCTTCTGAGATCAGATGAAATCAGGTGTTCTCAGGGTGGTATGGCCATAGGTAAAACACATGCAGCATATTCAGCAACATGCTGGTTCCCAGCAAAAGGAGCAGGGTGGTTTCAATGGCATTAAAAGGATATTCAAAATCTTTAATATTTTTAAGTGCTGCTGTAAATAGCCTGGTGGGGGAGCAGAGGGTGTGAGAGGATGTCTCCTTCATAGGTTGATCCTCCAAGGGGGTAAAGAAGAGGTGTAATTGTTAACAGTTCCTATTACATGCCTCCTGAAGTATAGAGGTGATGTCCATGCTGAGAACACATACCAGAGCAGTTTCATGATCAATAATTCTGTTGTATTATAAGTCATTATTATCATAGAGTGAAATGAGAACCTTAGCCCAGGCCCCAAAGCTGATAAACACTAGTACTGGTTGCAAATAAGGTGTGACATAATGAAACTCTGAGACCAAGTGCAACAACTCTGAGGGCAAATAAATCAACATTGTGATGAGTGACTATTAATCCGAAATAATGAATACTTATCACAAATGCAATTAGACACACTCTGGTCAGATCTGTCACTATCTCAACCCTTCAAGCCCCATGTTGGGTGCCACAAAGGACTGTCATGGTTTAAGCCACACACAGCCACTCGCTTGCTCCCTTCCTTCTTCCCTGGAGGAAGGGGGAGGAGAACCAAAAGAATATTAATCCCACAGGTTGAGATAAGAACAGTCCAGTAACTGAGGTATAATACAAAACTATGCTTACTACTGCTACTAAGGAAAAGGGTGATAACAGGAGGAGAGAATATAAAATAAAAGAGGAAAGGAAAAGAAAACAATAAACACAATTGATGCACAATGCAATTACTCACCACCTGCTGACTGATACCCAGCCTGACCCAAGCAGCGATCTCAGCCTTCTGGGTAACTCCCCCATACTGGGCATGATGTGCTGTGGTATGGAATACCCCTTTGGCTAGTTTGGGTCAGGTGTCCTGCCTCTGCTTCCTCCCGGCTTCCTGTGCCCCTCTTCCATGGCAGAGCATGAGACTGAGAAGTCCTTGATTGGAGTAAGCAATTACTCAGCTACAATGAAAAACATTGTCGTGTTATCAGCATTGTTCTCAGACTGAAGTCGAAAACACAGAACTGCACCAGCTACTAAGAAGGAGAAAAATAACTGTTACAGCTGAACCCAGGACAGTGGATATATTTGATTTTTTGGGGTGATACAAATTATTTGCCTAAGGATTTAAGCACTTAATCTAAATGCACAGCAGTGATGCTTGTTTAAATAATTACTAAGTCCACAAATGTTATAGGGAGAGAATGGGGAGATTTGGACTTATGTCTGTATTAAAAAGTAGTTTCTTTTTTGGTGTAGCATGAGATTTTTTGTGTGTCTTTGAACACCTGATGTCACTGAATCTAGACTGTTGTCTGGTTGGCATCAGGAATTTCTTGCTGGATTAAACATCCATATTCAAGATTCCCTGGTACTCTTTCCCTTGGCTTATTGTTTCAGAAAAAAAACCCAACAAAACAGATGGCCACTTGATTTGCAGGGCAGCATTTACATCATAGCCTGTTTTAGATTATTTGGCAGTTTTTAAAGTGCAAAAGCGGGCCCTTTATTCCTTTTACTTACAAGTCAGAGTCTTATTACAGATAATCTGGAATTTGGGAGCATTTGTTTTATATTTTAGTTCTGCCACTGACTCCTCTTTGGCCATGGAAGTTTCTTGTTTCCTGTACCCACCTCCACATCTTAACAACAGATCTGATATTTTCACTCCATGTGGCTGACAAGGATTGGATATTGCTGAGTATGTGAATTAAAACCATCTAATAATGTTGATAGAAATCATCAAATGGAGGAAACATTGCAGATTTAAGGAGGGTCTGGTTTAAATCCTTTTTCAACCCAAAAGTTACTACACTTTTGTAGTTGGGCAGGGTGTGCCATGTGCTTACCTGTTCATTGGTGTGCTGGAGGGCCAGCACCTGTTTTCCACCGGAGAATATCAGGTGCAGATGCAGTTACCTTCATTTCATAGAGTAATTCTAGACATGGGGGCAGAGCATTGCTGGCCTGCCCCTGAAGCTTAGCTTCTCCAACTGGAAAGCTCAGCAACAGCTCGTGTCCTGTGCTGGTGGCAGCAGGATGCACCCATCACCTGCGGTGGCAGGGAATCACCATCTATTCCACTTCTGATGTGAGGTTGCTTGATATTCGCTCTGTGTGCATTGACATAAAATGTAACTCTAAATCAATGAGGCAAAACATGCTCTGTTATATTTGTATATGTTTGAAGTGGCTATAAAAAACATTTTTACCACATTGATTTGAAGGCTGAATTTAGTTTTTAGCATTTTTCTTTTGTGTTTATCAAGAAAGGTTTGTGCTTTTCTCTGATAAGCTTCACTTAAAAAATCCTGTCTGTTTGGGATATGTAGAAAATAAACTACTTTGTACAGTCATATTCCATTGAACATGTTTTTTCTTGTCAGTGCACAGTGACTAAGACCTGAGCTAGAATACATAGTGTTTCTGTGTGCCAACAAGGTGATACTTCCCTTTCTAACCTTCCCTGTTTTTCATTGTAGGCTTGATCCCTATGCAGATTCCTATTATGACTATGAAATAGAACGGTTCCCGCGTGGTGGGCAGTATGAGAATTTCAGGGTTCAGTATACAGACCCAGATCCATATCATAACTACAGAGTAAGTAGTTTCTGTGCTTCTCCTTTCAGCTTTCTTCCAGGCACTTCTGGCGCTTGTCATGTTTCTAGTGCAGTGGTTGAAACAGGACTTGCGATGGATGTTCCAGATACTTAATCTTACGAATAGTTAAATCTTGACTTAATTACTGCACAGAAGACATTAGGTGCAGGAATGGGAGGAGGTTCTGTTTCAGCGTGATGAAGGCAAAAGCATGTCTGAGATGGGAAGATGGTTCCTCTTCACATGCACTGGCTGCTTCTCTGCATACCAGGCAGTTGTGCAACAGTTACAGCCACATCTGCAGCCATTCTTGGACGTATTGGAGAGGGAGTGAGTTTCCAGGAAATAACCTGACTGAAGTTTGCTTGTTAGTTATTGGGACAGACAGAAAGGATTGAATCTGGACAGGCATGCTTAGTGCGCAGACAGAGGCTTCATCATGACTGTCCACCGCTGGTGGGGCTACATGTTAGTTGATTGAGTTAGGTGAGGAAAGCACCCAGCCAGTTGCTGAAATCCCAGATATCGTCGGTTGGTGTTGCACTGCTGTAAGGTGTCAAGCTACATGAAAATAAGGCTATGAACTCTTTCCGTCCACTTCCTTTAGCCCTCGTGCAAACTATTGTGCCTTGAGAGTAGTGACAAAAAATAATAAATCCTGCTCAGTGGGGAGCTTTTCAGTGGTATTTGTCACATCCTTTAAAAATTGACTTTCCTTTTCCTGGAAGACCTTGCTGTTATGCAGAAGCAGTGCACAAACAGGAGCCTGTCCTCGCTATTGCTGCGCCATCAATTTGTGTTTGTTTGTACAGTTAATTAGCTAAACGTGATTAGCAATGAGAGTAAATACTTGTAAACATCAATACATTTATTTAATAAGTGTAATAAGCTAAATTAATCTGACTCTTGCCTTTGAAAATTACAGCTGTGATGAGTATGATGTATGCTTTGTTCCTTTCCACTTTCTGCCTGCTCAGCAAACAGTGATGGCCAGCAAGCTCCACATTTATCTATCTCAATACTTTGCTCTAACATGGGAGGGTGAATGTAACTCCTTGTGGTCCAAGACTTTGAATCCTTGCTGCCCACTTTGTTAGGAGATGTTACCACACTGTCATGATGATTTCTCTTTCCTTTTTAAAGGAAAGAGAGCGGGAACGGGAAAGAGAGAACAGACAACGAGAAAGGGAACGTGAGAGGGAAAGGGAGCGGCGCCAGCGGGAGCGAGAACGGGAAAGGGAACGGGAGCGCGACAAGGAACGCCAGCGTCGGAAAGAAGAGTGGGAACGGGAGCGAGAACGGGTGAAGAGAGATGAAAAAGACAGGCAGCACAGGGACCGGGACAGGGACCGGGACAGGGACCGGGAAAAGGAGAAAGAAAAACCAAAGCCCCGGTCCTTACTGATACCAAGGTGAGCACTTGCTGGAATTCAGACTTGCCATTTTAGCTGACGATGTCCTAGCTGTGGATCACGAACCAGGCTGATGCTGATCAGTGGAGAAGATCCCTATTGTCCACAACTCAAGTAAAGCAGTAGTTTTGAGAGAAAGGCAATGCTTTAAATGAGCCTTGCTGGCCATTAAGTGGAGCTAAGATGTCAGTAAGAACCAAGCATGCATAACCTGACTGAAAGGAGAGCATCTGTCCTCTGGCCTGTAGGTATGGAGATGTTCAGCTTGTCCTTGTTCCCTTGAGGCTAGAGTATGTCCTGGGAAGCTGGCTGAGTCCCTAGTGCTGAGAGAGTCCTGAGATTGTGGCAGTTCCCTTTGAGGCTTTGACAAATGTCCTTTGACAAGAGCCAGGGCTGGTTTGGGAGTTTGTGGATATCAAACGTATCTGGAAATTCATTAAGTTAAACTCCACAAAGAGGCTAGAAAAGGTAAAGGGGATTGTATGTCTTGAAATGAGTCTCTGCTGGGTGTTATGGTGGAATGTGGTGTGGAGCCAGGTTTCTTGCTTCTGACTACCCATTTTTTTCTGAAAATCCTGGTTCTGACCTGTGCGAGAGAGAAAGTTGAATCAGATAGACTAAAAGTCTAGGAATTTCAAAAGTGACTCCTATTCTGTTTCCCTGACAATTATTTAAGTATTGTGAATTAGGCATATTTGTAAAGCACTGTATAAATATCACAGCAGAATATAGAACTTGTCTTATGGGAAGTTCTGATCTCACAGTGTCTTTTGGGTCAGTATCAGAGAAGAATATCAAGTTTCTTGTGAAGGACATCTCCAGGAAAGCTGATTAGCAGTGTCAGTGTCTTGGAAAGAGTGGCAGATAGTGTCTTCCAACAGCATGTTGAGGAACATGTGAACATACATGTGTACGTGTGTGTTGGGGCAAAGAGGGATGCAGGGAAGCTGTTTCCCAAGACATATTTGAGCTGCCGCTTCTGCCTGATGTCTGTGGTGTTTTTCGAGCACTAAAGGTGTGAAACATCGTGAACATGATGTTTTTTTAACAAAGCAAAGGGCTAAGAAGGCCCAGAACAAGGTGCCACATGGAATTGTGTGGTTTCAGGTGGGAGCAGGGTTTAGTCTTGAATCTGACCCTGAATTTTTATTTGCATTACTAGAAGGAAATGTGATTATTTTGATGATGACCTGTTTTTCCAAGAGGAAGTCAGTTTCAGAACAGTTTGAAGGTGTCTTGTGAGTGCTTTGGTGCAGTAGCAGAGTGGCTATAGGAATACATTCAATTATATGCTACGTTTAATTATAATCTTCACTTAGAAGTATAATTTGTGCACCTTAATTGCCACATTTGCTGTTGGTTTGTGCTCTTGTTGGGTTAGTGCTGGAAGAAATCTTGCTGTCCAGAACCATGTGATAAAGGTAATGAGAATGATGAAAGTGACATCAGCTGATGGGCAGCTCAGGTTGTTAGTCATTAACAGTCACTGTGACTGGGATCAATGCACAAGGCTCAGGCTGCTGGTTGCTTCTTCCCTTGACACTCAAAGGGTCATGGGGCAGGGATTTGTGGGGAGTTTTTGCTGTTAGTGTGGCTCAAGGTTTGCTGGGGAGTAGTGGTGGCCATGTTCCTCGATCTTGGATCCATCTTGCCCCATTTAACCATCTATGTGAGCTGAGACATGGGATTTATGGTGTTTGCGATATATGCTTTGTGGATGCAGGTTCCCTGCTTCCCTCCCATGCCCTCTCTTTGACATAAGCACTGCTTAAGGGAGCTGGGGATGCCTCTTGGATCTCCAACATAGGCTTCTTAAGACGAGTCTTAGTAAATTAAAAATAGCCTTGATACACCTCATTGCCTTTTTTAAGTTTGCTGTTCATTCTAGAAGCTTGTAGAGAATCTACTGTTGGAAGCATCCTCAGCCTCATCCTCTAACGTAAGTGCTGTGTGCAGTTCTGGTGTCCTCAACATAAGATGGACATGGAGATGTTGGAGCAAGTTCAGAGGAGGGCCGTGAAGATGCTAAGGGGGCTGGAGCACCTCCTGTACGAACATAGGCTGAGAAAGTTGGGGCTGTTGAGCCTGGAGAAGAGAAGCTGCGTGGAGACCTCATAGCAGCCTTCCAGTATCTGAAGGGGGCCTACAAGGATGCTGGAGAGGGGCTCTTCATCAGGGATTGTAGAGATAGGACAAGGACTTAAACAGGGGAAATTTAGATTAGATATAAGGAGGAAGTTCTTTACTGTGAGGGTGGTGAGGCACTGGAATGGGTTGCCCAAAGAAGTGGTAAATGCTCCATCCCTGGTAGTGTTCAAGGCCAGGTTGGACAGAGCCTTTGGCAACATGGTTTAGCATGAGGTGTCCCTCCCCATGGCAGGGGTGTTGGAACTAGATGATCTTAAGGTCTTTCCAACCCTAACCAGTCTATGATTCTATGATTGTGGGGCCAGATAGCTGAGAGAGAGGGACAGCAAGCAGGGCTTGCTTTTGGCTTCATTTGCATGGGGTTTAAAAGCTGGTGGCAAGAAGAGTTTGTCATTTTCATGTTGAGAAGCTAGTATTGAATGGAAAGCTTTAAAATCTCCCAAAAAAAAATCTTAGGTCAGCACCTACACACAGTATTTCCTCTTAGGGGATAATGGAATTAATGGAGTAATTATCAGTAAACCCAAATGCCCTGTGTGTTGACAGAAGCTCTCCAGTACTCTTTAACAGGACTTCAGTTCCCCCTGTTGAAACCCATGTCAACATGAACACTCTTACTGCAGCATTTACAGGTGTATGGATGTTTGCAGAGAAAACAAAGCTGCAGAAATAAGTTTCAAAAAAAGCTTTTTAACAAAGTGAAAGCATAAGTCAACTTCTTTTCCCTTGGAGAAGACATCTCTCATCCAGCAGTTCGCGTTTCCCTACACTGCATTCCCTAGAAGCCTCTGTCACACTTACAGTGCTGTTTTGTCCCACATAACCTTTTTGACAGGCTCTAAACTTCTTCGTGGCAGTGTGGCAGTCTGAGTCATCTCACCTTTCCTCCAGATACCTCTGTGCTGTACTGTATAGGGTCAGGTTTGGCACCTTGGGATTAAACAGCTCCCGAGTTTGTTTAATGTGTAAAATGCTTGTGATTGCTTTGTACTTCCTGGACAGCAGGATGCATGATAGTGGCATAGAGCTCACCTGTGAGTCTATTTATAGACTCTGGGCTTTCCCTAATTGCTAGATCCCAGCTTTTGGCAAGTTTGGATTTTCCAGGTGTCACACAGCAATGGATGGGGGCTGGCCCTGCCCTGCTGCAGGTAGTTGCCCTTTAACATTCCTGCACCAAAAGCAGCACTGTGGAGATTGAAGAGAGACTCCAGTTCTGGTGAAATCTGAAGACCTTTATTTCGAATCTTGGGTCCCTTTTATAGTCTACTGAGTGCTAAGCAGTAACTTTCCACTCTCTCACTCCCTTATCATCCTGATTTAGCAAAACTACTAAGGGTTACAAATATTCACATTGTTTGGTCTGTCTTTGAGATGCACATCCTGCTTTATCTTGCAAACTCTCTGCTTTGTTTTGCTAACCGATTTTTACCCTTCATTGTTGTCTTTACAGTTCCCAAGGTTTAGGCCTGACCAGGGCATTAATAACACCTGGTGTTTTCTTCACTGTTCCTAGGGCTTAAGCCGAACCAGGGCGATAATGCCTGGATCCATTTCGTTAACTATTTCTATCCCTTCACCCACACTGCTGGAACAAGAGCTTGACCCTGGCCACGACTACTTAGTATTATCAGAGTATAAATAAGTCATCCCAGTCTGTTCCAACCCCATATTCAGAGTCATGGACTTCCTCCATGATTAGATACTCAGATATAATGATCGCTGTAATATGGAAAACTAGACCAGCCCACTGCAAATAACATGCTGTGTTAAATAGCATGCATTAGAGCAGTGCTAGTGTCCTGGGTTCAGCAGTAGCAGTCATTTTTCTCCTTCTTAGTAGCTAGTGCAGTGCTGTGTTTTTGACTTTCAGCCTGGGAACAATGCTGATAACACCAATGTTTTCAGTTGTTGCTAAATAATGTTTACTCTGGCCAAGGACTTTCTGAGTCTCATGCTCTGCCAGGGAGGAAGGGAAGCCGGGAGGAAGCAGAGACAGGACACCTGACCCAAAGTAGCCAAAGAGGTATTCCATACCACAGCACGTCATGCCCAGTATAGAAACTGGGGGGAGTTACCTGGAAGGGCTAGATCACTGCTTGGGTCGGGCTAGATATCGGTTGGTTGGTGGTGAGCGGTTGTATTCTCTTCCCTTGTTATTTCCCTTATTGTCATTATTATTATTGGGGGTAGCAGTAGTGGTTTTGTGTTATACCTTAGTTACTGGGCTGTTCTTATCTCAACCCATGGGAGTTACATTCTTTCGATTCTGCTCCCCATCCCTCCGGAAGGGAGGGGAGTGAGTGGGCTGTGTGGTTCTGGGTTGCCAGCTGGGCTTAAACCATGACAGCTGGAAAGGATGATCATGCTGAGTGAAGATGCTGGTGAATAATGCTGAGCCATAACCCTGCTTGGGACTCTCTTACTAGGCAGTCAGCAATTTTGTGTGCTAATACATAAGCATCCTCTTCTGAAGCTGGAATGAGATTTGTGGGACGGGTGAATGTCAAAAAAGAGTTTCTTCTTCCATAAAATTTTGTATATACCGGGATAGATCTGGGACAAATTGTAAAATTGCTGTAGTTATATCTGCAAAGATAGGAAAAGAGTAGGATACTGCACCAGACTTTAAAGTCAGCATGTACAAGTTCTGGAAGAGTTGAGAGGCCATAGGAGTTCTGGCTGTGTTTTATTACTGCTGAGTGAGGAGCAGATGAAACTTCTTAGTGACTAGTGAAGCCTTCAAAGGACTGCTAATGAAGAGCTTTAATTATCCTCTTGTCTGTTGAAAGTGTTGTGGCAAGAAACTCAGTCCATAGGATTATTATAAAATTTGGAGGTTCCTTTTTTATCTCAAAAGGTAAGGGAAGTTGCATGGGTAGTGGTTGCTTCAGTCCTGTGACTAATGGGGTTGTGATAAATAATCCGAGCCCAAGCTCTCTATGTTTGAGCAGCTTGAATTTATTGAGTGAATAAAGGTAAGCAAACAGCACTGGGTGCACGGGGAGTCTGCACTCCACCAACACGCACGCTTATAAGCGGCAGCATATAGCATTTATAGTCTATACTCTTACATATTCAACAAGGGTGATGCAATATACAAACTGTCCTCCGCTTTGTATTATAATGAGTTTCGCAAGTCCCTTCCGCATGTGCACTGCCTCCTGGTGGTCTCAGGCGAGGGTCTCGGGATGAAGTAAGAGTCTTCCTCAGTGACCTTTATACAGACTTTTAAGGTTGAACTCTTCACCTTCTTATCTTGCGCATGTCTTCTGTCATTCCTTTTCGTAATCAACCCTCCCCAAACGGTTTACACCCATAAGGCTTGCATTCGGGAAGCTTGTGATTGCATTAGTTCCCATGTCCAAGTCTATATCTACAGCTAACACAACAATTCTCTATTTAACTAAGTTAAGTCTATATCTACAACCAACACAGCAATTCTCTATTTAACTAAGTTTATATTGACCCCAATCAGTTTTTACTTCTTACAATATTTCATCCTATTCAATATCATCTTTACTTACACAACTCATATTTATATTTCTCACAATCCCCCATCTTTTACTTTATAGCATTGATTCGTGTTTTAGTTTCCAATCGAGTCAGTACTTGTTTTATTGGAATCAATTCTGGATCCTCTTTTGTTTTTATAATCATTAGGGAATGTATCTTTTCTTTCCCTTCTTCAGGATCAATGGGTACAGCTGATATTTGCATTCCTTGTATAACCAAATGTATTAATCTAATAAAACAAGGTATTAAACACGGGATAATTAATAACCCTGTGAATATCCCAAATACAATTACTCCTATCCTAGTAAACCAGTCATTATTGAAGAAATTATCCCATATCCTTCCCAAGTTCATCCCATTCCAAGTTTGAACTGGGACATGTGCGATTTTTTTCATTTCTCTTACAAGTTCATTTACAGCTTTTCCTTCATCATCAATTTCTAAACAACAATTACTAAGGTTAAATTTTCCACACACACCTCCTTCCTGTGCTAACAAATAATCTAGAGATAAGCGATTTTGATATAAAGCCGTTCTCATTTTTGTATTTTGTTTTGCAGTCAGTCCTAATGCATCTCCAGTTTTGTTCACTACTATCTCTACTACAGCTTGCAATCTAATAATTCTATTAAGCATATATATTGGAGTTCTATAACCCCAGGACCTGTCTTCTTCCCACGTAGCAGGATCATAGTAGTCGATTATCCTCTCAGGTGGACACTTATTGTCTTTCCACTGTCTTATCTGTAGACTCCTTTTATATCGTCTTTGCCTTAATTCATCAGCTTCAGTATACACTGGGACTCCTAATCATTCTCCCCGATTTATGGGTAACAGGAAAAAACTGGGTCTTATAGTTCCTAATACACAGGATCCTGTCCAATTCTTTGGTAAATATGCGTAAGCTAATCTGCCACAAATCCAATAGTGTCCGTCTGGAGTTGGCCACCCATCTGATATGGTTGTCCCATTTGTCCAATTTCTAAATTGATCAGCCATTTCCAGCGGTTTTCCCCATTTATCCCATTCGTTCCTAGTTTCATTCCATAGGTAACCTCCTTCACATTCTAGGTTACCTACCGGTTTTCCATTTTCCAGATTTTTCCAGCAACTTCTTCCAATTATATTTGTTTGAAGTACCCATTGTTGTTTCCTGTTACCTTTTTTTGTTCTGTTCCAAACTCCAGGATCTGTTACATTGCTTTCCATGGCTTCCCATGGCTATCGTTCTCCCTGATTAGTTCCTCCACAAATATAACAGTTAGTTACTTTTAACGATTTAGCAATATTTTCAGCCAAGTTTATAAATAGGTTTTTGGCAACTGTTGGAATCTCATATTTTACTCCCATCTCCATTTCATGATAAAATGAGTTGAATAACAGTCGATGCTGGATTGATTCGTTTGTTTTTTCTATTATTTTTATATTAAGGATTATCCCTGGGTCCTCTCCTGCCCCATATATTTTAAGTCCCAATTCGATCTTTTGTTTTTTCCATTCAGCAGGATTTAAAATAGTTATATTAACAGGATTGCAAGTACGGGCCTCACAGGGTGAGGATGTGTGGCCCTTTTCAATTTTTGCTTTTAAGTTAGATCCTGTACAATGGTCAGGCCATTTCCATGAAGGAGCTGTACTCCAACATGCACATCCCCATCCGCTACCCGTACAATAATGATAACTTTTTACAACAGATGGATGAGGTTGATAGCAATTACTAGGCATAGGTGATCCTATACATACATATTTTTCACATTCCCTATAATATGTTCTCCAACTCATATCTCCACAGTTTGAGTACCAGTCATCATCGATTGCATCACATGCATCAAAGATTATAGACATGGGATTATCCAAATTAGCCGTTATCTGACTTTTTCCAAGTAATCTGCCTTGGTCTGAGTTTGTCTTTATTTCTATCCAGTATTTATAAGGAAGTTCCTTCGGATCATAGCATACAACTGTGTCGTTTTCCTTGCATAAAGCATACTGGGTTTGGTTAAAAATGCAGCTTTCCAACCTTTGACCTTTACAGTCAAAGATGGTGTGATAGACCAGAGTCTGGGAACTAACCTTTCCTTTCCTGGTAGTTACCACACACTGACTGCAGTTATGTGCCATTATCAAAGTCAGGAGATTCCCCCCAAGTATAATCAAAAGAGGTCCGGACAGGGCCATAGTATTCGGCAGTCACAGCCCAAAGGGGTTGCAGCCCTCAGCAGACTTCTGTAGCCGCAATACCGGTTCCCACTCCGGTCTTGCCCTCTTTCCTTTAAGTATCGAGTGACTCCTTAGATCAATTTGGGTCCAAGGTTGGGGCTTCTCAAACCTTTTAGTTGCTTATCCTGTTTATATGCTATGTTCCAAGGTTCAGTTCAATTTTTGATTAACAATTTAGAAATTTTAACTCTCCTTTTATTCTGTTATTTGATATTTTCGCTGGGCCTTTTTCCATGCAAAGTCTTTAGCACATTTGGCCAAGACCCGATACCAATTGTTCTCAAATATTTCCCACGTTTCAGGTAAAAGTAATTCCCAGCCGCAAAATAGTTTAAGAATTTTGACCTGTCTTATTTGTTCCCTTGTAGGGAGTGAATTAGGGTTTCTGCACTTTTTGCAGTATGGTTGTTTGTTAAATGACACACAAGACCATTTTTGTTTACAATTCCAGCATCTACAGACTATCCAACATAGATGACCCGAATCAGGGTGTTTAATGCATGGGATTTCAGGTGGGATTATTGATCTAGGAAATTCCAATATTTCTTTTTCTAAATCACAGGCCAAGGGAAAAATCCTGGGGATTCCCGTGATTTTATAACAGCCTGCTCCCCCTGTTAGTTGAGGTATCCTTTCTTCCCTCCAAGGAATAAAGTATACCTGTCTCACTTTACATTCCCGTGGTATTTGGAACCATGTATAAAGACTTTCTCTAACTTCAATTGACATAAATTAATTCAGACAGAATTTGCCTGCCTTAAAAGGAACTGTCCGTGGGTCCAGTCTTCTTTTCGCTGTTCGGGTTTTCAAGTTCGTCTTATAGAATCATAGAATCATAGAATAGTAAGGGTTGGAAAGGACCTCAAGATCATCGAGTTCCAACCCCCCTGCCATGGGCAGGGACACCTCCCACTAAACCATGCCATCCAAGGCTATGTCCAACCCCGCCTTGAACGCCGCCAGGGATGAAGCATTCACAACTTCCCTGGGCAACCCATTCCAGGGCCCCACCACCCTCACAGTAAAGAATTTCTTCCTCAGATCCAATCTAAACCTCCCCTGTTTAAGTTTAAACCCATTACCCCTTGTCCTCTCACCACAGTCCCTAATGAAGAGTCCCTCCCCAGCATCCCTATAGGCCCCCTTCAGGTATTGGAAGGCTGCTATGAGGTCTCCACGCAGCCTTCTCTTCTCCAGGCTGAACAGCCCCAATTTTCTCAGCCTATCTTCATACGGGAGGTGCTCCAGTCCCCTCATCATCCTCGTGGCCCTCCTCTGCACTTGTTCTAACAGTTCCATGTCCTTTTTATGTTGAGGACACCAGAACTGCACACAATACTCCAAGTGAGGTCACATGAGAGCAGAGTAAAGGGGCAGGAGCACCTCCCTCGACCTGCTGGTCATGCTCCTTTTGATGCAGCCCAGGATACAGTTGGCCTTCTGGGCTGCAAGCGCACACTGCCGGCTCATGTTCATTTTTTCATCAACCCACACCCCCAAGTCCTTCTCCACAGGGCTGCTCTGAATCTCCTCCCCACCCAATCTGTAGCTGTGCCTGGCATTGCTCCGACCCAGGTGGAGGACTTTGCACTTAGCATGGTTAAACTTCATTAGGTTGGCATCAGCCCACCTCACAAGTGTGTCTAGGTCCCTCTGGATGGCATTCCTTCCCTCCCATGTATCAACCGAACCACACAGCTTGGTGTCATCGGCAAACTTGCTGAGGGCGCACTCAATCCCACTGTCCATGTCACCAACAAAGATGTTGAACAAGACCGGTCCCAACACCGATCCCTGAGGGACACCACTCGTTACTGGTCTCCAGCTGGACATTGAGCCATTGAGCACTACTCTTTGTGTGTGGCCATCCAGCCAGTTCTTTATCCACTGAGTGGTCCACCTATCAAATTGATGTCTCTCCAACTTAGAGAGAAGGATGTCATGTGAGACAGTGTCAAAGGCTTTACACAAGTCCAGGTAGATGACATCAACCGCTCTGCCCCTGTCCATCAGTTCTGTAGCCCCTTCATAGAAGGTCACCAGATTGGTCAGGCAGGATTTCCCCTTAGTGAAGCCATGCTGGCTGTCACCAATCACCTTGTTGGTTTTCATGTGCCTTAGCTTGCCTTCCAGGAGAATCCGCTCCAGGACTTTGCCAGGCACAGAGGTGAGACTGACTGGTCTGTAATTCCCTGGGTCATCCATTTTCCCCTTCTTAAAAATGGGGGTTATATTTCCCTTTTTCCAGTCATCGGGAACTTCACCTGACTGCCATGATTTTTCAAATATGATGGACAGTGGCTTAGCAGCTTCATTTGCCAGCTCCTTCAGGACCCGCGGATGGATTTCATCCGGTCCCATGGACTTGTATACATTCAGGTTCCTAAGGTGGTCCCGAACAAGATCCTCCCCCACAGTGAGCCCAGGGTCCCCACCCTCACCGTCCCCGCGTCTGCCTTCCAAGACTTGGGTGGTGTGGTCAGAGCATTTGCCGGTAAAGACTGAGGCAAAGAAGTCATTAAGAACCTCAGCCTTCTCCAAATCCAGGGTAGCCAGTTCTCCCGATAGCTTCTGGAGAGGGCCCACGGTGTCCCTAACCTGTCTTTTATTGGCAGTGTACCTATAAAATCCCTTCCTGTTATCCTTAACATCCCTAGCCAAGTTTAATTCTAAGTGGGCCTTAGCTTTCCTAACCTGGTCCCTAGCTTTCCCGGACAACATCCCTGTATTCTCCCCAGGCCGCCTGACCTTGCTTCCACCTTTTATAAGCCTCTTTTTTCCTTCGAATTTTGCTCAGCAGCTCCTTATCCATCCAAGGAGGTCTCCTGGCCCTCCTGCTGAACTTCCTTCTAGTTGGGATGCATCGCTCCTGAGCTTGCAGCAGGTGAGCCTTGAATATCAACCAACAGTCTTGGGCCCCCCTGCCCTCTAGGGCTGTATCCCATGGAACCTTACTGAGCAGGTTCCTGAAGAGGCCAAAGTCTGCTCTCTTGAAGTCCAGGGCAGTGAGCTTGCTGCATGCTCTTCTCACTGTCCTGAGGATCTCAAACTCAACCATCTCATGATCGCTGCAATCAAGGCTGCCCTGGAGCGTCACATTCCCAACCAGCCCTTCCCTGTTGGTGAGGACGAGGTCAAGCATGGCACCTCTCCTTGTTGGCTCCTCTATTACTTGCAGAAGGAAGTTGTCTTCCACGCAATCGAGGAACCTTCTGGATTGCTTGTGCCGGGCCGTACCATCCCTCCAAAAGTCTTATGATTAGCTTAGTCTCTCCAGGTTCCGATGTTACCTTCCACTCCTTTATTGGACCCTTGACTCACGATATGTGGGTCCACCCTTTTTCTGAAGTTCAGACAGCGGTATCTGTGGTTAACAAAACAAGAAAAGGTCCCTCCCAAAGAGAGGATGAAGTTTCTTCTTTCCATGTTTTTATCAGCACCCTGTCCCCAGGCTTCAACTGATGGATTGCAAATCCCAGGGGTGGTGTTTGAGCTAACATTCCTATTTCCCTTAATTCTCTCAACCTTTTTCTTAAAATAATTAGATATTTTTGAACATCAAGATCTTCTACTATATTATTTCCAAGTGGCATCCCCTGAGAGTAGGGCGTGCCATATATAGCATTTCACAGGGTGATAATCCAGTCTCACTGTGAGGTTTTGTTCTTATATTTAGAAGTGCCAGTGATAGACATTTTGTCCAAGGCATCTGTGTTTCAATCATTAATTTGGCCAGTTGTTGCTTTATTGTTTGATTCATTCTCTCTACTTTTCCTGAGCTTTTTGGATGCCATGGAGTGTGGTATTCCCACCTGATACCTAAAGATTGACATAGCAGCTTTATTATTTTGGAAGTAAAATGTGTGCCTTGGTCAGAATCAATGTACTGGATTATCCCATATCTAGGTATTAAGTGTTCTAATAAAATTTTTACTACCATTTGTGCCGTAGCTCGTGCCCTAGGGTAAGCTTCTACCCACTGTGTTAAATGATCTACTATTACCAATAGATAATTCAACCTTCTGACTTTAGGGAGTTCAGTAAAATCCACTTGTATTCTCTCAAAAGGTCTATAAGCTGTTTTTCTTCCTCCTGTTGCCACTTGTCGGAACACTTTCTTGTTTACCTTCTGACAAGTCAAGCAGCCTTGTGTAATCTGTTTAGCTATTTCAAAAATTCCAATGCAGCCAAATTGTTTAAGAAAATGATCACTTAATGCTCTTGTATCCCAATGTGTTTGTACATGTAAACGTTCCAAAATTTGTCTAGTATAAGCCTTTGGCAACATTTCTCTGCCATCAGGCAGTGTCCATTTTCCTTGTTTGAATTTTGCCCCTATTTTCTCAAGTTTTGTTATTTCCTCAGGGGTATACTTCTCCCTTTTCTCCTTTCTCCTCACTTGTATCTCCCTTTGTTTGTATTACATTAACCCGAACGACCTGAGCCCTCAAAGCTGTCTCCTGGGCTTCTTTATCTGCTAGATTGTTTCCCCTTCCTGATTCCATACTGAGGGGGTAATAATTTCTTCGTCTGCTTGCGTTAAAGTACGTAATTTAATCTGTAGTTTGTCCCCTTGACTCTGAATGCTTAAGTTTAACTTCAGAATCAAGTCCCTTCCCAACAAATTATATTTTGCTTCGGGGAGCAAAAGTAAATCATTCAAACAGATTTTCTTTTTTGATTCTATTTCTACATCTTCTAAAATAGGCACCTTAAAAGGCTCCCCCTTTGCACCAATTACTGACATATAATTTTTCCCTTTTTCTACTCCTTTAGGAAGTTTTTGAATCGTTGATTTTTCAGCCCCAGTATCTACTAAAAATAAAAAATCTTCTTTGTGGGGACCTATTGACAATTTTATCAAGGGCTCTGTTGATGTTGTAGTCCCCAAGAGATATAGCCCCTGACACCCCTATTCTTCTTTAAGCATTCTCTCATCCTGTTCTCGCTTGTGGCAGTTTTTCTGAATATGTCCCTTCTTATTACAGTAGTAACAGGTGGGAATGGCGGGTCTTTCCCGACGGTGTAGTTCTCGGGGTATCCTTTCCGTCTTTCTTTCCTTCTTTTCTCCAGGTAGAATCTCATCCTTGTGACTCTCTCTGACTGCCACTACAAAAATTTTTGCCTTTGCTCTCTGCCTTTCTTCATCTCGCCTGACATAGACTTTTTGAGCTTCTCTGAGTAACTCTTCTAATCCCCTCTCTTGCCAATCTTCCAACTTCTCTAGTTTCCTTCTTATACGTCCCTGGGATTTAGCCACAAATTGGGTTTTAAGGAGGGCAGTTCCCGCTACTGTATTTGGGTCAATTCCAGAATACAGTTGCAGACTTCGTCTTAGCCTCTCCAGCCATTCTGTTGGAGATTCATCCTTTCCCTGATGTTCACTGAATGCCTTATTAATATTCTGCCCTCGGGGAACCGCTTCTCTTATTCCCTATATTATAATTGTTCTTAGATCCCTCATGTTTTGTCTTCCTTGTAATTGTTGATGATCCCAATGGGGATGCACATTTGGCCATTTCTGATCTCCTGGGGGTCCTGCCTGGTTCTGTCTTTCCCAAATCCTCATTCCAGCTTGTCAAATCATCCCCTTCTCCTCAGTGGTAAACAGAATTCTTAAGATAGATTGCATTTCTTCCCAGGTATAAGTATTAGGACCTAGGAATTGATCTAGCTTTTCAGCTACTCCTAGGGGATCGTCTAATAGAGTCCCCATTTCTTTTTAAAATTTCTTACATCTGTGGTGTTAAGTGGCACTGTCATGAAATCAGTGAAGTCCTGATCCATAATCCTGCATAATCACTTTCTTCTTGACTAAAAGGTTCCTTAGAATTAACATAAAGATTCAGGGCTTGACAAACCCAGTCCTCAAAGGATCCGAAAACAGGCCAAAAAATATGTGGCCTTAATGGTTCCTTTGGCCATTCTACCATACAATATTGGACTAACTTTAATTTACTTTTTCCTTTTCTGGGGCCCCTATTATCTCAGTTTTTAATCATTAACCCTAATGGACTTTCTGGTGGTATGTCCGGTAACTTGCTCCCTTTCTTTGGGTCCTGAACTTTGGACTTCTCCTGACCCATTTAGGAATTTTACAATGGCAATTCCTACAGCCCTTGGTTGCCAATAAGAGTGTCTTGCAGGAGGGGTTCTAAGATCTACGATCTGTTTCCCACCCACAAATCCCTATTAAAATCACTTCGGTCCTTCACCGGCCAAGTCCCTCGCGGGATATTGGAACCGCGGTTAGAAGACCTCCACAATCGCTTCGGAACTACGTTCCGTCTCAGACACACTCTTACACACACAGGCAACCGTATCCCACCCAACCGAACGGCACACCCTTCTAAATACTTACGACTCTGTCGTCTTCGTTCGGATCTTTGCACGCAGAATTACGGGCAAAAATGCTATTACGGCCAAGCAGGGAGCTTCAAGTATTTAGTTCTTTGCTTACCTCAATTCAGGTTCAGGATGGCGTCAGTCTGGACCCAACCCGAACAGGAGCCACCAAAACAGTGGGGCGCCTCTCCTGATTCAAGTCAAAAGTCAGGAACTAAGACCCTCCCGGATGAGCCCCCAATTGTGATAAATAATCCGAGCCCAAGCTCTCTGTGTTTGAGCAGCTTGAATTTATTGAGTGAATAAAGGTAAGCAAACAGCGCTGGGTGCGCGGGGAGTCTGCGCTCCGCCAACACGCACGCTTATAAGCGGCAGCATATAGCATTTATAGTCTATACTCTTACATATTCAACAAGGGTGATGCAATATACAAACAGTCCTCCGCTTTGTATTATAATGAGTTTCGCAAGTCCCTTCCGCATGTGCACTGCCTCCTGGTGGTCTCAGGCGAGGGTCTCGGGATGAAGTAAGAGTCTTCCTCAGTGACCTTTATACAGACTTTTAAGGTTGAACTCTTCACCTTCTTATCTTGCGCATGTCTTCTGTCATTCCTTTTCGTAATCAACCCTCCCCAAACGGTTTACACCCATAAGGCTTGCATTCGGGAAGCTTGTGATTGCATTAGTTCCCATGTCCAAGTCTATATCTACAGCTAACACAACAATTCTCTATTTAACTAAGTCTATATCTACAACCAACACAGCAATTCTCTATTTAACTAAGTTTATATTGACCCCAATCAGTTTTTACTTCTTACAATATTTCATCCTGTTCAATATCATCTTTACTTACACAAATCCCATTTATATTTCTCACAGGGTGGTACTGGCTGAACCCAGCAATGCAAGGTGCCTTTCCCGCCCCAAATTCTCAGAGCAAGTGAGGTCATTATTTTGAGAAAAGGAATAAAGGTATCATTACTGGTAATTTGATGAGCACAGCAGGCTTCATAAACCTTTAAGGCAGCACAAACTTTGCCTAAAACGCAAGGGGGAAGGTTATAAGCAGGTAATTGAACAGTCAAGTAATTGTGCGGGTTAGAGTGAGGGTAACGAAAAATCCCAAGTTAAATCACCCATAGATAAGAGAGGTAATAAAGTGTAGGTCTGAAGAAAATAACTTATCCTGGAATAATTAAGGAAGTATCTGGTGCAGATGCTGAAAAGTTAGCCCTGAATTATTTTCAGAGGGTTGTAGGGGAGAAGGGAAGCCCAGAGAACCAAAACAAAAAGGGAAATGCAAGTAGAGCCCTTTAAAGGGAAGGGAGTAGAAGGAGGGTATTTAGCCTGACTAGTCACATCCTCATCGTTGTCAACAGGAGAACACATATTCGATGGTGATTTGATTCGGAGAAAACCCCAGGAACAAACTCACCAACAAATTTTTAAGTTGACAAGCAGGTATTCTTTATTGCAGCGCCGGGAGACACAGGGGATGGCTCCTCTTAACGTGTATCTCCCTGTATTGCTACACAGGCCATCCTTATCAGTCACTTGGGCATACATACATATTCATGACGCTACACATGAATTACATCATTTTCCAGAAAGTTTCCCACATACATACAAAAATGTGATGGTGCTCTTTGAGAGTCGTTTACTTCTTCCAACGATCTTCATAACTGCTGGCAGACTTTGAAGCACCAGCTTAATTAACATTACAGACATAGCAGTCATCCTGTCCTACTGAGCAGCTAGTTTCACTGCTCCCTCCTGGACTTCTGCTAGTCCCAGATGCTCCCCATCCCCAGATCCTGGTTTTCTACATTTTTGTACTAAGGTCCTAAGGACCTAAAACTAAGTCAATCACCTTCAAGCGTCTCAGTTATTTTCCGTTACAAAGCCACCAGAGTTTACAGTTACTTAGAACTGATTATATTTGGTGCCTCCTTGTCTCAAATCCCCCCTTTTTCTGTCCTTTTGCAAATTCTTTTGCAACATTTTATATACTACCATTACCATATAGGGTCCTTTTGAAATAATTTCCTGTTTCTACTTGATGCTTGATTTCATTTTTTCCAATCTTCATAACTTATCATAGGTCATTTACAGTACCAGAAGGAACATGGTATCAAACCACAAGTATTCAATATTGAAAAAATTAATATTAATATTCCTGCAACCAGTTGCCTCAACCAGAAGAGATTAGGTAACCATGAGGTTAACTTTTTCCATATTTCTTCAAACCCCCAGGAGGTATCATCCTTGGCCATTTCATGAAATATTTTAGTTTGTTTCCAAATTTCCTCCAGGTCTGTTTCAATTCTGCTACTTTCATCTATGTAAGAACAGCAACTTTCATTGGTTATGGAACAAACCCTTCCTCGTGAAGCTAATAACATGTCTAGAGCCATTCGGTTTTGTAATATCAATGGTTTTACTCTCTATTTCCTCTATGGTTGCTGAGATAGTTACAATTGCCTTCTCTAATTCACTTGCTCCCAAAGATGGAATTAGCCATCTCACAAAGCTATGAAATGCAGTGTTCTGTTCAGCAATAGGGTTAAACCCTCGCTTAATCCATTTAGCAAAGCTTCTAACCTGGGTTCCAGAAGGATACATGTCAATAATAGTAAGATTGGGTATCACAGCACCTAAGGTACATGCCCCCTTCCAGTTTGGGGGGTAGGGTCTTACAAGCATTTTCTCCACATAACAAATACCATCCTTTCCCTTTAGGAGTGGGCCACCACTGAATCACAATACCATCTATATTAATACTGTGATTGCAATTTGAATAGTGACCTACACCTGTGGCATTTAAACAAACATAATCTCCTACTCTGGTTCCTGGTGTAATACACCTTTGTATACAGGTATAATATTCTTTACTTGGATTAGGATTAACTATCCCAAATCTTAACCTTTCCCTTGGATATAGGTTGCCAGTGTTCACCCACAAATTTGTCCATGAGATAGTGTTGGGAATTGGAATGCCAATTAATGGTAGGTCCGGATTTTCTCCTGATTTAAGCAGCTGTGCACACACCCAACAGTCACTATGATTAAAAACCTTAATAACATTCTGCATTAGTTTCAGGTATAAGTTTTAGTCCCAGGCTTGTACGCCAGTTATCATATAAGTCCAAATTATGACCGATGCAATTTCATATGTAAGGGTCCTGAAGTTTCGATCCGCCATGTCTTCTCTGATTCTGGTGCTTTCTTCATTCTTGATCCAAGCAGGTTGTTCCTTTATCTTCACTGCTGTAAAGGTGGTCAATAATATCTGGTATGGTCCGCTCCACTTCTCCTGTAGAGGATCTCCTGAAAAATTCTTAACATAAACGCAGTCTCTGGATCTGAAAGGGTGAATTGGATAATCCAAACCTCTCGGCTCTTGTCCCTAATATTCTCTTATTTATTTCTTCGAATTGTTTTCCCAGATTGACCAGAAACTCTCAGAGATAGCCTTTCCCACTTCCTGAAGACTTTCTCCTTTAAACTGGGACTGATATGGTCTTCCATATAAAATTCTACATGGCCTAGCCTCTTCTTTCGACCGAGGTTTAGTTCGAATTCTTAATAGAGCCAGTGGTAAAGTTTGGTACCAATATAAATTCATTTCCTGACATATTTTACTAATCTGTTATTTGATCAGTTGTTTCATCTTTTCTACTAGTCCCCTGGCTTGAGGCCTGTATGGAACATGTAGTTCATGGAACATGTATGGAACATGTAGCCAATCAATTTCTAATTTTTTGCTAATTTCTTCTAATAATTTTGCACTAAAATGCAAGCATCGGTCGGAAGAAATTGCTGCTGGTACTCCAAAACAAGGTATTATATTGTTTAATAGTGTTTTAATTACTTGTCTTGCAGTTGACAGAGAGTTTGTGGGTCAGGGTTAAAGGGAGAACAGCGATGGGAGACATGATTGTGGGGATCTGTTACAGACCGCCTGACCAAGGGGACTCGCTGGATGAAGTGCTCTATAGACAGATAGGAACAGCTTCATGCTCGCAGGCCCTTGTTCTCATGGGGGACTTCAGCCACCCTGATATCTGTTGGAGGGATGGTACGGCCCGGCGCAAGCAATCCAGGAAGATCATTGATTGTGTGGAAGACAACTTCCTTCTGCAAGTAATAGAGGAGCCAACAAGGAGAGGTGCCATGCTTGACCTCGTCCTCACCAACAGGGAAGGGCTGGTTGGAAATGTGATGCTCCAGGGCAGCCTTGGCTGTAGTGATCATGAGAAGATTGAGTTCGAGATCCTCAGGACAGTGAGAAGAGCATGCAGCAAGGTCATTGCCCTGGACTTCAAGAGAGCAGACTTTGGCCTCTTCAGGAACCTGCTCAGTAAGGTTCCATGGGATAAAGCCCTAGAAGGCAGGGGGGCCCAAGACTGTTGGTTGATATTCAAAGATCACCTGCTGCAAGCACAGGAGCGATGCATCCCAACTAGAAGGAAGTTCAGCAGGAGGGCCAGGAGACCTCCTTGGATGGATAAGGAGCTGCTGAGGAAACTTAGAGGGGAAAAAAGAGGCTTATAAAAGGTGGAAGCAAGGACAGGCAGCCTGGGAAGAATACAGGGATGTTTTCCGGGAAAGCTAGGGACCAGGTTGGGAAAGCTAAGGCCCACTTAGAATTGAACTTGGCTAGGGATGTTAAGGGTAACAGGAAGGGATTCTGTAGGTACATTGCAAATAAAAGACAGACTAGGGACACCGTGGGCCCTCTCCAGAAGATATTGGGAGAACTGGCTACCCTGGATTTAGAGAAGGCTAAGGTTCTTACTGACTTCTTTGCTTCAGTCTTCACTGGAAAATGCTCTGACCATACCACCCAAGTCTTGGAAGGCAGACACAGGGACTGTGAGAATGAAGACCCTGGGCCCACTGTAGGAGAGGATCTGGTTCAAGACCATCTTAGGAACCTGAACATATACAAGTCCATGGGACCTGATGAAATCCATCTGCAGGTCCTGAAGGAGCTGGCAAATGAAGTTGCTAAGCCACTGTCCATAGTATTTGAAAAATCATGGCAGTCAGGTGAAGTTCCCGATGACTGGAAAAAGGGAAATATAACCCCCATTTTCAAGAAGGGGGAAATGGATGAGCCGGGGGACTACAGACCAGTCAGCCTCACCTCTGTGCCTGGCAAACTCTTGGAGCAGATTCTCCTGGAAGGCATGCTGAGGCACATGAAAACCAACAAGGTGCTTGGTGACAGCCAGCATGGCTTCACTGAGGGGAAATCCTGCCTGACCAATCTGGTGGCCTTCTATGAAGGGGCTACGGAACTGATGGACAGGGGCAGAGCAGTTGATGTCAGCTACCTGGACTTGTGTAAAGCGTTTGATATTGTCTCACATGACATCCTTCTCTCTAAGTTGGAGAGACATCAATTTGATAGGTGGACCACTCAGTGGATAAAGAACTGGCTGGATGGCCACACACAAAGAGTAGTGCTCAATGGCTCAATGTCCAGCTGGAGACCAGTAACGAGTGGTGTCCCTCAGGGATCGGTGTTGGGACCGGTCTTGTTCAACATCTTTGTTGGTGACATGGACAGTGGGATTGAGGGCGCCCTCAGCAAGTTATGTGGTTCGGTTGATACATTGGAGGGAAGGAATGCCATCCAGAGGGACCTTGACACGCTTGTGAGGTGGGCTGATGCCAACCTGATGAAGTTTAACCATGACAAGTGCAAGGTCCTACACCTGGGTCAGAGCAATCCCAGGCACAGCTACAGGTAGGGCAGAGAAGAGATTCAGAGCAGCCCTGTGGAGAAGGACTTGGGGGTGTTGGTCGATGAGAAACTGAACATGAGCTGGCAGTGTGTGCTTGCAGCCCAGAAAGCCAACTGTATCCTGGGCTGCATCAAAATAGCATGACCAGCAGGTCGAGGGAGGTGATCCTGCCCCTCTACTCTGCTCTTGTGAGACCTCACTTGTAGTAATGTGCGCAGTTCTGGTGTCCTCAACATAAAAAGGACATGGAACTGTTGGAACAAGTCCAGAGGAGGGCCACGAGGATGATGAGGGGACTGGAGCACCTCCCGTATGAAGATAGGCTGAGAAAATTGGGGCTGTTCAGCCTGGAGAAGAGAAGGCTGTGTGGAGACCTCATAGCAGCCTTCCAATACCTGAAGGGGGCCTATAGGGATGCTGGGGAGGGACTCTTCATGAGGGACTGTAGTGATAGGACAAGGGGTAACGGGTTCAAACTGAAACAGGGGAAGTTTAGATTGGATATGAGGAAGAAATTCTTTACTGTGAGGGTGGTGAGGCCCTGGAATGGGTTGCCCAGGGAAGTTGTGAATGCTCCATCCCTGGTGGTGTTCAAGGTGGGGTTGGACATAGCCTTGGCTGGCATGGTTTAGTGGGAGGTGTCCCTGCCCATGGCAGGGGGGTTGGAACTGGATGATCCTAAGGTCCTTTCCAACCCTAACTATTCTATGATTCTGTGATTTATTTTACAAGAATAATGCTTCTGGCCACCCTGAAAAGGTATCCGTTAATAGCAACAAATATTGATAACCTCCTTTTCTCGGTAATTCAAAAAAAATCTATTTGCCCCTGCTGTCCCGGATAACTTCCTCTCCCAATTGTCCCAATTTGATTGAAGACAGAGCTGTCATTGTTTTGTCACTAATTGAACTGTGGGGTATAAATTTCTTCCTATGATCTGTTTGTTCAAATGTTCATACAAAGCATTACTTCCCCAATGAGTTTTGTTATGTTCATCCGTAATTGATTAGAAGGGATCACTACTCACCCAACAGGTATCTGAACCCAACCCTCTTTGTTTTCCTGTCCTTTGAGATCTTCAATTTTCTGTCTGCCTTTGAAAATCTAGGTTTATATTTCTCAATTGTTAGTTTGCTGTCAGGGATTAAGGACATAATTTTAGATTGTTCAGCTGCTCATTTGGCTTCAAAATCAGCCATATTATTTTCAGTTTCCTGATAAGAGTCACCTTGTTGATGCCCTTGACATTACATAATAGCTACTTCCTCAGGTCGATGAACAGCTTCCACTAGTCGTAGAATTTCGGTAGCATGTTTAATCTGTTTCCCCTGGGTGTTCAAAAGTCCTCATTCTTTACAGATGGCACCATGTGCATGGACCACACCAAATGCATATTTGGAATCAGTCCAAATATTTATCCTTTTGTCTTTAGCCAATCCCAGGGCTTTCGTTCAGCATGTTCCAGAGGTTTTTTCTTTCAAATCTGGTCGGCTCAAATATACAGTCTCTATAGTGGCCAAGCAGTTGTGTGTTAGTAGTTCTGTCAGTTGTTCCTGAAAAAGGATGCTGGATTCACAACATTAGTGACCACAATTTCTATATCATCGTGTTCCACAAGGGTGGCCTGGTCCTTTTTTTTTAAAAAGATGTGAAGGAGATAACCAGTGAGCTCCTTTCTGTTCCAGGACTGCTGATACAACAGGGAACACTAGTACAGTAATCTTTTGTCCCAAGGTAAATTTGCGACCCTCTTCAGTATTCATGACAACTGCCGCCACAGCCCTTAGGCATCCGGGCCATCCTTTTCTTGCTTCATCCAGCTGTTTTGGAAAATACACCACTGCCCTCTGTTATAAAATACCAAAGTCAAATTATAGTAGCAAGAGTAATTTATTGCCTAATTAATGAGTGGTAATAAGCAAAGCAGCGCTGGGTGCGCAGGGAGTCTCCGCTCCACCAACACGCACACCTCAGGCACATACCAATCGTTCTTTTAAACAATCAAGGTATACATATTCATTGTGGTTTCACAATATGTAAATTGTCTCCCGTCTCTCATGTTAATTAGTTTCGCAATATTGTCCCACATGCGCACTGCCTGCTGGTGGTCTCGGGCAGGGGTCTCCTGATGAAGTAAGTCGTCTTCCTCAGTCACCTTTGTACAGACTTCTGACTATGTACTTTCCACCTTGCTGACTTGGCGCATGCTCATTCTCTTTCTTCTTGTTGTTCATCTCTTCTTGACTGGTTCTTACCAGTCCTCCCGGATGTCTTCTATTCTTTAACAATGTGCGGGATATTGTGATTTGGCATTTACAAACTACTTCTTGTTTCAGGATTGATCAAGCATCTATGTGGTTTGACATTTACAAACTACTACTTGTTTTAGGATTGTTCAAGCATCTCATATCAGCGTTACTCAATCAGCAAGCACAATCAATCATCATCTTTATCAGCAAATTGATAGTTACATTTATTACACCCTCTTATAGGGTCCTAGTTTCTGAGCAAGGACACCCAAAGCTGTTCCCTGTTCTTCATAGGAATATAGCCAAAAGGGTTTAGTCACACCTGGAAGTCACAGAGCTGCAGCTCTCATTAGCTCTTGTTTTTAAATTTCTAAAAGCCCTCCCCCCCGCTGAATCAGTCCATTCCAAAGAGGGAGTATTTCCTTCTAACAGTTCATATAGTGGTCTTACCGGAACACCATAACCATGCATCCAAAGTCTGCATCATGCAGTCATTCCCAGGAATGTCCAGAGCTCCTTGATGGTGAACGGTCATGGAGTCTGATAAATAGCTTCTTTTCTAGTTGTTCCAAGTTCTCTGTGTCCTCCTGTTATTTCATATCCTGATTAAGGATTTCTTCTTTTTCAGGGAGGTCCTCCTGTTTGCTTTTCTGTTGAATTAAAGATAAACTCAAATTCCATTAATTCTAAATTCCATTTTGCCTTCTTTAAATGTTGCTTCTCGCCCTAATAAAGATTTTGGAGAATTTGGCATGTATAAAAATCTATGCATTCCTATTTGTTTTCCCAATTTGTACTTTAAGGGTTTCAGAAATAATGCTTTTTTTTTTTTTCTTGGTGGCCAGTACCTCCCACATCTGTAACAAATTCTTTTCCCTCTGATTTAACACCAAATAAGTTGCTCCTGTATCCACTATAATTCCACTTTATTTCCTCTAGTCCCTAGTTTTAATTTAACCATTGGTTCTGCTAGGGTAGATTCCCCAGCTCCCTGTCAGTCTAGTTCTAATTCAGTCACAGGAGCCAACCCATGGCACTCCCCCCAGGGCAGTCTCACTTCCAAGGTCCAAACTCCTTACAGTACACACACTGATCCCATCCCACAGGAGAATTCAGTCTCTCACCTCTGCCTGACATTCCTCCTCTACCTCTGCCCTGTCCTCTCACATTAGTCCCTCCACCAGTTTCTACTTGTCCCAAAGCAGCCACTGTAGCCGTGCCTATAGCACGACTCAGCTCTTTCTTCTCTGCCTGTTCCTGATTCCTAAATGCTCTCCACACTTCTTTAACATTCTCAAGTTCTTCTGCTCTGTTGCCAGTGACAGCAACCTCTTCCTCCTTATCAATAACAGATGGGGCAGGTACCGAGAGGGCTCCTCTTGGAGGTACCTGTGATACATAATCACTCAACCCATCTTCCTGATTACTCTGTTTTTTGCTTTTTGGTTGTTTTTTTTTTGTTGTTGTTTGTTTTCTTAACGTGAAAAACATAGCTGCATACATTACTTCATCCCATTTTCCTTGCCACCTCAAAACCAACATTAATTGTAACAATATCATAGTCCAAAGTTCCATTTTTAGGCCATTTTTCCTGACCTTCCAAAGTATACAAAGGCCACCATTGGTTACAATATTTTATCAACGTTTTCTCATTTACCGAGCCCCCAGGAAACCTTTCCAGTTCTTTCCAATGTGCCAAAATGCACCCTAAAGGACTCTTCTTCAAGATCTCTCCACTCTGCCAATTTCCCATTATCAGTCTCGCATTCACACACACACACGGGATCCCACAGACACACTCCACACAGTTACAACACCTGAGACAGAAACGGAGACTTAATTCTATCAAACAACAATAACAGTTATAACAGCCTGTCACCAATACCAAAATCACAGTATCAAAATCATCACTATAACAAGCCACAAAATAGACACATTCCACACATTTGCTCACAATTTTGAAAACAAAGACAAAAGCATCCACCAGGGACACAAATACTAATTAGCAGCATGATAGAAATAAAAACAGTTTGCCATTCATTAGTTACTCAAGTACAGCATCAAATACCGGTTTTCAGAAATTGGGTCAGATACCAGAATAATACAACCGCGTTCCCGCATATGACGTCTCCTATGCCTTACGGAACAATTCAGAATGTATACCTGTATACCAAACGGACACTAGCAGCCGAGTATACGCCTTTACCTACGAGATTTTCCTATCTCGATTTATGGAAGGCTTTCTTATTCCTGTGTACGCCTTACGGAATATTAACCACGTTCCTGCGTTGGACGTCTCCTACGCCTTAGGGAATGCCACAAAATAAAATAATCCAAAGAATACCTTTACAGTGATGGTGATGGTCCTTGTCTGCTCCTGCAGTGATCCAAGTCCAGGGGTCCTTCCGGGGAAATTTGTCCCAGGGGCCCTAGGGAGCCCTGTCCTCAGCAGGTACTGCAGCTGAGCAGAGAGGGTCCCATCTGGGGTGCCAAATTGATTCGGAGAAAACTCCACAAACTCGCCCACAAAGTTTTAAGTTGACAAGCAGGTATTCTTTACTGCGGCACTGGGAGACACGGGGGATAGCTCCTCCAAGCGTGTCTCCCTGTGTTGCCACACAGGCCATCCTTATACAGTCACTGGGCATACATAGATATTCATGAGGCTACACATGAATTACATCATTTTCCAGAAAGTTTCCCGCATACATACAAAAATGTGGTGGTGGTCTTTGAGAGTCATTTACTTCTTCCAACGATCTTCATAACTGCTGGCAGTCTTTGAAGCACGGGCAGTAGATGTTTACACCAGCTTAATTAACATTACAGACATAGCAATCATCCTGTCCTTCTACTGAGCAGCTAGTTTCACTGCTCCCTCCTGGACTTCTGCTAGTCCCAGATGCTCCCCATTCCCAGATCCTGGTTTTCTACATTTTTGTACTAAGGTCCTAAGGACCTAAAACTAAGTCAACTACCTTCAAGTGTCTCAGTTATTTTCCATTATAAAGCCACCAGACTTTACATTACTTAGAATTGATTACATTCTGTGCCTCCTTGTCTCAGTTTGTAAGCACTTAGAGAATAATATGGTGATAAAACACCCATTATGAACTGCTTTATGCTTAGTTGATAAGGTAACTGTCCCCTTTGTAAGAGTAAAAACAGATCAATGTGTCTTGACTGTGGTAAGGCTTGTGACACAGGTTTATGTAATTTTCTGATAAGGGGACTGTAAGAGAGTGATTCAGGCTGAATCTCTTCTCTTAGTGCCTGCTGGTTGTTTCCAGCAGTTTGCTGTATCAGATGCACACTCAAGGTCTATCCTTAGTTTAGCTCTGGTTAGTATTTTCATTGCACTGGTAGCTGCCTACCAGGTTTGGGTTGCTCCAGCTCTAGCTATTTGGCATAAGTGTAGGGAGAACCAGATTTCCTATTCCCTTCCCTCTTGTGCTCACTCTTTGGAGGCCAAAAGCCAAAGCTGAAATCAGCTGGCAGGTCACTGCTTGGTAAGTACAACAAAGTAGTTGACAAAACTCACAGGTAGTGCTGTTTTGATAGGCTCGCAGTCACAGATTTGCAGCATAATAGCTGCTCTAACACTTCATCACCCCAAAATGATGCTGAATATCCTGCAGTGGAGGTTAAGAGCTAGTACTGGTATAAAGGCTTGAATTCTGAGATGTTTTCCTGGTCCTGTGTTTCTATTAGCCTTACTATATTTAAATAAATAAATAAATAATCCCAGCTACTTCTCTTTGCTTTCCAGCCGTCAACCTGAGACGCCAAAGAAAGAGAAGGAGGCAACCATACTTACCACCACTCAGTCCAAGAAAGCAGATGAATGGAAGGACCCCTGGCGCCGATCCAAGTCTCCTAAAAAAAAGTTTGGTGTGTCTGTCTCTCCCAGCCATGTGCACAGGTGCCGAAAAACCTCTGCTTCTTCAGCATCTGCTTCTGGCTCTTCAAGGTGAGTGAAGGAAAAGAGCATGTCACATCTGCCCCATGTTAGTGTGTCAGGGAATGCGACATGACGCTTTCATGTCAGTGGAAGATATTGAGATGTTTGGGAAAGCAGTTTAAGACTTGCTGCTCAGTAACAGCTATGGAGACCAGCATACAGGTAGATACAGGTAGTGAGATGGAAGTCAAAGGGGGTATGTAACTGTGGGTGCTGTGTTGTGATCTGTTGAAGACTAAGAAAGGTCCTTGGAAAAGTCAGTCTTCAGGTAAATTAGACCTGGTTGCAATTCAGATTATTAGTAACTCATCTAGATGACAACTGACCTTAATAAGAGAGGAAAGAGCTGGAAACTGTAAACATTGGAGCCTGTTTGCTCTAGGAGTGCTGGAGCAACTCAAAGGTGAGCCCATTCCAGGAAGAGCATGCTGATGCTACTGGGGAAAAACTGAGTTTGTGGAGGCTCAGCACAGCTTTAATGGGCTGCAGTGGAGCTCAGAAACCCAACAGGTGTGAGCTCGAGGAAAAAAATATCTTTCAGAAAGAAGTACCCTGAATCTAGGGGAGTTTTCTTTAAATGCTTGAACTTGAAGCTCCTGAGAAGGGGGGGGGGGAAGGGAAGTATCAGAGAGGAATGAGGAACATGCTGAATTGAAGATATGGATCTAAAAACCAAAGCTCTCCTGAAGTAGATAGCTTTTTTTCTTGCTGGGATCACTGCACCTGTGATTTTTCTGTTATCTCCTGTGTGACCTGACCTATCAGGAGATTGTTTGATGTAAACGCATGAAAATGTGTGGAAGGAGTTCCTGAAAAGGGATAGAAAATCAATAGCTAAAGGAGGGGAGGCTTATTCAAGGGCACAAAGGGGGTAGCAACAACAGGATCCTCTCTAAAAGAAAAGATGGAGGAGAGGCTGTAGTCCTGATAGGTCACTGTGGAGAAGGCAGGTAGTTTTTGGAGCAGTGTTTGAGAACTTGGAAAGTGTACTGGAAATAAGACCTTGGTTTCAGAGGACTTCTTGAGACACATTTAATTTTAATATGTTTCTTTCAGGTCCTCTTCTCGTTCATCCACCTATTCTGGTTCAGGTTCCTCAAGATCTCGTTCCAGATCATCTTCTTACAGCTCTTACTCTAGTCGCTCTTCAAGACACAGCTCTTTCTCAGGCAGCAGGTCCAGGTAATGGCTCCTTGGATGTGAAAATAATGGTATACTGTTTTCCAAATACTTGCGAACAGCTGCTTTTGCTGCTACTTAAAAGCAAATAGCTAATTCTTAAAATAAAACATTCAAACTACTTTCCTGAATGAGGGAAATACGATAGACCGCAAGGCAACCTGCTGGTTTGGTTGTTGAATGAAGCAGGTACGTTAGCCACCCCCTTCTCTCCCCATTGTTCCCACCCACGAATACTGTGCTGTTGTGGCTGGGCTGTTTCCCATGCCTGTGGTAGCTGAGCAGTTGTAGGAGCCTGGCTTGTTACTGTAAAAGTTGGTTGGAGAAACTCTCTGACTCAATTTGGAGTTTTAGAAAGCAGCATTCTTTATTGCAGCGCTGGGTACACCCACATCATTTCGAAAAGGTGAGCACACCCATTACTTGCTGGCAGCAGCTGTATATTTAGCATACTCATGCATATTTACAGTTTTTCCAGGAGATGATTTACACATTCATGATATTTCCATGAACTAATTCTAATATTTGCATTCTAATTATCATGTGCTTTCTTGCTGAGTGGGGGTCTCTGGTGGTCAAAGATAGTTTTCCTCGCTGTGTTTACTGAATGCATGTTCACACTGTCCTAGTGCCAAGTTAGCAGTGGTATGTCCTTTTGTTCTGTTCCAGTCTCAATGTTATCTTGAAGGTTAGCATCCTTGGTCTTATTTACTGCCTCTGTATTTCTTATCAGTCCCATGATGTTCCTTCCCCCATCAGCTGGACATTCCTTACTCCCCATGTGTTAGCAAGTTAGAACAATTTGCTGTATTTTACTATGTTAGTTTAAAGCCACACACACTATTGTTAGTTTAAACCTATAATTTAAGCCTATGTTTTCCCCCCCTTTGAGACTTATAGGATATACATATATCCTGTAAGTCTCATTCTATACCCTGTACCCATATTTGATTGTAATACACCATTGTGGCCAGCAACTACAAAATTGAATCATGATACATGCAAGGATACAGACACAAATTATTACTAAAATGATCACAAACAAGTTTTTTAACAATATCCAATTTGGTAGCTAAGAAGTAAGTCCATGCCATAATTCTTCAAATCCTCAGGAAGTATCATCTCTAGCGGCCTGATGCAAGATCTTTGTCTGCTTCAGATTTCTGCTAGATCTGTGGATATTCTTCCACTCTATGTATGTGCAACAACTTGTATTTATAACTGTACAAACACTGCCTTGAGAGGCAAATAATAAATTGTGAGTCATCCCACTTTGCAGCACTACTTCACAGGCCATATTGGTGTGACAGGGGAAAGCCTCTTGCCAACCAAAAAACATATCTATTAGTGCCAATATATACGTATACCTGAGCCCATTGTGCTGTGGCAATTCTGTGAAGTCCACTTGCCGATAGTCTCCTGGACAATTGCCTTTGTTGTTCCAGGTAGGGGTCTCTTAGCATGGTAAGGATTATTTTGTAAACAATGTTCCTGCATTATTTATCTTTATTTTATAGGGGGCCCCGAGAGTTTAACAGTCCCCTTTCTTTCCATATGACCCCATGGGCATGAACAATTTCAAAAGCAAATTTTGACTTTCTGACAATTCCGTGACTCTTGGTAGCACCATCAGCTCGGCTTTCTGTGCTGCTGTGTTGGGAGGGGGCAGGGCTTTAGCCTCTATTATCTTGTGTTTGGTTACCAGGCGGAGATGAATGTTTCCATCATTTGCATTTTATGATTAGAAGAAGTTACCAGCATCTCTTTTCTGTTGTACTGGAATTTCTATTTAAAGAGGCAAATCACATTTATTTATTAAAGCAGTTGTGTCTTGTGATAGTCCCGACACTTCAAAGTAGTAGTTCAGCGTCCCATGCTGATCAGAGGCATGTTTATTACCCTGCCACTTCCTTGCCCTTGCAGACAGTTTCCCAAGTCTGGAATATGCATAGTAGGAGAACTGGCTCCTTAGATAGGCACCTCTTCAGATCTGAAATCACACACATACCCAGAGTGGATCACGCAGTTGATGGGAGTGCACAGTATCACTTCTGGAGACATGGTTTCTCCTGGGAAAGGCTCAGGTGGGAGTTGATCTTGACGAAAGCGCAAATGTGTTTCTGGGGAGCAGACTGACCTTCCCCCATCCACCCCATTCCAGGCTCTGTTCCTTGGTAGGACAGCACCAGACAGAGGTGATACACTTCAATTAGATGCCTCTGAAGGAAGGCAGGAGAGTGAGGAACACCCAAGTGCCTAACTGTTCTTCAGAAGGCAAGTCACCAAGGTGTCTGGCTTTCTGAAGTACTAGGCTGCAACAAGGGTACTTCCAGCCTTGGTGGTGGGGTGAATCACTTGAATGCCAAAATCTGGTGAGCTGTGTAAGCGGCTTGCCTCTTTGGTCAGTCCTGATCTTAGGAAACAGCCTTTGCCCTTTGATCTTTTGGCTTTGATATACTCCACTTGATTCCTTGTGTTCCAGAAATTACAGATATCCAGTTAGATGTATTTTTTTGTGTGTCTTTCTCCCAAGTTATTTTTTTTTTTGCTGCTGCTGCTGTTTAAAGGATAAACTGTACATGGAGTTACGGGAACATAAAGCAGGTTGAAACAAATCATGCTAAACTTGCAAGTCAAAATCCTACTTACTTTCCCCTTATTTCTACCTAAGGAGAGAATACAGAGAGTATGGAGAAAGCCTCACATGTTGGTTTGGAATACCTGAGAGTGCCTCTCTTGCAGCCAACCCTATTTTTTCCTTTTGTTTTCTACTTTTACCACTGTTCTGGTGACAGAAGTTAGTTTTGTTGAACAGAATCCAAATATAAAACTAGGATAAGCTCAGACCCACAGGAACTAGTCCTGGGATGCAGTCTCTAGCCAAAGGAGGGGGTGATAGCTAAGTGCACTGAAAGCCAGAAAAAGACTTCTGCAGACCCAGGGACTGAGCAATGTGTTCTTCCTTTCTAGATCACGGTCCTTCTCATCTTCACCCTCTCCTTCTCCAACACCATCTCCACACAAGCCACTTGCGAAGTCTAAGGGGGTGTTATTACCACCTGCTGGGAAGGGGTAAGGCTTCATCTCCATTCTGATAATGCAGTGTAGAAGAGGCTCCAAACAGGAGCCCAATCCCTGAGTCAAACCCTTCTGACCTGGTTGACAGTTTAAGGAAGAAATGGAGGATGCAAAATGACCTGCATAGAAGAGTGCTTAGCTTTACATATTTAAAGATGACACTTTTACTTATTAAATCCAACTGTACAAGTATCCTTAAGTATTATATGTATACGTGAGTGTTTAAACACATGCATGATTTATTATTTAAACACTCTGTGTGCAGATACGTTTATGCAGGAGCTATAAGAAAGTTTAATTCATTCCTCTACTGTGGCTTTAGTTAATGTACAGCCTTAGAATAAATAAATGGTTCAGCCTCATCTATTTTTAACATTGGTGACAAATTAAAACAGTACTGTAGAGATGAAACTGTTTTTGGCAGATTATGCGAGTGCTCCTGCTCTCTTAAATACTTGAAGTTGCTATTTCACAAACTCTTGTAATACATCATAAATTATGGATACATTGGAAGGTGACAACACCATAGTGATGTCACCTCTTTCAAGGTGACCTGCAAATAAATTACACCATGGGAATCCCTCTGAATTCTCCAGAAGATAGAACAATCATCTTTGCCACACTTCTTGTACCTTATTGACCTGCGTTTGTTGGTTTTCCTTCTCAATTCAGAAGGTTCAACCTTTTCAAGATGCTCTCTGCCTGCAGCAATGTCTTTACACCCTTCTGGTGCACACTGAAGTGCTGGTTTGGTAACACATAACACCAGCCAGCAGCCTGCACTAGCATGGGGATTGGTTTTACTACATAACATTGAATGCACTTAATCCTCTGTTCTGCAGAGAATAAATGCAGATATTCTTAAGCACAAGAGGAGGAATTAAGAGTCTTTATTTTTATATACAGACAGCTGCCTCCTCCCCAGTTAATACTAGGTGTAACATCAGTGCTGGGGATGTTGAGGAGTAACCAGAGGTTGGAGTGCTCTGAGCCCAGAAGTGATCAGTGCTGAAGAGCCAAACCACTACTCACATAGTGGGTGCTAGATAGTCTCAAGCATTGTATAGCAGTCCTCTGCAGTGCTGTTACCCATCAAGCATTACACAGGGAAACATGAGCCAAGGATGGGTCCAAGGGGCATCCGCACATATGTCTTCTTTTGCACCCTGATCTGTGTGATGGAATGAAAAAGGATTTCTGCATAAACTATGTGTGTTTGATTCTGAAGCCTGACTGGCAGATTTTAAGTAGGTGTATGTGTTTTGGATAAAAATGCACAGAGTCAAATGGATAAGAAACAGTGATTCCACAGTCTACTTCAATAGTTAATTTACAAATCAAATGTCTCCAAAATTGACTGTTGTAAAGTAACTTATGTCTGAAAAGGTGACTTGATTTAGAATATGGGGAATTGATCCCTTTAGGGGAATCTGTATTGAGTGTGGTTTGGTGAAACATCAAGTGTCTGTAGCTACAGTAACCTATATAACATTCAGTCATCAACAAACACGAGTGCATTTCATCGCTTTTTGAGAATGTCTGTGGTCTGTACCTACCGACTTTGATCACACATGAAAATCTTCCTTTTTGTAGTGAAAAGTCTGTGAAGAAACTAGCTGCCCTTCCAGTCCCTCAGCCGCTCACTAAAATTACAACAGCTGCATCTGAGCCAGCCAAACCAGGGGATAATCCAGAGGCAAGAAGGAAGGAACATCAGATAAGGACTCCACCCAGGAGGTAAGAAAGCTGTGGGGTGGAGTGAGCCTTCATCTCCCAGCAGATAGAGCAAATCCTGGGGTTCTTTCAGGAGTCCTGACTACAAGGGCTCTTCAATATTAAAGGAGAAATCAGTTTCCTGGGGCAGGAAGGAAACAGGAAGAGAGGGAAAGAGTTGGAGGTGAATGTGACATTGCCACAGCAAGTGGCTCCTGTCTCTGAAGGCTGGATGTGGGATGAAATAGGTAGAATACATTAAATGTGTCAAAAAGCAGGGTCTGCAGTGCAAAAAAAGGCATATTTGAGAGCCACTGGTTGTAGAGGCCATGCAGAGGTGTGTTTGGTCCAGAGAGCAGATCTGACATGTTGGAGTGTTGAGGTTTGTGGTGATGGGTTTGGACCCTGTTTACTCTAAACGTGTACCAGTGTGCAGGGGGTATTTCTCTGTGGTCCTGGGAGCTGATTCATCAGCACTCAGCAGAACCACTGGAGAAGAGGAAGAAAAATTCCACTGCTTTCACTGTCCCCCATACGCAACTTGTTAGCTCCCCTGCTCTGCTTTCTCTTCCTGGTTTCATCCTGTGTGACTAGTTTGAATGTTTCAAGTATCCCGTTCTGTCTGTCCTCTAACTATTTTAGTCACCTTTCTCCTCTCTTTGCATTTGAAATGTTTTCAAACAAGGAGCACTTGTCTGTATTTAAATGTTTATCAGGCTTAATCCATTGTAGTGAATTTAAAAATCTTAACAGGATAAATGCAGGTAGCATTGCCTGTTCTTGGAGGATGGGGAGCCAGCTAAGCACAGCTGAAACTCATCACACATCCTTCTTACACTAGAAGTTTTCAAATGGCAGTATGATACCTTTGTGTCTAGTCTATGGAAGCAGCAGTTTGGTGCATAAGAAGTGTATTTACTAGAAATGCCTGGTTTATGGGCACACAAGGAGACTGAGAACACTTTATGCCTGCAGTCAGGCATATATAGTTTTCATGAATCACTGAATGATACTTTTTATCAGTGTGTTTTGAAGATGGCTGGAAGTATGGTTTTTGCTCAGGTTTTCAGAAGCATTCCAAGTCGGTTCTTAATTTTGCATGCAATTACATCTCCTATTTCTTCGCAGTAGCTAAAGAAAAGGCCTGGGCTGAGCAGTTACGTCTCCATAGGTAAAAACAGATTGTGGCAGTTTCTTTTCCATAGAAACTCTGTCAGTTCTAGTTTCTATTTCACCTACTTTAACTAGTTAATAATAATCTTGGATATCTTTAGCCATCTTCCCTTATTCTTTATTCCAGTCTTGGGGGTTGGGATTTTTTTTTTCTGTGTTTATACCCACACAAACCCCACTCTAATCTCCCTGCTGTGCAAATGACAACAGCTCTATTTATTACTGGTGTGAGTCACAAAAAATGGGTATGATTATTTGTAAAGCCTGAAATACAAGGTAGTTCCTGCTGTGTAGTTGCAGTTAGCAATTTCTCTCAGTAAGAAGCATTTGCTCCTGGTATCAGTACAGGATTAAGTTGCTTGAGCTCATTCTTTGCCTGGCTTTCATTAACATTATCCAGTCTTGCATAAAACACCTGCTGTTCAGAAAACAGATGCTTCCTCAGGACTGCAGACACAAGGTTGAGAAGAACATTTGAAACAATTACATTTACAAAGCACCAATGTTGGATGCAATATAGGACAACAGCATCATGCTCAAACTATCCCACAGCAGTTTCTTCCACCCCTGTTTCACAACAGTGTAGCGAGGTAATGATGTCATTTGCTGTCTTGCAGGCAGATCATCAGCGGCAGCATCAGTGGCAGTGCCAGCAGCTACAGTGGTTCCAGTTCCCGATCTAGGTCCTTGTCTCAGTCTCTCTCCAGATCTCATTCCAGGTCATCATCTGCCTCAGTCTCCCACTCTCCATCTGGATCCAGGAAGTCCAGGTACAGCCTTGACCCTTCATAACCTTTGTTGAAGTAGGGGGAGATTATAACTATTGTTCACTGTTGCGGTTTTCACAGCAAAAGCTCTCTGTAGCTTCAAGTATCAGAAGCTGTAGGTACGTGCCTAGGATGTGAAACAAGATTGTTTGTGTGATGTTACAAATCCCAAGTCCTGAATCGTGACAGTAGTATGACATTGGTAGTATCCTTGTGGCTTATTCAAGGAAATAATCTGTGTGACAAACTGTCAATTTTTACCTAAATTATGACTAAAATATTTCCCTATGGCCACATCCTAATTTATTTAGAAGTTAACAGTTTCAGGCTACAGAGCTTTGCTCTTCTGAACCTCAACTACCTCTGGTTACTGAATGTCCTTAGGGAAGATGCTTGGCCTGTTGGGAGAGGTAGGTCAGAAAATACCTAAAAGGCCCAGCTAATGATATTTTTACTTTGCTGGCAAAGTTGCATGGCCAGTTCCCTTTGTGTTTACCTGCAAGTGAATAGTTATATGGCTGTTTGTTAGCCTGTGGGATTTGTAAACAGCTAACTCCCTCCAGTAAAGAGTAATTAAACAAACCTCTTTCAAGTCTTTCATCAGCTATTTTGCATCTGTTCACACACAGAAATCCCTGAAACCTCACAGGCAGCCTTGAAACATAACACTTCCCTGTAATACACTAGACCTGTAGTGTAAAACTAGTGGATTAAGTCAGACTTTGGCTCTGACCAGCAGTAATTCATATATCTGAACTCTGTGAAACTCCAAGGTTTAACATCCGCATTATTTTACAGAAATACAAACTTGTTTGTTACATCCTTGTCACGTTCATCAGATTGGGCAGGGGTGATGCAAGAGATTCAGAGAGCGCTCAGGCATGCTGGCTCTGCACTGCCCTGGGCTTGAGAGAAGATGGGGAAAACTTAATGCAGGTGTTCCTTGCATGGCACTGGGGCTGTGCTTGATGCTTTTTCAGGTGTGGGAAAGAGCAAAATATAGTGTATGCCCAAACCAGATCTGCTGTCACAACCTTGTAGCCAGGAGCTTTCCTGGAGAAGTTTTTGGCTCATCCAGTCACTGTTGAAGCAGTCATAGAGTCTTTTGATGGTTGAATGGTTTGGGTTGGAAGGGACCTTAAAGCTTATCCAGTTCCAACCCCCTGCCACGGGCAGGGGCACCTTCCACTAGAGCAGGTTGCTCCAAGCCCCTTCCAAGCTGGCCTTGAACACTGCCAGGGATGGGGCAGTCACAGGTTTTCTGGGCACCCTATGCCAGTGCCTCAGCACCCTCACAGGGAAGAACTTCTGCCTAAGAGCTCATTTCAATCTCCCCTCTGTCAGTTCAAAACCATTCTCCCTTGTTCTGTCACTACCTGCCCTTGTCAAAAGTCCCTCTCCAGGTTTCTTGTAGCCCCTTTAGGTACTGGAAGCTGCTATTGTCTCTATCAGGATGCCATCAGGTAGAGACTTTGCAGCTCCTTCCAGGGCTATCTGTGCTGAAGCTGCCACAGCCTGTTCAGTCATTCCCAGGCCAGCTTCCAGTGAGTGAGCTTGGACCTTGCTGGCAGGGCAGTCTCTGGAGCACAGGAGTCAGTGTGGCCTGCAGAACCTGCTGGAGAGGCTGCCTGAATATTTGTGCAGTTAATGTATGCCTGGTCCCACATGGTGGTGGCAGCCCCAGGTAGCTGAGATTGTTGGAGCCACTTCAGTATAGCAAAGCTGTGGTGGTGGTATGTCCCTGAAGTCTGATACATAGCCCCGTATTTTTGTCTGTTACGTTTCTAAGTAGAAAGTCTTCCTTAATATAATGATTGACACTTCTAAGGTTCTGAATCCATGAGAAGATAGCTATCTTATATGCACTATTAGAAGATAACCATCTTAGAAGCATCTCCCCTGTCCTTATCAGTCATGACTGTTTGTGCATCCTCAAAACAGGCAGCTGGGCTCTCCTGTGCCCTGGGGAGCTGGGCAGGAGTTGTGGGCTGTAGGACTCCAGGGCTTTTAAAGCCTCCATGAATAAATGTGTGCCAAACAACAAAAACATTGCCAGAGAACCCTTGACCTGAGCCATAACACTGACCTGTACATAATAGTGCACACCCTGCTTTCACTTTTTGTTTACCTGGGGAAACAGTGACCTGTTAACATATTGCCTTAATCCTGTTTATAAATAAACAGTACTTTCTAGGTTTGCATCTAACATGTTTGGGATTTCTTATATCATCTGCACCCCAGGAGGCATGGCCTTTGTCTCTTCCTGGTTAATGAGGAAGCAGCTTTCTGACATCCCAGCCATGCGGGGGAATTGGGACAAAGGTGTCTGCCTCATCACTGCCTGGTTCTTGTTGCATTCATGACTGTAATGGGCTGTTGGCTCTTTCCAGGTCCCTGAGCGTGAGCAGCGTTTCTTCTGTCTCTAGTGCCTCCTCCAGCAGCAGCTCTGTAAGCAGTGCCGACTCTGAAGACATGTATGCGGATTTGGCCAGTCCTGTTTCCTCAGCCAGCTACCGATCCCCAACCCCAGCACAGCAGAAGAAAGGTAGAGGTACCTGGTTTGGAATTTTCTTCTCTGAGGGGTCCTGGGAAAAGAAGGGGAGGAGCAGAGACCTGCATACAGCTTGCTTGGTGGTACTATGGGCTCCAAGAAGATTGTTGAGCAGAGGCTGACACTTGTGGCTGGCATAGAGTAGGGTTGTCCAGAGGCTTCATCTGAAGAGGGTAAGAGTGTGGAGAAGGGAGGCTTTGGAGCAAATACACATTTACATCCTTCCATCCATGTGTCTCTGGCTGTAAAGATGCTTTTTCCTGTCTGGGAGTTCTGCCTGATGTCCCCTTTCTTACCTTGTTCTCTTTCAACCTTGTGAGGTACAGCTAAATCTTCTGGATAACTCCAGTATCTTGTTGCTCCTCCTCTGTTCTTTTTGGACTGTAGCAGAGTTGGCAGCAAGAGCCTTTTGTTCTTTGTCTTTTATGTTAAGTGGCCTCTCTGGAAATTCTAGTTTCCTGAATCTTTTAACCTTGGGGCCATGTGCTGTGCTAACTGGTGTGGGCTTTTTCAGTCCCTGGAGCAGCATCCTCTTGCCCTGCCCTCCAAAGGGAGGGCAGGCAAAAGGAAACCAGCCACAAGTCACTACACTTGCTCTCTGTTTTCAACAGGAAAGTCAAAAAAAGAAGATGGCACTAAAGAGGAGAAGCAGAAATGGGATGTGCCCGCTCAGCTCCTGAAATCAGCCAAGACCACCCAAGGGAGCAAATCACAGCAGCTCCTTCAGACCCAGGAGCCATCAGCCCCCCAGTCTCAGCAGGGGGGCTTCAGCACTCACAAAGAGATCAAACTGACTCTTTTGAATAAGGTGAGATGGCTGTAATTCCCTCAGCTCAGGGATCTGAGGAGCAGATGGGATGGCTACTGGGGCTCAGGGCTGGCAGAGTTGATGCTCCAGGCTCCACGCTGTTGGAATGAGCTCAGCCGGGTAGGTCTGCAGCTGGGACTGAAGGGCGGCAGACAGAACCAGTCTGGCAGCACACACCCTGTGGTGGCTTCAGTTTGGGACTGTGTTGGCAGCTCCCTTGGGGCACATTCCCGCTGCAGCTTCAAGGGCTCTTACCCACTTTCTCAAAGGCTGCAGCCGGAGCACCAAGGTGAAAGCGTGCATGGTGCAATTCCACATGTGCCTGCTGAAAGCATGGTTCCTGCACGCTTCCTAGCGAGCTCTCCTCCCACTGCCCACTCCAGAGCGAGCTGCTGACAAGTCATTAACTGAGTCAGGAGGTAAAAGTAGCGATTGCCTCTCCTCTCTGGGGTGCCCACACTTTCTGCAGGGAGCCTGGCTCATTTCCCCTTACGACCAATGCCCCAGTTTAGTGCCTTTGGCTGAAATTGCAGTCCAGATCACGTGGGACAGTTTGGCCTTGTGGAGTTTTGTGCTGGAGCAGGGTGTTGGCCCCAGTCACATGGGTAGGTTCCTGGTGTTGAAGCATTAATTTTTTTTTTCTGACAGTCTAAATTCCCCATTGCAGTCTAAGGCTGCAGTTTTCTCTACTTCCCTGTGCTATGACGTGAGGAGCCTTTATCAAGTCTGTGAAGCATGCTCCATGGGGAGAAGTGTGCCATGACATATAACTACTGCCTGGCAGGGTTGGATCCTAGAAGGCACAACTCTACATGCCTCCTTGACATTTGCTATCCTTGGTGCTGCTGGAAAAAAAATTGTTTCTGACCATTATGAAAATAGCCCCAGTGCAAGAGAATGTTGCTGTTTTCTTACAGTGGTAGGGGAATTACATGGTGCCAGTGATGGTTGGGACTGGTATGCACAAAACATTTAATTGGAGACACACTTGCATGAGCCAGCAAGTACATCATGGGCACCCATCACAGGAAATATCTCTGCCTGCTTCCCTCCACAGAGGGAAGTAGCTGCTCAGCTCCATTGTCTGTTTTAATTCCATTTTAGGCAGCTGACAAAGGAAGCAGGAAAAGATATGAGCCAGCAGACAAAAACAGGCCAACCTCTCCTCCAGCCAAGCGGGTGAACCTGTCACCTGACAGAGGTGAGACATCAGCCATCCCAGGGGCTCCTGGCCTGGCTGGGTTCCTGCTCTACTGCTCAAGGTGGTGCAATTGTCCTGTGAAAGTCTCCGCTGCAAGAGTCTACTTGCTGGAGAGGTTAATTGCAGGCATGTGTCCTTCCAAAACCTCAGAAGGTGCGATTGCCACCAGATAACGTGGGTGTATTAGCTGTCCTGCTGCAAAAACATGGTGGAGGTGAGAGACTGGTTTGTGAAGTAAGCATGGTGAGGTCAGTCCTGGGCAGCCAAACCTGGCCTTGCCTAGCTGCCTTGTGATGCACATTGGAAGTGCCTTGGCTCCACTATGTCTGTGCAAGTCCACTGCAAAAAAGCCTTCACTTTGAAGATACAGTGCGCATCTCTGCTGTAGGTAATGCATCCATCCCACAGCAGCCTCCTGTTCTTTAATAATGTTGTTAGATGTGGCTGTGGAAGTCAGAGGGTTTTCCCTTACTGTATCCTGGAGTCTTCTGTGCCTCGTATTTCAGTGCATCACAATGGATCTTAGTCCTCCTGATAGAAAGGCTGTGGCAGTGCTTAGAAAGGGAGCACGGGCTGCCAAGGCTCCAGGATGGAGGCACTAATTGGCTTGATCATCTGTCCTGTGAAATGAGGTGATTTTCCCACCTGTATGTGACACAATCTGATCTGCCCTGTATGTTTAGAAAGACACAGGCTTTCCAAGTGTTCGCCTGGGTCTGAATCATCATCAGCAGAATTAGCACCTTGGAAAACTGAGCTAGTGAGCTGCACTGAGAGGGACCTAACTGCCATGCTCCAGCCTTTGCTGTCACTACTGAAAATCAAGTTGTTAGCCAGAGGTGCCTGGTGTTGACATAGAAGCCAGCATTGACATGTGATGTTGGTTTCCCTGTTGTCTTGGCAGGTATCTTATTGACTCTGGGTGCCAGCCAGAAAAAAATTCTGTGCTAATAGCCTGGTTGCATTCAACTCCTGCAAAAGCAGCATGGAAGGGACTGGGTGAGGTTTAAGCTCACTGGGTTCTAGTTCACAACTACTGCTGAGATGCAGACAAAAGAAGGGGCTGACCTAGCAAACTGTGCTGATTTTACAGATACACAGATGTAGATGTAATTATATACTTTGTTGTCTGTATGTTATAAAGTGTTTTTAAGCAGTTTCAAGTGGGACACAAGCTCTGAAGGCAGCTCAGCCTCACCTCCCAGTGGCAAGTGTGCCCTTGACTGAATTGGAACTGAGCAAGAGACACCTTCCAGCGTGCAGCTTGTGCTGGTGTCCCAGCTGAACAGTTTGTGCCCTGAGTCTTGCTTCCCTGTTCTGTAACCTTGCAGTGATCAGATCTACAGTGTCTGCAGCCATGGATTTCTCCTAATGTCAGTGCTTAGGAGCAGAGGGCTGTCCTAACACACAGAAGTAGCCACTGCTACGAGGAACTGGGTACCTTTGCTCTCTGGAGTGCAACTGAATGCAAGATCAGCAGCCACCAGCATCACTGTCCCAGTGCAGTATGGCAGGGTGTGCTGCTCAACTTATCCATGGGACTCACAGACAGCCCTGCAGGCAAAGAGGCTGCCTTCCAGCTGTGGTTGCCTCTGTGTACTGGGATAGCAGTGGTTGGGAAACCCACTGCAGCAAAGCTGGGTAATGCTGCTGCAGGACCCCAACGGGCTTCCTGCTGCCGATGAGTCCCCATGGCAGCTCCGTTTGGGCAGGGCACGACAGTTCGGTCTGCACTGAACAAACACTGGGGTGATGCTGCCTGTGGATTTGCCCTAGCTGGCTCCAAAAGCAGCAGAGCTCACTTGCCCAGCACTCTTGAAGCCGATACACCCTGTTACCTGGCCAGCCTGGAGCCAGATTGAGTGCTGCTGTGCCCGTTGTGCACAAAGTGGATAACGGAGCACTGACTCGGTCTGTGAGGGCTGGCCCTGCCCTGCAGGTTTGTGAGCAAAGCACAGCCTAAAAGCACCTTGGAGCAGCCTTGTTCCAGCAGCCAGAGGGTGAGGAGAGGTCCAGTGCAGCTCCCTGCAGGTGCTGTTTTGTACAGCTGACCATGAGGCACAGCCTTGACTAGCTTACCTGCTTCCCCTGAAGATGGGGTGCACAGCAGTAGGTTTGTTTTCTGGCTGCTGGTGGACTTGGCCTGTTGTGGTCAGTCTCAAGAGAGCATCTGTACACTGCTGAGGGGGTGCAGTAGGCAGGGTAGAGAGCTGTACCTTGGCAATGAGTGAGAGTGTCTCAACTTTTCTCCTTCCAGTAGGCTCTCGTGACAGGAAGGCAACCAGGAGACTCTCTTCACCCAAGGAAGAACGACAAAGAGGCCAGAACCCGAAACCTTCTCCTGTGCAGACAGACAGGTCAGTGCCCACTTGTTCTCATGGGTCTCTGGTGGGCCGGGCTGGGGCTCATGCTTCTCCAGCAGTTCAGCCCCTCCTCTTGGGGCAGCTCTGAGGCTCTCTAGCCATAGTTTCCAGTTGCTATGGAGGCACAACAAGAGGAAGGATGCCAAGCTCCCTGGGTGGGAGCCAGAGGTGCCATGGGGTTCATGTGGAAGCCACCGGCTAAGCCATTCCAACTCGGAAATAAGCAGGAGCCTGGGGGTTTTCTTGAGGTCAGTCCCAGAAAGAGTAGCCAACTGGGTTAGGTGCAAGTTCAGTCATGCCGCTGCCTCTGCCTCTCGCTAGCACTGCATAGTGCTAATGAGAAAGTACAACCCTTCCTCCTGCTGCCAAGCTCCTTGTGGCACCTGGCTCAGGTGCCCAATTCCCTTTCTTCCATAGCCTGGCATACTCTCAGCTGCTCACTTTGCTGCTGTGAGATGTTAAAATGTGGCCCCTGCATGAGATTGGTGACTAGCCCTGGCTTTGTACCTTCCCATTCCCTCTGATGATGGGTGTCCAGCTTGTGTCTGATTTCTTGGTAGCCTTCACCCACTGCTGTGCTGGGAACATCCCTTTACAGAACTGGATGTGTGACTCCAGGGGCCTTGGGCTTTGCTCCACTTGGAGCCCTTTGGCTAAAGGGTTGTGGAGCACCTTCTGCAGCACATCTAAAGCTTTCTTGGTCTTCCTTGCCTGTAGCCAGACGGTGCTGTTTTGCATTTCTCTGCTGTCATCTCTCCAAGGATCTATGAGCAAACAGATGCATCCCTGTCCTACAACCCCATGTTCCTTGGCAGGTGGGACTCACATCATTCCCTTTTCCCAGCCTGGGGCATGAGTGAGCCTCAAGTTCTCTGTATCAGTCTTCCTAAACCAAAACCTAGCCCTGGTTTGTTCTGTCCTCTGTCAGGCCCTGAGGTCCTGTTTTCTAGCAGTGAAGAGAAACCAGACTGGTGGTGTTGACCACATCCTTGGTTCTTGACCCTCTTCTGCCTACTGCTGTTTGGGTTGGCAGTGTCACATGGTGGGTTTGATATGCCCTGTGCCCAGGCATGAGGGTAGTTAGGGAAACATTGGGCTTCTCTAGGGAGGCCCAAGGGTAGGTCTGTGTCTTGTTACTGCTTGGGGCTGTTTGGGTCATGCTTGCACAGCCATGCTTCTCTTAAGTGCAATATGAAAGGGTGCAGCTGGTATTAACAGAGGGGATGGTGATTCCCACTGCTAACATCTGGCAGCAGCGGTATAGGCTTTCCCAAATGATCCAAGTCATTAGAACCAGCCAAGGCTCACACTGTGCTGTGCCACCAAGCTGGTGGCACTTCAAAGCCCTGGCAGGCTCATGATGCTGCTCTGCTTCCCCATCCTGTCATCCTTCTCCACCCAAGAGGGGAAGTAGTGACCTGTGGTGGGAAGAGCGACAGGCCACTTTCCTCCAGCCCCAGTCATGACCCAATCCAGTAAAAGCCACTGCTGCCAGCAACGGGGACTGGTGGCGGCTCCCGTCCTCCCCATGCAGGGTCAGCCATACTCCTGCAGCAAAGCAGCATCAGTGTGGACTTGGAGTGCAGTGCTGGGTGCTTGTGAGCTCCCCACAACTCTGAAATCCACACCAGGGCAGGGGCTGTTGGGATTTGAGACCATGGGGATGCTCCAGGTCTGCCCTGCACTAACTTGCGCTGCTCTCCCCTCTTCCCTTGTGTCCCTGCAAGCTCCCTTGCACATGCACAACCCCTGGTGAGCTGCTCACAACAGCCTTTGTGAGCTGAGTTTAAATCTCAGGATCCCCCTGGAGCAGCTGATCTTTTACTGTTTCAGCCACTTTTCCAAACAAAGGCCTTGTGTCTCAAACCTGTTTTCTTCCACCAGTGCTTAGAGATGCTTCCTACTGGAGCAGATAGTGATAGAGTTTGTTTCCAGAGTGGTGTGCTGCTCCCTCTCACCACCTTCTTCAATCTCTCCCTTCCAGGAAGCGCCAGCTCTCACCTCAATCCAAGAGCTCCAGCAAAGTCACAAGCATACCAGGCAAAGCATCAGAGCCAGGCCTCATGGGTGCCAAGGCAGGCAAATCCAGCACCCTGTCCCGACGAGAGGAGCTCCTGAAGCAGCTCAAGGCGGTGGAAGATGCCATCGCTCGCAAGCGGGCCAAAATCCCAGGAAAAGTATAGTGGGAAGTGCCCCCAAGTGACTGTTCATTTTTTTATAAAGAGTGTCAAAGCAGCCACTTTGGGATTTTGCAGTTCTGTCTTGTTTTGGCTGCAATTCTTTTAAAAAAAAAAAACAAAACAAAAACAACAACCAAACCCACACAAAAACCCCACAAACACAAAAAACAGATTGAAGTTTTGTCAGCTGAGACACCTGCAATGCCTCACTCCATGAGATGTCCCATGTAAATTATGCACAGAGGACTTCAGCCCCCTCCCCCTTTCTCTCTGCCCTCTCTCCTCTTTGCTAGCCTTGAGTTGTATTCTCCTAGTTAGCCCTGCTGTGTGTCGAGTGTCTTCAGCAATGCAGTTCTATACACTCTGTAACGAGAGAGCCAAAACCTGCTGTGAACTGCTGGCAACATCACCTTCTCCCCCTGTCCTCCCCCCGCGGAACAAATATATATATATATTCTTGACTAAAGTCTCATTGGGAAAATGGCCTATCTTATTTTTGGCCTATGCTTATTTTAAGCAGCAGAATGTCTTAGTTGATTCAAGAGGAGCCCTGAGGATGCTGGGAGCATGTCTGTCTAACAAGGGAGGGTCCTTTTCCTCTCAGTTTCCCCACCCCTCCTTTTCTTTTTTTTTTTTTTTTTTTCTTTGAGGGATCTCCCTGAAATAAAGTATTTTGATAACCACTTCTTCCTTTATGTCCTGGGTTCAGCAGTAGCAGTCATTTTTCTCCTTCTTAGTAGCTGGTGCAGTGCTGTGTTTTTGACTTTCAGCCTGGGAACAATGCTGATAACACCAATGTTTTTAGTTGTTGCTCAGTAATGTTTATTCTGACCAAGGACTTTCTGAGTCTCATGCTCTGCCAGGGAGGAAGGGAAGCCGGGAGGAAGCAGAGACAGGACACCTGACCCAAACTAGGCAAAGAGGTATTCCATACCACAGCACATCATGCCCAGTATAGAAACTGGGGGGAGTTACCCAGAAGGGCTAGATCACTGCTTGGGTCGGGCTGGGTATCAGTCAGCGGGTGGTGAGTGGTTGTATTCTCTTCCCGTGTTATTTCCCTTATCATTGTTATTATTGGTGGTAGCAGTAGTGGTTTATGTTATACCTTAGTTACTGGACTGTTCCTATCTCAACCCATGCGAGTTACTTTCTTTCGATTCTCTTCCCCATCCCTCCGGGAGCTGGGGGGTGGAAGGGGAGGGGGGGAAGTGAGCAAGTGGCTGGGTGGTTCTGGGTTGCCAGCTGGGCTTAAACCATGACAGTTCTTTGTGGTGCCCAACGTGGGGCTCAAAGGGTTGAGATAGCAACAGATCTGACCAGAGCGTGTCTAATCATATTTGTGATAAGCATTCACTGTTTCATATTAATAGTCACTTGTCACAATGCTGATTTATTGGCCCTCAGAGTTGTTGCTCTTAATCTCAGAGTTTCAGCATGTCATACCTTACTTACAGCCGGTATTTGCTGTTTTAGTGTTTATCAGCTGGGGCCTGGGCTAAGGTTCTTGTTTCACTGTACTTTATGGTAATGACTTGTAATACAATAGACTCATTGATCATGAAACTGGGCTGGAATGCGTTCTCAGCGTGGTCATTACCTCTATAATTTGGGAGGCATGTAATGGAAGTGTTTAGCAATTACACATCTTTCTTTTTCCTTTCCTTGGGTGGTCAACCTATGAAGGAGACATTCCCTCACACCCTCTGCTCCCCCACCAGGCTATTTACAGTGGGAATAGATTATGGAAGAGTTAAAGATCCTGAATATCCTTTCAATGCCCTTGAAAGCACCCTGCTCCTCTTGCTGGGAACCAGCTTGTTGCTGCATATGCCCTCTATTTTTTGCCTATGGTGTGACCACCCTGAGAACACCTGATCTTGTCCGATCATGGAAGCTAAGCAGGGTCTGGCTCGGGTCTTGTCTAGGGATAAACGACGATGTAGGAAGACCACCAACAGATTTTCCCCAAGGTTGGACAGTCATGAGTGCAGGGTGTGGGGGGTCATATGGGCAAGTATCTAGTCCAGTGGGCCCCTCCAGTGCTTTGGAAGCACCAGAGATGGAAGGCAGCTCTACGGAGTCCCCTATGATAAGTTGCAGAAACTGCTGAAGGAGAGGTTGAATCCAGCCAGTTTGCAGAGGTGAAAGCCATCCAGCTGGCCTTGGACATTGCTGAATGAGAAAAGTGGCCAGTACTTTATACTGACTCATGGATGGTGGCAAATGTCCTGTGGGGGTGGTTGCAGCCATGGAAGCAAAGCAACCGGGAACACAGAGGTAAACCCATCTGGGCTGCTGCACTGTGGCAAGATATTGCTGCCCGGGTGCAAAACCCAGTGGTCAAGGTACGCCATGTAAATGCTCATGTACCCAAGACTCGGGCCACTGAGGGACACCAGAACAACCAACAAGTGGATAAAGCTGCTAAGATTGAAGTGGCTCAGATGGACTTAGATTGGCAACATAAGGGTGAATTATTTTTGCCCCGCTGGGCCCATGACACTTCAGGCCATCAGGGTAGAGATGCAACATACAGATGGGCTCGTGACCGAGGGGTGGACTTAGCAATGGACACTATTGCCCAGGTTATTCATGACTGTGAAACATGTGCTGCAATTAAGCAAGCTAAATGGCTAAAGCCTCTTTGGTATGGAAGGCTATGGCTGAAGTACAAATATGGGGAGGCCTGGCAGATTGATTATATCACACTCCCACCAAACCCACCAAGGCAAGCGCCATGTGCTTACCATGGTGGAAGCAACCACAGGATGGCTGGAAACATACGCTGTGCCCCACGCCACTGCTCGGAACACGATCCTGGGCCTTGATAAACAGATTTTGTGGCGACACTGCACCCCAGAGAGAATTGAGTCAGACAATGGAACTCATTTCCGGAACAGCCTGATAGACACTTGGGCCAAAGAGCATGGCATTGAGTGGGTATATCACATCCCCTACCATGCACCAGCCCCTGGGAAAATCGAACAGTACAATGGGCTGTTAAAAACTAAAGACAGCAATGGGTGGTGGGACTTCTCAAACACTGTGATACACATTTACCAAAAGCCACCTGGTTAGTCAACACCAGAGGATCTGCCAACAGGGCTGGCCCAGCCCAGTCAGAACTTCTACATACTGTGGAAGGGGACAAAGTTCCTGTGGTGCACATAAGGAATTTGCTGGGGAAGACAGTCTGGGTTATTCCTGCTTCAGGTAAAGGCAAACCCACTCATGGGATTGCTTTTGCTCAGGGACCCGGATATACTTGGTGGGTAGTGTGGGAAGATGGGGAGGTCCGATGTGTACCTCAAGGGGATTTGATTTTAGGGGAAAATAGTCAATGAACTCAATTGTATGCTGTTCCCTGCTATGTAATACTTTTATAGCCCACCAACTAGATGTCTTCAGGTCACCAGTGACCAGCCCTGACTTCCCTCTGACCGTGATCCCAACAGAGAATGAACTTTGACGAAACCAGACGAGTTCTGCGGTATCATCAGCAGGCAACAATCCAACACTGCACACAGCCTCTCCTGCTCTGAAAGACTGTTACAAGAGATGGAGCCTGACATCATGGACCGGATGAACTCAGCAGCTTTATAGGGATTGGTCCATGCACTAAGGAATGATATCTGTTTGTGTGTGTGTGGATATGTGTGTATATATATATATATATATATATGAGACAAGAGTGATGGTATATTGAAAAATGTGGGATCTGAGCATGACGTGAATGGTATGGAATAAGGGGTGGATACTGTCCTGGGTTCAGCAGTAGCAGTCATTTTTCTCCTTCTTAGTAGCTGGTGCAGTGCTGTGTTTTTAACTTTCAGCCTGGGAACAGCAGTGATAATACTGATGCTTTTAGTTGTTGCTCAGTCATGTTTACTCTGATCAATGACTTTCTGAGCCTCATGCTCTGCCAGGTAGGAGGGGAAGCCGGGAGGAAGCAGAGACAAGGCACCTGACCCAAACTAACCAAACAGGTACTCCATACCACAGCACATCATGCCCAGTATAGAAACTGGGGGCAGTGTCCTGGGTTCAGCAGTAGCAGTCATTTTTCTCCTTCTTAGTAGCTGGTGCGGTGCTGTGGTTCTGATTTTCAGCCTGGGAACAGCGCTCATAACACCGATGTTTATAGTTGCTGCGCAGTAATGTTTACTCTGACCAAGGATCTGAACCCAAAACCCAGGGATCAGCATCCCCACAGGGAGAACTGGGAGCTTGGTAGAGGGTGCAGGGAGGCCAGGCACTGCTGGGGCACAGGTAATGCAGCTGCTCTGAGACCCGAGGCTGGGAGGAGATTTGAACAGAGCCAAACAACTCATGCTGAGCATCCAGGTCACGCAGGAATAAATGCAGTGAGCACATTAGAGCCTGGTTCACCTCCTTTCAAGGTCCTTATGCCTGCAGGAGCATGGACGAGAAATCAAAGCAGTGGAGAGGAAACGCAGACAGGAACCCTCGGGCACAAGGAAAAGCAGCTCACTCCCCACAAAGTCAATGGTCACGGCATCCCCATCCCCTCCGCTGCCTACCCAGCTCACATCACCCAGAACAGGGGAATGAAATGCTGCTGCTGAGCCTCTGCTGAGGGACCCCTTGCCCCAGGTTCCTGTCACCACCCCCGTGAAGCACCCCCAGCCCCAAACACACTAGAAATGGGGAAGAGTGAGACCATGCTGGGGGAGATTAAGATATCCCAGAAACAAGATGGAAAAGGAAGACAAGGGGACTCCAGCTCTCTGTGGCAGCACTTCAGACAGCCTCGCCCCAGGTACCAGGGGTCATGGGAGCAGTTCAAAGTACCCATGGGGGTCAGGGTGGGATTCCCACCCAGGTTAGACACCAGCCAGCACTGATAGAGCGCTGGGAGCAGGGTCTGGGGGAGACACTGGGGGCAGGAACCAGGTGTGAGCACAGAGGAAGAAGGGGGCTGGGGTGGTCAGTGAGGTAGGACCCTTGGGTGCACCCCAAACCGGGTCCAGGTGGGGGAAACAAGAGGGGGGACAAGGCAACACCCAGCTCGCCAGGAGGAAAGAGGTTTCAGGATAGGGACAAGGTGCCCGATGCTGATAGAGCAGCTGGAGGCTGAGCAGCAGGGAAGGATGCCAAGTATCAAATGGGGGGTGGGCTAGGGGCCCCAGTACCAGGATGAAGGGGGGGGAGATAGAGGGTCCTGGGCTGAAGGGAGAGGGACAAATGAGGATTCCTACACCAGGCTTGGAGCTAAGAACAGGTGCCAGCTGAGGAGTGGGATGGGGGTCTGTTGCGTTAAAAGGGAGGGGGGAAGATTACTGGCAGCTATCAGCCCAGGCAGAGTTCACTATTTCGAACCTCACTGGGTCCGGTCTCACTGATAGTGCACCACACTGTCAGTCGAATCGTGCTCCTGAACTCTCACGGCCACACAGAGATGGGGTCGCGTTCAGCGAGAGAATTACGATCGATTACAGAAACAGTGCAGTTTATTAATGCAACAGATACAGGTTCGTATGGATTGCCGGTGATAGAGACTGTCTGCAGAAGCACGTGCATATAATAGTTACATGAATACAAGCGCTTGATAAAGTTGACACAGCTGAGCTCTAAAAGATACAGGTGACAAATAAGAATAACTCTATAGAGATTCTAAGGTTTTCCTAGGAAAGCACTGGATACAGTGCAAGTCTTACCCACAGGCGTCCCTATGGGGGGGGAAGAGAGGTCCAGCCCATCGACCAGTCCCAGGAGTCGGTTGATGTTATCTTCCTTAACTCATCCACGATGGTATCTTCCCTCTAATCCCCCTTTCTCTTGGGCTATTTTATATTATTTTTACCTTCAAGGTGGAGCTTGAGTGACTCTAGTCATACATACCTTTATTACCATTGGCGAAAATTTCTCTCGCCTCAATTTAAAGGTATATGAGACTAAAAATTCAGAGAGCATGCTCAGAGAGAGGTGGTCTTATTTCGGGGGGGGGTCGCACTGGAGAGGGGTGTGTATTTTAGTATTATAACGAAGCAAAGTTCACACTAGGACGGTATTTTGTCAAAAAGATGACAGGTCGCTGGCTCAGGATGGCAAGTATGCAGCTTATCAGTTTCTTGTACCACCTAGTTCCCATTTTATCTGCTGAAGTTAGGACAGAGCATACCCGCGACATCTCCACCTCGCTGTATCCTCCGCCTGTTACGGGAACCGCTGTGGAGTGCACATTCCTGGCATACCAGGTACGGCTGCATCTCGCCCTGAGAGGCCCTGAAAGTCCATTTTCTCTTATGTGTGGACAATGCTGCATTTTTAATATAGATTTAATTCCCAATTATTCCAAATTTCCTAATTATTCCACAGGGTCGTCGTGCCGGGATGGGGGTGTTGGCATGGGGGTCCCGGTACTAGACTGGGGGTACAGGGTGGGATGGGAGCCCCGGTACCGGGATGGGTGGGATGGGAAGGGATCCTAGTACCGGGAGAGGGTCCCGGTGTCGGCTGGGGTCACAGGGCAGAGGGCCCGGAGGGATCCCGGTGCGAGGGGAGGGAGCGCCAAGCGAGCATGGCGGGCCTGGGCCTTGACCCGGGCGTTAGGTTGGGTTAGGCCAGGCCGGGGGTCCCCGCCACCGTCCCGACTCACGTGTGTCCGCATCCCGCGATACCGACGGCGCGATGGAAGACCTCCAGGCAGATGGGGCAACTAAACTGTACCTCTAGTGCCTCGGCGGCGGGGGCCGACCGAGGGGACCCGCCCGGGATCTGGGGCTGCTGTGCCGCCACCACCACCAACAGGCTTCGGGACATGGCGGCGGCGGCGCGGGAGGCTTGATGTCACCGTGCGTCGCTGCGTCATCACCGTGCGCCGGGAGCGGAGCGGGACGGGGCTGAAAGATGTCATCGCCATGTGCGAAGCGGCGGGGGACGATGGAAGGTGTGGGGGTGACACGGCGATCGCATGGCGCCGCCGGGGTGCAGGACACAGGTGGGAGCTTGACCCGCGACCCGGTGCTGTCCCCGGTACCTCCTCGGTATTTTCCCTTGCTGCCTCCGGTACCTCCACAGTACTCTCCGGTGCTACCCTCGATAACCTCCTCGGTATCGCCCCAGTACTCTCCCCACTGTCCTCTGGTGCTTCCCCCGGGGTCTCCCCAGTAACCCCCCGGTGCTGTTTCCGGTATCCTCCGGTATCGCCCGGTGCAGCCCCTGATGTTCCCCCCGATACTGTCCCCCGTTGCGCCTCCAATACCCCCCCACCGGTGCCTCCCCGGTACTGCCTCCCGTATCCCCCCGGTAATATCTCGGTACCCCTGTAAGAAATGGTCTCTAAGTTCAGGCAGGACCCATAGGTAAAGCAATATACGACCCCCATCTGTTGTAAAAGCTCAGGGTAGACACAGCAGTGAAGCAGCTATTTATTAACGTTTGTGCAAAAATGGGTGTCCCGGCAAGTAGGCACACCCAGCAAAAGCAGAACTTTGATTTACATTTCCTATCCCGTCCACAGTTTCCCTCCTGTTATAAATTGAGACCACAACAGACTAAAATCCAATTAAGGTTTTGCAATCATTCTTCTTTCTCTTCCTCTGTCTCGTTCTGCTTGGGGTATTCATGGTCAGCTCCTATAGCTGAGGTCTCAGGTTCTTTTACCCATCTGTCCAGTTTATGGCGAGGCTTGACAAACTTTGCAGGCAGCCGCCATGGACCTGTAGGTAGGAGGACACAGATATACCCCGTCCCCCAGGTTATCAGTACTTGAAAAGTAAGACAGGTTAAAGTGATCCCTTAAAGCAAAAAAAAGTTAAGTAGGCAGTTGCAGAAGCAAACTGCACGGTGTTAACAGTCAAGGAGTCTGCCGGGTCATTACCCATTTTTCTCTCTCTCTCTCTCTCTGCCATCCTGATGCTGCTTGGGGGGCGGCTGATAAAGCTTGTGGTTGCACTACCCCTCTCTCTTTATCAGTTAGCAGTTTGTGTTTCAAGTCTTCCATTCATTCCCAGGTTATCTTAAACACACTAAGTAGGACTCCCCTGTGCTCAGTGTTGCAGGCTTCCCCAGGCCCCGTTTGTGGTGTCTCTACAAACTGCTCCAATACTTCAATAAATCCAGAGGTTTTTATATCTTTCGTATTTTTTTTTTCCTTGGTAGCCAGTAGCTCCCACATCTGTAACAAATTCTTTTCCCTCTGATTTAACACCAAATAAGTTGCTCCTGTATCCACTAAAAATTCCACTTTATTTTCGCTATTCCCTAGCTTTAATTTATCTGCCAGAAGAGATTCCCCAGGTCCCTCTTTGTCTGCTAGTTCCAATTCAGCCACGGGAACCACCCCATGGCAGTCCCCCCCAGGGCAGTCTCACTTCCAGCGCCCAAACTCCCCATAACGCATCACCAATCCTATTCCACAGAAAAAGAGCCCAGGACTCCGCCAGCGCCTCGGGCAGTGTCTCCATCCCGCCCCGCAGTGACCATTGGCTCCAGCGCTCGGCCCGCGCGTGTGCGGGTTTCCCCCCCCCCGCCACCACCGCAGCACTCACCAGAGCCCAGCGCCAGCCCCAGCAGCACCGAGAGCCGGCGCCGCTCGGCCTGGAAGAGCAGCGGGAAGCAGGAGCGGACGCTCAGCGCTCGGCAGTCCCCGGCGAGCACCCCCCTTGGGCTGTTTTGTTTTTGTTTTTTTTTTTTTTTTTTTTTTTTTCTCACAGTTGCTCACCCTGCCCTGCAGCGGCTGCAGGTGCCCCTGCTACAGCGCTTCTGTTTTAACCCTTTCTTAGCTCTGAATGTGAATCTGCTGCTTGTTGCCAGTGACAGCAATTTCTTCCTCCTTATCTACATCAGATAGGACAGATGCAGAGGGTGCTCCTCTCGGAGGTACCCGTGATACAAATTTTTCCAACCTATCTTCCTGATTACTGTTTTTAACTTAAAAATATCTTTCTCCGATATCACAAGCTGAACAACTCTCCATCTTAACCTTCAGTTTTTCCCTGTCCTTTCCAAAGCCAAAATCAAGGAATCTAATGGAGCTATACCAATTTCGCACTCTATCACTCCGGGTGGTTTCCCAAAGTGAAAAACACATCTGCATACACTACCTCATCCCATCTTCCTTGCCACTCCAAAACCAACAGTAATTGCAACATGACATCACAGTTCAAGTTCCATCTTTAGCCCACCTTTCCTAACATTCCAAAGCACATAAAGGCCACCATTGGCCACAATATTCCACCAATGCTTTCCTAATCACCGAGCCCCCAGGAGACACTCCCAGTTCTTCCCAATACATTAAAACGTACCCCAGAGGACTCTTTTTCAAGATTTCTCCACTCTGCTGATATCCCATTGTCAATCTCACATTCACACACACACACACGCGGGATCCCACAGACACACTCCACACAGTTACAACGTTTGAGACAGAGACAGAGACTAAAATTCACAGCTAATAACACAATTATAGCATCCGGTCACCAGTATTAAAAATCACAAAACCGAAATCATTGCTGTAAGAGCACCTTTTATGAAGACGGCCCTTGTCTGCTCCCGCAGAGAACCGAATGAGTCGAGGGGTCCCTCTGGGAAAAATTCCCAAGGGCCTTAGGGAGCCCTGTCCTCAGCGGGTCCTGCAGCCGAGAAGAGTTAAAGTCCCATCCCGTCTTATTTTCTCACCTTTTCTTTTTTACTCTTTTCTGGTTTTACAGTCTTTCTTTGATTTTTTTTTTTAAATAATTAAATTTAATCTTAGGAGTTTTATGGCAACACCTATAGCCCTTGGCTACCTATGAGAGTGTCTTGGGGGGGGAGCTGAATCTATATCCCACCCACGAATCCTGTAAGAGTCACACACTCTCACACACAGGCAACCGAATCCAATCATCAGCCCTAAAGGGCTATCAGGTGGTATGTCTGATAATTTTTTACAACTTTTACAACCTTCCTGGGAGTCTTTCCCTTGATTACGAGCTCGACTTTTATTTTTACCCATTTAAATATCCGATCGGCTAAAATAAAATAAAAAATAAAATCGGGGAAGCCTTGGTCCGGGAATTTGTGGCAATTCCCCTAGCCCTTGGTTGCCAGTAAGAGTGCCTTGCAGGGGGTTTAGGACCTATCACCCACCCACGAATCCTCTAAGAATCACTTCGGTCCTTCACCGGCCAAGTCCCTCGCGGGAGATTGGAACCGCGGTTAGAAGACCTCCGCACTCGCTTCGGGGCTTTGTCCTGATTCGCCTCGGACCTTTTGTTCCGACGAGTTTCAGAACTTTGCTCCGCCTCACTCACACTCTTACATTCACAGGCAACCGAATCCCACCCCACCGAACGGAGTATGACTCTCTCCGGTCTATACTCACGACGCTCCGTGGTCGCACGCCTCTCTCCGGGTCGTCGTTCGGATCTCGTGCACCAGAATTATGGGTGATTTATACTGCAGTTTCCTTCCCCATTTAGGAGCTCCAATTCCTTTGCTTATTGCCTCTCTTTGTTACAAAGAGGCAGTAAGCAAAGCAGTGCTGGGTGCCAAGCAGCACTGGGTGCGCGGGGAGTCTCTGCTCCACCAACACGCACACCGGGTGGGTTTTTTTATTATCACCCAATTTTCTTCTGACCCGTAGACCGGCCAAAAGACATTTTTAGAAATCTTCTTCCCTCCCCATATCTTAGTACAATATTCCAATTGTCTAAGATATATGCCAGAGGGGTATTCCTGGGTACAGTGGGTACCCTCCCCATGGGTGTTGAAGGCTTGCTGCCCTTCGCCCCCATCTTCTGGAATGTCCACAAACACACACTCACTCGCTCCCCTTGTTCCTGGCCCAGTCCCTCGCGGGATATGGGAAACGCAGTACTTAAGGGTCCACAATCGCTTGGTTCAGTATGTCGAACCTCTCATTTGTCCCATTCCAGGATAACCCAATCCCGCCCGAACGGATAACCTGCGACAAATTCGCAATATACTTACGCGTCCCGCGTCTTCGTCCGGACTCCCGTGCACTGAATCTTTATGGGATTTTACCGGTTCCTTTTTTGCTCACTATTCTAGAATTTAGGTTCGTCGGTAAGGGCAGTGAGCTGTCAGTCGCGGGGCCGCGGACTATCGTGGGGCGCCTCCCCGGAGGACCAAAGCTCACCGTTCCTTATCCGAGTCACGGCACCAAGATTGTTATAAATTGAGACCACAACAGACTAAAATCCAATTAGAATTTATTAATTATAGCAAGTAGAATATGAGCAAAAACAGCGCTGGACGGCAGGGGGGTCTACGCTCCGCCAACTGCCGTACTAAGCAGTTCAAACAGTCCCCTTTTATACATCTTTTCTTCCGTGTTCTTGAAGTAGTGGAGGTACTCTGCGCATGCTTCAGTTGTTGCTAGGGGGTCGTTTGTCCTGTTTCTGTCGGTTCCTGGAACATCTGGCGGTTATCTTATCTTGCACAAACGGTGTTTGATGGCTGTTTTAGTTTGCGTCTGACCTTTACATTGGGCTTAACATAAATATTAGCCATGCTTGCAAGCTTCTGACAATTAGCTAAAATTTAGAACAGTGTGGTTGTCAAACAATTGATAAGCAAACCAGATGTGCGGATGAGGAGTACACAGAGTTATCAGATTTACAGAAGACACTTTGTAGGGGAACTACTAAATCTCATTAGCACGTCAAGAAAGCGATTAACAAACCAGACGCGGGATGAGGAGTACACTAAGTTTGTAAAGAGGGCCATTATCACTTCACAGACTTGTAACATTGTAAAAGAGCTATTTCTATTTCAAAGACTTATTTTGTTCTCTAAGTTAGACTAGAAATACTTTGATCTCATATTTTAAATACTTGCTTATACTCAAGGGAGTTACAAATAGTTATTTTTATTAACGTTGCCTTAACAATGTGAACATAGTAACTCAGAATTTCGTATAGTTAATTATTAATGGTTTCTCACTTCATAATTTTCCTCACCATGTTTTATAACAAACTATTACTCTTAACACGAATCATAGTCTTGTTATAGCATAATGCTAATCAAGCTTAACTTACACGCCTTGCTTAACTGGCAAATTAATAATTCAAGTTTATTACAATTTATCATTATTACAATTTATCAGCAAATTAACTGTTTACATTTATCACACTCCCTTGTTTCCACAGTGATTGGGTACTCCAAGGTGGACTTGTGCAAAGCGTTTGACACTGTCTCACATGACATCCTTGTCTCTAAGTGGGAGAGACATCAATTTGATAGGTAGACCACTCGGTGGATAAAGAACTGGCTGGATGGCCGCACTCAAAGAGTTGTGCTCAATGGCTCAATGTCCAGCTGGAGACCAGTAACGAGTGGTGTCCCCCAGGGATTGGTGTTGGGACCAGTCTTGTTCAACATCTTTGTGGGTGACATGGACAGTGGGATTGAGGGCGCCCTCGGCAAGTTTGCCGATGACACCAAGCTGTGTGGTTCGGTTGATACATTGGAGGGAAGGAATGCCATCCAGAGGGACCTAGACACACTTGTGAGGTGGGCTGATGCCAACCTGATGAAGTTTAACCATGCTTAATGCAAAGTCCTCCACCTGGGTCGGAGCAATGCCAGGCACAGCTACAGGTTGGGTGGGGAGGAGATTGAGAGCAGCCCTGTGGAGAAGGACTTGGGGGTGTGGGTTGATGAAAAAATGAACATGAGCTGGCAGTGTGCGCTTGCAGCCCAGAAAGCCAGCTGTATCCTGGGCTGCATCAAAAGGAGTGTGACCAGCAGGTCGAGGGAGGTGATCCTGCCCCTCTACTCTGCTCTCGTGAGACCTCACTTGGAGTATTGTGTGCAGTTCTGGTGTCCTCAACATAAAAAGGACATGGAACTGTTAGAACAAGTCCAGAGGAGGGCCACAAGGATGATCAGGGGACTGGAGCACCTCCCATATGAAGATAGGCTGAGAAAATTGGGGCTGTTCAGCCTGCAGAAGAGAAGGCTGTGTGGAGACCTCATAGCAGCCTTCCAATACCTGAAGGGGGCCTATAGGGATGCTGGGGAGGGACTCTTCATTAGGGACTGTAATGATAGGACAAGGGGTAACGGGTTCAAACTTAAACAGGGGAAGTTTAGATTGGATCTGAGGAAGAAATTCTTTACTGTGAGGGTGGTGAGGCCCTGGAATGGGTTGCCCAGGGAAGGTGTGAATGCTTCATCCCTGGCGGTGTTCAAGGTGGGGTTGGACATAGCCTTGGCTGGCATGGTTTAGTGTGAGGTTTCCCTTCCCATGGCAGGGGGGTTGGAACTAGATGATCCTAAGGTCCTTTCCAACCCTAACTATTCTATGATTCTACAGCCTGTCCGACGCGTAGTGTATAATCAATGTGCTGACTGTCCCGCCTCTGGTTACATCTCCCCTTACTTGATTTCGTATGCCCCTTCCTCTTATTTATCTCCTTTTATGGTTTGATTTCATAACTGTCTGGCAGACATGTGGTACCCAACTTACTGTTTAACCAGCCTGCACCTGCCTAGTTTCACAGGTTGTACAAAGACAGTATTCTTTTTAATCACAGAGTGTGTCTGTTTGAGTCATGGTATTTCAAACCCTTTGTTTCATTTCCTTAGTAACTTAGCCCCAGCCCCAATACTGAAAAGCCCTAATATTACAAAGCCTTAATATTGCAAAGCCCCTTCCCCAATATGCAAAAGCAACACTGTTTCTCTCACAACAGCCAAGGGGCAGGGAGAGCCCCCAGCCCCCATTTGGGGTGGGCAGGGATGCTGGTACCCCCAGGGCAGTAGGTCCCCAGTCCCACCCTGGCCCCCCCTGCCGCAGCTGAGCATCAGCCAAGCAGCCCTCATCTTTGTTTTATTAGAAATCTGTATAAATAAACTATTTGAATTAGTAATAATAAAAAAATAAAACAACAAAACCGAAGTCACAAGAAGTGTCTAGAGTCCAGCTAGGACTGCCAGCCCCCCGTCCCTGCTGGGGGAGGATGGGGGTCCACTACCCAGGGCCCCCCGTTCTGGGCTTGGGGGGCTGTTGCTTTTGAGTTCAACCTGGTTCCGGATGGGGCTGGGGAGAGCAGGGAGGAGGCACAGGCTTGCTCCTGTCCCCCCTTGCCCAGCAGCCAGGGGTACCCAGCAGGTGGGGGTTCTGGCTCCTGTCCCCCTCCCCAGGAAGGCGTGATGCGGTCTCTGCAGGTCAGACTGTGCTTCAAAGCAATGTAAGAAAAACATCCTCCCTAAAAGTGAGCACTGAGAGCCCTGTGTCCCACTGCCTGCCCTGGCAGGATGCAGCCCCAGCTTGGGAGGGCTGGTTAAGGTGGTGATGTCCTTGGAGGGGGGGGAAGAGCCCCTTCCCCTTTATTCCTTCTCCTGCATCTGCTTGATCAAGGTCTCGGGAGAGCGGCAGAGGAAGATGAGCTTGTCGTAGAGCTCCAGCTCCAGCTCACCCATCTCCTGCACCAGGAAGATATCCTGGCACAGCTTCAGGATGTGGTCCACACAGGGCAGCTTCTCAAACATGATGGAGTGCAAGATCTCACTGAAGTAACCCCACACAAACTTCCCAATCACCAGCACAATGGAGACATACAGCCCCATGATCCTGCAAGACATGTGGAGACACACACATCCTGTAACCCCCCACCCTTAGGGTGCAGCCGGGAGCTTAGTGCCCCCCATGCACCCCCTCCACGTACCCATAACCAGCCAAGAAGCCCAGGCGGGGGGGCTGACTTTATCATTGAAGACCATGGGGAGGATGTTGCCATCGGGGGGGGGCTCTTTTGGCCATACCACCCACCACTCCAAGAAGCTGTCACCCCCTCAGCTGGCACCCTCATGTTCCTGTTTCAGCTGCACCCTCACGTCCAGGTAGCTGTTCTCCCCCTCTGCAGGGGGGTGACACTGTCAGGACACAGCACAGATGCTGGTGTGCCCCCAGCACAAATTATTTTTAGGGGGGGACACCATGGTGGGACCTACCTGGCAGCATCTACTTCACAGGATTGGCTTCAGGGCCATTGGGTGCCCAGACGTATTTGGGGAAGAGTTTGGGGACTTGCCTGCAAGAGAGTGAGGTGAGTGAGAGGGGCACTGTCCCACTGAGCATGAAAGTGTCATCCCTACACCCCCCCAGGGATACTCACACGGGGATATCACAGGTGCCTTGCAGCAACTGGGACAGCTGCATGCGCTGGGGTGCACCAGGCTGCAGGTCAGTGGTGTGCTTGTCGAAGGTGTGCTCCACTGTCCCCCCCTTGCCCTGCGGGCAGCAGTGTGTGGGCCAAGGGGTGCAGGCAGGGCTGTCCCCTCCTCCCCATGCCAGCAGTACCTCTGGAAGGTCCAGGTGAGGCGGAGGGTGATGTCTGAGGGGCCGTTCTGAAGCTCCTGCCGCATCTGCTCCCGGCTCGGGGGGCTGATGCTTCAGAACGAGTCTGAGCTGCCCTCGATGCAGGCTGTCACGATGTCCTCATAGCTGTGCAACATGACAAACTGCATGGCCACCTGGTACTAGGGGGAGACACAGCTCAGCACCCACTCAGGGACATTCCCCATCCTAGGCACCCAGCAGGATAGAGCTGGGGAGATTTTACAAAGCAGGGAAGGATTTACTGGCTGCCTCTCAAACTCATTGGTGAGGGCTTCATAGTCCTGGGGGGTGAAGGGATGGATGGATTGATGCTGGGCACTTATAGTGAACAGCAGCTGTGGGGGGACAAGATGCCATCAGCTGGGCAGGAGTCCCTGGCATCTGGGCTGGGCACCCCAGCACCCACCCCCTGCATCCTCACCTTGTACCCCCCCAGCTTGAGTGTGACAGTGACATGGATGGGGTGGTTCACAATGCCCACAATGGAGTGCACCAGCAACATGAAGAGCAGCAAGAACCAGATGATGGCCACAAGGAAGAGAATGATGAGGCCCCCCATGCCGCTGCAGCGCTGTCCTGGTGTTGGTCACCCAGGCCTGGTACATGAGCTGGCATGGGGACAGGGACTGTCAGCACCCCACGGGCACTACCAGCACCCCAACCCACCAGCCATGCTCACCTGGAAGGCGCTCTGCCTGCCTAGCCATGGCTCCTCCGGCACCACCACCTCTTTCTCACTGTCCGACTTGAAAAGGAAGTATTCCCCAGAATTCAGCACTGCCAGAGTGGCATGGGGTGTCACAGCATGGCTGGTGCCATGGTGGCACGGCATAGCTGATGCCCAGGATGGCTCCACTGCCATCTCCCCAGGGTTCTCTGCCTAACACAGCACTGAGGACGCCTGTGGGGATCCTCATTGGGGACATCAGGGTCAACAACTCATCTCCCACATCCCCAAAGCAGTGTCCCTCCAGCACCAGTGTTCAGAGGTGATGGATGCTGGTAACCCCAAACCCAGCCCAGCCACCCCCATTCCAACACCTTGTTAGTGTTGGGAAGCAGACAAGCCCTAGTTAGTGCCCTGCAGCTGAGCACAGGGATGGGGGACACTCAGGGTGTCACCTTGCCAAAAGCACTATCACCACGCTCCCTGCGGGTGTTAGCAGTCCCTGGCACAGGGACCCTGCCGAGAGGCTGCACCCCGTTATGGCCCTGTGCCGGGGCAGTACCTACAGTGTGGTCTAGCCACGGCCGCCACCACTACTCCCTCTGCCGGGAAGTCTCCGCCAGGATGCCGGGCACGGTGGAACCGCAGATGGGGGGCTGAGAACAGCCACGCCCGGTGCACCCGCCCCTGGCATGGGAGCAAGCCAGGGGAGGGCAGGGATGGGGGTTCACTGCAATGCTCTGTGGGGCTCCACAGGGACAGGTGACAGGTCACAGTCACCCTGCTGTGCCCACAGAGGAGTTGAGGGGATGGAGAGGACCCCCGTGGTTCTCACCTGGCATGGCCTCATCCTGCCCCTCCGTGACACTGCAGGGCATCCACTCCTGGTGGTACTTCTGCTTGGCTCACATCCGCTCCATCCTGCCAGGCAGAGGCTGCTGTGGAACCTGCTCCCCCAAACCCCCCTGGGGACACCCCCATCCTCCTCACCCACACTGGGATGCCTCAATGTGCTGGTGGCTGCAGGCACCCAGGTGCCCCCCCAAACCTACTCACTGCCACTTCAGCTGGGCCAGTGACTTCTCAGCTAGCCGGTGGGAGCACATGCTCTTCAGGGTGCTGGCCTTGAACAGCACAACACCTCTGTGGAGATGGGAACAGCAGAAGGGTGAAAGGGGGACAACCGCACCCTGGCACCACTGCCGGGACCCCAGTCCCACCTGGAAGCCTGCAGGGCACGGACCTGGAGGTCCAGCATGACATGCAAGAAGTAGTAGCTGAGGAAGATGCTGCACTGGAGCAGGAGGAAGAAGCAGTGGATGCTGTCCCAGATTATGCCTACCTCCTCCATGGGCAGTGAGCAATCATGGTCCTTGCTCATATCCTTGGCTGGCAGGCAGACATGAAAGCAGGTCAGGCAGCAGCTCAAACCTGCACCCCCAAGCCCACCAGGTCAGACAGGGCAGCCCCCAGGACACCAACTCACAGTCATAGTAGCCCTTGACAATGCAGACCAGGCTGAAGAGCTGGATCACCCAGCAGAAGTTGCCCTGCATCTGCTGCACAAAGACACAGGAGAGGAGCTGCAGGTAGAGAGGGCAGAGTGCAGGGTTTGTGTGGGGACAGCGAGAGGACAGCCTTGCCATCCCCTCCCCAGGGAGATGGCCCCAAGGAGCAGCCCAGGGGCCATTGCATGGCCAGGGACAAGCAGCTCTCACTGACAGCATGTTTGTAGAGATTATGACGGTGATGTTGTAGAGGATGAGGCAGTCCCAGAGCACGAGGTGAGCCCAGGCTGGCTTGCGCAGCATGGTGGTGCCAAAGAGGAGGAGGTAGAAGCAGGCCAGCAGGTAGCCAAGGCCAAAGAGGCTGATGCAGGTGGCCCTGGTGATGAAGACCACCACCAGGATGAACCAGAAAAGGTAGCAGAAGACCACCTTCGCCATGTCCAGGTATGACCTGTGGGACGGGGCACTCAGAGCAGGGTCCCTGTCTCCCCCCAGCACCCACATTTGGCACCACCTGGGTTTAGAATGCAGCGAGGTGCTACCAGTCAGACCAGCACAGTCCCAGTATCAATCAACCCTATCTTGGAGACAAAGTGCCTTATCCCAATCTATGGCATCCCAGTGCTCATGGGGGTCCTGCACCATCATCAAGGGTGTCCTGTGTGAGAGAAACAGTGTTGTTTTTGCATATTGGGGATGAGGCTTTGCAATACTGGGGCTGGGGCTAAGTTACTAAGGGAATGAAACAAAGGGTTTGAAATACCATGACTCAAACAGACACACTCTGTGGTTAAAAAGAATGCTATCTTTGTACAACCTATGAAACTAAGCCGGTGCAAGCTGGTTCTGGTTCTGTAGTTAAACAGTAAATTGGGGTACCACATGTCTGCCAGAGAGTTATGAAATCGAACCATAAAAGAAGATAAAAAAATAAGAGGAAGGGGTGTACAAAGTTGAGTAGGGGGAGATGTAACCAGAGGTGGGACAGTTAGCATGTAGATTATACGCGTTGGATAGGCTGTACACCTTGGAGTCCCCAACCAATGGGGAAACAATGGAGGGAACTTGCAGACGTTGACGGGGGTTCCGCAGCTATTGACTAAAATCCTGAGACCATTTTTATAAGGTAGACACAGTGAACTAGAGGGGGAGAAAGTGATAGAGGAAAAAGTAGGCACCACTGCAGCAACCAGGCAACTCTGTGCACAGACCAAGGTAAGAAAATTGGACTTTAAGTATTACCTTGGTGGTTGGGACATTCTGAGAGACTTGAGTGAGTGTGTGTGAGATGTTCAAATAAGTACGAAGCAACTGTAGAGTCTGGATACGCATTTCTGTTATTCTGCGAGGGATACAGCCAGAGAAGGACTTGGTGAAAAGAAATCTTGGGAAACAGAATGGGGAATAAGAAGAGTTGGCCTAAGGAAAAGAGAGGGGATGAGGGGAATCACCCAAGGAATAACATTCCTTCAGAAATTCCCTTAGGAAGGATGTTGAAAAAATGGAAAGACATGTCTTGTTCTAAGGTCTTTTCCCTTAAGAAAAAGATGATACAGTACTGTTGTTTTATATGGAGAAAGGAAAGGATGCAGCCACTGGCTGCTTTTTGGCCAAAGTATGGGGCTGAGGAAACATATGTATGCCAGGCTTGAAATCTTTATGTAAATGGTAAGGAACCTTTCTCACAAGAAGAGTCTGATTATGCAGCATGCTTGGTATGCTGGGAGTGTGAGACGTGTAAGAGGTCTCTTGGGAGACTCGGGTTGGGATTAAGAGTGAAGCAGGAGGGAAAAATTCTACTCCTCCCTGCAGTTCACTTGTTCCCTTTAAAAACAACAAACAAGAAAATTCAGATAAATACTGAAGTATCTGAGGCATGGGATCCTCTAAAGAGCAGGAGGTGCAGCATCTGAAGTTGTTGTTGGTGCAGTGCCACTGGGCTCAGAGGAGCCTGCCCATGCATAGATCACTGCTGTGTGAGTGCGGTTGGGCATCACGAGATGGTGACAAGGGCGGTTGACACGGCCTCTCTGGAAAGAGGCCAGCTCTGCATCACTGCCAGTACTGTGCTGGCACAAGAGTGCCAGGGTGGGATACATTGGGCAGAGGGGATGTCCAAGGCTGGTGTGGGGTGGGTGCATATGCCAGGTCAGATCTGAGATGCTTTTGCATGAGGCTCACATGGTGCCTCCCTCTGCTGCGACCAGGCTGAGCCAGCAGTCTGAATCTCTCACTTTCAGGAACAATAAATTCTCTCACTAATCTTATGAAAGAGAAGCGGGGGAAAGCTATAAATGACTTACAGTATTTCAGGAAAATTGTTTGGCTCTGCAGTAGAAAAGCCTGCTCCATAACTTGCTGTTTATATTTGTGCAGTCAACCTGATCAGATGGCTGTATCCCAGCCACAGCTCTGAAACCTCTGCTCACCAGCAGCCCTGTGCAGGCACAACACATTTTGCACACGTAATCACACACACATGTGGAGCCATACATTTAATTGCACACATGTGCACATGTGATCACACAATCAGCCACACTGAAATTATTAAACTGAAGGATAACTGCTTCAGGAGTAAAAGGGGAGGGATTTTCAGTGAGAGGGATTTTCAGTTCCCATTTTTGAAGACACTACATTGAATTAAATAGCAAAACAATTCAAGGGTAATTGCTATACATTCCTGAAGCAGGAAGCAATTTGCTAGGGAGAGATTTAATTGTACAACTAGGGTTAGAAATGAAAACTTACAGGGATCAAATTTTGGTTTCAATGTCTCTATTAACGGAACAGGATGAGGAAAAGACAGACCCAGTTGTTTGGGTAAAAGAGGGAATTTGAACCTTGCCTAGAAAAGACCTAGGGATATCCTCTTATGAAATTATATTTGGACTACCTTACATGGGTGAGGTTGGTGAAGTTCTGCAGTTCAAAACCAAGGATATTTTTCTTAAGAACTATATACTGGTGTTGTCGTCTTCCTTGTCTTTTCTCAGAAACGAAAGACTGCTTGCCCCAACTCCACAGTTGGAATTCATGGTTCATGCTATACAACCGAGAGAGTGGGTCCTGATCAAGACCTGGAAGGACTCAAAATTACAACCAGACTGTGAGGGCCCATTTCAAGTACCACTGAAACTGCTGTGAGGACTGCTGAAAAAGGTTGGACACACTACACTAGGATCAAAGGACCAGTAGAACTCCCATCTGAAGACAGGCAATGGCGTATACAATCAACTTGAGAATCCTCTGTGTATTAAGATAAAGAGACAATAAGCATACAAGCCTGCTTCTGAAACTCTGCAAGAACCTTTGTAAGATTATTTTGTATTTGCTGTATTTGCTGTGCTGAAAACATAGGTATTGGGGAAAATGTGGGAAAACATAGTGATAATGAACTTTTATCTATTAGGAATTCAAGGGAAAATTTTGGAACAGGAATCCCATTTTGACCAAATGAGAGGAATGCTAGGATACCCAGTTAAATTGTGTATAAAGATTACTAAGGAACAAAATCCACAAACTATCCAATTTGATGCCTGTCAAGTACTTGAGTGTGGAGATCTAAAAGAGCAAAGAAAGTTAAGCAGTTATGATAAACACTTATGCCCAGAGTATCATCTCCAACCATACTGGGGACCTCCTTGTTCTAGGTGGAGTGATGTTTGATTTGCAACTGCCTTTAATGGGTGGATCTCACCCAATACTTAGGGTAAAACTCTAAAAAGTAAAATTGCAATGTTTAAAGGTCACGTAGAACCTGACTGGGGATTTAGAGTGTGGTCCCACCCATAGCACTTGCCATTGCAAGTGATGGTGGGGAAGTAATCCAAGTTCATGGCCTGGGGGCAGATGTGACAGGAGGGGATCCAATTGCTGGATTTTAGAATGGTGGTTTGGGAGCCAAAAAGGAATGAATGTGGCCAGCCTGTGGACACTACTGTTCCTCCATTGGTGGGGACGTGGACTCCACCAAATCATCCTAAGGTAGTAAAGGTAATTGGAATTAAAGATTTGAAGTAGATGTTTGAAATAGAAACAGGATATAGAAATACAAATGCCTGGGTAGAATGGGTCAAATATACAGTGAAAAGTTTAAATAAAAGCAATTTTCATGCCTGTGCTTCAGGACGACCTACAGCACAAGTTAATCCCTTTTCCATTAGGATGGACTCGAGACTGACAGGGAATGATGTGCAGAATCACACTGTACCAGGAGAAGGCTGCCTGGGAAAACAAAACCTGTAAGTCCCTCTCACTTATTCCCTGCTCTGCTGGACAAGGACATCAGGGTGCCTCCTACTTTCTCTGCAGCATCTGGTAGCCATACAGCTTGTCTCTCACGACAGGGTGTGAATGCTACCAGGTATCTAGGAGAATTAGAGACATATGCAGATCCACTAAATGTCACTGAGGACGATGCAGGAAACTACTCAGCTATAAAAATTCCCAGAGCAGACTTATGGTAGTACTGTGGGAGAAAAATCCTAAGGTCTACACTTCCTTCGAACTGGAAGGGATCCTGTGCAATTGTTCAATTGGCAATTCCATTTACCATGGCATTTGAGAGGGAAACAAACTCCTCGGGGCATAAAGAGAAGTATTTTAGGAATAGCCTTTGACTAGAGAATCTATATTGGTTCAACTGGAGTCCCTCGAGGAATTCCTAATGAACACAAAGCTGGGAACCAAGTAGCAACAGGGTTTGAAATTTTGTGTGTGTGTGTTTTGGTGGGTTACAATCAATAAAAATGTAGATTGGATAAATTATATTTATTATAATCAGAAGAGGTTTATAAATTATACCAGTGTCCTGGGTTCAGCAGTAACAGTCATTTTTCTCCTTAGTAGCTGGTGCAGTGCTGTGTTTTTGACTTTCAGACTGGGAACAATGCTGATAACACTGATGTTTTCAGTTGTTGCTAAGTAATGCTTACCCCCATCAAGGACTTCCTCAGTCTCATGCTCTGCCAGTGAGGAGGGGCACAAGAATCCAGGAGGAAGCAGAAACAGGACACCTGATGAAAACTAGCCAAAAGGGGTATTCCGTACCACAGCACATCATGCCCAGTATAGAAACTGGGGGGAGTTACCTGGAAGGCCCAGATCACTGGATTCTCTCCCCTTGTTATTTCCTTTATCATTACTATTATTGGTGGCAGTAGCAGTATGTGGAGAATAAGGCACGAACCCCGTTTCTGGTTAGGAAACGAAATCATTTATTACCTGAAGGTCCAGGGTTGATATAGGCTATACGAAGTACCCGCGTGTATGAGCGGCTAATACAATTGGTTAGCTAACATCACCCACGTGGGTATCTTTGCTTCTTCATTGGTTGATATCTTGCTCACTGGTTGCCTTGATTGGCTGCTTGCTTCTCGCTTCTTTCTTCCTTCTTATCTTGCCTACCTTTCTCTGCAATACTCCCAAAACTTTCCAAGCAACATTCCTCTGCTATCTCAAAGCTTTCCCAACAGCTAGTCGAGCTCAGAAATCCACCACATCATGGTCCTTTACATCCACATCTCCCCCTTTTTGTTTTTCTAAAGACATAACCTTCTTTAACATATTATCCAGTATATCTTGCACACAATTTAGCAGATAGGGAACAAGAAACCTAATACAAAGAAAAATACCAGTACAAGAAGTAAAGTTTTACATTTCTTCCATTTTACCCTTCTTGTAAGTGATACAGTAATGATGCTACTATTAGACCAAGGTATCTCTACTAAACATTTATGAAATAGCTGTGCTACTAACTATGCTGAATTACAGAGTTGTTTGACTCAGTGTTCTAGCTAAGTTCACCCATATGTTGGAGCTATTCCAGGGCGCCAGTCGCATTGTCGACATCGATGTGTTGCTGATTACCCCTGGATTCTGCATCCGTAACCGCAGGATGGTTCAAAACAGGCCGTACCAGCCGTGCGGGTATCCACCAAGGACCATGACCTGTGGAGACACAAGCATACCCTCGTCCCCAAGTTATCAGTGTATGCGATCCTTCCCAGAGAAGCGTTTGTGGTGATTTTACCCAAACCTTTGGTTGATGAATCCCTATGGGATTAGGCAAAATTTGGCTATGTGACAAGATATGTCTGGTAACGACTACGGTCTCATTTCCCTCTCCAATCGTCAGAAAATTTAATACATAAATTGCTTTATACAGTCGTGCCTGTGGCGATTCTCCCTTCATTCCCCCTTTTTGTTATTCTAACAACATTTTTAGTGTTAGGTGGCATCGTTCAACAATGACTTGTCCTTGTGGTGAGTGTGGGATCCCTGTCTTGTGTTGTATCCCCCAGGTGTTTAGAAATGTTTCAATTACCTTACTATTATAGGCAGGGCCATTGTCCGTTGTTATTTGTTTTGGAACACCTAGAGCTGCGAAGGCACCACGCCAATGACGAATAACATCACGGGCCTTCTCACCTGTTTCTGCTGTGGCCCAGACCATTTGTGAAAATGTTTCGATGGAAATGTGGACATACTTTTGTCTCCCAAACTCAGGGATGTGAGTGACATCACTTTGCCATAGCTGTATGGCACTGGTGCCACGAGGGTTTACTCCAGTATGTGGGTGTGTTGCAAATGGCTGACAGTCAGGGCATGTTTGTACTATTGTACGCGCTTCTGACCAAGAGAGAGAAAACTGTTTCCTGAGTGATCTCTCTGATTGGTGGTAAAAGGCATGTGACAATCCAGCCTGTTCTAACTGATTTGGTAGAGGAGTTGCTACTACAGGAGCCGTTAACCTATCAGCTCTTCGATTTCCCTCTATGATAAATCCAGGCAAATCTGTATGGCTACGAATATGCAGAACATAATAAGGTGTCGTGCGTTCATCTAATAGCATTTTTAACATTTTTAAATAATAGAATAAAGTAGGATTGGTAACTTCCTTCAGCCATGAATTTTCAATTCTAGTAACAACTCCAGCAACATAATCTGAATCAGTGACAAGGTTCAATGCTTGGTGACAATGCTGAAATGCAAACACTACTGCAGCTCATTCTACAATTTGTGCTGATCCCTGAACTTTCTGTTCTTCATGATGCCATTCGTTATTCTCAAACCAAACTGTGATTGCTCTGCCTGTTTTACCTGAACCGTCAGTAAAATAAGTCAGACCTTCTACAGGGTTATGTTGACATTTTGAAACTAATTTTATCTCTATTTCTGTTGTCAGGGAGAATAGCTTATGTGGTGGGTGGTGTGGAGTAACTTGTCCACCAAAATTTGTCATTGCTATTTGTAGTTCTGTGTTATTTTGAAAAGCCCATTGAAAATACATCTTAGTTAAGGGGAGATAAATAGTGTCTGGCTCGTGTCCTGTTAATTCTGTTGTTCTCTGCCAGCCACGACACACTATGTGTGCTATCTGTTCACAAATAGTAACTATGGTTTTGGAGAATTGGTATGGTAAAAAGATCCATTCTAGGACACGTAGCTGATCCTTTTCCCTTGAATCCCATTGACCTATTAATCCTTTGAGGGACCTAGGCCCTTGGATAACATACAGAGTAACTGGGAGTTGGTAATCTATCCTTGCAGCTCGTCGATTGGTTAAAGCTCTGTTAACTTGTTCAATTGCAAACTCAGCCTCCGGAGTTAACTGTCGGGGCGAGTTGAGGGCAGGTTCTCCCTTCAGTAGTTCAAATAGAGGTCGAAGGGTATCACTGTCTATACCTAAAAGGATTCATACCCAATTTATAGTGCCAGTTAATTTCTGTACATCGTTTAGGGTGTTAACTTTGACATCGATCTTTAGCAGTTGAGGCACTACAGTCTGCTGGAGGATTTTCCATCCCAAATATTTCCATGGGGGTTGCTGTTGTACCTTTTCAGGAGCAACAACTAACCCGTGCTTTTCAAGGCAAGATTTAGTGCTGGAGGCAATTTCTATAAGTTTCTGTGGTTCCTGACAGGCTAACAAAATGTCATCCATATAATGATAGCAAATAGCTGTTGGATATGTCTGTCTTACCTCTGATAATGCCTTAGCCACATATAATTGACATATTGTCGGACTATTTTTCATACCCTGTGGTAATACAATCCAATGATAAGGCTCTGCTGGTCCCTGATTTTTAACAGAGGGAATAGAAAAAGCATACCTTGGAACATCTTCAGGGTGTAGGGGAATAGTGAAAAAACAATCTTTGAGGTCCATAATGACAATGTTCCAATTTTTTGGTATCATGGTTGGGGAAGGCAAACCTGGCTGTGTGGCTCCCATGTCCTCCATGACATTATTAATTGCACGAAGGTGATGTAAAAGACGCCATTTCCCTGATTTTTTCTTAATTACAAATACTGGTGTGTTCCAGGGACTTGTGGTCGGAACCAAGTGTCCCAACTTCAATTGTTCTGTTACCAATTCTGTTAAGGCGTGGGTTTTTTCCAAATTTAGGGGCCATTGATCAACCCACACTGGTTTTTCTGTCAGCCACTTTAGTCTCATTGGAACATTCTCATCAATGACCCCAGTTAAAAAGGCGATGTTGCTATCGAGACTCCCCACATGCTTAAGACATCCCTTCCCAAAAGGTTAAAAGGACAGTTCACTACATATGGGCGGAGGTTCGCAGTGTGCCCTTCAGGATCTATTATCTGGATAACCGATGCACTTTGACGTGGTGTTGATATTCCTCCTATTCCTGTTAGATCCGTTGCTGATGAAACTGTCTCCCAATTTGATGGCCAAAAGGAGGCGCCAATGACTGTAACATCTGCTCCGGTGTCCAGTAGGCCTTTAAGTTTGATAGTGCTGGGTTTATGCTGGGGGTTTTGCACTTCACATTCGATGGTTGGCCGTTGTTTTGCTAATGACTGTGTCCATAAAGTGTGTGGCTTACCAGTAGACCCAAAGCCACCCGTTCCTCTGAGCATGTTTTCCTCCGAGGGGGCATTTACTGTACATGCATGGAATAAGACAAGTTGGCATATACGTTCTCCCGCGGGGACTGTTACGGGTGGGGATGGGGTCCAGACCATTGCTAGTATTTGTCCTTCAAAGGCAGCATCAATTACCCCAGGCAAAACAAAAAGACCCTGTAAGGTGACACTAGAGCGTCCCAGTAATAAAGCACTAAATCCATTACCCAACGGACCTTTCAGTGCAAGCGGCACCTTTTGCACTTTGGTGTCTGCTATGTTTACTTCTGTTGCTGTGGGGACATCCACTCCGGCGCTTCCGGGGGTGGAGGAGCGGAGGCGTGCCAGACCCATGTCGCTGGCGAATTGGGATTGTGTGGGGTGGAGACTTCTTGTATCTGCGCTCGGCCCCGCCTCCCGTTTCCCGAGACCGGAAGTCGTTCCCCGTTGACGTAGCACTTTGACCGGCAGTGCTTAAAACTGTGACGCCCCTTTTCGCAACGTGGACAAGGATTCGGGTCGCCATCTTGGCTCACCTGGGGGCAGTAACGCTTAAAGTGGCCGGGTTTGCCACACCTAAAACGCAGCCGCTGTGTGGTTTGCAGAGCTGCGGCTAAATGCCCCACTAGATTTTCCCTAACGTGGTCTATTGAGCCAATACGGTTACATGCTTCAATCATATCGATCAAAGTAGGATTTTTTAGCATACGCAACACCTTCTGACAGTCCAAGTTTGCATTCTCTATTGCTAGTTTCAATAATAAGGCATCTTTGGCAGCATCATTCTCCACTTGCTTATCGACAGCCGTCTCCAAACGATCTATAAATTGCATATACGGCTCGTCTTTTGCCTGTCTGATACCCGTGAATGCTTTCACGGATTTCCCGACATCTGGCACTTCAAGCATTGCCTTAAGCGCTAGTTCTGCCAACTGGCGTAAAAATCTCTGGGGCCAGCCGAGCCTGTAGCTGCGGCGTGTTAACAGGAGGATCCCCCATTAATTGCGCGATTCCGGCCCCCAAGAGAGGGTCACCTGGATTCCGACCGCGATTCTCCATCGCTGCTTCATCGCATCGCTCCCGCCTATCTGACAAAAATATCGCTTTCTGGGTGGGGGTGAACAGCATTTCGGCAATGGCTTTGATATCAAATGGAGTCATAGGATCTCCCTGTAACGCAGTCTGTGAAAGGCTCCAAGTATATGGTGAGGATAGCCCGTAGTGCCTAACATTCTTTCTCAGTTCTTTAATCAGTTCCCATCTTATCAATTCCCACTCATTAGGTTGATTATTTTGTATTATTACAGGAAATGCTATATCAAAATGCTCCCCGTCCGCTGTTGTGTCATTTTTGCAATTTTTGCCAGCGTTTACGAGGGTCATAATCTTCTCCGCCCCAAACGCCTATGGGGAGTATCAAATGGAGGGGGTGCGGTGGGGGGTTTGCCGGTGGGGGGGTCGCGGTGGGGAGGATTGCGGTGGGGAGTTTTGTCGGGAGGGTTGCAGTGGGGGGGTTGCTGTCTGGGGGGGTCACTGCCGGGGGGGTCACTGCCCAGGGGGGTCGGCACCATGTCTGCTAGTGGTGGCGCAGATGGCACCACCGGCACTGGAGGGGCAGCGGCAGTCAGTTTGTTACGATGGTCGGCGACTGCGCCCCGCGATGGGCTCTGCAGCTTGCTAAGAGCCACATAGAGTAAGCGCCATGTTGTTAGCAGCGGAAAAACGATTTCCTCCCCCCTGCCCGCAGCCTCCCAAAGAGTCTCTTTAGCCGAATCCCACTGCTCCGGCTGAAGCACCTTCTGAGAACCGACAGCAAATCCCCGCCCCTTAAGCCATGCAAGCAGGGCACGAATAGCCTTTTCATCGTAAGTAATGCCCTGTTACTTTAAAACGTACATTAGCAAAGAAACAATAGTCTCTTCTTCCGCCTCGAGTGTCTACTGTTGCCCATGCAGGAAAGGAGGCTGCTAACCCAGGAAGCTGGGAAACGGTAACAGAAAAAAAAACAACAAAAAAAGGAGGAAGAGGGCAATTAAAAGCAAGGGGCTTCCTCCTACATCTGTTGTCCCCACCCAGAACCGCTTTGCTGTCCTGCAGGGGGCTGATGAGCAACAGTGATCCCACCAGGCGCAACCAGCTGGTGCGCTGGTAAAGAAGATCACTACTGGTGCTGCCAGGAAAAAGCGGCAGGCCGTAGTAGTAGGGGACTCTAATCTGAAAGGCACAGAGGCACCCATCTGTCGGCCTGACCCAGGCTCAAGGGAGGTGTGTTGCCTACCAGGGGCTCGGATCAGGGATGTGGCCGAGAAGCTGCCTGCTCTAGTCGGTCCCACTGACTATTACCCATTCCTAGTAATCCATGTGGGTGCTACTGATATAGATAGCAGTAGCCCGGAGACCATAAGGAAGGACTACGGAGCCCTGGGAGAGGTGGTTAGGGGCTCTGGAGCACAGATTGTCTTTTCGTCAATTCTCCAGGATACAGGGCAGGACCTTGAAAAGGCTAGGAGTATTGGGCAGGTTAATAAATGTTTAGAAGGGTGGCGCTATAGTCAGGGGTTTGGGTACCTTGAACATGGTACTCAATTTAGTAGGCCAGGTCTACTGGGGGCTGGTGGAGGTGGTCTGACAAAGAAGGGGAAGAGCGGTTTTGGTAGGAGGCTTGCCAGACTGGTCAAGGATGCTTTAAACTAGATGTGTTGGGGGAGGGGGGCAACATTCCATCCCAACACACCCAGTCGGTTGGTAGCACCTATAGTAAATATTCAGAGCAATGTAGAGATATTCCACCTGCTCCAGCCAGTGATCTGGCTTCAATTGGATCTCGGCTCAAATGCCTCTACACAAATGCCCATAGCCTGGGGAACAAACAAGAGGAATTAGAGATGTGTGCACGTCTACGGGGGTATGATATCATAGGCATCACAGAAGCATGGTGGGATGGCTCCTATGACTGGTGTGTTGGAATGGAAGGTTACCGGCTCTTTAGGAAAGATAGGCCCGGTAGGCGGGGAGGGGGAGTTGCTATTTATGTTGGGGATAGGCTGGAGAGTATGGAACTCTGTCTGGGGACAGGTGAGCAGTCGACAGAGAGTTTGTGGGTCAGGGTTAAAGGGAGGACAGCGATGGGTGACATTGTTGTGGGGATCTGTTACAGACCACCTGACCAAGGGGAGTTGGCGGATGAAGCACTCTATAGACAGATAGGCTCAGCCTCACGCTCGCAGGCCCTTGTTCTCATGGGAGACTTCAACCACCCTGATATCTGTTGGAGGGATGGTATGGCCCGGCACAAGCAATCCAGAAGGTTCCTCGATTGTGTGGAAGACATCTTCCTTCTGCAAGTAATAGAGGAGCCGACAAGGAGAGGTGCCATGCTTGACCTCGTCCTCACCAACAGGGAAGGGCTGGTTGGAAATGTGATGCTCCAGGGCAGCCTTGGCTGTAGTGATCATGAGAAGATTGAGTTCGAGATCCTCAGAACAGTGAGAAGAGTGTGCAGCAAGGTCATTGCCCTGGACTTCAAGAGAGCAGACTTTGGCCTCTTCAGGAACCTGCTCAGTAAGGTTCCATGGGATAAAGCCCTAGAAGGCAGGGGGGCCCAAGACTGTTGGTTGATATTCAAGGATCACCTGCTGCAAGCTCAGGAGCGATGCATCCCAACTAGAAGGAAGTTCAGCAGGAGGGCCAGGAGACCTCCTTGGATGGATAAGGAGCTGCTGAGGAAAATTCAAAGGAAAAAAGAGGCTTATAAAAGCTGGAAGCAAGGTCAGGCGGCCTGGGAAGAATACAGGGATGTTGTCCAGGAAGCTAGGGACCAGGTTAGGAAAGCTAAGGCCCACTTAGAATTAAAATTGGCTAGGAATGTTAAGGATAACAGGAAGGGATTTTATAGGTACATTGCAAATAAAAGACAGAGTAGGGACAAGGTGGGCCCTCTCCAGAAGCTATCGGGAGAACTGGCTACCCTGGACTTAGAGAAGGCTGAGGTTCTTAATGACTTCTTTGCCTCAGTCTTCACCAGCAAATGCTCTGACCACACCACCCAAGTCTTGGAAGGCAGACACAGGGACTGTGAGAATGAAGACCCTGGGCCCACTGTAGGAGAGGATCTGGTTCAAGACCACCTTAGGAACCTGAATGTATACAAGTCCATGGGACCTGATGAAATCCATCTGCAGGTAAAATCATGGCAGTCAGGTGAAGTTCCCAATGACAGGAAAAAGGGAAATATAGCCCCTATTTTTAAGAAGGGGAAAATGGATGAGCCGGGGAATTACAGACCAGTCAGCCTCACCTCTGTGCCTGGCAAAATCTTGGAGCGGATTCTCCTGGAAGGCATGCTGAGGCACATAAAAACCAACAAGGTGATTGGTGACAGCCAGCATGGATTCACTAAGGGGAAGTCCTGCCTGACCAATCTGGTGGCCTTCTATGAAGGGGCCACGGAACTGATGGACAGGGGCAGAGCAGTTGATGTCATCTACCTGGACTTATATAAAGCCTTTGACACTGTCTCGCATGACATCCTTCTCTCTAAGTTGGAGAGACATCAATTTGATAGGTGGACCACTCGGTGGATAAAGAACTGGCTGGATGGCCGCACGCAAAGAGTTGTGCTCAATGGCTCAATGTCCATCTGGAGACCAGTAACGAGTGGTGTCCCCCAGGGATCAGTGTTGGGACCGGTCTTGTTCAACATCTTTGTTGGTGACATGGACAGTGGGATTGAGGGCGCCCTCGGCAAGTTTGCCAATGACACCAATCTGTGTGGTTTGGTTGATACATTGGAGGGAAGGAATGCCATCCAGAGGGACCTAGACACACTTGTGAGGTGGGCTGATGCCATCCTCATGAAGTTTAACCATGCCAAGTGCAAGGTCCTACACCTGGGTGGGAGCAATCCCAGGCACACATACAGGTTGGGCGGGGAGGAGATTCAGAGCAGCCCTGTGGAGAAGGACTTGGGGGTGTTGGTCGATGAGAAACTGAACATGAGCCAGGTTCAGTGTGTGCTTGCAGCCCAGAAAGCCAACCATATCCTGGGCTGCATCAAAAGGAGCATGACCAGCAGGTCAAGTGAGGTGATCCTGCCCCTTTACTCTGCTCTTGTGAGACCTCACTTGGAGTATTGTGTGCAGTTCTGGTGTCCTCAACATAAAAAGGACATGGAACTGTTAGAACAAGTCCAGAGGAGGGCCACAAGGATGATCAGGGGACTGGAGCACCTCCCGTATGAAGATAGGCTGGGAAAACTGGGGCTGTTCAGCCTGGAGAAGAGAAGGCTGCGTGGAGACCTCATAGCAGCCTTCCAATACCTGAAGGGGGCCTATAGGGATGCTGGGGAGGGACTCTTCATGAGGGACTGTAGTGATAGGACAAGGGGTAACGGGTTCAAACTTAAACAGGGGAAGTTTAGATTGGATATGAGGAAGAAATTCTTTACTGTGAGGGTGGTGAGGCCCTGGAATGGGTTGCCCAGGGAAGTTGTGAATGCTTCATCCCTGGCGGCATTCAAGGTGGGGTTGGACATAGCCTTGGATGGCATGGTTTAGTGGGAGGTGTCCCTGCCCATGGCAGGGGGGTTGGAACTTGATGATCTTGAGGTCCTTTCCAACCCTAACTATTCTATGATTCTATGATTCTATCCCATCTTCCTGACTGCTTGCCTTTTTCAAAGGTACGTATTCTCCCGGGAGTACAGCTCTCTGGTCCGCCGTCTAAACTTGTTCGGTCAGCTTCTCCACCCGGGCTCTTCATCTGCCTTTAAAGTCCCTGTTCGGGCGCCATTTGTGGATAATAAGGAACGAACCCCGTTTCTGGTTAGGAAACAAAATTGTTTATTACCTGAAGGTCCAGGGTTGATATAGGCTATACTAAGTACCCGCGTGTATGAGTTTCTAATACAATTGGTTAGCTAACACCACCCACGTGGGTATCTTTGCTTCTTCATTGGTTGATATCTTGCTCACTGGTTGCCTTGATTAGATGCCTGCTTCTCGCTTCTTTCTTCCTTCTTATCTTGCCTACCTTTCTCTGCAATACTCCCAAAACTTTCTCAGCAACATTCCTCTGCTATCTCAAAGCTTTCCCAGGAGCTAGTCTAGCTCAGAAATCCATCACATCATGGTCCTTTACACCCACAGTAGTAGTTTTGTATTGTACCTTAGTTACTGGACTGTTCTTATCTCAACCTATGGGAATTACATTCTTTTGATTCTCCTCCCCATCCCTCTAGGAGCAGGGGTGGGGAGTGAGCAGCTGCATGGTTCTGTGTTACTGGCTGGGCTTAAACCACTACAATTCTTTTTGGTGCCCAATGTGGGGCTCAAACCCAGGACCCTGAGCGAGATTAAGATTCTCATGCTCTAGCAACTAAGCTAGCTGTGCAGTGAAGAAAGATGAAGACCCAAAGCACGTACTAAAGGGGACAGCATCTGAACAAGAGTTATTAATACAGGAATCAGAGGAAGAGGAATAAGAAGAGGTAACCCAGAGGCTGAACCCAGGACAACCTGGGACACAATAAAAGGAATTGTGGAACAATTAGATGCTACCAGCAGGATGGCATGGGAAAATGGAATAGTTTTAGATATGATGTTAGTGGAAAAAGGAGGAGTGTGCATAATGCTGGGGAGTAGGTGCTGCACATTTATTCGAAATAGTACAGCACTAGGTAGAAACATAACCAGAGCCTTACAAGGCCTCACAACCTTGGAGGAAGAATTGGCAGAAAATTCATTAATAGAATCATTGAATCATAGAATAGTTAAGTTTGGAAAGGACCTTAAGATCATCAAGTTCCAACACCCCTGCCATGGGCAGGGACACCTCCCACTAAACCATGTCACCCAAAACTCCATCCAACCTGGCCTTGACCACCACCAGGGATGGAGCATTCACAACTTCCCTGGGCGACCTATTCCAGTGCCTCACCACCCTCACAGTAAAGAACTTCATCCTTATATCTAATCTAAACTTCCCCTGTTTAAGTTTTAACCTGTTACACCTTGTCCTACCACTTACAGTCCCTAATGAAGAGTCCCTCCCCAGCATCCCTATAGGCCCCCTTCAGGTATTGGAAGGCTGCTATGAGGTCTCCACGCAGCCTTCTCTTCTCCAGGCTGAACAGCCCCAACTTTCTCAGCCTGTCTTCATACGGGAGGTGCTCCAGTCCCCTGATCATCCCCGTGCCCATCCTCTGGACTTGTTCCAACAGTTCCATGTCCTTTTTATGCTGAGGACACCAGAACTGCACACAATACTCCAAGTGAGGTCTCACAAGAGCAGAGTAAAGGGGCAGGATCACCTCCTTTGACCTGCTGGTCACACTCCTTTTGATGCAGCCCAGGATACGGTTGGCTTTCTGGGCTGCAAGCACACACTGAACCTGGCTCATGTTCAGTTTCTCATTGACCAACACCCCCAAGTCCTTCTCCACAGGGCTGCTCTGAATCACTTCTCTGCCCTACCTGTAGCTGTGCCTGGGATTGCTCCCACCCAGATGTAGGACCTTGCACTTGGCTTGGTTGAACTTCATGAGGATGGCATCAGCCCACTTCACAAGCGTGTCAAAGTCCTTCTGGATGGCATTCCTTCCCTCCAGCGTATCAACTGAACCACACAACTTCGTGTCATCATCAAACTTGCTGAGGGCACACTCAATCCCACTGTCCATGTCACCAACAAAGATGTTGAACAAGACCGGTCCCAACACTGATCCCTGGGGGACACCACTCGTTTCTGGTCTCCTGCTGGACATTGAGCCATTGAGCACTACTCTTTGCATGCGGCCATCCAGCCAGTTCTTTATCCACCGAGTGGTCCGCCTATCAAATTGATGTCTCTCCCACTTAGAGACAAGGATGTCATGTGAGACACTGTCAAAGGCTTTACATAAGTCCAGGCAGATGACATCAACTGCTCTATCCCTGTCCATCAGTTCCGTAGCCGTATCATAGAAGGCCACCAGATTGGTCAGGCAGGATTTCCCCTTAATGAAGCCATGCTGGCTGTCACCAAGCACCTTGTTGTTTTTCATGTGCCTAAGCATGCCTTCCAGGGGAATCTGCTCCAGGACTTTGCCAGGCACAGAGGTGAGGCTGACTGGTCTGTAGTTCTCCAGCTCACCCATTTTCCCCTTCTTGAAAATGGGGGTTATATTTCCCTTTTTTCAGTCATTGGGAACTTCACCTGACTGCCATGATTTTTCAAATACGATGGACAGTGGCTTAGCAACTTCATTTGCCAGCTCCTTCAGGACCTGCAGATGGATTTCATCAGGTCCCATGGACTTGTATACATTCAGGTTCCTAAGGTGGTCTTGAACCAGATCCTCTCCTACAGTGGGCCCAGGGTCTTCATTCTCACAGTCCCTGCATCTGCCTTCCAAGACTTGGGTGGTGTGGTCAGAGCATTTGCTGGTGAAGACTGAGGCAAAGAAGTCATTAAGAACCTCAGCCTTCTCCAAATCCAGGGTAGCCAGTTCTCCTGATAGCTTCCGGAGAGGGCCCACCTTGTCCCTAGTCTGTCTTTTATTTGCAATGTCACTATAGAATCCCTTCCTGTTATCTTCCTGTTATTCCTTATCCTGTTACTGGAGGATGCTCCAATCCATCTCCACATCCCCTCCCAGCCCCTTCCTGGCTTGGAGGACACCCCATCCCACCCATCCCTGCCTGGTACCCTGTGACGTGGTGTCGGAGTTACCCATCCTGGCACTGTCGGCAGCAACCACATCCTGCAGCATCCAGCTCCCGTGCAGCTCCTTGGGCCTGTGGGGAGGAGGGCTCAGAGGAGGGATGGGAGACTTGTGGTGCAGGGGGATCACCTTGGCATGAGACCCTACCTGGTGATGTGGCAGGGTGTTGGAGTGGCAGCTGGGTCCAAGTCTGTGGTGCTCATGAAGGGGCGGTAGAAGTAATAGAGCTGGAGGATGCAGGCTAGGAGGAAGTAACCCAGGATGAGGGTGCTGGAGTAGAGCTAAAAGACACTGAACTGCTCCAGGCTCAGGTCTCCCAGCCTGGGCAGGGAAGAGAGGGTCAATGTGGAGCTGCATCTATCCCACTGTCCTGGGTTCAGAAGTAGCAGTCATTTTTCTCCTTCCTAGCAGCTGGTGCTGTGCTGTGTTTTCAAGTTTAGCCTGAGAACAGTGCTGATAACACACCAATGTTTTAGTTGTTGCTAAGTAATGCTTACCCCCATCAAGGACTTTTTGAGTCTCTCATGCTCTGCCAGTGAGGAGGGGCACAGGAAGCTGGGAGGAATCACAGACAGGACACCTGACCCAAACTAGCAAAAGGGGTATTCCATACCAAAGCACATCATGCCCAGTATATAAACTAGGTGCAGTTACCCGGAAGGGCTAGATCACTGCTCGGGTCGGGCTGGGTATCGGTCAGTGGGTGGTGAGCAGTTGTATTCTCTTCCCTTGTTATTTCCCTTATCATTATTATTATTGGTGGCAGCAGTAGTGGTTTTGTGTTATATCTTAGTTACTGGACTGTTCTTATCTCAACCTGTGGGAGTTACATTCTTTCGATTCTCCTCCCCATCTCTCCAGGAGCAGGGGGAGAAAGGGGGGGAGTGAACAAGCGGCTGCATGGTTCTGGGTTGCCGGCTGGACTTAAACCACGACACCCACCCTGCATAGGCATTGAGCTGCCATGCTGGGGCTCAATTCCACTAATTTGTGCCTCAATTTCCCCATATGCAACACATCCCTTGGCCACGTCCTAGTGCCACCACTGGGCTGGCAGTAGCAGGGACCCCACAGTGGGTCAGGGACACTCACTGCTCATCCGTGAGGCCCATCACTTTCCTCCAGTGCATGGAGAAGTCCTCACACTGGAAGGTGTGGACGGCAATGAGTACCAGCATGGTATACACTACCGCCAGCCACCAGAAGCCCTTCAGCACCTTGTGCCACAGGCTGTAGTACACCTGCAGGGACAGGGACATAAGCAGTCCCACACCAGGGATGGGGACAAGGAAGTATCCCTGGCCTCCCTACCTGGAAAAGTTTGAGGCAGAGGGGGAAGAGGAAGATGTGGACGATTTTGTAGACAACAAGGTGCCCAGTGAAGCTCACCCCAGTGAACATGCTGGCACAGACGCAGATCCAGTATTTGGCATAGAAATTCCGCACCAGGGCCCCTAGCGCCTTCAGCACATCTCGCTGCCAGCTGGTCTCTGTGAGGCAGGAGGGGACTGCAGGACATGGGGCACCCGGGCAGCTGCCTGCACCCAGAGGATGCAGGGTTCCTCTGGGTGGGTGATGCTGGGACCCCTCACCTATGTCTGAGACAGTCACCTCCAGGAGCAGGATGGCCAGGCACCTCCCTATTAGAAGCTTCTCCTTAATGGACCACCGCAGCAGCAGCCAGAAGGTAAGGGTGAGCAGGAGCTGCGGGGACAGGTGGTGAGCAGGGACAGCCGAGTGCTGGTAAGAACAGGGATGGGACAGCAGCAGACTTACCTTAGCTCCCAGATCCAAGCAGGGATACTTGGTGTATACCAGCCCCAGGTGCTCGAGGCTCATGAAGCCAACATGGGTGGGCCGCTCAGGGGCCAGCTCCATGATCCAGATGTACTGCAGGCTGCAGAGAGCAAGGCCATAGAGGAGGAGGAAAGGCGAGCAGAACATGCGAAGGGATTCCAGTTCAGCACCGTCCAGATGAGGCATGCCCAGAGCAGCAGCACAAAGGTCAGCCAGCTGTGGTAGGTGATGCTCCACACCTGTGGGGAGGCAGGATGTGGCCACTCGCCAGGGCTCAGTCCAGGGAATGATCCCCATATTCCCCTCTGCCCAGACCTTTACCATCATTGAGATGAGGGTGCAAAGGTATGTGGTGCGACCGTGGGGGAAGCAAGCAGACGAACCAATATGGTTGATAAAGCAAGCTTCTACTTTATTAGCAAAAATCATCGCTTTATATATGTTTTACTCTGATTGCAATACACGTCGTATACATTGATTGGATGCATGTTGCAACGTGCTATAACATGATTGGTTACCATACAACACAATCTTGCCAAGTCCTTCCCAGTGGTGGTCTGCTTATCAGTCTTCTCTTCATTCTTCTACCTGATACCATCTTCCTAGGTACTTTCCCCAAGGCTCAGGGAGAAACTGTCCTTGTCCATTATTGGTTCTCTAGATCATTATTACCATGGTTACATCTTCTGATAATGGTTTCTTGATGTACCACAGCAACAAGCTAGAACAGATGTTATCACACTCACACAGGCGATTGTTTGCAGAGCTCCACCAGTGACCCGTTACCTTGTGCTGTTAACCATTCTCCAACAATGTGGTGTAATGAGACAGACACAGGTCAGTGAGGATACTGAAACTCAGACCAACAGTCAACTTTATTACAATCAAGCCCTTTTACCCCCTTGTTTGGTACTTTCCCAACCTGCACGAGAGTGCCACGTTCAATCTCATTGGCTTCTTTAAAAATCCCCCAGGTAAATAGTCCAGTTACAATGATCATATGCTGTTCTCACAAGGACAGTTTCACCTTCTTGCTTCATTTCCTCTCACATCCCTGTCAACTGTTCAACAGTAGCAGTTATTTTTCTCAGTCTTAGTAGCTGGTGCAGTGCTGTGTTTTTGACTTTCAGCCTGGGAACAATGCTGATAACACCAATGTTTTTAGCTGTTGCTCAGTAATGTTTACTCTGACCAAGGACTTTCTGAGTCTCATGCTCTGCCAGGGAGGAAGGGAAGCCAGGAGGAAGCACAGACAGGACACCTGACCCAAAGTAGCCAAAAGGACATTCCATACCACAGCACGTCATGCCCAGTATATAAACTGGGGGCAGTTACCTGGAAGGGCTAGATCACTGCTCGGGTCGGGCTGGGTATCGGTCAGCGGGTGGTGAGTGGTTGTATTCTCTTCCCTTGTTATTTCCCTTATCATTGTTATTATTGGTGGTAGCAGCAGTGATTTTGTGTTATACCTTAGTTACTGGACTGTTCTAATCTCAACCTGTGAGAGTTACTTTCTTTTGATTCTCCTCCCCATCCCTCCGGGAGTGGGAGGAGAAAGGGGGGGGAGTGAGCGAGCAGCTGCACGGTTCTGGGTTGCCAGCTGGGCTTAAACCATGACAGTTCTTTGTGGCGCCCAAAGTGGGGATTGAAGGGTTGAGATAACGACAGATCTGACCAGAGTGTGTCTAATCGTATATGTGGTAAACATTTATTATTTCAGATTAATAGTCACTCGTCACAATGCTGATTTATTTGCTCTCAAAGTTGTTGCTCTTCATCTCGGAGTTTCAGCATGTCGTACCTTACTTAAAGCCGGTATTTGCTGTTTTAGTGTTTATTGGCTGGGGGGCGTGGGCTAAAGTAATACAATAATTGTAATACAATAAATAAATAATAAATAAAATAAAATAAGAAAATAATACATAATACATAAATAATTGAAATACAATAGACTCATTGATCATGAAAATGATATGGCTTGTGTTCCCAGTGTGGTTACCACCTCTATACTTTGGGAGGTATATAACAGAAGTGTTTAGCAATTACAAATCTTTTTTCCCCTCCTCGAGTGGTCAACCTGTGAAGGAGACATTCCCTTACATTCCCAGCCCCCCCACCAGATTATTTACAGCATCATTTCAGAATTCTGAAGGTTTTGAATGGCCCTTGGGTACCCTTGAGACCTGCCTGCTGGTTGTGATGGGGATCACCATGTTGGCACGCATACAGAGTGTGTTTTACCCACGACCATTTTGGCTGATCTCGAAAGTTAAACAGAGTCCGGTTTCGGTCTTGTCTAGGGTTAGACGATGATGTAGGAGGACCAAGAGATTTTCCCCAAGGCTGGATAGTCATGAGTGGCAGGGTGTGTGGGATAGTACGGACAAGTATCTAGGCCAGTGGGCCCCTCCAGTGCTTTGAAAGCATCAGAGATGGAAGGCAGCTGTATGGAGTCCCCTAGGACAAGCTGCAGAAACTGCTGAAGGAGACAGTGAATCGAGTCAGTTTGCAGAGGTGAAAGCCATCCAGCTGGCCTTGGACATTGCTGAACAAGAAAAGTGGCCAGTACTTTATACTGACTCCTGGATGGTGGCAAATGCCCTGTGGGGTGGTTGCAGCAATGGAAGCAGAACAACTGGCAACACAGAGGTAAACCCATCTGGGCTGCTGCACTGTGGCAAGATATTGCTGCCCGGGTGCAGAACCTGGTGGTGATGGTACACTGACATGGTTTAAGCCTCTCAGCCACGCAGTTTTGCTCATTCACTCACTTCCCCCTCTTTCTTCCCTCTGCTCCTGGAGGGATGGGAAGGAGAATCGAAAGGATGCAACTCCCACAGGTTGAGATAAGAACAGTTTAGTAACTAAGGTATAACACAAACCACTACTGCTACCACCAATAATAATGACAAGGCAAATACAAGGAAAGAATACAATAGCTCACCATCAATCCCAACTCGACCAAGCACTGCACCCCCACAGTGCACCCCCACCACCCTTCCAGGTCTCTCCCCTCCGTTTTTACATCCTGGACATGACGTGCTGTGGTATGGAATAACCTCTTTGGTTAGTCTGGGTCAGGTGCCCTGTCTCTCCTTCCTCCCGGCTTCCCCTCCTCCCTGGCAGAGCATGAGACTCACAAAGTCCCTGGCCAGCCTAAACATTACCAAGCACTAACTGAAAACACTGGTGTTATCAGCACTGTTCCCAGGCCCAAAATCAAAAACACAGTGCTGCACCAGCTACCAAGGAGAAAAATGACTGCTACTGCTCAACCCAGGACATTCCACCCCTTATTCCATACCATTCACGTCATGCTCAGATCCCACATTTTCAATATGCCATCACATGTATATATATACATCCACACGCACACAGAAGGAGAGAGATCATCCCTTAGTGCATGGACCAATCCCTATGAAGCTGCTGAGTCCATCCGGTCAATGATGTTGGGCTCCATCTCTTGTAACAGTCTTTCAGAGCAGGGGAGGCTGTGTGCAGTGTTCACACACGTGAATAACCTTGGCAATAATGTCCATTGCCAAGTCCACCCCTCGATCATGAGTCCATCTGTATGCTGCATCTCTGCCCTGATGGCCTGAGGTGTCATGAGCCCACCAGGCTTAAAATAATTCACCTACCTCTCCAGCAGTTTCTACAGCTTGTCGTTGGCGACTCCATACAGCTGCCTTCCATCTCCGATGTTTCCAAAGCACTGGAGGGGCCCAGTGGACTAGATACTCACCCATACTGTCCCACATACCCTGCCACTCCTGACTGTCCAGCCTCAGGGAAAATCTCTTGGGCATCCTACATGGTAGTCTGACCCCAGACAAGGCCCACACCCCACTCTGCTTAACTCTCGGGACCAGAGAAAATGGTTGTGGGTAAAACACACTCTGTATGCATGCCAACATGCTGATCCCCACCAGAATCAGCAAGCAGGTCTCAAGGGTACCCAAAGGCCATTCAAACCTTTCAGAACTCTCAAATGAGTCTGCTGTGCTTGCCAGCTCTCTCACCACCAGCTCCTCTTTGTCTGAGTCCAGATCTTCCTCCTCTGCCTTGCTGGGAAGTGCTGCGTCGTCTCCTGCATCCTCCTGGGGCTCGGGCTCGCGGGGCTCGGTGTGCGGCTGCCGGGGGATGCTCTCGGCCGCTGTGGGGCTGGGCTCGGCTGCAGGGCTCCGCTCCTTCGTCGCCTCCTCCTGTTGCTCGGCAGCTGCAGGGCTGGGCTCGCCGGCGGGGCTCACCCCCTCTGCCGTCCCCTCCCGCTGCTCGGCAGCTGCGGGGCTCGGCTCCTGGTCCCCGGGGCCGCACTCCCGGGCTGTTTCTGCCGGCGGTGGCTCCCGGAGCCACCCCCCTCGGCTTCCCACGGCGTCGCGAAGACAGAGGCGAGGATGAGGGCCAGGATGGTGAAGAGCAGCCGAGCTGCCAGGTACAAGTCCACATCCACGTCCACGTCCACATCCACGTCCACATCTGCCCCCCCCTGCTTCTGGACCCCACCCGTACCACAAGCCATTCCAATAAAGTATACTGAAACAAGAACCTTAGCCCAAAACCCATATCCGAATGCTGAGATAATAAATACCGGCTGTAAGTAAGGTACAACAGGCTGAAATCATGAAAATCAGAGCAACAACTTTGAGAGCCAATAAATCAGCATTGTGACGAGTGGCTATTAATCCTGTCGTTATCTCAACCCTTTGAGCCCCATGTTGGGTGCCAAAAAGAGCTGTCGTGGTTTAAGCCTCTCAGCCACGCAGTTTTGCTCACTCACTCACTTCCCCCTCTTTCTTCCCTCCGCTCCTGGAGGGATGGGAAGGAGAATCGAAAGGATGCAACTCCCACAGGTTGAAATAAGAACAGTTTAGTAACTAAGGTATAACACAAATCACTACTGCTACCACCAATAATAATGACAAGGCAAATACAAGGAAAGAATACAATAGCTCACCATCAATCCCAACTCGACCAAGCAGTGCATCCCCACCACCCTTCCAGGTCTCTCCCCTCCGTTTTTACATCCTGGACATGACGTGCTGTGGTATGGAATAACCTCTTTGGTTAGTCTGGTTCAGGTGTCCTGTCTCTCCTTCCTCCCGGCTTCCCCTCCTCCCTGGCAGAGCATGAGACTCACAAAGTCCTTGGCCAGCCTAAACATTACCAAGCAGTAACTGAAAACACTGGTGTTATCAGCACTGTTCCCAGGTCCAAAATCAAAAACACAGCACTGCACCAGCTACCAAGAAGGAGAAAAATGACTGCTACTGCTGAACCCAGGACATACACCAAGTAGATGCTCATGTACCCAAGAGTCGGGCCACCGAGGAACACCAGAACAACAAACAGGTGGATAAAGCTGCTAAGATTGAAGTGGCTCAGATGGACTTAGATTGGCAACATAAGGGTGAATTATTTTTGCCCCGCTGGGCCCATGACACTTCAGGCCATCAGGGCAGAGATGCAACATACAGATGGGCTCCTGATCAAGAGGTGGACTTAACAACGGACACTATTGCCAGTTTATTCATGACTGTGAAACATGTGCTGCAATTAAGCAAGATAAATGGTTAAAGCCTCTTTGGCAAGGAGGATGATGGCTGAAGTACAAATATGGGGAGGCCTGGCTGATTATATCACACTCCCACCAACCCACCAAGGCAAGCACCATGTGCTTATCATGGTGGAAGCAACCACCAGATGGCTGGAAACATACACTGTGCCCCACGCTACTGCCCAGAAGTCTATCCTGGGCCTTGAGAAACAAATTTTGTGGCGACACGGCACCCCCGAGAGAATTGAGTCAGACAATGAGACTCATTTCCGGAACAACCTGATAGACACTTGGGCCAAAGAGCATGGCAGCAGTAGTGATTTTGTGTTATATCTTAGTTACTGGACTGTTCTAATCTCAACCTATGGGAGTTACATTCTTTCAATTCTCCTCCCCATCCCTCCAGGTGCAGGGGGAGGAAGCGGGGGGAGTGAGCAAGCAGCCCCATGGTTCTGGCTTGCCAGCTGGGCTTAAACCAGGACAATCCCCCACATCCTCTGGACTTGTACTGAAATTCTTTGTTACAACAACATCCTGGCTTATTGCCCCAAGGTTTACTTGTTTACAAAGCCTCATAGCTTGTTCCCAGAGTGTTTCTCATGCTAATCCTATCACCTTCACCTCCCACATCTCCCCCTTCTTTGCTTTATACATCCACTACCAATACCTGCTTAAGGGCTCGACCAATAACAGATTGTATGTTTCATTAAACAAGGAATGCAAATTAAAAAGCTAATAAACACTAACAAAACAAACATTTTGATAAACAGCTAAAGAAGAGTTAACATTTTGCACTAACAATTGGTTTCATCCTCTATAATGGAAATACAAACACATATCCATTTTTACAGATCCTAACAAATCAATTTCTTGTGGTTCTAAAAAAGCTACTGGTTGTACCACCCAGCCATCCCATGTGTCCACGAGGTTTGAGGCTGCCATTGCTTGGCTTGCTGAGGGGTTGACAGCCTCCATCCAGTTGTCAAACGGCAGTCCTACCAGGCATGTACTGAAAGGATTCATAGGTGTGCCAACAGACAGGCACAGGGTGTCTTGTCCTGTCTCATTGGCTAATGTTACCCAGATGTTTTCTTTTGGCTGGGCAGGAAGCCATGGTAGGGTCAATCCTCCTGTGATGAAGAGACAGAAGACAAGGCCAGGTGAACCCATCATGCAGGGACCCAACAAGGTCCTTTATCTGTGGAAACACAGGCATAACCTCATCCCCAGGTTATTAAAGGGAACAGGCCTTCCCATTTATAAGTTTCAAGGTTACGTACTTTAACATGAGCTTTCCCCTGTTTGAAATCCTTAGAACCTCCAAAATGGAGCTGTATAGGTGGTCCATCCTCCATCCAGCGATTTAAAAAATTCAAAACATAACAGGCTTTCGCTATACGTTCTTGTGGGGTTAACCCTGAACTCCCCTTTTTGTTTCTGCAATGTGGTTTTAAGAGTGCTGTGTAAGTCAATGACTATGAGAGTTCATGTTTGTGGTAACATCGTTGGCGAGGGGAGCCCCAGTTGTAAAACTCCCATATCCTCAATGACCTCATTTATCTTTCTTAGGTTGTGTAAAAGCCTCCAAGAATTATTTTTCTTCTGATTCACAAAGACAGGTGTGTTCCATGGGCTGGTTGTGGGGACTATGTGACCAGCTTTCAGCTATTCATCCACCAATTTGTGTAATTGTAGCAGTTTTTCTTTTGGGGGGGGGGGGGCACCGATCTACCCACAGGGGCTCATCTGATTTCCAGGTTAAAGGTGGGATCTGCTGCAGAACAGTGACCCTTAGGAAAAATCTGTGCTTAAATGCATTCCCCATTGGCTTAAACAGCCTCTGATCCATAGGGTAAGAGATCCAGGTAACACATAGGGCTTGATCAAAGCAGATCTTCCTTCTGGCCCAGAAATAACAACAAGCTCTTTGCTCTGTTTTGGAGATGTTTGACCACCAATGCCTGATAAGGAAGCATGAGCTTCCATTAAAGGCCAATGATCGGGCCACTCTGGTGCAGAAATGACTGTAACAACTGCTCCACTATCAACAATTCCTCGCAAAGTAATTTTTGTCCCTTCTGATTTTAAAGTACAGGACAGTTGGAGTCAGTCCATAGTTAATTGTTGGGTCCAATAAATTTCAGGCATCCCTGTAGATCCAAAACATCCTGAGCCCCACATGGTGTGGACAGCACCTGGTGACTGGGGTGAAAATTATATTAATTGTGCCATTTGGCTTCCTGCTGGTATAGTACATGGTGGCATTGGAATCCATGCCATTATTTTAATTTCTCTTTCAAAATCAGTATCTATGATCCCTGGCAGCACAAAAAGGCCTCTTATTGTTGTAGAGGATCGTCCAATTAACAATGCTGCCTTTCCATGTGCCATATGTGCCCGTTGGAATAAGCACAACTGATGTGTCTTGAATTATTGTCTCTCCCGAGGTGGCCAGGTCCACTACGGCGCTGCTGCTTGTGCTGGCGGTAAAGTTACTCAAATGGCCATACTGACCACCTGAAAAGCACTGCTGTGACTTAACTGACAATGCCACAAATGCTTCCACAATCAGAGACAGATCGTGTTGCCTAGACCTGACATTCATACAAGCATTTAACATATCATCTATGCTCGGATCTTGTAAAGGTCGTAATCCTTTCTGACAGTCAGGGTTAGCATTTTCAATAGCAAATTGTTTGAAAATATATTCACGTGCTTTCCCATTATCGATCTGTTTTTCCAGAGCCTCATTAAGTCAGTCTAAAAATTTCATAAATGGCTTGTTTGCCTCTTGTTTGATTCAGACAAAACGCTGTCTCTGTTTACCAGCTTCAGGGGCAGCTTTCAAAGCACAAAGTGCCAATTGTTTAACTTGCTGCAAGCCCGCCTGGCAAATCCTGGCTTGCGCAGCATTGGCACCAAAATCAGCTTGCCCCAGTAATGCATCGTCAGTAACTGCTCGCAATGGGTCACGCACCCCAACGCTAAGTTTTCAGCAGCCTGGGCGCCTGTGAGCTGCCTCATTTTCGACTCCACATAGTGTATTGCATGTCTGTCATTATCAAATGAAACAATGTTATGAAATCATTTTGGAATAAATACATGAGTATCACAGAGAGACTGTATCAAATGAGTTGTATATGGGGCCCCAAGTCCATGGTCCATCACCGTTCACCTGATATCTTTGATAAGAGCATATGAGAGACCTTCCCACTGCGGGTCTTCATCAGACACATACACCACAAGGAAAGAACACAATACATCTGTGTGGAGAGCTATTTGACTGTGAATGGGCATGTGAGCAATCTAGACAATTGCTTGACAATTGTAAGGTAGTGACCCGCAGGCACTGAGGCCTCGCCTGAGGGTTACTAAAGTTCGTGTACGTGCAGAAGCCTTGGGAAAGTTAGCACGGAAAACTACTGAGTGTGGAAGCATTTCTTTCAGTTAACAGAGATGTGAGCAATCCAGCCTTTGATTTAGCTGAGCTCGTGCTATGAGCAAAGGGCTTTGTGAAATGTTGTGGTTTGAGGAGGAAACAGAGGACGAGTGTGTGCTAACAAAAAGAGGAAGCATGAAGAAGTCAGCTTGCAAGAAAGTCTGGACAGGATGTCACGAAGCAAGATCAGCAAGAACTGTTCGCCTTTAAAGCAAACTGCAAGTTGCAGAACGAGGAAAAATTCTGCTTGCCTGGCACTATGGACATTTATAGACACTTTAAAAATATGACCAATCAGTAAGCCGTTGCTAATACGTAGTTAAGCTGAACTAACCAATCAAGTATGATAGAGTGTTATAGTGTTCTGAAACTTTCTTATAAAAAGAAGCATTTGTGCACAATAAAGTGTTCAGCGTTTGATCGCATTGATCAGTGTTGCGTTGTTCCATATCCCCCGCAACTGAGAGAGATATGCAAAGGAGGAATGATAACTGTAACCTTGAAGCATATGCTGTCATAGTTAACCAATCAATCATTAAGCTGTTACTGAGTGAATCCTATTCTGTATTTAGTCACGTGAACAATACATGTATCCAATTAGACTTGTGTGTGTTAATGATAGACAAGTAAAGTGCCTATATATACTGAGCTATCTGCGCAATAAACTTTGGCACAGCCTGATCATATTGGTCTGTGTGCTGTGTCCGGGACTTCTGTGTCAACACATCTGCATCCCCCACCCATCTCACTTCTCCCTTTACAGCTGCCCATTTATCATGAGGGTCTGGGGGATATAAATCAGGCTCCTTTTCCGGATCAATAGGCCCCGAGTCAAAAGGACCATCCAGGTCATCATTGGAATTATCATGCGGCAAAACCGCAAGAGCAGCAACAGCAGTCTGATTTTTTGATCTCACATCAGAGTCTGGCAAAAAGGGTGGTGGTAAGGGAGCCGAGGGTGCCGCTTCTGCTTGTGAGCCGAAATGAACTTTCAGTTTCAAAAATAATTTGCCAAAGGCTTAAAGCAGTCCCCATAGTTCTCAGCCGCTTACCCTAGTCCTGCGATAGGTAATTGAGCGCTCTGAATTCGCTTCCTTTCAGCGTATACACTTGCTTCCTTTCAGCATGTAGTTTGGCTGAGCTATGCCACCGGATCGACGACTAGTTGCTTTCGAGCCCCACGTTGGGCATCGTTTGTGGCATATTGAGACACAGACTCAGGTCAGTGAGGATACTGAGACTCAAACCAGGAGTCAACTTTATTACAATCAAGCCCTTTTATCCCCTTATTCGGTACTTTCCCAACCTGCACTGTCACGCTACGTTCAATCTCATTGGCTTCTTTAAAAATCCCCCAGGTAAATAGTCCAATCACAATGCTGATCACAGCTGTTCTCAGGAGGACAGTTTCACCTTCTTGCTTTGCTTCTTCTCACATCCCCCATGTCCTCTGGCCTTCAACTGAAATTCTTTGTTACAATAACATCCTGGCTTATTGCCCCAAGGCTTGCTTGTTTACAAAGCCTCATAGCTTGTTCCCAGAGTGTTTCTCATGCAAATCCTACCACCTTCACCTCACACTGATATAGTTCTGTTTCATAATGACATGGCCCACAGTGTGCAGGAGCAGCTGCTGTGCAGGATGCCTCCTGCCTGGCCACAGGGAGGTGGACCATGAGTTGACCCCCAGGCCACAGATAGGACTTGGGGACGGGGAGGCAGTGGGGTCAGGCTTACTCAGCTGCAGAGAGTTGCCCATGATGTGCACAGTGCAGTTCGTAGCACTGCTGCCTGGCTTATCAGTGCTGGGGGTGATTCGGAGAAAACTCCAGGAACAAACTTGCCAACAAAGTTTTCAAGTTGACAAGCAAGTATTCTTTATTGCAGTGCCAGGAGACACGAGGGATAGTTCCACCTAACGTGTGTCCCTGTATTGCCACAAAGGCCATCCTTATATAGTCACTGGGCATACATACATATTCATGAGGCTACACGTGAATTACATAATTTTCCAGAAAGCTTCCCGCATACATACAAAAATGTGATGGTGGTCTTTGAGAGTCGTTTACTTCTTCCAACAATCTTCATAACTGCTGGCAGTCTTTGAAGCACCAGCTTAATTAACATTACAGACATAGCAATCATCCTGTCCTTCTACTGAGCAGCTAGTTTAACTGCTCCCATCCTGGACATCTGCTAGTCCCTGATACTCCCCATCCCCAGGTCCTGTTTTCCTATTGTTTTTCTTACACTTTTTGTACTAAGGTCTTAAGGACCTAAAACTATGTCAACTACCTTCAAGCACTTCAGTTATTTTCCATTACAAAGCCATCAAACTTAAGGTTACTTAGAACTGATTACATTTTGTGCATTTGTGCCGCCTTGTCTCAGGGGACAGCATGGGCTGGGGGGGCACAGAGGGCTCAGAGCTCACACTGGCACCCCCAGAGCACGCCACACCTATTCCCCCCCAGTTTAAGCACTGCTCGAGGGGCACAATCCCCCAAAACCCACCTTGGTGTCCTCAGCTGCGCCCTTGGGCCAGCTCTCCATCTCCACCAGCTCCCTCACCAGGAGCCTCACTGGTGGCTGTGCCACCGCTGCAGTTCTCTGCAAGGGGCAGGAGACAGCTCAGGGCACCCTGCTGCTGCCACTGGGGGACCCATCCCCCTGCTGAGGCCCCCCTCCAACACTGCAGGCACCTCACAGAACCCCACCTTCCCTCCACTGGGCATCCCAGTGCCAGGGCTGGGGCAGTCGGAGCTGCAGGGCGCACCAGGCATCAGCATAGGGCCCAACTTGGCCCTGCAGCCCCTCACCCTGGCATCCAGCTGGCGCAGCTTCACCAGGGTGGACATGGTATAGTAGAGCATGAGTAGGATGCCAAGGCCGGCGTAGACAGGCCAGGGGTGGCTGGTGTTGAGCTCCAGGGTGTTGGGCTGGGAGCAGTTGCGGTACAGGATGATGGCCTTGAAGCTGAACAGTCTGTGGGGACAGAGCAGGTGGCGTTACCCCCCCAGCCATTAGCCCCAACATGAGCCAGGGTCACAGCCCAGCACTGCCATGGTACACGGCTTCACTGGGCAGTGGTATGGGGCCAGCCATTCAAACAGCATGGCATGATGACCCATGGCACAGCTTCCTCCCCAGGACTCACCATGCCCAGATGGTGGGGGATGGGAAGACTCCCTGGAAGAAGGGTGACTGGTAGGCATAGAGGCAGAGGAGGTGACCAGCAGCATAGATGCTGATGAGGACACAGAGAGTGTTGAAGGCCTAGCAGCTGGTGGGGAGGTGGCAGGCCCACCATGTGCACAGCCCCACGAAGAGCAGGTTGTAAATATTGGAGAAGGTGGAGGGCAGGGTGATCCCTGTGGAGCAGCAACCACAGGCAATCAGCTGACAGGTGAGCATCCCCTGAGACAAGGAGGCACAAAATCACAAAATGAATTATAAACCTTTGTAAATAAGTAGAATCAGTTTTAAGTAACTTTAAGTTTGATGGCTTTGTAACAGTAGCAATGGGAAATAACTGAGGCGCATGATTGACAGAAGAATAAAAAGAGTGTGGCTAGAGAACATACTAAGAATTCTTGTATAAGATAAACCACTGTAGTTGACATAGTTTTAGGTCCTTATGACCTTAGCACAAAATAAGTGAGGATGGGGAGTATCTGGGACTAGCAGATGTCCAGGATGGGTGCAATTAAACTAACTGATAAGTAGAAGGACAGGATGATTACTATGTCTGTAGTGTTAATTAAGCTGGTATAAACATCTACTGCGTGTGCTTCAAAGGCTGCCAGAAGTGATGAAGATTGTTGGAAGAAGTAAACGACCCTCAGAGACCACCACCACATTTTTGTATGCATGTGCGGAAACTTTCTGAAAAATTATGTAATTCATACATAGCCTCATGAATATGCATGTATGCCCAGTGACTATATTAATGACGGCTTGTGAAGCAATACCGGGACACAGGTTAGGAGGAGCTATCCCCCGTGTCTCCCAGCACCACAAGAAAGAATACCTGCTTGTCAACTTAAATTTTGTTGGAGAGTTTGTTCCTGGACTTTTCTCCGAATCACCCCCCAGACCAAGAATCCCACACGAGACAGAGCATCACCTCTGGCAGCACGGCCACTGAGCCCCACACAGCTCACCACATGCCCTCCACATCCCATACTTTCCGGGGTTCAGCTGTAACAGTGAAAGCCATCCAGCTGGCCTTGGACATTGATGAATGAGAAAAGTGGCCAGTACTTTATCTCTATGCTGACTCATGGATGGTGGCAAATGCCCTGTGGAGGTGGTTGCAGCAATGGAAGCAGAGCAACTGGCAACGCAAAGGTAAATCCATCTGGGCTGCTGCACTGCGGCAAGATATCGCTGTCCAGGCGCAGAACATGGTGGTGAAGGTATGCCATCTAGATGCTCATGTACCCAAGAGTCGGGCCACCGAGGAACACCAGAACAACAAACAGGTGGATAAAGCTGCTAAGATTGAAGTGACTCAGATGGACTAAGATAGGCAACATAAGGGTGAATTATTTTTAGCCTCGTGGGCCCATGACACCTCAGGCCATCAGGGCAGAGATGCAACACACAGATGGGCTCGTGATCAAGAGGTGGACTTAACAATGGACACTATTGCCAGTTTATTCATGACTGTGAAACATGTGCTGCAATTAAGCAAGATAAACGGTTAAAGCCTCTCTGGTATGGAGAAAGATGGCTGAAGAATAAATAGGGGGAGGATGGCCGCACGCAAAGAGTTGTGCTCAGTGGCTCAATGTCCAGCTGGAGACCAGTAACGAGTGGTGTCCCCCAGGGATCAGTGTTGGGACCGGTCTTGTTCAACATCTTTGTCGGTGACATGGACAGTGGGATTGAGTGCGCCCTCAGCAAGTTTGCCGATGACACCAAGCTGTGTGGTTCGGTTGATACACTGGAGGGAAGGAATGCCATCCAGAGGGACCTAGACATGCTTGTGAGGTGGGCTGATGCCAACCTGATGAAGTTTAACCATGCCAAGTGCAAGGTACTTCACCTGGGTGGGAGCAATCCCAGGCACAGCTACAGGTTGGGCGGGGAGGAGATTGAGAGCAGCCCTGTGGAGAAGGACTTGGGGGTGTGGGTTGATGAAAAAATGAACATGAGCCGGCAGTGTGCACTTGCAGCCCAGAAAGCCAACCGTATCCTGGGCTGCATCAAAAGGAGCATGACCAGCAGGTCGAGGGAGGTGATCCTGCCCCTTTACTCTGCCCTTGTGAGACCTCACTTGGAGTATTGTGTGCAGTTCTGGTGTCCTCAACATAAAAAGGACATGGAACTGTTAGAACAAGTCCAGAGGAGGGCCACAAGGATGATGAGGGGACTGGAGCACCTCCCGTATGAAGATAGGCTGAGAAAATTGGGGCTGTTCAGCCTGGAGAAGAGAAGGCTGCGTGGAGACCTCATAGCAGCCTTCCAATACCTGAAGGGGGCCTATAGGGATGCTGGGGAGGGACTCTTCATTAGGGACTGTGGTGAGAGGACAAGGGGTAATGGGTTCAAACTTAAACAGGGGAAGTTTAGATTGGATATGAGGAAGAAATTCTTTACTGTAAGGGTGGTGAGGCCCTGGAATGGGTTGCCTGGGGAAGCTGTGAATGCTTCATCCCTGGCGGCATTCAAGGTGGGGTTGGACATAGCCTTGGATGGCATAGTTTAGTGGGAGGTGTCCCTGCCCATGGCAGGGGGGTTGGAACTCGATGATCTTGAGGTCCTTTCCGACCCTTACTATTCTATGATTCTATGACTGGCAGATTGATTATATCACACTCCCACCAACCCACCAAGGCAAGCACCATGTGCTTACCATAGTGGAAGCAACCACCAGATGGCTGGAAACATATGCTGTGCCCCACGCCACTGCCCGGAACTCTATCCTGGGCCTTGAGAAACAAATTTTGTGGTGAGACGGCCCCCCCGAGAGAATTGAGTCAGACAATGGGACTCCTGGCCCTCCTGCATCTGTTGACGCAGAAGTCCCGGACACAGCACACAGACCAATATGATCAGGCTTGTGCCAAAGTTTATTGCGCAGATAGCTCAGTATATATAGGCACTCTACTTGTCTATCATTAACACACACAAGTCTAATTGGATACATGTATTGTTCACACGGCTAAATACCAAATAGGATTCACTCAGTAACAGCATAATGATTGGTTAACTATGACAGCATATGCTTCAAGGTTACAGTTAACATTCCTTCTCTGCGTATCTCTCAGTAGTTTTCCATGCTAACTTTTCCCAAGGCTTCTGCACGTACACGAACTTTAGTAACCCTCAGGCGAGGCCTCAATGCCTGCGGGTCACTACCTTACAATTGTCAAGCAATTGTCTGGATTGCTCACATGCCCATTCACAGTCAAATAGCTCTCCACAAATCCCTCTTTTTGTTTTTGAGCAATTCAGACCCGATTCACAGCACGAGATAGCATACTGATAATACACTTCCATAAACAACAAAAGATTAAAACAATAATAATCAATACCATTAAAACTGTTAAACCTTGTTTGATTAGTACTCCTAGCCAACCCCTAATACCCCAACCCTGTAACAGCTTTTGAAACCAATCCCATTCTGAGAGTACTTGTAACTTTTGCACTCGTGAGAACCTAAAGTGTGGCTTTTGTAAGCAAGCGAGATTTACAGTCCAATTCAGCAACGTTCTTATCTTAGCTCCTTCTTATCTTCCAGGCCTGCATTTTTGTTTCATTAACTGTCCAGGAGTTGCTTCTTTTCCACGGTCGGCTGCACAGAGGTAACCAGGAATTACCCCTGCTACATGGCCAGCTGCACATGCTTGGCTTTCATTCAGAGCAGGCATACGTCCATTCTCTAACAAGAAATCATCCACATCTCCCCCTTTTCTTTTCTTGAATGAGCCAAAGCTGTTTTACTGGGTTTTCAATCATACCACGAATACATTGCAAAATACAAGGTACAATCATAACTATGGTCAAGATTATCACTAAAATCATTCCAATACCTTTAATCAGCTGTCAGATGTCACAAATGCTGTACTGTAGAAAGAGAATCAAAACTAGACAAATTTAAAAGTTTTTTGTACAAATTACGCTTTGCAAACTGAAGAAAATCCTTACATTTCCCCCCTTTTTTTTTTTTTTTTTAATATATATTACCTGGTTTAGATGACCCTACTTGAGCAGGGGATTTGGACTAGATCGTATCTCCAACATAGGCCAACCACAGGCTGCTTGGCCTGCCTTTCTCTCTTGTATAGTTCTCTGATAACAGGAGAGGCCATCCCTCACATCAAGGTCTGGCATGGCATGTGTCCCCACCACTCAACGTCTGCTGGGTTGCAGCCAGCAGTGGAGCTAGAGGTTCTTCTTGGTGGCAAACACAGAGGCCAACCCAGTCTTGCCCTTGACTGCGGTAGGAGGTATTTGGCCAACGTCAGTTGTGGCACCTTGTTGTCAGTGCAGAGGTTCACCTGCTTCATCCAGTAACAAGTCACTACTATGGCAAAGCACATACAGATTTACATTAGCAGTATATACACTACAGGGTGCAGCAGCATGTTGAAGATGCTAGTGGCAGTGACGGACCAGCCAAAGAAAATTTTCCACCAGTGATGTTCTTCCACCCTCTTAATTCGTTCCATTACCTGTTTTATAACACTATCATTGTATTAGAATCTTTCTAGTTTTTTTGCCTTAGCATTTTCTAGCAGCTGCTGCAAATATGCATACTCTAACATCTCTTTCACAACTGACAAATCCATACAATACAAGGTGTAGTTTCTTATTAGCAACTGGCTAGTAAGTACAGGTGGTTTTATACACAAAATCACAGCCTCTAATAAGAGCTACTTTACATGCATATACATTCAAGCTCCTATAGCTAAGGCATTGGGTTTTTCCGCTCATCTGTCCAGCTCATGGCAAGGCTTGAGAAACTTTGCAGGCAGCCTCCATGGACTTGTAGGTAGAACACAAATATATCCCTTCCCCCATGTTATCAGTACTTGAGAAGTAACTCAGGTTAAAAGGATTCCTTAAAGCAAAGGCATTCTGCTGAAACAGGAATATGAAGCAGCTGCAGAAGCAAACTGCACCGTGTTAACAGTCAAGGAGTTTGCTGTGTCATTACCCATTTTTTTTTTTCTTTCTTTCTTTCTTTCTTTCTATCTCTGCCACCCTGGTGCTGTTTGGGTGGAGGTTGGTAAAGCTTAGATTCTCCCCTAGGTTACCTTAAACACACTAAGCATGACTGCCCAGCAGCAGCTACAGCTGCCAGCCTGCTGAGCAGCAGCCATAAATCTCTGCAGGCAGCACCACTTTTCTATTAACCCTTTCTTGCCCAAAATGTTAATCTGCTACCCGTTAAAAACTTTTACATGAACCCAATAACAAAAAATACACAGAACACTGTCTGCCCTCAACAGACACACACATACACACACATTCATGGGATCCCACAAACACACTCCACACAACTACATTATGTGAAACACAAAATGCAGACAATCATTACTCCCACTACATGGTCCCACGTACAAAACGTAGTGCAACGACCCTGTGAAGACAATCAGGAAACCAGCTCCGAACAGCATCATGGCAGTGCAAGGTGGCAGGCTCAATCTCAGCGGGCATCCCTGCAGAGGCTCTGCCTCCCTCACATCCCATGAGGCTTGGGCTTTTATACTGACCAAAATGCACACTCATTCCAATGCAGGTGGCCAGCCTACATCAGGAGAAGGGGCCAACAGTATCTATACAGGTCTGCAAGGGTCGATAGAAACACAGACGTAGTTACATTTGCTAACTTTTAGTACATGAATATCACAGAGAGACTATAAGCACACAGTACATCTGCATCCCCCACCCATCTTACTTTTCCCTTTATAACTGCCCATTTATCATGGGGATCTGGGGGATCTAAATCAGGCTTCTTTTCCGGATCAACAGGTCTCGGGTCAAAAGGACTATCCAGGTCAGCATCAGAATTATCAGGCGTCAGAACTTCAGGAGCAGCAACAGCAGTCTGATGAAAATGCTCAGGCTCCTCATTAATGTGTTCTGAAGTTTCAGCATTATCAAGTGCCATTAAAACATTTCCTCCCGTGAGTTCCAGGTGATCTGAGAGTAGGCTTTTTCTCAGGATTAACAGGGTCTGGGGCAAAAGGATCGCCTTCATCCCCGTCCTCAGTCTCCGCAGCCGTAGCAGTGATCGGCGGAGGTTCGGGGGGGTGGTGGGGGGGGTGGTTTGGGCTCCACTATCTCATTCTTTGACTTAGCCGTGTCGGAGAGCTGTAAATTTGTAAGTCCGTCATGACGTGTCTGTAATTTCTCATCTAACAATCCTGTCCATTTGTCCCACCCTTGACGATCTTGAGGATCGGGCTCTGGGGGGAGGGAGGCCAGGGGCGGCGAAAGTGATAAAGGAAGATACAAATTAGTATCCGCTGGCCCATCCATCCATTCTGGTTTTTCCCATTTGTTCCATGGGGGTGGAAAAAGCTCTTCTGCTTGCATATTTTTTAAAGAGTCAACAACCAATCTCCACACAGTGGGGTATTTGCTTGCCTCCTTGGACCCATTACTTATCTCTTCCCACAGCACTGCCCCAATTTTCTCCCAAGTTGCGATTTGAAAGGCAGCATCCGCTGAGGGGATCAACTCTTTTCCCTTTGCCCAGTGTAGCAAAGCTCTCAAGGCAGGCTCGTTATAATTCACTCCTCTCACAGAAAGGATGTGTTGGAGGAGTTTCACCACTGCTGACTCTTCCCTGGACAGTGTGGACCCCATCTCCTCCCCGGCCGCTCACCTGATCAGGGCGAGATTCCCAAACTTTTTGCGCTAGCGACTTCCGAGTGCCGGGGCAGCACCCGATATCGACCGGCTTCTGCCCCCTCCTTCCTGTCGGTCTTGTCGGTTTTATCCAACGCCGATCTGAGGGTCCCTGTTCGGGCGCCACTTGACGCAGAAGTCCCGGACACAGCACACAGACCAATATGATCAGGCTGTGCCAAAGTTTATTGCGCAGATAGCTCAGTATATATAGGCACTCTACTTGTCTATCATTAACACACACAAGTCTAATTGGATACATGTATTGTTCACACGGCTAAATACAGAATAGGATTCACTCAGTAACAGCTTAATGATTGGTTAACTATGACAGCATATGCTTCAAGGTTACAGTTAACATTCCTTCTCTGCGTATCTCTCTCAGTAGTTTTCCGTGCTAACTTTTCCCAAGGCTTCTGCACGTACACGAACTTTAGTAACCCTCAGGCGAGGCCTCAATGCCTGCGGGTCACTACCTTACAATTGTCAAGCAATTGTCTGGATTGCTCACATGCCCATTCACAGTCAAATAGCTCTCCACATGCATCACTTCTTTCTATTTGGGATGCATCGCCCCTGAGCTTGCAGCAGGTGATCCTGGAATATCAACCAAATGCTAAACCTAAAAAAAGCCTTATCTCAGGTCATGATTTTTTTAACTGCTCTCCCCTGCAGCTTCTACACTTTTAGATTATTTCAGCATTTAACACAGGCTGAATGACTTCCCCAAAAGCATGATAGAAATGGCTTGGCACACATGAAGGACTCAGACTTCTAACATAAGTACAAAGATGGCTAAAGCTAAAGAACATGTATAGATTATGCTCCAAGTCATACTGCTAACCTATAAACCTTGTCTCAGTAGGGCTTAAGATGCTCTTAAGATGGCTAAACCTGTTGACATTAGCTTAAAACATATCCAATTGCAGCTGTCTTCCTTGTGTTGAAGTACATGACAATGATGGACCCTGAATGCTGTAAGGTGTCATTCAATACTGGAAGATCATCTTCAGATGCCTCAATGGAACACATGAACTATCTTGCTCATCCAGATGCGTATGAAGGCTCCATGTATAGCAGGGGACTGCAATGCCTGTAGGATGGCACCAGCCCCGGAGCTGACATTCACAGAAACTGGAGTCACCCACTGAGACAAAGCTGTGCCAGGAGTGGGGATTGGTTTTCCCATCTTGGCCCCATGGAGATCCCCATTCCTTGCTCTGATGAGCTCAGGTTTTGCTTAGGCAGACCTGTATGTAAGATGGGGATAATTACTTCATGGCAATCAGAGTTGTTAATGGAGCTGGGAACCTCTCTCATTCTTACATGGAGTCCCATCATTTCCCTGAATGCATATGTAGGACTGGGCTTCAAGGGCAGGGTTTGCTACATTCTCTGTTCCAAAAGATAATATTACCTATACATGTATTTGGGCATTATCTGCATGAAGATCCAGACCTCATTGCCTCCAGGGCATGCTGCATTTTGTATTCTAGTTCAACAATCCTGCAGAAGGAGAGCTGGGAATAGCACTGGAAGAATTAGGGGGTGAGCAGGTGGTGTTGTGAGGAGTTTGATAAAAGAGATCCCCCAGCGTACATGAAATTATTCCATGTTCAGAATGAGGGAAGAGAGTGGACAAAGTCCAAGGTCATTACACTAATTGACACTTTACCTCTGGGAAGTCTCTGGAGATCCAATCAGGGCTGGATTGCAAGCACAGGGTCCCAGGCACAGGTGTGTCCTGTGCTTCCTTCATTTAGTGTAATTGTGCCTTGGCAAGCTGTTCCCGTTTCCTCCCTCACCAAACAACTCCAGTGTAACCTGCTCTGCTATTAACCCCACTGTGCCCTACACTGAAGTTCAGGTTTGTGATGAGACAAGGAGGTACAAAAGCACAAAATGTAATCAGTTCTAAGTCAGTTTGATGGCTTTGTAATGGAAAATAACTGAAGTGCTTGAAGGTAGTTGACACAGTTTTAGGTCCTTACCTTAGTACAAAAAGTGTAAGAAAAACAATAGAAAAACAGGACCTGGGAATGGGGAGTATCTGGGACTAGCAGATGTCCAGGATGGGCACAGTTAAACTAACTGATAGGTAGAAGGACAGGATGATCGCTATGTTTGTGGTGTTAATGAACCCATTAAGCTGGTGTAGACATCTACTGGGGAGTATCCGGACTAGCAGATGTCCAGGATGGGAGCAGTTAAACTACCTGATAAGTAGAAGGACAGGATGATTTCTATGTCTGTAATGTTAATTAAGCTGGTGCTTCAAAGACTGCCAGCAGTTATGAAGATCGTTGGAAGAAGTAAATGACTCTCAAAGAGCACCATCACATTTTTGTATGTATGTGGGTAGCTTTCTGGAAAATTATGTAATTCATGTGTATGAATATGTATGCATGCCCAAGTGACTGTATAAGGATGGCCTGTGTGGCAATACGGGGACACACGTTAGGTGGAGCTATCCCCTGTGTCTCTCGGTGCCGCAATAAAGAATACCTGCTTGTCAACTTGAAAACTTTGCTGGCGAGTTTGTTCCTGGAGTTTTCTCTGAATCAGTAAGAAGGAGGGTTTGTCTCACACTGCTTTCTGGTGTTAGAGCTCCAGTTTAATCTTTCAGTCATCAAGTCTTTCACCTTCAGGTCTGCTGGCACCCTGAGCTGTAAGGAGAAGGAGAGGGTAATTCTCCACCACCATAAATACACCCTCAAATAAATCAGAACTGGAACAAATTAAGAGCCTTTTCAGCAGTTTTTAAAATATCTAAATATTGAAGAATGGGGTTGTAAATATGTAACTTCAAGGACCTTAGGCTTTGTTAGAAACTACAGAGAGAAGGAAATGGCTAAGATAAACATTGCCCAAGAACTGGCCAGAACCTGCCTGGTGGTTACTGACATGACAACGATCCTAAAACACGAAGTGATGAAGAGGAAGATGATGAAGAAATAACCACCAGGGATCCCAAACCCCACTACTGTGGAGAGCTATTTGACTGTGAATGAGCATGTGAGCAATCCAGACAATTGCTTGACAATTGTAAGGTAGTGACCCGCAGGCATTGAGGCCTCGCCTGAGGGTTACTAAAGTTCGTGTACGTGCAGAAGCCTTGGGAAAAGTTAGCACGGAAAACTACTGAGAGAGATACGCAGAGAAGGAATGTTAACTGTAACCTTGAAGCATATGCTGTCATAGTTAACCAATCATTAAGCTGTTACTGAGTGAATCCTATTTGGTATTTAGCCGTGTGAATAATACATGTATCCAATTAGACTTGTGTGTGTTAATGATAGACAAGTAGAGTGCCTATATATACTGAGCTATCTGCGCAATAAACTTTGGCACAAGCCTGATCATATTGGTCTGTGTGCTGTGTCCGGGACTTCTGCGTCAACACACTACCACATTTTAGTGGCATGCAGGAGGAATTCTAGAAGTATGATGTAAAGTATAAGTAACTCAATGAATATGCATGAAATCTAATGAATATGTATGTTTAAACAATATAATCACAGCCTGGTTGATGCTCGGACAAGACGCACTAGGAGGAGCTATCCCCCATGTCTCCTGGCACCACAATAAAGAATACCTGCTTGTTAATTTAAAACTTTGTTGGCGAGTTCCTGGAGATTTCTCCGAATCAATTATAGAATCATAGAATCATAGAATTATTAGGGTTGGAAAGGACCTTAAGATCATCTAGTTCCAGCCCCCCTGCCATGGGCAGGGACACCTCCCCCTAAACCATGCCATCCAAGGCTATGTCCAACCCCACCTTGAACGCCACCAGGGATGAAGCATTCACAACTTCCCTGGGCAACGCGTTCCAGGGCCTCACCACCCTTACAGTAAAGCCCTCCTCTGGACTTGTTCCAACAGTTCCATGTCCTTTTTATGTTGAGGACACCAGAACTGCACACAATACTCCAAGTGAGGTCTCATGAGAGCAGAGTAGAGGGGCAGGATCACCTCCCTCGACCTGCTGGTCACGCTCCTTTTGATGAAGCCCAGGATAAGGTTGGCTTTCTGGGCTGCAAGCGCACACTGCTGGCTCATGTTCATTTTTTCATTGACCAACACCCCCAAGTGCTTCTCCGCAGGGCTGCTCTGAATCTCTTCTCTGACCAACCTGTAGCTGCGCCTGGCATTGCTCCCACCCAGGTGTAGGACCTTGCACTTGGCATGGTTAAACTTCATCAGGTTGGCATCAGCCCACCTCACAAGCGTGTCAAGGTCCCTCTGGATGGCATTCCTTCCCTCCAGTGTATCAACCGAACCACACAGCTTGGTGTCATCGGCAAAAAACTTGCTGAGGGCGCCCTCAATCCCACTGTCCATGTCACCCACAAAGATGTTGAACAAGACCGGTCCCAACACCGATCCCTGGGGGACACCACTCGTTACTGGTCTCCAGCTGGACATTGAGCCATTGAGCACAACTCTTTGCGTGCGGCCATCCAGCCAGTTCTTTATCCATCGAGTGGTCCACCTATCAAATTGATGTATGATGCTTTATACCTCATCCTGGTGATTCACGTGTGGGCACAGAGCAGTATATCTATCCTGGGAGCGACAGGACCATGTTATTATTGAGAGGAATGTTATAAAATGGGTATTATATAATGCATGTCACAGAAGCCTGACAGCAGGCTCTCAACAGCAGCTTCTGGATTTATAGAATGCTTTACCAAACACACATGAAGTTATGGGAAGAGCAGAAAACTTGGGTCATGATTTGTATCTTTTACTCCCTTTTCCACTGGAATTATTTTAATTAAACTCATTATTTTTAATTGTGAAAAACAGTGCTTTGAGGCTGTTCAGCACTGTAGCATCCAAGTCTTGATCTTGTATTATTAAATCTTCCTCGGTTCCTCTCTTCCATTACCAAGTTCATTTGCAATTTAAAGTCTGAACAATACATGAGGCAGACAACAGGTTTGGGGCTCTGCTGCTGAAACTTGCAATTACCAGAGACACTCACAGGGCCAAAGAAAAACAAGAGGAATCAAAGAGCAGACTGAAGGGTAACCCATACCTTAATTCACCTCTCTGGTCTAGTAGCCATGGAGATACCCCCAGATACGTGTGGGGCATGTTAGCCACGCAAATACTGGGAGTGTTGTTGATGCCTCTCACCTGTGTGGATTCTCTAACAGTGCCCCCAGCCTTTCTTGCAGCAAGGAGATGTGGTTGTGCTGATTTTCTCCCTGGTCACCTACTGTCATAGAAGTTGTAACTCCCCAGCTTCAAGAATCCTGCCTTCCTGCTAGATTTCATTGCGAGCCATCACAGCATTGAGGAGGGCAGAGGGAATAAAGGCAGAGTGAGTACATAAAGCCTCAAACTTTGCATGAACAGGAGACAGAAGATAACACCTATCCATCTGATCCTGCTAGTTGCTGTAGTGGTATTTCTGAATCATAATTCAAGCAATATGTTCTTCCGGCTACTTTCTTGAGTCTGTAAGCACTGGCTGGACCTGTCTCTGAGGAAGATGATGTCCATTTCAAACTGCATTTCGCATTTTTGAAACTGGTTCCTTTGGCTTTTTACTTCCAATATTCCTTTTTATACAGCATCACTCTAGACAGTTACTCATCAAAATACCTGCAAGCTGCTGGCCTGCCACAATTAAGCATGAGTTACAGGTTGATCAGATGGCATGCTACAGTGCAGTGTGGAGGCTCTTGATCCATAACTCTCCATGGTTTCCATAGTTTTAGTATTCCTCAATGCCACCTTTCCTGTGGCAGCAGCTAATTCACCCCAGCAATGCAGCTGGTATTATTATTTCCTTCTTTTTCTTTTTTTTTTTTCCCCCACAGCAAGGTTTCTGCCCTGATCTGTTAGGTGAGACTGGCAACTTTTCAATCAGATCCCTTCCCCTTTAGCTTCAGGAGCTTCTTCCCTTCTTTTCTGGCTCCATAACCAGTGCAATTACCTCTCTGATGATTTCCTGGATTTTCCATCTGCTCAAAATAGGCACTTGTGAGCTCTCTTGTTAATTAATGTGTTCTAAAATCATTATGTTCATCAACCAAGCCTTATCACTTCCATTTTCTTTTCATAATAGTAAAATATGTTGCCCTAAGTAAAATACAGGTATTTTGATGCTCAAAATTTAGTAAACCCAGTATACAAAGCACTTAAATAAAATATTGTTCAGGTTTAGGGAAATGCTTCTGCTTTGTGTGCTGCCTAGCACACAATCTTATTTATATTTTAAAGTTGAGAGCTATAGAAAAAGAGATATCTTCTATCCCACAGCTTACACAGATCTAGTCAATCTCTTGGATAAGAAAAACACAGAAACAGTTAATTTCTCACTACACAAGGACCAGATAACAAAGTAACTCTTACTTATATAAGTGCAGTTACATTGCCATTTTTGGCAATCAAAAGAAAGATTATTCACTAGTAACCACACTTCTTTTGAAATACAGTGCCCATAAATACTCTGGTATTGCAGGTGTTATTACAAGCACCAATCCAGATACCAATTTTGCCTCATCAGTATCTGCAGGCACGTTCATGCCTACCTCATCCTGCAGCCATATAAATGTTGAGCCAAGCTTCTCTCAGCACTAGTCCTGCAGTTCTCAGGAGAATCCCCCTCTTGCCAAGAGAAAGGGGGATAAGAACCGATGCTAGTGCTGAGCATGTCCATCCTGAAGGCCAACTACAGAACACAGATCTTGCTCCATCCAGTCTGTTGATGCGATGCCGTCACCTGGGCAAGCTCAGGCAGCGTGAGAACTTGTAACATCCATTTGGCACTGCTGTGAATCCCAGCTAACAAAATGCAATGTCCATGAGGCTTCTGGATTGTCTGGGTGAAGTCCAAACTGAGAAACATCAGTAATTAAAGGTGGAGGGGTAAACACAACAGTGTCTGGGGTTCAGGAGGTGGTCCAGCCAAAACCAGAGGGGCAATAGCGGGAAGAAATAGTCACAACCCTGTTGGAAGGGTCTGTTCCTAGAGTCAGATGGGGGTAGGGATGCATGCACAGCTTTACATGAAGGGGAACAGAAGTTCAGGGTGCCATATAGCTCAGAACTGCCAGATGTGCCCTCAGCATGATGACAGGACCTGCCTGTAATTGCCTGACCAGTTTTTCCACTGCATGAAAAGTGCTCCTGTGGGAGATAAGCTTTTGCTGATATTGTTTCTAGGCAGGCTCCAGGAAATCCAGTGAACTGTGTCAGGAAGAGGAAGAACTTGTCCTGCTTCACCATGAAACCCAGAAAAATGAAAACTTTATGTGCTGTCTCTACATCTTGAAGGACTTGCATCTTCAGTGATCCCTTTAGCAGCCAGTTCTCCAGTGAAGACTGGAAAGGTTAATCCCCATGTGATGAGATGAACTGAAATCAGAGCCTCAAAAAAGCCTCTTGGTGTCACACAGTACCTGTGTGTGCAGAGTCATGACCCAAAGGCATTTCAGATTAGGCTACCTAAGCATAAGCACCCTGCAAATCAAGAGTGTTGCTCAGTTGACTGAGCAGACTGATTTCTAGGATGCCCTGGCCTGAGATTCCCTAGGATTCTAGAGGGAGCCCAAATATATAAGCACTACATCCCTCTGGAGGTGCGTGTGATGCATGGCCTTCGTGTGCAGCAATGAAACCTGTTACCAGTGGTTTTGCATGTGACCCCACTCCAAACAAATTGAAATCAAGAGATATGACAGATTATTAAAATCACTTTAGGGAGAATAAAAGGTTGCACTAAAATAAGGAATAAGTTAAATAAAAAAATCAGCAAAAGCAGGCAGAGAGGACAGGGCATCGGTATGTAATGCTGCTCCTTTACAGCAGCAGCAAAACCAATATAATCTGGTACAGATTTAACAAAGTACAGTAAATTACATAAAAGAAGAGGGAAAGGTACCAATAAACCAGGGGTACAACACATTTTTTCTAAATGCTTTAGCAATATAACAACGCACCAGAGGAACCAAGTTGGTGAAAGAGCTACAATACACCCTGTATGTGCAGGCTGCAGGAGGATGAAGAGAGGAACATGGACAACATGGACTGTGAACACACACCCATCATTTATGGGCAGACAGATGTATGCTTGGAGGAGAATGCTGGATTCCTTTCTGAGAAACATTAGTGTTGGGACTCCCAACAGGCTGTCTGCCGAGGGGGATAATTAAGTTAAATAAAAATACACAACAGTAGCAGCTCCACAAATGAGGATAATTTAATTACCACATTCGATATAGGAGACCCACTTCCCATGAGTTTTCCGCAGTGACCAGAGAGAAGACAATAGCAACAGAATGTGCTACAGAAAGGAAGATTCATTTACTAAAAAGAGGCTTTTCTATTTGGGTCTGCATATTAAACAACATCACAGCTTTCCATAATCGTGCCATAATCTTGCCATAAAATTCAATCAAAGCAACAGCTTGTGAATGTCCAAAAATCAATGGAACCATATGAGAAACGATTGCAGATGTAATACTGGAATTTATTTCAATGCTCGGTCCATGGTGGTGGTAAGGAACATGTAAATAACCAGGAAGCAGGTGTCCTGCAAACCTCTTGGGGAAGAGCTCCTCTCCCTCAAATTCAGAGGAAATGCAAACAAACTACAGTTCACTTAATACTGCCCATTTGTTTTGTTTTTGGAAAAAGAGGTAATTTCTATCCACTCATCCTCCTAAAATAAAACAGTTGTTAAACTGAACAGGGAACAGTCTCATCCTGAATCCCAACCCAGTAGTGTAGCTTCCCTGAGCTGAATTTAAAATGCAAGAGCTGCAGATTTGCTTTGTTCATTAGTGATGAAACAACAGAAAGTGAGAGCTGAGGGGGCTTCTGAAGATCTTTATATGCTGCATAATGCACCTCTAGAGTGCTCCTCTGTTAAGTGAGAGAGAAGGGGAAGCATTTTTTCCTCCCCTTCCCTCTCTAGTGAAAACACTGGACAGCACAGGCTCAGTTATTTTGAAAGGAGTGCAGTGAGTGTATGCACTCAATTATTTAAAACAGTTGAGTAATTGCAGTCCTGTCAGCTCAGAAAAACATCACTCTCATAAAGCTGCTGCACAAACCCATTTTATGTGCAGGCAGTCACAGTAGCACCAGCTTTCCTTTTATTTATTTCCATATTCTCCAAGTTGGAGCCACTGGTGAGGGGTGAGGCTGCATGCCCATTTGCAGGTAATTTTGGCACAGGGTAAAACTCAGTAGAAGGAAGGAGGGAGGTGGGGACACCTTGGGAGCTTTTTTGGAGGTGGCAGGTTTATAAGTGGGTTGTGCTGGCTGATGACTACATAAATCCTTACAGAAATCTCTCAGATGTATGCTGGAGATAAATATTACAATAGTAGGCTTATAGGAAAATGGATTCAGCCAGCCAGGAAAGTCCAAGGATGGAAGAGGATTGGGCAGAATGTCCTCTTAATAGAGACCCTCTAGAGAAGCTCCTTTAGCAGGGGCTAGAACAGAAGGTTACCACATTTGCCTTCCACAGATTCCAATGTACAGAGGAAAACCACCACAGTGTATACAAAGATCCCTGGTCATTTCTTCCCTAGCCCCAAAACACACAGAGAATTGCAGCTCCAATGCACGCACTCACCAGCACTACTGCTTTATTCCGCAGCTGCCCTGTACAAAAATGTGCATTTTGCCTCCATCAGGGGCTGCAGGACAAAGAACAAGAACAACCGGCCTGATGAGTCAAGCCACAGACTGTGCACATCCATCTAACCTGACCATTTGAAAATGAATGTTTGTTCCTTTCTTTATCCTACTCTCACCAGCAATGGCTTTCTGGGACAGTTTTCAAGCAGATTACAAGAAACAGCTACCAAGGCAAATTAATTATATAAAGCAGATTATGATAGTGTTGAATTTTGACATCTTTGTTAACTGGCTCACCTTAATGTGTACTTCTTGACAGGGTCCCTTCCCACTTCCCAGGTGGAAAAGCAGTGTCAGGGTAGTGTGCTCTTCCTGTGTATGCATCTTCACTCGAGAGACATTCTACCCAGGACAGAAATAAATGCCCTGTGGTGGAGAGAGGTCTATGAGAGACTGATATGAAATCAGACTCCACTGTCCATTGTCTCAAAGATTGGTATGAGAAGCTGAGATGGAATTCCACCAATCCATTGTCTCAGAGATGGGTGGGAGGAGTTAAGATAAGACTCCAATGTCTATTGCCTGGGAGAAGGGTGTTGTGGAATAATTAGGAAATGTGGGGTAATTAGGAATTAAACTTATATTTGAAATGCAACATTGTCCACACATAAGGGAAAAACGGGCTTTCAGGGCCTTTCAAGACGAGATGCAGCCCCACCTGGTATGCCAGGAATGCGTACTCCACAGCGGTTCCTGTGGCAACATGGATGGAGGATGGAGCAGGGTGGAGATCTTGCGGCTACTCTCTGTCCTAAAGATGGGAACTAGGTGGTACAAGAAACTGATAAGTTGCATACTTGCTACCCTGAGCCAGCAGCCTGTCATCTTTTGACAGAATGCCGTCCTCAGTGTGAACTTTGCTTCATTATAATGTCATTATAATGCATTTACATGCTAAAATACACACCCATCTCCAATGCGACCCCCCTCCAAAATGAGACCACCCCTCTCTGAGCATGCGCTCTGAATTTTCGGTGTCATATACCTTTAAATCAAAGCGAGAGAAATTTGCACCAATAGTAATAAAAGTATGTATGACTAGAGTCACTCAAGCTCCACCTTGAAAGTGAAAATAATATAAAATGACCCAAGAGAGAGGGGGATATTAGGGAAGATACCATCGTGGACGAGTCAAGGAAGATAACATCAACAGACTCCTGGGACCGGTCGATGGGCTGGACCTCTCTTCCCCCCCATAGGGATGCCTGTGGGTAAGACTTGTACTGTATCCAGTGCTTCCCCGGGAAAACTTAGAATCTCTATAGAGTTACTTTTCACTGTTACCTTTATATTTTAGAGCTATGCTGTGTTAACTTTATCGAGTGCTTGTATTCATGTAACCCTTATTTGCACGTGCTTTGCAGACAGTATTTATCACCGGCAATCCATAAGAACCTGTATCTGTTGCCTCAATAAATCAATAAACTGTACTGTAACACAACTGAACTGGCAGTGTGGGGCATTATCAGTGAATCCAGATCAATACACGCCCGGACTGATAGTTGCAGCTGATTATACACTATCAGTGAATCCGGATCAGACGCGCCTGGACTGATAATTGTATATTGGAGCCGTTCCTGTGGTGCATTATCAGTGAATCCAGAATCAATACGCGGCCAGACTGATAGTTATAGCTGATTATGTACTATCAGTGAATCCGGATCAGACGCGCCCGGACTGGTAGTTGCATAGTGAAGCCCCTCCTGGCCCCTCTAATAAAGCAAGGGGTTCATTCCCCCTCCCCCTTTTTAACGCAAGGGGTGTGAGGAGCTGAAATGGGACTCCACCATCCATTGCCTGAGAGATGAGTAGGAAAGAGCTAAGACACTTTAGTCCATTATCTCAAGGATTGGTGTGAGGAATTGCTGTCCATTATCCCAAGAATTGCTGCAGATGTGCAGTTAAAGAGCTGGCTGTAAGACCAGCAAAACTGGTTGTACTGGGTTCAGCAGTAGCAGTCATTTTACTCCTTCTTAGTAGCTGGTGCAGTGCTGTGTTTTTGACTTTCAGCCTTTTCTTTTACCTTTGAAAATTCTTTTGTTATATAACTCCATTTTACTCAGGAGTTCTGGCAAAGTATTTACCACTTTCAACTGGTTGTCTGACCTTACATCTTTTCCAGTCCTCATAATCAATTACAGACCTTTTACAACACCAAAAAGAACATTCTATCATGCCACAAGTAATTAGGGTTAAAACAATTAGGATTAAGATTCCTGCAGCCAGCTGCCTCAACCAGGAGAGATTCGGTAACCATGAGGTTAGTTTTTTCATTTCTTCTCAAATCCCTTGGCTACCTCATGAAATATCCTAGTTTGTTTCTAGATTTCTTTTAAATCAGTTTCAATCCTGCCACTTTGATCTATATAAGAACAGCAACTATCATTGATTACAGAACAAACTCCTCCCTGGGATGCTAACAATGTACCTAATGCCACTCAATTTTGGATTACCACTTTAGACAGGCTGGTTATTTCTTCTTGCAACGCTAAAATAGCATCAGTAGTTTGATTTTCCACATCCTTTTGGGCTGTCATAAGTTTGTTCAAGTATTTGTACAGGGCCTCTATTTCCCAGTGGGATTTCCAATGTTCTGCCATGACTACTGATTCAGAGAAAACTCCAGGAACAAACTTGCCAACAAAGTTTTCTAGTTGACAAGCAGGTATTCTTTATTGCGGCGCTGGGAGACACGGGGATAGCTCCTCCTAACGTGTGTCCCTGTACTGATACACAAGCAGTCCTTATATAGCTACCGAGTACACGTACATATTCATGAGGCTACGTACGGATTACATCATTTTCCAGAAAGTTCCCTGCATGCATACAAAAATGTGGTGGTGGTCTCTGAGGGTCGTTTACTTCTTCCAACAATCTTCATCACTGCTGGCAGCCTTTGAAGCACCCACAGTAGATGCTTATACCAGCTTAATCGGTTTGTTAACACCACAGACATAACAATCACCCTGTCCTCCTGCTTATCAGTTTAACTGCAGCCCATCCTGGGCCCCTGTCATTCCAGATACTCCCTATCTTTACGTCCTGTTCTTCTAGCCTGTTTTCTTACACTCATTTTGTACTAAGGTCATAAAGGCCTAAACTACGTCAACTACATCAGTTTATCTTGTACAAGAATTCTCAGCATGTTGTCTTGCTGTACTCTGTATATCATGCATCTCAGTGATTTTCCATTACTACTGTTACAAAGCCATCAAACTTAACATTACTTAACATTGATTCTAAAGGTTTATATATTTCATTTTGTAATTTTGTACCCCCTTTTGTCTCAATTCCCCCCTTTTTTGTCCTTTTGCGGATTCTTTTGCAACATTTTATATACCACCATTACCGTCTGAAGTCTTTTTGAGATAATTTCCCATTTCTACTTGATGCTTGATTTCATTTCTCTTCCAATTTTCATAATTTATCATAGATCATTTACAATACCAGAAGGAACATCGTATCATACCACAAGTAATCAATATTAAAACAATTAACATCAATATTCCTGCAACCAGTTGCCTCAACCAGGAGAGATTAGGTAACCATGAAGTTAACTTTTTCTAGATTTCTTCAAAACCCCAGGAGGTATCATCCTTGGCCATTTCATGAAAAACTGTAGTTTTCAGGTTTCCTCCAGATCTGTTTCAATTCTGCCACTTTGATCTATATAGGAACAGCAACTTCCATTTATTATGGAACAAACACCTCCTTGTGTCACCAATACCATGTCTAGAGCCATTTGGTTTTGTAATACCATTTTAGATAGGCTAGTTATTTCTTCTTGTTCCGCCTGAATTATATCAATGATTTTATTTTCCGTTTTTTCTATGGTTGAGGAGATGTTTACGATTGCCTTCTCTAATTCACTTACTCCCAAAGATGGCATTACCCATCTTACAAAACTATGAAATGCGGTGTGTCTTTCAGCAATAGGGTTAAACCCTCTCTTAATCCGCTTAGCAAAACTTCTAATCCAGGTCCCAGATGGATATATATCAATAATAGTGAGATTGGGTATCACAGCACCTAAGGTGCATGCCGCCTTCCAGTTGAGGGGTAAGGTCTTATAAGCATTTTCTCCACATAACCAATACCATCCTTTCCCTTTAGGAACAGGCCACCACTGAACCACGATACCATCTATATTAATAGTGTGATTGCAATTTGAATGGTGACCTATATCTATGGCATTTACACAAGTATGACCTTCTACTCTGGTTCCTGGTGTAACACATCTTTGTGCACAGGTCTAATATTCTTTACTTGGATTAGGATTAACTATCCCAAATTTTAGTCTTTCCCTTGGATATATATTGCTAGTGTTCATCCACAAATTTGTCCATGAGATAGTGATAGGAATTGGAACTCCAATTAATGGAAGGTCCAGATTTTCTCCTGATTTAGGCAGCTGTGCACACACCCAACTGTTGACGCAGAAGTCCCGGACACAGCATGCAGGACCAATATGATCAGGCTGTGCCAAGTTTATTGTGCAGATAGCTCAGTATATATAGGCATTCTACTTGTTTATCATTAACACACACAACTCTAATTGGATACATGCATTGTTCACGCAACTAAATACAGAATAGGATTCGCTCAGACCCTCTGTCCACGCGCATAGTGCTCTCCACCTACATTCTACTTGGTGTCCTGCTTAATATATGATTGGTTAATATCTCTCAGCTAAGTGTTAGTAACAGCTTAATGATTGGTTAACTATTACAGCATATGTTTCAAGGTTACAGCCAAATAGCTCTCCACACCCAACAGTCACTACGATTAAAAACTTTAGTAACACTTTGCACTACTTTCAAATATAAATTTTGGTCCCAAGCTTGTGTGCTAGTTATCATGTAAGTCCAAATTATGACCGACGCAATTTCATACATAGGGGTCCTGAAGGTTCGATCCACCATGTCTTCTCTGGCTCTGGTGCTTGCTTTATTCTTGAATAATGTATCCAAGCAGGTTGCTCCTTTATCTTCACTGCTGTAAAGGTGGTCAGCAATATCTGGTACGGTCCGCTCTACTTCTACTGTAGAGGATCTCCTGAAAAATTCTTAACATAAACCCAGTCTCCAGATCTGAAAGGGTGAATCAGATAATCTAAACCTCTTGCTCTTGTCCCTACTATTCTCTTATTTATCTCCTCTAATTGTTTTCCCAAACTGATCAGAAACTGTCAGAGATAGCCTTCTCCCACTTCCTGAAGACTTTCTCCTTTAAACTGGGACTGATATGGTCTTCCATATAAAATTTTACATGGCTAACTCCTTCTTTCAACCGAGGTTTTGTTTGGATTCTTAATAGAGCCAGTGGTAAAGCTTGGTACCAATATAAATTCGTTTCCTGACATATTTTACTAATCTGTTGTTTGATCAAATGGTTTATCTTTTCTACCTGCCCACTGGCCTGCGGCCTGTATGGAACATGTAGTTGCCAATCAATTTCTAATTTTTTGCTAATTTCTTCTAACAATTTTGCACTAAAATGTGAGCCTTGGTTGGAAGAAATTGCCACTGGAGCTCCAAAACAAGGTATTATATCATTTAATAATGTTCTAATCACTTGTCTTGCATTATTTATTCTACAAGGGAATGCTTCTGGCCACCCTGAAAAAGTATCCATTAACACTAATAAATATCGATAACCTCCTTTTCTCGGTAATTCAGAAAAATCTATTTGCCACTGCTGTCCCGGATAACTTCCTCTCCCAGTTGTCCCAATTTGATTTCTATTTTCGGTTTTAGGGTTATTCTCCCCAGTAGATGTTTACACCAGCTTAATAGGTGTCGTGGTTTAAGCCACTATGACTCACCCAGTTCGCTCACTCACTTCCCCCTCTTTCTTCCCCCCAGCACCCAGGGGGATGGGAAGGAGAATCGAAAGAATGCAACTCCCACAGGTTGAGATAAGAACAGTTTAGTAACTAAGGTATAACACAAACCACTACTGCTACCACCAGTAATAATAATGACAAGGAAATACAAAGAAAGAGAATACAACTGCTCACCACCCGATACCAAGCCCGACCTCGCAGCGACACCCACCCCCCCCCCCCATCCGGGTCTCTGCCCCACTTTTTTTACATCCGGGGCATGACGTGCTGTGGTATGTAATACCTCTTTGGTCAGTTTGGGTCAGGTGTCCTGTTTCTGCGTCCTCCTGGCTTCCCCTCCTCCCTGGAAGAGCATGAGACTCAGAAAGTCCTTGGTGAGACCAAAACATTACCAAGCAGTAACTGAAAACACTGGTGTTATCAGCACTGTTCCCAGGCTGGAAGTTGAAAACACAGCACTGCACCAGCTACTGAGAAGGAGAAAAATGACTGCTACTGCTGAACCATTGACAATAGGTTCATTAACACCAGAAACATAGCAATCATCCTCTCCTTCTACTTATCAGTTAATTTAACTGCTCCCATCCTGGACATCTGCTAGTCCCAGATACTCCCCATCCCCTGGTCCTGTTTTTCTATTGTTTTTCTTACACTTTTTGTAATAAGGTCCTAGGGACCTAAAACTATGTCAACTACAATAGTTTATCTTCATGCACCTCAGTTATTTTCCATTACAAAGCCATCAAACTTAAGGTTACTTAGAACCGATTCCACTTATTTACAAAAATTTATATTACATTTTGTGCTTTAGTGCCTCCTTGTCTCAATAGTCACTCATCACAATGCTGATTTATTGGTTCTTGCTCTTGATCTCGGAGTTTCAGCATGTCATACCTTACTTGCAGCTGGTATTTGCTGTCTTAGTGTTTATCGGCTGGGGGGCGTGGGCTAAGGTTCTTGTTTCACTGTACTTTATGGTAATGACTTGTAATACAATAGACTCATTGATCATGAAACTGATCTGGCTTGCATTCCCAGTGTGGTCAGCACCTCTATACTTTGGGAGGTATATAACAGAAGTGTTTAGCAATTACACATCTTTTTTCCCCTCCTCGGGTGGTCAACCTATGAAGGAGACATTCCCTTACATTCCCAGCCCCCCCAATAGATCGTTTACAGCATCATTTGAGAGTTCTGAAGGTTTTGAATGGCCTTTGGGTACCCTTCAGACCTGCCTGTTGACTGTGATGGGGATCACCATGTTGGCACACATACAGAGTGTGTTTTATCCACAACAATTTTGTCTGATCTCAAAAGTTAAGCAGAGTCCAGTTTGGGCCTTGTCTTGGGTTAGACGACGATATAGGAGGACCAAGAGATTTTCTCCAAGGCTGGATAGTCATGAGTGGCAGGGTGTGTGGGATAGTATGGGCAAGTATCTAGGCCAGTGGGCCCCTCCAGGGCTTTGGAACTTCACCACTGACCAAGTACAAAATCCAGAAAAATTAGTAAAACACTTAAATGAGGTGTGTTGTCATCCTGGTCATACCAGAGAGGAACAAATCATGACAACGTGCTGGGGCTTGGCCTATGCTTACAGAACCCCCTGTTCAACACTATCCAGCACCTTCAAAGGAAAAATATGTTTCTGGATCTGATGGCAAACCAACAGACAACGCAGCTGCTCAAACTCCAAATACAGCAGCTACACCAATCCTAGTGACAAGTACAGCAGCTACTCAAACTCTGACTACAACAGATAACGCAGCTACTCCAGCTCCAAGCACAGCAGCTACACCAGCCCCAGTGACAAGTGCAGCAGCTACCCAAACCCCGACAACAGATACCGCAGCCACTCCAACCACAGTGATAATCACTGCAGCTAAACCAGAAGAACAATTCGTGCATATATCGGTTGCCCCTGTACACAAGGGGAAAAGCAAAAAAGAAGCAAGAAAGACGAACAAACAATGCCCTTACTACATGGGACAGCATCTGATCAGGAGTTATTATTACATGAATCAGAGGAAGAGGAAGAAGAGGTCACTTCTTGACCCCAGACCTCAACCGAGCTATGGAATATGCGAAAAGATTTTACCCATCAGCCAGGGGAGTACATCCTCACCTGGTTGCTCGGATGCTGGGAAAATGGGGCTGACAGTCATGAACTAGAAGGTAGAGAAGCCAAGCAGCTGGGATCACTTCTTGGGAAGGGGGAATTGACAAAGCAATTGCAAAAGAGAAACTGTCTCTCAGTCTTTGGAGGCAGCTCTTGGCAGCTGTGAAAGAAAGGTTTCCATACAAGGATGATGTTATGAGTCGTTCAGCCAAGTGGACTACTCTAGAGAAAGGCATCCAGTCTCTGAGGGAATTGGCCATTGTAGAGATGATCTATCACAGGCCGGATGCTGGGAATGTACTCATAGATCCAGATGAAGTAGAATGTACATGACCCATATGGCGGAAATTTACATGGAATGCACCATCATCATATGCCCACTCATTGGCAGCAATAATCTGGAATGACATAGCACCACCAAGAGTGGATGAAATGATTTGTCAACTCTGAGAGTTCGAAGACAATCTCATCCCTTCCATCATTTCAGCTGTGGAAGAACTGTCTCAGGAGTTCAAACAATTGAGAGATGATCTATCCGATCTATCCAGCTCCCCATGTGTACCAACACGTCTCAGCTATTAACAAAAGGCATCCTACTGCTCGAGAGAGAAGATATAGGAGGTATATGCCACAAACCACCCTATGGTTTTACCTGTGGGATCATGGAGAAGACATGAGACAGTGGGATGGAAAACCTACCTCAGCTCTGGAAGAATGGGTGCATGAATTGAAGAGGAGAACAAAGGTCAAGGATGATCATCCCATGAAAGCTGCGGCTTCAGTCTCTATCGAGCAGGTTCCCAGACGGAGTGGAAGAGCTGATTTTACTGTAGCTCTTGTGATAAAGACTAATCCCTGTCAACAAGACGTAAGTGAACAATGTGATGACTATTAAAGGGGCCCTGCCTCCAGCCAGGTGGAGGTAGGGGACAATCGGATTTACTGGACTGTGTAGATCAAATGGCCTGGCACATCAGTCCCACAGGAGTATAAGGCTCTAGTAGATACTGGTACACAGTGTACCCTGATGCCATCAAGCTGTTGAGGGGTGGAACCCATTTATATGTCTGGAGTGACAGGAGGATCCCAAGAGTTGACTGTACTGGAGGCTGAAATCAGCCTGACTGGGAGGAAGTGGCAAAAGCACCCCATTGTGACTGGTCGAAAGGCTCCATGCATCCTTGGCATAGACTACCTCAGGAGAGGGTACTTCAAAGACCCAAAAGGGTACCGATGGGCTTTTGGTATTGCTGCTTTGGAGACAGAGGAAATTGAGCAGCTGTCCACCTTGCCTGGTCTCTCAGAGGATCCTTCTGTTGTGGGGTTGCTGAAGGTCAAAGAACAACGAGTGCCAATTGCAACAACAACAGTGCACCGGTGGCAATATTGCACCAACCGGGACTCCCTGATTCCCATCCATAAGCTGATCCGCAGACTAGAGAGCCAAGGAGTGATCACTAGGACCCGCTCACCCTTTAATAGCCCCATATGGCCAGTGTGAAAGTCTAATGGAGAGTGGACCCTAACAGTAGACTATTGTGGCATGAATGAAGTCACATCACCATTGAGTGCTCCCATACCAGACATGCTAGAACTTCAGTATGAACTGGAGTCAAAGGCAGCCAAGTGGTATGCCACGATTGATATTGCCAATGCACTTTTCTCAATTCCTCTGGCAGCAGAGTGCAGGCCACAGTTCGCTTTTACTTGGAGGGGCATCCAGTACACTTGGAACCGACTGCCCCAGGGGTGGAAACACAGCCGTACCATCTGCCATGGACTGATCCAGACTGCACTGGAACAGAGGCAAGCTCCAGAACACCTGCAATACACTGATGATATTATTGTGTGGGGTGATACGGTGGAAGAAGTCTTTGAGAAAGGGAGGAAAATAATCCAAATCCTGCTGAAAGCCGGTTTTCCCATGGAACAGAGTAAGGTCAAGGGACCTGCACAGGAGATTCAGTTTTTGGGAATAAAATGGCAAGATGGACGTCGCCAGATCCCCACAGATGTGATCAACAAGATAACAGCAATGTCTCCACCAACTAATATCAAAGAAGCTTTCTTGCGTGTTGTGGGGTTCTGCAGAATGCACATTCCAAATTACAGCTTGATTGTAAGCCCTCTCTATCATGTGACCCAGAAGAAGAAGGATTTCAAATGGGGCCCTGAGCAACAAGAAACCTTTGAGCAAATTAAACAAGAGATAGTTCATGCAGTAGCCCTTGGACCAGTCCAGACAGGGCCAGATGTAAAAAAATGTACTCTAAACCATAGCCGGGGAGAATGGTCTTACCTGAAGCCTCTGGCAGAAAGCTCTAGGGGAGACTCGAGGTCGACCCCTTGGCTTTTGGAGTCAGGGATACAGAGGATCTGAGGCCAGCTATACCCCAACTGAAAAAGAGATACTGGCAGCCTATGAAGGGGTTTGAGCTGCTTCGGAAATAATTGCCACTGAAGCACAGCTCCTCCTGGCACCCCAGTTGCCAGTGCTAGCCGGGATGTTCAAAGGCAGGGTCTCCCCTACACATCACCCAACCAATGCTACATGGTGTACGGGGGCTGCGCTAATCACACAATGAGCTTGAATAGGAAATCCCAGTGGTCCAGGAATTCTAGAAGTCATCATGGACTGACCAGAGGGCAAAGATTTTGGAATGTTACCAGAGGAGGAGGTGATGCGTGCTGAAGAGGCCCCACCATATAATAAACTGTCAGAAAGTGAAAAGCAATATGCCTTTTTTATTGATGGCTCCTGTCATATTGTGGGAAAGCATTGGAGATAGAAGGCAGCTATATGGAGTCCCCAATGACAAGTTGCAGAAACTGTTGAAGGAGAGGGTGAATCAAGTCAGTTTGCCAAGGTGAAAGCCATCCAGGTGGCCTTGGACATTGCTGAATGAGAAAAGTGGCCAGTACTTTATCTCTATACTGACTCATGGATGGTGGCGAATGCCCTGTGGGGGTGGTTGCAGCAATGGAAGCAGAGCAAGAGGCAACACAGAGGTAAACCCATCTGGGCTGCTGCACTATGGCAAGACATCGCTGCCTGGGTGCAGAACATGGTGGTCAAAGTATGCCATGTAGATGCTCATGTACCCAAGAGTCAGGCCACTGAAGAACACCAGAACAACCAACAAGTGGATAAAGCTGCTAAGACTGAAGTGGCTCAGATGGACTTAGATTGGCAACATAAGGGTGAATTATTTTTGCCCCGCTGGGCCCATGACACTTCAGGCCATCAGGGCAGAGATGCAACATACAGATGGGCTCCTGATCAAGAGGTGGACTTAACAATGGACACTATTGCCCAGGTTATTCATGACTGTGAAACATGTGCTGCAATTAAGCAAGCTAAACAGTTAAAGCCTCTTTGGTATGGAGGGCTATGGCTGAAGTACAAATAGGGGGAGGCCTGGCAGATTGATTATATCACACTCCCACCAACCCGCCAAGGCAAGCGCCATGCGCTTACCATGGTGGAAGCAACCACCGGATGGCTGGAAACATACGCTGTGCCCCACGCTACTGCCCAGAACACTATCCTGGGCCTTGATAAACAGATTTTGTGGTGACACGGCACCCCAGAGAGAACTGAGTCAGACAATGAGACTCATTTCCAGATCAACCTTATAGGCACTTGGGCCAAAGAGCATGGCATTGAGTGGGTATCACATCCCCTACCATGCACCAGCCTCTGAGAAAATTGAACGGTACAATGGGCTGTTAAAAACTACACTGAGAGCAATGGGTGGTGGGACTTTCAAACACTGGGATGCACATTTACCAAAAGCCACCTGGTTGGTCAACACCAGAGGATCTGCCAAGAGGGCTGCTCCAGCCCAGTCAGAACTTTTACATACTGTAGAAGGGGATAAAGTTCCTGTGGTGCACATAAAGAATTTTCTGGGGAAGACAGTCTGGGTTATTCCTGCTTCAGGTAAAGGCAAACCCACTCGTGCGATTGCTTTTGCTCAATGACCTGGATATACTTGGTGGGTAATGTGGGAATATGGGGAAATCTGATGTGTACCTCAAGGGGATTTGATTTTAGGGCAAAACAGCCAATGAACTCAATTATATGCTGTTCCCTGCTATGTAGCACTTTTATAGCCCACCAGCTAGATGTTTTCAGGTTACCAGCGTCTGGCCCTGACTTCCCTCCGACCATCATTCTGACAAAGAATGAACTTTGATGAAACCAGACGAGTTCCGCGGTATCACCCATAAGCCACCCTGAAGTGGGACCTAGTAGGAGGCACGACTGGGCTGTAGCCAAGGAAGGTGTTTTCCAAGGGTGTTGAGCCACATCGGCATCTCAGTGTTGTGCGTGCTGCTGAGAGGACCTTGCAGAAGTCTTCAGGTGACAAGGTGATGCTTGTTCTCTCCAGCTGCAGGGTGAGTACATCCCTGCACAGTTTTGGGGTGTTACTGACTTCGACTTGCAAATGCCCTGGACATAAGAAAGCTTTTATAGGGCAGTAACGTGTAAAATACTTTAAACTGTTAATGAGTCCTGCTGGGTGGCTGGGCTCTGGGGTGATCTGACTACTAGCAGTTCTGTGGTCTTTTGGTCCATCCCCTGCCTTGCTGCTGCCAGGCCCCGAGTCCCAGGACCAGCAATTCAGCGATGCCAGGTTTTCTTTTTCCCATCCTGGGAACTCTGCCTTACCTTCCCCAATCTCAGTAGCATCTCCTTCACCTCTCACAGGTGTGCAGCTTAGCAAATGCATTCAAAATGCTGGAAGATATTGGCTAGCTCGAGTTTGGAGAGCTGGCTGATCAGAGCTCTCGTGAGACCTCACTTGGAAAACTGTGTGCAGTTCTGGTGTCCTCAACATAAGAAGGACATGGAGCTGTTGGAGCAAGTCCGGAGGAGGGCCACAAGGATGATAAGGAGGATGGAGCACCTCTCGTATGAAGAAAGGCTGAGAAAGTTGGGGCCGTTCAGCCTGCAGAAGAGAAGGCTGCGTGGAGACCTCATAGCAGCCTTCCAATACCTGAAGGGGGCCTATAGGGATGCTGGGGAGGGACTCTTCATTAGGGACTGTAGAGATAGGACAAGGGGTAACGGGTTCAAACTTAAACAGGGGAAGTTTAGATTGGATATAAGGATGAAGTTCTTTACTGTGAGGGGGGTGAGGCATGGGAATGGGTTGCCCAGGGAAGTTGTGAATGCTCCATCCCTGGCAGTGTTCAAGGCCTTGGGTGACATGGTTTAGTGTGAGGTGTCCCTGCCCATGGCAGGGGTGTTTAAAATAGATGATCTTATGGTCATTTCCAACCCTAACCATTCTATGATTCTATGACCATGAGATGGTTGAGTTCAAGATCCTCAGGACAGTGAGAAGAGCATGCAGCAACCTCACTGCCCTGGACTTCAAGAGAGCAGACTTTGGCCTCTTCAGGAACCTGCTCAGTAAGATTCCATGGGATATAGCCCTAGAGGGCAGGGGGGCCCAGGACTGTTGGTTGATATTCAAGGATCACCTGCTGCAGGCTCAGGAGTGATGCATCCCAACTAGAAGGAAGTGCAGCAGGAGGGCCAGGAGACCTCCTTGGATGGATAAGGACCTGCTGAGGAAATTTCAAAGGAAAAAAGAGGCTTATAAAGGGTGGAAGCAAGGACAGGCAGCCTGGGAAGAATACAGGGATGCTGTCCAGGAAACTAGGGACCAGGTTAGGAAAGCTAAGGCCTGTGGAGACGTAAGGCACGGACCCCGTTTCTGGTGATGAAACGAAATCCTTTATTATCTGATGCTCCAGGGTTGATATAGGCTTTCTGAAGTACCCGCGTGTACGAGCGGCTAATACAATTGGTTCACTAACACCCCCCACGTGGGTCTCTTCACTTCTTCATTGGTGGATATCTTGCTCACTGGTTGCCTTGATTGGCTGCTTGCTTCTCGCTTCTCTCTTCCTTCTTATCTTGCCCACAATACTCCCAAAAATTTCCCATCAACATTCCTCAGCTGTCTCAAAGCTTTCCCAGGAGCTAGTCCAACTCAGAAACCTTTCACATTTACACCCACATTTCCCCCTTTTTGTTTTTCTAAAGACCCAACCTTCTTCAGCATTTTATCCAGTATATCTTGCATACAATTTAGCAGATAAGGAACAGAAACCTAATACAAAGGAAAATATCCGTACAAAATCTTGCACAACCGAAAAGAAAATATCAATACAAGAAGTTTTACATTTCTACCGTTCTACCCTTCTTATAAGTGATACAATAATAATGCTACTATTAGACCATGGTCTTTCTACTAAACATTTATGAAATAGCTGTGTTACTGACTATACTGAATTATAGAGTTATTTGGCTCAGTGTTCTAGCTAAGTTCACCCATATGTCGAAGCTATTCCAGGGCGTCCATTGCATTGTCGACATCAATGTGCTGCTGACTACCCCTGGATTCTGCTTCTGTAACCGTAGGACGGTTCAAAACAGGCCACACCAGCCGTGCTGGTATCCACCAAGGACCATGATCTGTGGAGACACAAGCATACCTGTTGGAGTGTTTCTTGTTGAGAATGAACATGTGAGCAATCCAACCTTTGACTTAGCCTCACTCGAGTAGTGAGCAGAGGGCTTCATAGGCTACTGAAAGGGTTAACAAAGGATGCCTACATGCCGACATGAAGAGGATGTTGCCTTGGGGAGGCACTGAGCAGGCTTACCACAAAGGCACTGAGCACCTGCAATCAGGTTACCACAAAGGCACTGAGCACCTGCAATCAGGTTACCACAAAGGCACTGAGCAGGATGTCCGCGCTGGATCAGGTTACCACAAAGCAAACCTTGCTTGCAAAACAGGAGCCTGTTGCTATGGACGTTTCATAAGTTAACCAATTAGATGTTATTGACTGTTCCAGTACTTTGTAACTTTTCTATAAAAAGTGGTGCTTGCGTTTAATAAATTGTCAGCGTTTGATCACATTGGTTGTTGCTGCGTTGTCCATGTTCTCCCGCCGCACATACCCTTGTCCCCAGGTTATTAGTGGATGCGGTCCTTCCCAGAGAAGCGTTTGTGGTGATTTTCATAGAATCATAGAATCATAGAATAGTAAGGGTTGGAAAGGACCTCAAGATCATCGAGTCCCAACCCCCCTGCCATGAGCAGGGACACCTCCCACTAAACCATGCCATCCAAGGCTCTGTCCAACCCCACCTTGAACGCCGCCAGGGATGAAGCATCCACAACTTCCCTGGGCAACCCATTCCCATGCCTCACCACCCTCACAGTAAAGAATTTCTTCCTCATATCCAATCTAAACTTCCCCTGTTTAAGTTTGAACCCATTACCCCTTGTCCTCTCACTACAGTCCCTAATGAAGAGTCCCTCACCAGCATCCCTATAGGCCCCCTTCAGGTATTGGAAGGCTGCTATGAGGTCTCCACACAGCCTTCTCTTCTGCAGGCTGAACAGCCCCAATTTTCTCAGCCTATCTTCATACGAGAGGTGCTCCAGTCCCCTGATCACCCTTGTGGCCCTCCTCTGGACTTGTTCTAACAGTTCCATGTCCTTTTTATGTTGAGGACACCAGAACTGCACACAATACTCCAAGTGAGGTCTCACGAGAACCTTCGGTTGATGAACCCCTATAGGATTAGGCAAAATTTTGCTGTGCGACAGGATATGTCTGGTAATGGCTACGGTCTCATTTCCCTCTCCAATCGTCAAAAAATTTAATACATAAATTGCTTTATACAGTCGTGCCTGTGGTGATTCTCCCTTCATTCCCCCTTTTTGTTTTTCTAACAACATTTTTAGTGTTAGGTGGCATTGTTCAACAATGGTAGGGGGAGAGAGATAGTGTCTGGTTCGTGTCCTGTTAATTCTGTTGTTCTCTGTCTGCCACGACACACTATGTGTGCTATCTGTTCACAAATAGTAACTATGGTTTTGGAGAATTGGTATGGTAAAAAGATCCATTCTAGGACACGTAGTGGATCCTTTTCCCTTGAATCCCATTGACCTATTAATCTTTTGAGGGACCTAGGCCCTTGGATAACATACAGAGTAACTGGGAGTTGGTAATCTATCCTTGCAGCTTGTTGATTGGTTAAAGCTCTGTTAACTTGTTCAATTGCAAACTCAGCCTCCGGAGTTAACTGTCGGGGTGAGTTGAGGGCAGGTTCTCCCTTCAGTAGTTCAAATAAAGGTTGAAGGGTATCGTTGTCTATACCTAAAAGGATTCATACCCAATTTATAGTGCCAGTTAATTTCTGTACATTGTTTAGGGTGTTAACTTTGACATCGATCTTTAGCAGTTGAGGCACTACAGTCTGCTGGAGGATTTTCCATCCCAGGTATTTCCATGGGGGTTGCTGTTGTACCTTTTCAGGAGCAACAACTAACCCGTGCTTTTCAAGGCAAGATTTAGTGCTGGAAGCAACTTCTAAAAGTTTCTGTGGTTCCTGACAGGCTAACAAAATGTCATCCATATAATGATAGCAAATAGCTGTTGGATATGTCTGTCTTACCTCTGATAATGCCTTAGCCACATATAACTGACATATTGTCGGGCTGTTTTTCATACCCTGTGGTAATACAGTCCAATGATAACGCTGTGCTGTTCCCTGATGGTTAACAGAGGGAATAGAAAAAGCAAACCTTGGAACATCTTCAGGGTGTAGGGGAATAGTGAAAAAACAATCTTTGAGGTCCATAATGACAATGTTCTAATTTTTTGGTATCATGGTTGGGGAAGGCAAACCTGGCTGTGTGGCTCCCATGTCCTCCATGACATTATTAATTGCACGAAGGTGATGTAAAAGACGCCATTTCCCTGATTTTTTCTTAATTACAAATACTGGTGTGTTCCAGGGACTTGTGGTCGGAACCAAGTGTCCCAACTTCAATTGTTCTGTTACCAATTCTGTTAAGGCGTGGGTTTTTTCCAAATTTAGGGGCCATTGATCAACCCACACTGGTTTTTCTGTCAGCCACTTTAGTCTGATTGGAACATTCTCAGCAATAACCCCAGTTAAAAAGGCGATGTTGCTATCGAGACTCCCCACATGCTTAAGACATCCCTTCCCAAAAGGTTAAAAGGACAGTTCACTACATATGGGCGGAGGTTCGCAGTGTGCCCTTCAGGATCTATTATCTGGATAACTGATGCACTTTGACGTGGTGTTGACATTCCTCCTATTCCTGTTAAATCCGTTGCTGATGAAACTGTCTCCCAATTTGATGGCCAAAAGGAGGCGCCAATGACTGTAACATCTGCTCCGGTGTCCAGTAGGCCTTGAAGTTTGATAGTGCTGGGTTTATGCTGGGGGTTTTGCACTTCACATTGGATGGTTGGCTGTTGTTTTGCTAATGACTGTGTCCATGAAGTGTGTGGCTTACCAGTAGACCCAAAGCCACCTGTTCCTCTGAGCATGTTTTCCTCCGAGGGGGCATTCACTGTACATGCATGGAATAAGACAAGTTGGCATATACGTTCTCCCGCGGGGACTGTTACGGGTGGGGATGGGGTCCAGACCATTGCTTGCACTTGTCCTTCAAAATCAGCATCAATTACCCCAGGCAAAACAAAAAGACCCTGTAAGGTAACACTAGAACGTCCCAATAATAAGGCACTAAATCCATTACCCAACGGACCTTTCAGTGTAAGCGGCACCTTTTGCACTTTGGTGTCTGCTATGTTTACTTCTGTTGCTGTGGGGACATCCACTCCGGCGCTTCCGGGGGTGGAGGAGCAGAGGCGTGCCAGACCCATGTCGTTGGCGAATTGGGATTGTGTGGGGCGGAGACTTCTTGTATCTGCGCGCGGCCCCGCGACGCGCTCCGCCTCCCGTTTCCCGAGACTGGAAGTAGGTCCCCATTGGCGTGGTACTTTGATCGACATTGCTTAGCATAGTGACGTCCCTTTTTGCAACGGGGACAAAGGCTCGGGTCGCCATCTTGGCTCGCCTGGGGGCAGCTACGCTTAAAGTGGCCGGGTTTGCCACACCTAAAACACACCCGCTGTGCGGTTTGTAAAGCTGCGGCTAAATGCCCCGCTAGATTTTTGTTAACATAGTCTATTGAGCCAATACGATTACATGCTTCAATCATATCGATCAAAGTAGGATGTTTTAACATATGCAACACCTTCTGACAGTCCAAGTTTGCATTCTCTATTGCTAGTTTCAGTAATAAGGCATCTTTGGCAGCATCATTCTCTACTTGCTTATCGATAGCCATCTCCAAACGATCTATAAATTGCATATACGGCTCGTCTTTTGCCTGCTTGATACCCGTGAATGCTTTCACGGATTTCCCGACATCTGGCACTTCAAGCATTGCCTTAAGCGCTAGTTCTGCCAACTGGCGTAAAATCTCTGGGGCCAGCCGAGCCTGTAGCTGCGGCGTGTTAATAGGAGGATCCCCCATCAATTGCGGAATTCCGACCCCCACGAGAGGGTCGCCGGGATTCCAACCAAGATTCTCCCTCGCTGCTACATCGCAGCGCTCCCGCCAATCTGACAAAAATACCGCTTTCTGGGTGGGGGTGAACAGCATTTCGGCAACGGCTTTGATATCAAATGGAGTCATAGGATCTCCCTGTAATACAGTCTGTAAAAGGCTCCGAGTATATGGTGAGGCTAGCCCGCAGTGCCTAACAGTCTTTCTCAGTCCTTTAATCAGTTCCCATGTCTGTTAGTGGTGGTGCAGATGGCACCACCGCTCCGGAGGGGCAGCGGCAGTCAGTTTATTATGATAGTCAGCGACTGCACCCCGCGATGGGCTCTGCAGCTTGCTAAGAGCCACATAAAGTAAGTGCCATGTTGCTATCAGCGCAAAAACGTTTTCCTCCCCCCTGCCCGCAGCCTCCCAAAGACTCTCTTCAGCCAAATCCCACTGCTCCAGCTGAAGCGCCGTCCGAGAATCGACATCAAATCCCCGCCCCTCAAGCAGGGCACGAATAGCGTTTTCATTGTACGTAAAGCCCTGTTGCTCTAAAATGCACATTAGTAAAGAAACAGTAGTCTCTTCTTCCGCAGACATCTGCGATCCCATCTTCCTGACCGCTCACCTTTTTCAAAGGTGCTTAATATCCCGGGAATACAGCTCTCTGTTCTGCTGTCGGACTCGTTCGGTCAGGGTCTCCACCGGTGCTCTTTATCCTCTTCTAGTGTCCCTGTTCGGGCGCCATTTGTGGAGACGTAAGGCACGGACCCCGTTTCTGGTGATGAAACGAAATCCTTTATTATCTGATGGTCCAGGGTTGATATAGGCTTTCTGAAGTACCCACGTGTATGAGCGGCTAATACAATTGGTTCACTAACACCCCCCACGCGGGTCTCTTCACTTCTTCATTGGTGGATATCTTGCTCACTGGTTGCCTTGATTGGCTGCTTGCTTCTCGCTTCTCTCTTCCTTCTTATCTTGCCCACAATACTCCCAAAACTTTCCCATCCACATTCCTCAGCTGTCTCAAAGCTTTCCCAGGAGCTAGTCCAACTCAGAAATCTTTCACATTTACACCCACAAAGGCCCACTTAGAATTTAACTTGGCTAGAGATGTTAAGGATAGCTGGAAGGGATTCTATAGGTACATTGCAAATAAAAGACAGACTAGGGACAACATGAGCCCCCTCTGGAAGCTTTCGGGAGAACTGGCTACCCTGGATTTGGAGAAGGCTGAGGTCCTTAATGACTTCTTTGCCTCAGTCTTCACCAGCAAATGCTCTGACCACACCACCCAAGTCTTGGAAGGCAGACGCAGGGACAGTGAGAATAAAGACCCTGGGCCCACTGTAAGAGAGGATCTGGTTCGAGACCATCTTAGGAACCTGAATGTACACAAGTCCATGGGACCTGATGAAACCCATCTGCAGGTCCTGAAGGAGCTGCAAATGAAGTTGCTAAGCCACTGTCCATCATATTTGAAAAATCATGGCAGTCAGGTAAGTTCCCAATGACTGGAAAAAGGAAAATATAACCCCCATTTTCAAGAAGGGGAAAATGGATGAGCCGGGGAACTACAGACCAGTCAGCCTCACCTCTGTGCCTGGCAAAATCTTGGAGTAGATTCACCTGGAAAGCATGTTAAGGCACATGAAAAACAACAAGGTGGTTGTTGACAGCCAGCATGGCTTCACTAAGGGGAAATCCTGCCTGACCAATCTGGTGGCCTTCTATGATGGGGTACGGAACTGATGGACAGGGGTAGAGCAGTTGATGTCATCTACCTGGACTTATGTAAAGCCTTTGACACTGTCCCACATGACATCCTTGTCTCTAAGTTGGAGAGACATCAATTTGATAGGTGGACCACTCAGTGGATAAAGAACTGGCTGGATGGCCGCATGCAAGGAGTTGTGGTCAAAGGCTCAATGTCCATCTGGAGACCAGTAAAGAGTGGTGTCCCCCAGGGATCGGTGTTGGGACCGGTCTTGTTCAACATCTTTGTGGGTGACATGGACAGTGGGATTGAGTGTGCCCTCAGCAAGTTTTTTGCCGATGACACCAAGCTGTGTGGATCGGTTGATACATTGGAGGGAAGGAATGCTATCCAGAGGGACCTAGACACACTTGTGAGGTGGGCTGATGCCAACCTGATGAAGTTTAACCATGCCAAGTGCAAGGTCCTACACCTGGGTCAGAGCAATCCCTGGCACAGCTTCAGGTTGGTCAGAGAAGAGATTCAGAGCAGCCCTGTGGAGAAGGACTTGGGGGTGTTGGTCGATGAGAAACTGAACATGAGCCAGCAGTGTGCACTTGCAGCCCAGAAAGCCAACTGTATCCTGGGCTGCATCAAAAGGAGCATGACCAGCAGGTCGAGGGAGGTGATCCTGCCCCTCTACTCTGCTCTCGTGAGACCTCACTTGGAGTATTGTGTGCAGTTCTGGTGTCCTCAACATAAAGAGGACATGGAACTGTTGGAACAAGTCCAGAGGAGGGCCACGAGGATGATCAGGGGACTGGAGCGCCTCCCGTATGAAGAGTGGATGAGGAAGTTGGGTCTGTTCAGCCTGAAGAAGAGAAGGCTGCGTGGAGACCTCATAGCAGCCTTCCAATACCTGAAGGGGGCCTATAGGGATGCTGGTGAGGGACTCTTCATTAGGGACTGTAGTGAGAGGACAAGGGGTAATGGGTTCAAACTTAAACAGGGGAAGTTTAGATTGGATATGAGGAAGAAATTCTTTACTGTGAGGGTGGTGAGGCCCTGGAATGGGTTGCCCAGGGAAGTTGTGAATGCTTCGTCCCTGGCGGCGTTCCAGGCAGGGTTGGACAGAGCCTTGGGTGGCATGGTTTAGTGGGAGGTGTCCCTGCTCATGGCAGGGGTGTTGGAACTAGATGATCTTAAGGTCCTTTGCAACCCTAACTATTCTATGATTCTATGATCATCATCAGGCAACAATCCAACCCTGCACACAGCCTTTCCTGCTCTGGAAGACTGTTACAAGAGATGGAGCCCGACATCATGGACCGGATGAACTTAGCAGCTTTATAGGGATTGGTCGATGCACTAAGGAATGATGTCTGTGTGTGTGTATGCATATATATATAAGAGTGATAGCATATTGAAAAATGTGAGATCTGAGCATGATGCGAATGGTATGGAATAAGGGGTGGATACTGTCCTGGGTTCAGCAGTAGCAGTCATTTTTCTCTTTCTTAGTAGCTGGTGCAGTGCTGTGTTTTTGACTTTCAGCCTGGGAACAATGCTGATAACACCGATGTTTTTAGTTGTCACTAAGTATTGTTTACTTTGACCAAGGACTTTCTGAGTCTCATGCTCTGCCAGGGAGGAGGGGAAGCCGGGAGGAAGCAGAGACAGGACACCTGACCCAAACTAGCCAAAGAGGTATTCCATACCACAGCACGTCCTGCCCTGTATATAAACTGGGGGCAGTTACCCAGAAGGGCTAGATCACTGCTGGGGTTGGGCTGGGTATTGGTTGGCAGGTGGTGAGCGGTTGTATTCTCTTCCCTTGTTATTTCCTTTGTCATTATTATGATGGTGGTAGCAGTAGTGGTTTTGTGTTATATCTTAGTTACTGGACTGCTCTAATCTCATCCTGTGGGAGTTACATTCTTTCGATTCTCCTCCCCATCCCTCTGGGAGCGAGGGTAGGAAGGAGGGGGAATGAGCGAGCGGCTCCGTGGTTGTTGGTTGCCGGCTGGGCTTAAACTATGACACCGGTCCACCAGGAATGTGTAATACGTGAGATTAAGAACAGAGATACTCCCCCAAGTCATTATAAATGGAGGAAAAAGAGACATCACCATGAGGACAACTCCATTGCGACATCACCATGTGCACCTTCAAGTTGACAACTCCAGAAGGACACCTCCACGAGGACACCCACCTCCGTCGACTACTATGGACTCTTGGGGACACTCTGCTCTGATACCAGTTACGAACCCTGAAGGACTCCCACCACTTCCAATACCAACTACGGACCCTGGAGGACTCCCACCACTGACGATGATTGATCCACGGGACACTGCTGGATTCGCAGTGGTGACTCTCTCTCTCTGCACCCCAAATCCTTGCTTCTTTTCTGTCTCTTTTTCCAATCTGTCCTATCGCTATTCCCTTCATTACAATAATTTCCCTTTTTTATAATAATTGTCTTTTTGTAATAAACCAACTGATCGATTACAATACTTGATCTTGTTTGCATCTTAATTTCACTCTTGGGATCACAAAGGAAATGGGTCCGACACTGGGGTTTTCTCCAGTTGGACCTTGACAAGGTCATCAAGGGTGAAGCAAAAGAGGGAGCAAAATTATAGCTGATGCCACTTTCTTCAGCACCTTGTTCCAGTATACCCACAAAATCCAGAATTATTTTAAAGCAAGAATCTACTCCAGTCTGCAAATTGGATTCTGATCTAATGAGGTAAAAGAAGGTGACATTGCACTGACATAAAAGCTGAAGCAGGTCTTACATTCTTGCCTTATAAAAAAGTAATATATATGAAGTACTCATTAAAATGAAATGGCAAATCAAAAGACAAAGAGGTGAAACCATTTAGTCATAAAAATTCTGCACATGGAAAGAAACTTGTCTCTTTGGTTTCTATGACTTTGAAATATACAGGGAGGGCTGGATCATTCAACAGTTCTGAACAGAAAGCAGCAGTCTCAGGGGAAACATCTAGCCAAACCAAGGAGCATCACCCTGAGAGGCAACAGGCACCTGCTGGCCTCCCTGACAGCTCAGCTTGCCAGCATCTGACACCATTCCTGATGGATCTGTTGCACTGAAGAAGGATGCAGATCTAGTTAATTTTAAATAAATGGGTGCATTTATTGATCTGATTCACAGCAAGCTGACATGGTTTAAGCCCAGCCAGCAACTGACTCTATCCCAGCCAAAACCAGGACACAAGCTGTTATCGAGGCACTCAGCTGGGAATGACAGTGGGGCTGAAAGAACTGTATTAAGTCTGGAGACATTCCTGTCACTAACATTCAAATCTATGGAGTCTGAAGTTGGGATTTCCCAGCAAGTCCAGAGCCTGGTCTGCCCTTGCATGCTTTGCCAGGCTGTGTCTCCTAAAGCCCAGCTGGTTATTAGCTAGGTGTGGAGCTCCCTAATCCCTATAGCTTGCAGTCCTGAGGGCTAGAAGTACCTATTTAAACCCTGGGAATAGTAAAAAATGCAAAGCACTAATTTCACTGAACAGCAAATAAAGCAGGGGGCCCCATAGACCAGCAATGACTAGCACTAAATGGACTTGCTAAAGATCAGTTTTACATTTCCAGCTAACACTGAGCTCCTTACAGTACCTCAAAATGCCCCAAGACACGGACAGAGACATGGAAAGAAGGTAAATGGGAATATTTCAATGGAGGTGGGAAAGCAGCTGTAGCATTTGCTCGTAAACCAAACAAACTGAAAAGGCTCTCTACAGATGTTGGTGGGATTTGACTGGCAAACAATTTTCTAAAAATACCTGGTTTTTTAATGGACAACTGGTCAGTGGAGCAGTTAATATTCTGCTTTTCAATAAAGCAAGAAGTTTAGAAGTCCATGAAATCCCATTTATCTGCACAGAGCTATAGATTCTGGAATCACTGACTGGAAAAATAAGAGTTGCTTGATAGGTTGTAGTGGCCTACCAGTAATGGACTTTAAATGGATACAAAAATGATTGACCTTTCCACCTTGTGACACCACAGGCCTCTGAAACACACAGTGAATAGATTTTTTTCTCCTCAAAAGGAGCAGTTAATGAAAAGGTATCAAAGCCTACATAACATTCAAATTATAATTTGGATGTAAATCAAACAAGCAATTTAATTAAGAGCCTTCTAATTGTTACAATGCTCTTTGGCTGCAAATGCTTTAGTTTGAAAGAAGATTTTAGTCTCTTGGGTATTTTTTTGTACATTGCTCTGTGTACAATTTGTCTTTTGTTTCCTATAAAATCCCTGTAGCCAAGGCTCCCAAACACAGCCCAGGCTGCATCCCAGAGAATCCCCAGGAAAGAAAGTGCTGCTACAACTTGCCTGATACCACTACCAAAAGCTATCTGTCTTTCTCATCCAAGCACTCAATGCCCTTTTCAAAAGTAATCTGTTGGGGAAAAATTAAAATAAATAAAAAATAAAAATAATTTTATTTTATGGCACTGATAAATAACACACTTAAAATATGGCTGAAACCACCCTCTAAATTTCCACTTTCAACTTTATCTCCATAAATAAAATTATTTTTATGTACTCTGTGACTGCCAGTATTCAACCCAGAGAGAGCTGAAAATATTTCTACCCGCTCATCAACAAATAAGCAAGAAATAAGAGGTAAAATTATAACCTCACCCCCCTGACCAAGGCATTGTCTTGTGTCAAAGACACTATAGATACAGCTGGAGGAGACTGGTCTTCTGTCCCTTTCATAGAAAATAATATTTAACTTATCATCCACTACTCTATCACATTCTGTTTTGTAATTCTAAGCATTTTCAGTTCTCAGGATTGATTCGGAGGAATCTCCAGGAACTCGCCAACAAAGTTGAAGTTGACAAGCAGGTATTCTTTATTGTGGCGCCAGGAGACACAGGGGATAGCTCCTCCTAGCGTGTCTCTCTGAATTGCTAAACAAGCCATCCTTATATAGTCACTAAGCATACATATTCATTACATACATACATGTATAATCATGAGGCTACTTATGTATTACATCATTCTTCTAGAAAGCTTCCCCTCATGCATACAAAACTGTGGTGGTGGTCTTTGGGGGTTGCTTATTTCTTCCAACAATCTTCATCACTTCTGTCAGTCTTTGAAGCACGTGCAGTAGATAATGCTTACACCAGCTTAATTGGTTTGGTAACACTGCAGACATAATCATCTTGTCCTTCTACTTATCAGTTAGCTTAGCTGCAGCCCATCCTGGACATCTGCTAGGATTCTCATTATGTTCTCTAACTGCACTCTATTTTTTTTTTTCTTCTGTGAGACATGTACCTCAGTTATTTCCCATTGCTACTGTTACAAAGCCATCAAACTTAACGTTACTTAGAACAGATTCTACTTATTTACAAAGGTTTGTATTTCATTTTGTGCCTCCTTCTCTCAGGATGGAAAGAGAAAAATCAGCTATCCCAATAAACTGAAAGTCTGAGATCCCCAAGTCTGGATTGCTTTTCTTTTCTGGAACAAAATCAGTATAAATTAAATCTGCTTGAGATTTGAGAATTATTTAAAGACAAGACAATCCAACCTCTGAAGTGTCTGACTGATGCCTCTGGTTGCTTGGAAAGTGTGCAAATTTGGTCACATGTGGTAATGGGATTTGGGACAGAGGGACGTGACAAAACTCCTTGTGTGTGTCTCGGATAAGGAGCTGCCCTCCAGCAATGCTACCCCTGCAGGACAACAGGCCTGGTGAGGAAGAAGACTCTCCTGGATGATAATTTTAAATCATATCACCATTTCGGATCATTTCTTGCTCTTCATTAAAAAAACCTGGTTTTTTGGGTTTTGTTCTTGTAAAAGCCTGAGCTAACAACACGGACCCCAAGAACACAGCAGGCTTTAACAATAAATGCAAATGTGCCAGGTTCTCAGCTGGAGCAAAAGCCACATCATTCCATGGGCTACAGAGGAGCTTGCCACATTTACACTGACAAGGGACCAACTTCAGCTCTCTGGAACTGCTGACAAGGTGCCAACTTCACCCAAAACCAAAGCTATGCTATGTCAGAGAAGAGCAGACAGGTTTCTGTGCCTGCCCTCCCCATCAGGATAACAAACTCCTGTCCTGGTTTCAGCAGTAGCAGTCATTTTTTCTCCTTCTTAGTAGCTGGCGCAGTGCTGTGCTTTTGACTTTCAGCCTGGGAACAATTGACTTTCGCAGTCTCATGCTCTGCCAGGGAGGAGGGGAAGTCAGGAGCAAGCACAGACAGGACACCTGACCCAAACTAGCCAAAGGGGTATTCCATACCAAAGCACGTCATGCCCAGTATAGAAACTGGGGGGAGTTACCGAGAAGGCCCATATCACTGCTCGGGTAGGGCTGGGTATTGGTCAGCAAGTGGTGAGCAATTGTATTCTCTCCCCTTGTTATTCCCTTTTCATTATAGGTGGTAACAATAGTGGTTTTGTATTATACCTTAGTTACTGGACTGTTCTTATCTCAACCTGTGGGAGTTACATTCTTTCGATTCTCCTCCCCATCTCTCCAGGAGCAGGGGGAGGAAGAAGGGGGGAGGGAGAGAGTGGCTGTGTGGTTCTGATTTACCGGCTGCACTTAAACCACGACAACCTCAAATCAACTACCACTTAATCTGCTGTTATTTCCTTTAAACTATTTATTTGTCAGACTGTTAATAACAATATGCAGGGGATCAATAGCCAGTTAAAGCACATGCTTAATACACACATGCCTCTGCACACTAGCCAAGGTAATTTGCATCTTTACATGTAACACTGATCAAATAAAGCAGAAAGGTCACTCCCTGTGTTTAAGCAGATTATTGGCACTTTTCTCCTCTATTATAAAAGCATGAAAGCCAAACCAGAAGATCCTATCTAGAGCAGCTCTATGCCTTCCTATACGAGCCCATAAAGGAGCATCAGATGGCAACCAGAAATAGCTCGCACGGTCTCTTCCACAGGTTCAGGGTTTTGCACCACTCTTTGCTGTAGAAGAAATTCCAGCAATCCCCCACATTTTCTGCATATCAGGTAAACCTTTCAGCGAGCACGTCTTTCTGCCCTTCTCCCCAGCAATCAGGTAACCTGGACTGTTTTTCCATCCCTAAGACCTAGCGGCTATTGGCTGTACAACTTATACTTTAATTTCCAGAGCAAATGGACCACAGATGCTATGTCAATATAGACATGAGACAAATACAGCTGTTTGCCAGTTTGGGCTCTCAGCCAAATGATGGAAACACCACTTGTGTTAACATAAGCCCTCTGGCAATTCCTGGTGCTATCCCAGATCCCTCCAACTTCACAGGCAGCTGCAGATTTTGATAGCAGTGCAGCAAATCTGGAGCCTGCCTCCTGGTCATGTCTCCTCATTCCGCCACACAAAACCCAGAGCAGCAAAACTGTATTAATATTGGAAAGAGAAAAGAATAGCAGTTAATTAAAGCCAGGAGCCTTGTTTCTTGCTGTTTGCCACAGCATGGGTAAGTGGCTGTTCACTCTCCTGGTGACTCCCAGTAAAAGCCTTCCAAACTGGGGCTCTGAATGACCAGACACTTGAAAGTGTGACTGTCAAGCTTCACCCTGTTGAACAAAGCTTGCTTCTAATGTGTTAACTGTCTGGAAGAGACCCCAGAAGATGGGCAGACCAGCAAGCCTCCAGCAGCTCTCAAGCAGAAACAATCAATGGCTAATTCATATGCTCAAAGGACCACAATCAAATGTCATTATTTGTGAGGTTCTACTTGACTTCATATCCTCCTTGCAGAAAAGGCTTTATTGATCCCTTCACATGGAGGAGAGGTGCAAACAGACAGGCTGCAACAGGAATAACCCCTTTGGCATTTTACATTAAAACAATAGGGTCTTCCGGCAGGCACCCACACCAATCATTTAAAGACACAGGAGCTCTCATGGAAAACCACTGAAGACTACTAACAAGATACTAAAGTGACAACAGACAGGTTGATGTTATCAGCTACTCTCCAATGAACCAAAAGGCCTTTTCCACATTTTTTCTTTATTATTTTTTCCCTTCTTGCATCACTGCTCTTGGAGGGCACAAGAACTATTCTCTGCTGGATAGTCTCTGTGGCAGGCAGAGAGAAGGAAATTTCCTTTCTCTTGTTAGCTCATACTCCTGGCTCTTCTATATAGCATTAAATTAGGTAATTCCTGAAAGACTTGCTAGCCACTCAGATAAATCCATAGAGAATACCCATTTTTCCCCCCTTTCAGACCTCCCCTTCCAAACAAGGAAGATGAAACACACCTCTCTCTTCAATCCTGTGGATCAAATAACTACAGAAACGCCAAGTTTGTGTGCATTATTTGTCATGCACTTGGCAATGCAGTTCAAATTTGGCAATGAACAAACATGACTTACAGGCTAAAAGGATGGATGAGAGCAACAGAGAACAGCACTTTACAGGAGACTGCTAGTAAAAGTTCTGTGTGTTATGCCATACAAGAGAGGGATCTCCTCAGGTTTATCCTTAGTTCTCACTTCTGCTCCAACACACAACACGTGGCTATTTTTATGACTGCTGATTTTTGCTACAAGAAGAGAAGTGGTCAATGATGGTGGAAAAGATTATACACTGAAATCTACCAGCCCTAGAGCAACAGGGACTCAGCCCTTGTGCAGGGGGAAGATTTCTCTCCCTCTACCAAACCATTTAAAAATTTTTACTATTTAAAAATATAAACATATTTTTCAAGTACAGTTTCCTTTCATTTATCTCTGTGTAATGTATCACCTCTTGAATGTCAGAGAGAATCATAGAATCAACTAAGTTGGAAAAGACCTTTAAGATCATCAAGTCCAACCTTTACCCCAGGACTGCCAAGACCACCACTAAAGCATATCACTGAGGGCCTCATCTAAACACAAGCCACCTATATATGAAAGGAGATGGAAGCCAGGTAAACAGACCCAAATAAGCATCCTATGCAATCTATGGAAAAATGTCTCACAGAGAGCTTACTCTCACTCACTTCTCTTGAGTGAGCCTTCCCTTTATGCTTTCAAGAGAGCAACCATTCAAGAATGCAAGTTACCCACGTAATCAAGTTAAGCCAGCAGAAAAGACAGCATCAAGGTGTCCCCCAGCACTGAGAAAGACAAGAAGATTTTATGATGGGATTCAGACTAGGAAAAAAATTGCTTGGGGGGTTAAAAAGAAACAAACAATAGGAAGAACAGAACAGCACACTTCATCTCTGTGAGAAATGATAAATTTTAATCCCAGGCCACAAGGCATATGATGGAGACCAATAAGGGCACGTTAATGTCATGGGAGTCTGAGACAACTGTTAAACCAGTGTGCTGCTAGCATGGAATATTTCCAGATATTCCAAGTGCCATATGGAGAAAAGCATTCATATCCCTGTTCTGCTTTCCTAGGCTTTGCTTTCTGTAAGCTGCATCTCTCCGGTACATCTTTATTTGTGTACACATACTTTATTACTTAACTAAATTACATAACATTCAAACACATACATAGCTTTCCAGGTTAGAGGTCGAAATTGCACCCACTCTTTCTAGTTAATCCCGAAAGACCTGCTAGTCCTAACCAGATTCAGGAAAAGCACCAACTACACATTTTCCAATATCAACATGAAAATGTGGTCCTGTCTGCTTTAATGGTATAATCTAATCTAAAAGTCAAACAAAAACACACAGCGTGGATTAAAAGCAGCACAGGATTTCTTTATCAATGATTTCCCACACTGCCAACTAAGAAGGTGTCATGGTTAAAGCCCAGCCAGTAACTCAGAACCATGCTCGCTCACTCCCCTCCTTCTTCCTCCCCCTGCTCCTGGAGGGATAGGGAGGAGAATGAAAAGAATGTAACTCCCACGGGTTCAGATAAGAACAGTCCAGTAACTAAGGTATAACACAAAACCACTACTGCTACCACCAATAATAACAATGATAAGGGGAATAACAAGGGGAGAGAATACAATTGCTCACCACCCACCGACCGATACCCAGCCCAACCCAAGCAGCAGTCTGGGCCTTCTGGGTAACTGCCCCCAGTTTCTATACTGGGCATGATGTGCTGTGGTATGGAATACCCCTTAGGCTAGTTTGGGTCAGGTGTCCTGTCTCGGCTTCCTCCCAGATTCCTGTGCCCCTCCTCCCTGGCAGAGCATGAGGCTGAGGAAGTCCTTGATCAGAGTAAACATTGCTTAGCAACAACTAAAACATTGGTGCGTTATCAGCATTATTCTCAGACTAAAGCTGAAAACACAGCACTGTACCAGCTACTAAGAAGGAAAAAAATAACTGTTATAGCTGAATCCAGGACATGCATTAAAATATTTTTTCAAATTAAATTAGCAAACAATTAAATTAGCCTCTTGGATTCTGGCAGGGCGACAGCAGTCCAATATCAATACAGCTGAGCACACCAGTCACTGAAAGAGGCAACTGTATTATGAGATTAGAAAACTCCTAAAACAGGACTCAGAACTGTGGAACAGTTTTGCATTCTGATTTATTTCTCTTTTTAAACTTGCAATGTTGACGCAGAAGTCCCGGACACAGCACACAGACCAATATGATCAGACTGTGCCAAAGTTTATTGCGCAGATAGCTCAGTATATATAGGCACTCTACTTGTCTATCATTAACACACACAAGTCTAATTGGATACATGTATTATTCACACGGCTAAATACCAAATAGGATTCACTCAGTAACAGCTTAATGATTGGTTAACTATGACAGCATATGTTTCAAGGTTACAGTTAACATTCCTTCTCTGCGTATCTCTCTCAGTAGTTTTCCGTGCTAACTTTTCCCAAGGCTTCTGCACGTACATGAACTTTAGCAACCCTCAGGCGAGGCCTCAATGCCTGCGGGTCACTACCTTACAATTGTCAAGCAATTGTCTGGATTGCTCACATGCCCATTCACAGTCAAATAGCTCTCCACAAATCCCTCTTTTTGTTTTTGAGCAATCCAGACCCGATTCACAGCACGAGATAGCATACTGACAATACACTTTCATAAACAACAAAAGATTAAAACAATAATAATCAATACCATTAAAACTGTTAAACCTTGTTTGATTAGTACTCCTAGCCAACCACCAATACCCCAAACCCTGTAATAATCTCTGAAACCAATCCCAATCCGAGAGCACTTATAACTTTCTATGTATAGATTCAGAATGATCAGAAAGATTCATACAGCACATTCCTTCAAAATCTTCACATCCGTGACCTTGGGCTAGTAGTAAAAAATCAATTGCTGCTCTATTTTGCAGAGTAGCATGCCTTATACTATCTACATCTAATAAAAGATTACTTAAAGCTTCAGTAGTAGCATTAGTTTGTTTTGCAAGCCAACAACCTAGTCTCTTTAATGTAGTTAGTGTGTGAGCAATCCCGACTGAGGGGTCTATTCCAAAATTCTATGTGATCATTACAAAAACTACTAAAAGCCTGTGAACTTCTTTTTACACGATAATTGCTTTTACATCTGATTTGCAAAATTTGTGATTGATTTGGCATTAATAGGGTCAGTCGTGCTAAACTACATGGTCCTCCTTTTATGTGAGAAGGGATCCCTGGCCAGACACGATCCCCACAAACCAAAAAGTGACCACTAGGCAAGCTAATAGGTTGGTTAGTAGCTTTAGATATGTTGCTGGAGGTATAATCACACCAAGAGCTATGGTTAGCATACACCGGCAGGGTGGCATTAACCCACCAAGCTCGTGACTGATTCCTCCCAACATAATTGAAATATAGACAATAGTCCATTTTTACAGACCCTAATAATTCCAATTCTTGTGGTTCCAACGAACTCTTTGGCAGGTAAGTTATCCAGCCATCCCAGGCATCTACCTTTCCCATGCCTTGTGCAACAGCCTGCTGAGCCGTTGGAACAGGCCAATTATCTATGGGCACAGCCACCAAACAAGTGGTGAATGGATTCTCTGGGGTACAGTTAAAATCCACATGATGATTATCAAAGTGGCTGATCCGACTGGTCCATATGTTCTTTCCATGGCCTCACCCACGGACTCGGGACCCATCGTGGTCCTTCACCTGTCGAAACACAAACATATCCTCTGCCAGTCATTTTTACCTCTACTGGGCCTTTCCATTCTCCTGTTCGCAAATCTTTAAACTGAACTTTTGCTGCCTCAACCTTTTGCACCTTTGATTGTAATGATGTATGATGGATTACAATTGGTGGAGATTCTCGGTTCCCTGTTAAACACAGATAATTTAATACATACGGAGCTTTTGCAAGACGTTCAAATGGCATCTGTTCTCCCTCTTTTTGTTTTTGCAAAAGCGATTTCAGGGTAGCATGAGCTCGCTCAACAATGGCTTGACCTGTGGGAGAGTGTGGAATACCAGTGACTCTACGGATTCCCCACAGATTACAAAAATGTGCAAATGAATGTGACACATATGCCGGTGCATTGTCTGTTTTGATTTCTAAAGGAATGCCTAATGCAGCAATAGCAGCATGCATGTGTTTAATAACATGTTTAGCAGACTCACCAGTTTGAGCTGTGGCCCACATAGCATGAGAAAAGGTGTCAATGCTGACATGCACATATTTTAAACGGCCAAACTCAGCAATGTGTGTGACATCCATTTGCCATAGTTGTAAGGCAGCCAATCCTCTAGGATTGACCCCTAAGCCTAGACCAAAACCAATTTTTTGGCAGGAAGCACAACACTGTACAATGCCTCGAGCGTCAGTAATAGGCAAGTTAAATTGCCGAGCTAACACCCTCGCTGATTGATGGAAAAAATCATGTGAGAGACGTGCCTGTTCAAACAAATTAATCGTATGATTTGTCCATGTTGCAGCAACAAGTTGGTCTGCATTGTTGTTACCAATAGACAGACCATATTGGAACTGATGGCTACGAATGTGTGTGATAAAATACGGTGTTAGCCGCTGGTTTAACAAATGTAACAACTGCATTAAAAGCATATACAAGGTGTGATAAATGTAAACAGTTAATTTGCTGATAAATTGTAATAATGATAAATTGTAATAAACTTGAATTATTAATTTGCCAGTTAAGCAAGGCGTGTAAGTTAAGCTTGATTAGCATTATGCTATAACAAGACTATGATTTGTGTTAAGAGTAATAGTTCGTTATAAAACATGGTGAGGAAAATTATGAAGTGAGAAACCATTAATAATTAACTATACGAAACTCTGAGTTACTATGTTCACATTGTTAAGGCAACGTTAATAAAAAATAACTATTTGTAACTCCCTTGAGTATAAGCAAGTATTTAAAATATGAGATCAAAGTATTTCTAGTCTAACTTAGAGAACAAAGTAAGTCTTTGAAGTAGAAATAGCTCTTTTACAATGTTACAAGTCTGTGAAGTGATAATGGCCCTCTTTACAAACTTTGTGTACTCCTCATCCCGCGTCTGGTTTGTTAATCGCTTTCTTGACGTGCTAATGAGATTTAGTAGTTCCCCTAAAAAGTGTCTTCTGTAAATCTGATAACTCTGTGTACTCCTCATCCGCACATCTGGTTTGCTTATCAATTGTTTGACAACCACACTGTTCTAAATTTTAGCTAATTGTCAGAAGCTTGCAGGCATGGCTAATATTTATGTTAAGCCCAATGTAAAGGTCAGACGCAAACTAAAACAGCCATCAAACACCGTTTGTGCAAGATAAGATAACCGCCAGATGTTCCAGGAACCGACAGAAACATGACAAACGACCCCCTAGCAACAACTGAAGCATGCGCAGAGTACCTCCACTACTTCAAGAACACGGAAGAAAAGATGTATAAAAGGGGACTGTTTGAACTGCTTAGAACGGCAGTTGGCGGAGCGTAGACCCCCCTGCCGTCCAGCGCTGTTTTTGCTCATATTCTACTTGCTATAATTAATAAATTCTAATTGGATTCTAGTCCGTTGTGGTCTCAATTTATAACAAAGGTAGTGTTTTTCACAGTTTTAACCATGGCTCGCTCAAGGCGTTGCACTGTCCCAACAACACAGAGAGAATCTGACACAATGTTTAACGGTGTTTCTGGCCATTGCTGGAAAACCCATAATACTGCTCTTAACTCCAGTGTTTGTAGAGAATCACCAAGATGACCCTGCAAAATATGATGTTTCCACTGGCTGTCTGTGTACCAAGTGGCAGCAGCTCGTTTAGATTTTCGCCCAGCATCAGTAAAAACTGTAAGCCCTTCTACTGGGGTTTCAGACCTGACTGGAATTTCTTCAAAAGTCTGGTCCTGTAAGATAGGTAAAAAATTTGTTGGAGGATAAGCGTTACTAAGTGTGCCTGGATATTCAGCAAGTGCAATTTGGAATGTCTCTGAAGTAGTCAGCAACCAGTTAAGATAATCCTGTACAATTGGAATGTAAATAACATCTGGTTCCCGACCCGCCATATCTATGATTCTTTTTCTGCATTTTATTATCATGTTGGCAAAGAGTTCAATGCGGGTGCAGATGGTGTTTTTCAGCTGGAAGGATAAAAAGATCCACTCCAGTATTTTAAGGTCGTTATCGTTTTGCTGTATAATGAGACCAAGTAAATGTTTTCTTTGAGCTGAGGAATTGACAATTAACAGGCGCAAAGGTAATCCTGTTATTTGTCTTTGCACTGTAGCTGTTAAAATTTTGTCTGTTACCTTTTCTAATGCTAATTTTTGTTCAGGTGTTAACTGTCTGCGGCTATTAGCATTAACAGAGGTGCCTAACAAAGACATTAAAGAGCTAAATCATCATTTGTGATTCCTGCAATTGATCTCACCCATTGTATGTTTCCCACGAGTTTTTGTGCATCAGTAAGAGTGTTAATTTCAGCGTGCAGTTTGATTTTTTGGGGACGTACGGTACTACCCGTAATTGTCCAACCTAAATATTGCCAAGGGCATTGCTGCTGTACTTTTTCTGGGGCTATGTGTAAATTTTTTGATCCCAGAGTGTGTTGCAGCTCCTGCAAAATTTCAGTGACATCAAGTTTTTCTCCTGCTATGAGAATGTCATCCATATAATGGTACACTAAAAGGGATTGATGAGTCTGTCTAAAGGGTTGCAAAGCCCAGGCAACAAAAGTTTGACAGAGTTGGTGAATTTTTCATACCCTGAGGCAAAACTACCCATTGGTACCGTTTTGCAGGTTCCTGCTTGTTTATAGCTGGCACAGTAAAAGCGAATTTTTCTGCGTCGTCAGGGTGTAATGGTATTGTAAAAAAACAGTCTTTCAAGTCAATAATTAATAAATCCCAGTGTTCAGGAAGCATTACAGGAGAGGGTAATCCTGGCTGTAAGGCTCCCATGTCTTGCATTACGGCGTTTACGGCTCGCAAATCATGGAGCAAACGCCATTTTCCTGATTTTTTGGGAACTGTAAAAATAGGAGTATTCCATGGGCTCGTAGATGGTGTTATATGTCCTGCATCCAATTGCTCTTGTACTAAATTCTGTACGATTTGCAGCCGTTCCTGCTTTAGCGGACATTGGTCCACCCACACAGGAGTGGTGGTGGTCCATGTGAGTTTTAAAATAGGCTGCTCTACCATGGCCGCTGCTAAAAATTTTTAGTTATGAGACGTGCTCCCATTTGTGACAGGACATCTCGACCGATTAGTGCTACTGGTAAGTGCATTACATATGGGCGAGTTGTCACCACGGTGCCATCAGTAAAAGCAAAAGAAACTGGAGTTGAACTGATCATGGTTTGCTGAGTTCCCCCCACCCCGATCACGCTAGTGTGTGCCGGTAATAGTGGCCAATTTGCTGGCCATCTGACAGCCGGGATGATAGTAACATCCGCCCCTGTATCAATTAACATAGAAAGGGTTATTGATTGTCCGTTTTGATGGGTGATAATTATCTTTTCCTCAGGTTTCCCCTTTGCTATGTCGATTGCCAACATAATCTCTGGGGTACCTGTTGATCCAAATCCTCCTTGTCCCCTTTCACAAGTCTGGGCTTTTGGCACACAGGCTTGAAATGGTATTAATTGAGCAATTTTTGACTTTGCCGGTATGGTAAGAGGCGGGGTCAAGGTATATAACATGATTTTTATGACGCCGTGATAGTCCGAATCAATAAGTCCTGGCACCACAAATATACCTTTTCTAGAAACAGATGACCGACCAATAAGCAATGCACTTAATCCATGCCCTAACGGTCCTTTCTGGTCAGAATCAATTACTACGACTTCCGTGGAAGTCAGAGTAATGTCTACTGCTGTTGCCAGGTCCACTCCTGCGCTGCCGACTGTGGCGGCTGCTGCAGTCCAAGCACCCTGCATTTGTGTCGTCGCGCGCGGGTGAATCGCGCTCGACTCCTTGTTTCCCGAGTTTTTGCACTCATGGGTATTGAAATAACTTCTCTTACAATGTATGCACCATTTCCTTGCCCGTGCAGTAGTTTGTCCGATCAGATTTGGATTAGGTGGACTCTTACAATTCCTTCTAAGATGACCTTGTTTCCCGCAATTAAAGCATTTTCCTACCCTTGGTTTTACAGCAGCTCCCACAGCTGCAGCCATTACAGTAGCTTTCTCTTGTTCGAGCATATGTTCAGCTGCCTCCAACAGATGTGCCGCATTTGACCCTCTTGGCAAATGACTGAGTGCCCTTTTCGTTTTCTCATTAGCATTATCAAATGCAAGCATATCCAAAAACTTAGTTTTCATGATTTCATCTAAATCAGGATGCGCCATTATAGCGATGTGCAAGCGATCAATAAATTTGCTGTACGGCTCTGTAGGTCCCTGCTGCACAGATGTAAATGCAGGCCGAACCTTATCATCAGGTATGCTAAGGAGGGCTTTAAAGGCTAAATCTTGACTCAATTGCAGGACTTCATGGGCAAATCGCGCTTGCCAATCAAGCCTCACAAATGGTCCCGCTCCCATTAACATTTGCGCTTGCACCCCGCATAATGGATCCCCCTGTTGTCGCGGTGTTGCGGCAGCTCTATCACAAGCAGTTTGCCAGTTTTGATAAAAGTGCAACTGTTGTGATGGAGAAAGTAACATTTGTGCAACCATTCGAGAATCATACGGAGTGAACAAATGAGAAGAAAAAATATGCTGTAACAGCGATTGCGAGTACGGCGACTTCAAGCCATACTGTGAAATGGCACTTTTAACTACTTTTAAAATTTTCCAATCTAACGCTTCTCACACATATCCCCCATTATCAGCTACGACCGGAAAAGCCATAGGCAATAATTGCCCCTCAACCAATGCATCACGAATTACACCTCTCCACCTCGCAAACGGATTCCCAAGGCCCCCCAGACTGCCCCCCGCCCCAACCCCGATCCCTGCCGACGGCACTGGCGGCGCAAGGGGAGGGGGGGGTTAAAACCGGGAAAGTTAGGCGGGCCGTCAGGCGGAGAAGGCGTCGACTTTTCCTGCACTTTGTCCAGCCACACTTCTAAGGCCTCCAATTTTTCCAACAACTCGTGTAGCTGGACTTCTTTAAGTCCGTTGTCGTGGTCATCGATCCGCTCGCAACGAGATGGCGGCTCTGATGGTGGTAAAGGTGGAAAAAGTTGCGATGGTCTCACCGGTGACGGATCCCGTGAAGCGGCCGCAGAGGCCGTGGATCTCTGCTGCGAAGACTGCAAGTCTTTGCTGGAAGATGAAAGTGGCGGCGGCAACGAATCAGCTACTTGTGTAGATGTCTCTGCGCTGGTTTGAGTCAGAGCCGAGTGACCCGATATTCCCCGGTCGCCCACAGCTGTACGTCTTGGCGTTACAGCGGGTATGAGAGGCCCCGTAAAAAGCATGCTAGTAGCCGATCCCGACTCCCCCGTCGGAGTCAGCGCTGCAAACGCAGACGCCGCAGCTTTTCGCTCTGCTTGCATGTCTTTCAGAGAGTCAACAACCAATCTCCACACAGTGGGGTATTTGCTTGCCTCCTTGGACCCATTACTTATCTCTTCCCACAGCACTGCCCCAATTTTCTCCCAAGTTGCGATTTGAAAGGCAGCATCCGCTGAGGGGATCAACTCTTTTCCCTTTGCCCAGTGTAGCAAAGCTCTCAAGGCAGGCTCGTTATAATTCGCTCCTCTCACAGAAAGGATGTGTTGGAGGAGTTTCACCACTGCTGACTCTTCCCTGGTCAGTGTGGACCCCATCTCCTCCCCGGCCGCTCACCTGATCAGGGCGAGATTCCCAAACTTTTTGCGCTAGCGACTTCCGAGTGCCGGGACAGCACCCGATATCGACCGGCTTCTGCCCCCTCCTTCCTGTCGGTCTTGTCGGTTTTATCCAACGCCGATCTGAGGGTCCCTGTTCGGGCGCCACTTGTTGACGCAGAAGTCCCGGACACAGCACACAGACCAATATGATCAGACTGTGCCAAAGTTTATTGCGCAGATAGCTCAGTATATATAGGCACTCTACTTGTCTATCATTAACACACACAAGTCTAATTGGATACATGTATTATTCACACGGCTAAATACCAAATAGGATTCACTCAGTAACAGCTTAATGATTGGTTAACTATGACAGCATATGTTTCAAGGTTACAGTTAACATTCCTTCTCTGCGTATCTCTCTCAGTAGTTTTCCGTGCTAACTTTTCCCAAGGCTTCTGCACGTACATGAACTTTAGTAACCCTCAGGCGAGGCCTCAATGCCTGCGGGTCACTACCTTACAATTGTCAAGCAATTGTCTGGATTGCTCACATGCCCATTCACAGTCAAATAGCTCTCCACATTGCAAGGCTTGCAGTTAATGGCTCAAGGACATGAGGAGAACTGGAATAAATTTCAGCCTCAGCTTCCTCTGCATGTTGTTAATGGCTAGTCTGTCCACTAAGGTGGTCCAATTTCACCTACATCAACCACACGTGACACGAGCTGCTTCTCTTCTTCAGGCTGAATAGACCCAACTTTCTCAGCCTATCTTCATATGGGAGGTGCTCTAGTCCCCTGATCATCCCCGTGGCCCTCCTCTGGACTTGTTCCAACAGTTCCATGTCCTTTTTATGTTGAGGACACCAGAACTGCACACAATACTCCAAGTGAGGTCTCACGAGAGCAGAGTAGAGGGGCAGGATCACCTCCTTTGACCTGCTGGCCACGCTCCTTTTGATGCAGCCCAGGATACGGTTGGCTTTCTGGGCTGCGAGCTCACACTGCCGGCTCATGTTCAGTTTCTCATCGACCAACACTCCAAGTCCTTCTCCACAGGGCTGCTCTGAATCTCTTCTCTGACCAACCTGTAGCTGTGCCTGGGATTGCTCCCACCCAGGTGTAGGACCTTGCACTATTCATGGTTAAACTTCATGAGGTTGGCATCAGCCCACCTCACAAGCGTGTCTAGGTCCCTCTGGATGGCATTCCTTCCTTCCAGTGTATCAACCGAACCACACAGCTTGGTGTCATCGGCAAACTTGCTGAGGGCGCACTCAATCCCACCGTCCATGTCACCGACAAAGATGTTGAACAAGACCGGTCCCAACACCGATCCCTGAGGGACACCACTCGTTACTGGTCTCCAGCTGGACATTGAGCCATTGAGCACTACTCTTTGTGTGTGGCCATCCAGCCAGTTCTTTATCCACTGAGTGGTCCACCTATCAAAATGATGTCTCTCCAACATAGAGACAAGGATGTCATGTGAGACAGTGTCAAACGCTTTGCACAAGTCCAGGTAGATAACGTCAACTGCTCTACCCCTGTCCATCAGTTCCGTACCCCATCATAGAAGGTCACCAGATTGGTCAGGCAGGATTTCCCCTTAGTGAAGCCATGCTGGCTGTCACCTTGTTGGTTTTCATGTGCCTCAGCATGCCTTCCAGGAGAATCTGCTCCAAGACTTTGCAAGGCACAGAGGTGAGGCTGACTGGTCTGTAGTTCCCTGGGTCATCCATTTTCCCCTTCTTGAAAATGGGGGTAATATTTCCCTTTTTCCAGTCATTGGGAACTTCACCTGACTGCCATGATTTTTCAAATATGATGGACAGATGTTCCTATCTGTCTATAGAGCGCTTCATCCACCGAGCCCTCTTGATCAGGTGGTCTGTAACAGATCCCCACAATAATGTCACCCATCGCTGTCCTCCCTTTAACCCTGACCCACAAACTCTCTTTTGACTGATCACCTGTCCCCAGACAGAGTTCAATACTCTCCAGCCTATCCCTAACATAAATAGCAACTCCCTCTCCCCGTCTGCCAGGCCTGTCTTTCCTAAAGAGCCTGTAACCTTTCATTCCAACACACCAGTCATAGGAGCCATCCCACCATGTTTCTGTGATGCCTATGATATCATACCCCCATAGACGTGCACACATCTCTAATTCCTCTTGTTTGTTCCCCAGGCTACGGGCATTTGTATAGAGGCAACTGAGCCAAGCTCCAATTGAAGCCAGCTCATTGGCTGGAGCAGCAGGAATATCTCTACATTGCTCCGAATGTTTACTATAGGTGCTGGCTAGTGACTGGGTGTGTTGGGATGGAATGATGCCCCCCTCCCCCAACACATCTAGTTTAAAGCATCCTTAACCAGTCTGGCAAGCCTCCTACCAAATCCACTCTTCCCTTTCTTTCTCAGACCAGTTCCACCAGCCCCCAGTATACCTGGCCTACTATATTGAGTCCCATGTTCAAGGTACCCAAACCCCTGACTATAGCACCACCCTTCTAACCATTTATTAACCTGGCCAATCCTCCTAGCCTTTTTAAGGTCCTGCCCTGTATCCTGGAGAACTGACGAAAAGATGATCTGAGCTCCAGAGCCCCTAACCACCTCTCCCAGGGCTATGTATTCCTTCTTTATTTTCTCCGGGCTACTGCTATCTATATCACTAGCACCCACATGGATCACTGGAAGTGGGTAATAGTCAGTGGGACCAACTAGAGCAGGCAGCTTCTCTGCAACATAGAATCATAGAATAGTTAGGGTTGGAAAGAACCTTAAGATCATCTAGTTTCAACCCCCCTGCCATGGGCAGAGAGACCTCCCACTAAACTATGCCATCGAAGGCTATGTCCAACCCGGCCTTGAACTCAGCCAGCAATGGAGCATTCACAACTTCCCTGGGCAACCCGTTCCAGTGCCTCACCACCCTTACAGTAAAGAATTTCTTCCTCATATCCAATGTAACACCTGATCCGAGCCCCTGGGAGGCAACACATCTCCCTTGAGCCTGGGTTAGGCTGACAGATGGGTGCCTCTGTTCCTTTCAGAGTAGAGTCCCCTACAACTACCACCCGCCGCTTTTTCCTGGCAGCACCAGTAGTGATCTTCTTTACCAGTGCATCAGCTGGTTGTTCCTGGTGGGAGCACGGTTCCTCATCAGCCCCCTGCTGGACAGCAAAGCGGTTCTGGGTAGGATCAACAGATTTAGGAGGAAGCCCCTTGCTTTTAATTGTCCTCTTCCTCCTTTTTTTGTTGGCTTTTTTTGTTATTAGCTCCCAGCTTCCTGGGTTAGCAGCCTCCTTTCCTGCATAAGCATGAGGACCCTGTACAGTCTGGGCCTGGAGCAAGCAGTGTTGTTTCCCCTCAGCTTCCCTGACACCTTTCAGCCTAGTAACAGCATTCTGCAGCTCAGCCACCTGCTGCAGGAGGACCTCCACCAGGGAGCACAGAGTGCAGCCCCTGTTTTTCTATTGTTTTTCTTGCACTTTTTGTAATAAGGTCCTAAGGACCTAAAACTATGTCAACTACTGTTGCGTTAAAGGGGAGAAAATAAACCCCCTTGCCTTATTAGAGGGACAGAGAATGGCTCTAATATGCAGCTACCAGTCTGACCGCGTTTGCTTATATCGAACCTCTACTGGTCCGGAATTTCAATCCGACCGCGTTCGCTTATATCGAACCTCTACTGGTCTGGATTTACTGACAGTGGCGATTGGCTATCAAACCAGGGCAGTTTATTGATTGAGTTTATTGAGGCAACAGATACAGGTTCTCATGGATTGCCGGTGATAAATACTGTCTGCAAAAGCACGTGCAAATAATAGTTACATGGATACAAGCACTTGATAAAGTTAACACAGCATAGCTCTAAAATATACAGGTGACAGTAAAAGAAACTCTATAGAGATGCTAAGTTTTCCCAGGGAAGCACTGGATACAGTGCAAATCTTACCCACAGGCGTCCCTATGGGGGGGAAGAGAGGTCCAGCCTGTCGACCGGTCCCAGGAGTCTGTTGATGTTATCTTCCTTGACTCGTCCACGATGGTATCTTCCCTCATATCCCACTCTCTCGGGTCATTTTATACTATTTTCACCTTCAAGGTGGAGCTTGAGTGACTCTAGTCATACATACCTTCATTATTATTGGTGCAAATCTCTCTCACTTCGTTTTTAAAGGTATATGACACCAAAAATTCAGAGCGCACACTCAGAGAGGGGTAGTCTCATTTTGGAGGGGGGTCGCATTGGAGATGGGAGTGTATTTTAGCATGTAAATGCATTATAATGACATCATAATGAAGCAAAGTTCACACAGAGGACAGCATTCTGTCAAAAGATGACAGGCTGCTGGCTCAGGGTAGCAAGTATGCAGCTTATCAGTTTCTTGTACCACCTAGCTCCCATCTTTTGTTGAGGCTAGGTCAAAGCATAACCGCGAGATCTCCACCTCGCTCTATCCTCCGTCTGTGTTGCCACAGGAACCGCTGTGGAGTGCATATTCCTGACATACCAGGTGTGGCTGCATCTCACCCTGAGAGGCCCTGGAAGTCCGTTTTTCCCTTATGTGTGGACAATGCTGCATTTCGAATATAAATTTAATTCCTAATTATCCCACATTTCCTAATTATTCCACAACTACCTTCAAGCACCTCAGTTATTTTCCATTACAAAGCCATCAAACTTAACCCTACTTAGAACTGATTACATTTTGTGCTTTTGTACCTCCTTGTCTCAAATGCATGCCGATTTAAACACCAAATGTCTCAGGAGCAGGGGGTGTGTGTGCCAGAGAAAAACAGGGATTCACAGATTCTCTGATGCCGAGCCTCTTCTTTACACAACACCAAGCTATGTGCTGTTAGTGTCACGTGGACAGGGTGGCCGGGGAGGACACCAGATGCTGGCCTGTTCTGGATGACATCTCAGAAAAACTCCATATGGAAAAACCTGGCAGCCAGACATGCTTTATTTTTAACTCTTGTCCATCCCCCCCCAACCTCCTTTTGCATCATCTAAACATACCACTCTAACGTTTTCTTAAGGTTTTCCTAATTAAAAATACATTTGAGAAATTCTCCTCACTCAGAGCATTTGGTCTTGATTCGGAGAAAACTCCAGGAACAAACTCGCCAACAAAGTTTTAAGTTGACAAGCAGGTATTCTTTATTGCGGCGCTGGAAGACACAGGGGATAGCTCCTCCACGCGTGTCTCTCCCAAGCATCAACCAGGCTGTGATTATATTGTCGTTAAACATACATATTCATTAGATTACATACATTACATCATACTTTTAGAGAATGTCTCCTGTATGCACACTAAAATGTGGTAGTGGGCTTTTGGACCCCTGGTGGTTATTTCTTCATCACTTTGTTTTAGGATCGTTGTCATATCAGTAACCAACAGGCGGTTCTGGCAAAGCTTATCATAGTAATTTCCTTTTCTCTATAGTTGTGTCATGGGTTCAGCAGCAGCAGTCATTTTTCTCCTTCGTAGTAGCTGGTGCAGTGCTGTGTTTTCGACTTTTGGCCTGGGAACAGCGCTGATAACACCGATGTTTATAGTTACGGCTTAGAATGCTTAGGTCTGACCAAGGACTTTCTGAGTCTCATGCTCTGCCAGGGAGGAGGAGAAGATGGGAGGAAGCAGAAACAGGACACCTGACCCAAACTGACCAAAGAGGTTATTCCATACCACAGCACGTCATGTCCAGGATGTAAAAACTGGGGGCAGGAACCCAGAAGAGTTTTAGTTCACAGCTTGGTCGGGCTGGGTGGTGAGCGATTGTATTCTTTCCTTGTATTTGCCTTGTCATTATTATTACTGGTGGTAGCAGTAGTGGTTTGTGTTATACCTTAGTTACTAAACTGTTCTTATCTCAACCTGTGGGAGTTGCATTCTTTTGATTCTCTGCCCCGTCCCCCCAGGACTGGGGGAAGAAAGAGGGGGGAGTGAGTGAGAGAGCTACTGCATGAGTTATAGAGGTTTAAACCACGACAAGCTGCTAACAAAGCCTAACATCCTAGAGGTTACTCATTTACAACCTTATTCTTCAATCAACCCCATTCTTCACAACAGAGGAAAGAAGTATGTTTTCCACATACATGTTTCCTTGCTATTTCACAGGCAAAGAATATGTTTGTATTCATATTTTGCAGGCTGACAAATTCCTGCTCATCACAACCTTTCTGGACCTCTGATCCTTCCAACAACAGTGCCGAGGATGTTTGCTATCAGATCTTAGTGCCTGTACCAAACAGCTGACAGCACTCCTCTCTGCCAATAAAGATCCCAAATCTATTCTTGCAAAAGCATCCACAGAAGCAGGATCTTGGGAGGAGGAGGGCTTCCACATCACCCACAGCAGCACAGCCTTTACCTTCAACCTGTCTCAAGCAGGGGCTACAAAGACCTAACATAGTCTTGTATGTTTTTCCAGTAATAATGTATTCTCCCCTACCCATGCTACAGTTCTCAGGCTTTTATCTCCCCTATTGCCATCTGTTGTTGCAGGGATTTCTGCTAACCCCCTGACATTTTCACCTGTCCCCAGACTCTGCTGTGCAGCAACACATCACATGTCAGGAAATCCTGTCTCTGCTCACTCCATCAGAGAACTAGCACATAGCATAAAGCTGCGGTGCTACCCCACCTCACTGAGCAGGAGCAAAGATTAATCAATTCAGTTTATAAAATACTTCTGTAAACTTGATTTAAAAGAGAATAACTCCAAATTTGGCATCACTTCAGTCAGGATGCAAGGGTCGGAGCTCTGGGTTCATAACGAACCTGCCAATTAGCTTGCCCTGCAAGATGGCAGATAAAAGGTCGATGCCATCAATCTGTTTGTCACTGGGAGGCTGCAAGCCCATCAGGGAGAGGCTGGTGGTGAACAGATCCATCATGTTGCCCAGCTGATGACTGACCTGAAAAAACAACAGAGACACATTTGCAACAAAACCTTCAGGAAAAGCCAAAACAAAAGAGGCTGGTTTCCACCAAAGCACAAGTATTGCTTCCTGAGCCTCCTTTTCTGCCGAGTATCTTTTGAGGATATCTCCCTTTATGGTGCTGCAGTCACCAGCAAACCCCCTATTAAAATAATAAAGGAGATGATCCATATTTCTCCACTTCTAGGGAGCATTTGCATTTTGATTCATTTTTTCATTTTCCTCTCTTCTTCTTTCTATGCATCCACTTTACATGTTTTAACAGAGTTCAACTTAACATAGCAAATTCCAACTCATTTGATGATTGAAAAATCAGTACGTAAACCAAAGGGCAAAGAAAAAAAAAAAAAAAAAAAAAGAAGCCTTTGATATGTTCCCTCTCCAGGTCATCTCTGGAGTCCAGAATACCCTGAGAGAGTTCCCAGAAAGCACAGGGATAGATGGTGATTCAGAGAAAACTCCAGGAACAAACTCGCCAACAAAGTTTTCAAGTTGACAAGCAGGTATTCCTTACTGCAGTGATTCCTTACTGCAGTGCAGGGTGAGACAAGGGGGGGTAAAAAATTACAAAATGAAATATATAAACCTTTAGAATCAATTTCAAGTAATGTTAAGTTTGATGGCTTTGTAACAGTAGTAATGGAAAATTACTGAGATGCATGATATACAGAGAAAAATATAGAGTACAGCTAGAGAACATACTGAGAATTCTTGTACAAGATAAACTGATATAGTTGATGTAGTTTAGGCCTTTATGACCTTAGTACAAAATGAGTGCAAGAAAAACACACTAGAAGAATAGGACGTAAAGATAGGGAGTATCTGGAAAGGCAGAGGCCCAGGATGGGCTGCAGTTAAACTAACTGATAAGCAGGAGGACAGGGTGATTGTTATGTCTGTGGTGTTAACGAACCGATTAAGCTGGTATAAGCATCTACTGTGGGTGCTTCAAAGGCTGCCAGCAGTGATGAAGATTATTGGAAGAAGTAAACGACCTTCAGAGACCACCACCACATTTTTGTACGCATGCGGGGAACTTTCTGGAAAATGGTGCAATCCATACGTAGCCTCATGAATATGTATGTGTGCTCGGTAGCTATATAAGGACTGCTTGTGTATCAATATGGGGACACACATTAGGAGGAGCTATCCCCCGTGTCTCCCAGCGCCACAATAAAGAATACCTGCTTGTCAACTTGAAACTTTGTTGGCAAGTTTGTTCCTGGAGTTTTCTCCAAATCACAGGAGACACGGGGGATAGTTCCTCCTAACGTGTATCTCCCTGTATTGCTACACAGGCCATCCTTATATAGTCACTGGGCATACATATTCATGAGGCTACACATGAATTACATCATTTTCCAGAAAGTTTCCCGCATACATACAAAAATGTGATGGTGGTCTTTGAGAGTCATTTACTTCTTCCAACAATCTGCATAACTGCTGGCAGTCTTTGAAGCACCAGCTTAATTAACATTACAGACATAGCAATCATCCTGTCCTTCTACTTATCAGGTAGTTTAGGACACTAAGACTTTTATTAAGAAACTGGGCTGAAAAAAGTGAACACAAAAGGATGAATTAACAAGTTGTGTTTTTTAAAAAGAAACTGGAGAAAGTAATATACAGGGGTCTAATTACAAGTTTAACATTACAATATCCCATTCCTTGATTACAGTAATTTCAAACTTTAATGGCGTTCATTCATCAAAAGGTGTTGGCAGGAACAGGTACTATTAAAGCTGCATGCAAGAACACTTTCACAACTCTTAAGAGGAAATCAAAGTGAAAAGCTCTAAGCACAAGAGGAAGCCTAACCATGGAAATCCTTGCCTAGGAAAGCAGTTGGATCAGTTGACCAAGTTCAATAGGTCTTGCAGGAGGTCTCAGCCGTTTGAGGTTAAGCCTTATTTGTGGACATTGCTGCAGCTGGCAGCCTGAAAGAGGTTGTGCTTGGCCTGTCCTTGGAGGCATTGACGAATAGAGATGAGCCCACAAATCCCCCACAAAAAGGAGATGTATACATGAATTTCCATCTCTGCATGGAGAAGAGGATGGGGATCTTCTGATACAGCTGTGGAGAAGGAAACAGAACTGAGCCCTCCAATGGATAATCCTGATTCTTGCTCTCCCTGGGGCCATTTGGCAAATGTGGACCACTGGGAAAAGCAAAGGTGGCTGTGTTGCCCATGGGATTAAGTGCTGCGTGCTCCTTGGACCATCCCCTTGTATGGGCTCTCCTCTGGTCCTGGGTGTGCACTCAGAAAGGACTGACACTTAAAAAAAATAGTGTGCCAAACCCCCAAAAAACCCCAAACCATCAGCTCACTCCTTACAGAGCTGGACAGCTTCATGAGCAACTGGCATGGGAAACACTGCACTCCATCTGAAGTCAGAGGGGATTACAAGTGCTCAGCATCTCAGGAAAGATGCTCAGTCCCTCATAGGCTCATCCACCAGCTAATTCACCCTGAGCATGCCTTAGGAGAGCTGTGGGGTCAGCAGAACAACATATGCAGAGTCTAATAAAGGGGGGATCTGGCACATGCCTGCTCCCTGACAACTGCTGTCAGGAGCAGGCAGGCAGAGACTTCTTGCAATTAGACCTCTCACATTTATAAGGCAAATCCAAAAGGCACTTTTCTTGTTGTTGCTCCATTCCCTCGCCTCAATCTTTTGATAACAGGCAGCAAGAGGCAATTGAGGCTGATCTGCCTCTAATATCACCCAATTTATACATCGCACTGTGACAATCTTGTGGGGCCACCATGGTCTTCTTGTACTGGCCCTTATTAACCATAATCAGATGTAGATGACTCTTCAATCATCCAATTACATTTCTGGTCTCAGACAGCATTTTTCCATGAAGCAGAGAAAATTTCTTAAGGAAATTAAATGCCCATTATACTGCCACTTGGATTTATCTCTGCTCTGCAGCACCACACTGAAGGGGGGGGGGAGGTTAATATTTATATAAACCTTTAAGTATTTTTCAGAGAAAAAAAATATCATTTTCTCCTGTCAATAATGCTCTTTCATTCTAGTTGCCTTTTCATTTTTTTTTAAGAAAGGAAAAAGAAAAATCCAGAGGGCAACAGCCCAGAGAAAATAAATAATATATAAGAAAGAGTGAGATCAGATATTGCTTGTATCAGTGAGAAACAGTCGGTATTATGCATGGAAGAATGGATTTTTCCCCCCTTCCTTACCCTCCTCCTTTTTAATAAACTCTCAGTATACACATAATGTCTTCAAGAAAATTAAATCCTTTTGCAGTGGGCCACGTCACGAGAAGAAATAGTCACCACTGCTTTTATCAGAATCAAAGGTGACAATTAATAAAGTCACCCCTGCCAGGAATGGAAAGGAGGAAAGCTAAATATTTGAAACTGGGTGAACAAACGTCAGGGTGTTTTTAAATAAAATCCTTTTACAGTTATCACAGCAAGCAGACCTGATATTCCTGTCTAATTCAATTTCAATTTGTGCCCCATGGGAGACAGTGAAGAAAAGGTTGCAATGCTGTCTTTGGGTTGATATGTTCTTTTCTCCTTCAGGAAGCAGGCACAAGAAAGGAAGGGGAGGAGGAGGATTCAAATATCAACAGAATATGATCCCTCCCCCCCCCCCCCAGCTGGATCCTTCCAGAAGGCAGATGTGATGTGGGGAATTTTGAAATGCTGATTTGTTGTGAACTCACCTGGAAAACATAGCTAAGGAGGAAACTGCAGAAAGGTTGTTTGTGTGTGAATAAATATTCCTGACGGGGGACCAGAATTTACTGAATGTTGATGCCAAGAGCAACACGCACTCCTGAGGCATCCCTCTCCTCCAAAAAATGGCAAATCAGGCAACTGCACCAACTATCTCAACCTCTATTGATATCCTGTCACCTAACTTCATTGTTTAAATAAAAATCTATTCCCTTATTTAAGCAGACAAATATACTCTTTAATAGAAAAGAACCCAAACAACCCAACCCTATATATTAATGAGATTATTAATAAACTGCCAGATCCCATCAGCAGAATGAACCTTTCACCCAATAACTGGATTTCACTGGCCAGAGACACAAGCCTTTTTCTGGCTGCAGATGTGCCAGCTAAAATGGTTGCTGGCCCTCTGCCTGCTCCTCCAAAGGTCCATGGCTGGAAACGAACCACCACTGCACTGGAAGCAATCACAGTGAAGGAAGGAGGAGTTGACCCTTCAACTTTGTGCTTGGAACTCCTGAAAAGCTTTTTGCTTCCACCCAGGTTCAGAGCTCCCAAGCCTTTGTCTTCTTCAAGACTTTTCAAAAGAAGGAGCAATAAGAGACTTTGAAGCAGTTTCCCCACATTTTACAGCTACTTGGACTACACAGACTCACAGTCAGGAAGATGTTGACTGTGTAAGACACAGAAAAGAAGCCAAAAATATACTAGCAGACACACATCACTTAATATGTCAGCGAAAGAGGCAATTATGAAGCAGTAACTACAGGCACCCTACAGACCAACACAGTGTGAGCTATATTACATGGAAGCACTGCCAAACCTCTGACCTGTGGTCAGCGCTGCTGCAGGTACCAGTGCTGAAGCCTCAATGGCAAGAATACAAGCAGAAAAGACATATAAGTAGCTATCACATATTTACTTATCAGTAGCATCGTATGGGGGCCTAACTTGGAGCAAAGCAGCACATCTTAGGGACAGAGTTCAGAACAGGCTTCTCAAGGTACTGCAGTGGAATCCAAGAGGACATCTGGGAGTGTAACACCTGCACATATAGACAATTGGCAGGCAGCATCATGAACCGGAGCCACCAGTTCAGATGGATTTAAAGTTAAACATGTGCTAAGTGCCAAGGATGATATCAGCAATGGTGGAGGAGGGGATTTTTGGGTGCGTATCTGCCCCAATAAGCCTTAAGCACACTCTCCAGCTCGCTGAGCATGCATGGGCTCATGATAGCACAGTGTAGGTCAGTCCACCCACCTATGCAAACATGTTAACTTTCCACAGAAATGACTGTTCACAGAAATTCAAGCAGCAGCTCCAACTGGGACCTCAAGTAGGAGGCAAGCATCACACCAGGCTACCAAGAACATTTTGCACCACATAAAGCTTCACTGATGCGCTACATGCAAAAGACTACCTGTGAGAAGAGTACCAGCCAGTTACAGTTTGAAAATAGAAAATAAGTTAGAAAAAAAGAAAAATTATTTCTCTACACATGTTCTTAATTATCCTCAGAGTTATGGAAAGAATTTCTAAATTTGGTATTTACTTGTCCCCATTTATAATGCATGTTTACTTTTAGCACATTTAGTTTGTACATGGAAAACAAAACAGCTTCAGTTTCATGTTCTCATATGCTAGCCCAAGGCTGTTGTATTTGGCTTCTAAAAGCTTTATGAAAATGTTTAAATTTAAACAAAAAGACTGGTTTGATTTCAAATTAAAAAAAGAATAAAGTATCCCTAGTAGGTTTTGTGAACCCTTTAAAAATTATGAAACCTAACTACCCTCCTGCTCTCAGCTGTAGATCTAAGCTATTTGATGGCTTCCTCCTAAATGTAAGTGATAAATGATCATTATCCTGACTCAAATCACCAAAAAGGAATGTAACTTAGAAAAACGTTTTATTTATGAATAGTTTGCAGTCTTAAGCATGGTGCCCAGACAATGAAATATCACTTTCTTCAGGGATGAGAAATGCTCACAATGGGGAGAGAATCTATCATTTACTGTGAACCCTGCCTGCAGAACTGATAGCATCCTTCTGTAATGAGAACTGGGACAAGAGAGGCTGGGAGTGCCACTGGAGGATTATCTTGAAGTGATCATATCTGAATTTGTGTACAGCAGGAAAGAGCAATAGGCTGGGATATAGACATTGCTGAGTGGAACTTTTACCAAAGCATCCATTGTTTTGGACTAATAGTCACTCGTCACAGTGTTGATTTATTTGCTCTCAGAGTTGTTGCACTTGGTCTCAGAATTTCAGCATGTCTGTCCATCATGGTTAAAGCCCAGCCGGCAACTCAGAACCACGCAGCCGCTTGCTCACTCCCCCCACTTGCCTTGTAATAGGTGACAGTGGCCACACCACAGAACCAGGGATAGCCCATGAAGGAGAAAAATGACTGCTACAGCTGAACCCAGGACAATGTCACACCTTATTTGCAGCCAGCATTTGCCATGTAACACAATAGACTCATTGACGAGGAAACTAGTCTGGCTTGCGTTCCCAATGTGGCCATCACCTCTATACTTTGGGAGGTATACAATGGAAGTGTTTAGCAATTACACATCTTTTTTTTTTCCTCCTTGGGGGGTCAACCAATGAAGGAGACATTCCCTTACACCCCACGCACCCCCACAAAGTGATTTACAGAGAACGCACAATGCAAATTACACTCTACTTGTAAGCCCTCTCTATCATGTGACCCGGAAGAAGAATGATTTCAAATGGGTCCCTGAGCAATAACAAGCCTTTGAACAAATTCAACAAGAGATAGCTCATGCAGTAGCCCTTGGACCAGTCCAGACAGGGCCAGATGTAAAAAATGCACTCTACACTGCAGCTGGGGAGAATGGTCCTACCTGAAGCCTCTGGCAGAAAGCTCTAGGGGAGACTCAAGGTTGACCCCTTGGCTTTTTGAGTCAGGGACAGAGAGGATTCGAAGCTGGCTATACCCCAACTGAAAAAGAGATACTGGCAGCCTATAAAGGGGTTCGAGCTGCTTCAGAAGTGACTGGCACTGAAGCACAGCTCCTCCTGACACCCCAGTTGCCTGTGCTGGGCTGGATGTTCAAAGGCAGGGTCTCCTCTACACATCATGCAAACAATGCTACACAGAGTAAGTGGGCTGCACTAATCACACAATGAGCTTGAATAGGAAATCCCAGTGGTCCAGGAATTCTAGAAGTCATCGTGGACTGGCCAGAGGGCAAAGATTTTAGAATGCCACCAGAGGAGGAGGTGATGCATGATGAAGCGGTGCCTCCATATAATAAAATGTCAGAAAGTGAAAAGCAATATGCCTTGTTTACTGATGGGTCCTGCCATATGGTGGAAAAACATCAGAGATGGAACACACCTGCATGGAGTACACTACAACAAGTTGCAGAAACTGATGGAGTCAGGTTGCAGAGGTGAAAGCCATCCACCTGGCCTTGGACATTGCTGAATGAGAAAAATGGCCAGTACTTTATACTGACTCACGGATGGTGGCAAGCACCCTGTAGGGGTGGTTGCAGCCATGGAAGCAGAGCAACTGGGAACACAGAGGTAAACCCATCTGGGCTGCTGCACTATGGCAAGATATCGCTGCCCGGGCGCACAACCTGGTGGTGAAGGTACGCCATGTAGATGCTCATGTACCCAAGAGTCAGGCCACTGAGGAACACCAGAACAACCAACAAGTGGATAAAGCTGCTAAGATTGAAGTGGCTCAGATGGACTTAGATTGGCAACGTAAGGGTGAATTATTTTTGCCCCGCTGGGCCCATGACACTTCAGGCCATCAGGGCAGAGATGCAACATACAGACGGGCTCGTGATCGAGGGGTGGACTTAACAATGGACACTATTGCCCAGGTTATTCACAAATGTGAAACATGCTGCAATTAAGCAAACCAAGCAGTTAAAGCCTCTCTGGTATGGAGGGCTATGGCTGAAGTACAAATAGGGGGAGGCCTGGCAGATTGACTATATCACACTCCCACCAACTCTCCAAGGCAAGCGCCATGCGCTTACCATGGTGGAAGCAACCACAGGATGGCTGGAAACATACGCTGTACCCTACGCCACCGCCCAGAACACTATACTGGGCTTTGAGAAACAAGTCTTGTGGCAACACAGCACCCCAGAGAGAAGTGAGCCAGACAATGAGACTCACTTCCAGAACAAGCTTACAGACACTTGGGCCAAAGAGCATGGCACTGAGTAGGTATATCACATCCCCTATCATGCACCAGCCTCTGAGAAAATTGAACGGTACAATGGGCTGCTAAGAACTACACTGAGAGCATTGGGTGGTGGGACTTTCAAACACTGAGATACACATTTATCAAAAGCCACCTGGTTGGTAGTTGTCGTGGTTTAAGCCCAGCCAGTAACTCAGAACCATGCAGCCACTCGCTCACTCCCCCTTCTTCTTCCCCCAGCTCCCGGAGGGATGGGGAGGAGAATCGAAAGAATGTAACTCCCACAGGGTGAGATAAGAACAGTCCAGTAACTAAGGTATAATACAAAACCACTACTGCTGCCACCATTAATAATGATAAGGGGAATAACAAGGGGAGAGAATACAATTGCTCACCACCTGCTGACCAATACCCAGCCCGACCTGAGCAGCTATCTAGCTGATCAGCCCTTCTGGGTAACTCCCCCCAGTTTTTATACTGGGCATGACATGCTGTGGTATGGAATACCTCTTTGGCTGGTTTGGGTCAGGCGTCCTGTCTCTGCTTCCTCCTGGCTTACCCTCCTCCCTGGCTGAGCATGAGACTGAGGAAGTCCTTGGTCAGAGTAAACATTACTTAGCAACAACTAAAAACATCAGTGTGTTATCAGCATTGTTCTCAGGCTAAAGTCGAAAACACGGAACTGTACCAGCTACTAAGAAGGAGAAAAAATGACTGCTACAGCTGAACCCAAGACATATACACACGCGCACACACATAAAATCCCCTTCAAGGCTTTGCATGAAGATACATGAACTCGTAATGGTATCAAATCAGAAACTGATCACAGCAGGGGGGAAGATCCACCACAGGCTTCAAAAGTTGGACATCTGAGCTTCTGGTTGTTCTGCTGCTCCTTCACAATACATATGCATGCATAATGAAATCTCAAAGCAAGAGATCTTAAAGCAAGCTTACCATTTGCCAATGACCTTATGTATGTAGCCAGCTTTCTTCAGCAACTCTGGAAGCAGTAATTCAGAATCTGAGATTCCTCCTAGTATATCCTGTGGCCTGTCGGCTGTGTAAAACAAACAAAGATCTTTCTGACTCTTACAAATATTAGAACAGCTCATGGCTACCCATCATTAGAAGCACTGTTACTGGATCAGAAATAGCAACTAGCTTGAAGTCTCAGCAATGTCACTCCTTGGAAGTTCTCCCAGGCCATGAGATTAATAAAAAAATTAATTCAGAGAGATCAAAAGGAGATCTCCACCCGTTAGCACACCAGGGCCAGCAGTAAAAGGGAGCTGCCATCACAGAATGAAGTCAAGACCCCTGGAGGGGGGGTGGTGGTGTCATAAAAAAAGCAAGTGCTGTAGGTGTGCATTGGAGTTTCCTTTACTCTTGCAAATTTGCTTTCTATTTTCTAAAATTTATGCTTTTTTTCCTAAATCAAATGATCACTAAACTTGCTCAGACTGCAAGAGCTGAAAGAAATTATATCTCTCAGTCCACAGTTCTCTGGCCCTTGAGAATCTAAGGCGTGACTCTGGTTAGAATGGAGGCAGCCAAGCGCATTTGCTGATCCACAGTGTGGATCAGCATGTAGCTGCTGATTCCTGCCCAAGCATGCGGCATGTCATGCTGGAATCAATCACAGGAATCAAAATCAACCCAGGGATGTTATGAACTGGTAATCTTCCCTGGAAGCACCAGAGGCACAGCAGTGCTATGAAACTGCCAAGGCTGAAATGCTTAGAAGGGAACTGGCTACAGACTAAAACTCTAAGTAGCATGTTCTTTACTCTAGGTGTTAACATACACCCCATGTGACTTTCTTTCACTAGACACCAATTAGACCACCCAGAAGAAACACTTCTCAGCCAGCAGATGCAAATGGATCAACTAGCCTTGTTTACATCTCTTAATTTGAAGATGTTTTCTGCTTGATGAGGAGGAAGCAATAAATTTCATGCTCATTACCAGCAGTTAACATGGCAATCTTTTTTGCCACTCTGGAAGATCACCAAACCAAGCCTTTGTTTAAAGCAAGGCTTCCTACAAAGCACAGAGGGAAATCGAGAAAGGAAGGCAAATCAGGAGTGAAGTCCATACAGTTTCTGGCATGTGCATTCGTGGTGTAAAAAACATTCCTGACTGGAAGACAGACCATCAACAGTGCTGCTCTTGCTGCAAATAACAAAAAAAGTTTTATTTTACATGCATTCTCTGTTTAATATTAACATTACTGTATTAATGCTGAGGACAGCATGCTGACTGAAGCATGTCAGTGCCTTTTTGCCACAGCCAGCTACTAAGATCACTCACATTAGAATAGGCAGGAACTCCCCTCTTCAGTGAGCCATGGCAATAGCCACATTCTGATACAACACCATTTGACTTATTCCAGGACAAACCCAACTGAAATTTGACCCCTCTATTAAATTACCCACTGCTGAAGAATCCTTATTTTCAATAATCAATTTAGCAGCCCTTCTATCTCAGTAATTATAAAAGGAACATCTAACATCTATATTTAAGAGGAAATCATAACATGAACTGATTAGATGCTTAAGGGCCAAATTTTCAAGCTTGCCTGAACAAAAGTTATGTAATAGTGAAAAGAAAGAGCTGTCTAGCTTTCACAGTCAGGTCCTGACTGCAGGGAATATTTAAACAGATGTTTTACTTTAAGCATATCACAGAACCACTTCTGGACTTAGCAGGACTTCAGCATAGTTTAAATGCCTTTTCTCAGCAAGGATGTCATCAGCACACTGACAAATTATATCCTAAATGAAAGCCCAAACAGAAAGCTCCTGTTCCTCATTTTTGTTTCAGTTCTTGGCTGCCAATCAGGTTTGAAAAAAAGAAAAAAAAAAAACACCCAAAACAAACCACAACCACCCCAGAGAAAAAAACAATTAAGATAAAAAAATCCATGTCTCCCAGACCCAAACATTTCTTTTATCTCTTGTCCCTTCCTAAAGAATCTTGCAAGCCACCAGGGTCAAAACCAGGACACAACCTGCTGCTATTCCTTGCAAGAAAGTCTCACCAAAGCCAATCATAGAATCATAGAATAGTCAGGGCTGGAAAGGACCTTAAGATCATCTAGTTCCAACCCCCCTGCCATGGGCAGGGACACCTCCCACTAAAACATACCACCCAAGGCTCTGTCCAACCTGGCCTTGAAAACTGCCAGCGATGGAGCATTCACAACTTCAGGTCTCCACGCAGCCTTCTCTTCTGCAGGCTGAACAGCCCCAACTCTCTCAGCCTATCTTCATATGGGAGGTGCTCTAGTCCCCTGATCATCCCCGTGGCCCTCCTCTGGACTTGTTCCAACAGTTCCATGTCCTTTTTATGTTGAGGACACCAGAACTGCACACAATACTCCAAGTAAGGTCTCACGAGAGCAGAGTAGAGGGGCAGGATCACCTCCTTTGACCTGCTGGCCACGCTCCTTTTGATGCAGCCCAGGATACGGTTGGCTTTCTGGGCTGCAAGCACACACTGCCAGCTCATGTTTATTTTCTCATTGACCAACACCCCCAAGTCCTTCTTCATGGTTATTCCCTTCTACTGCATCCCTCTAGGTGAGCTGGGCATCTGCTCACTCCTCTCTAGATGGCGGCTCATCCTCTGAGCTCCTCAGCGGTGATCTGCGCAAAGAGATAGACAAGCTGCAGAAACAGCCAGCACGGGGCTGTGCTCTGCCCTCTCCTGTGCTCAGGGAACAGACTTAATGGGTATTGAGTCTCTCTGCAGAAAGCTCAAGTGGCCCAACAGCAAGTCACGCACCTTGGATATGAAATCACTGTGGGCCAGCAAACCCTTGGGACAGCAAGAAAGGAAGCTATCTGTCAGACTCCCCAGCCACAGACTGTCAAAGAGCTCCGTACGTTCCTAGGGATGACTGGATGGTGTTGCCTGTGGATAGACAACTACGGACTAATGGTAAAACCACTTTGCCTGAGAGCAGTAGCAGCAGTCATGTTGAACATCCAGGAAGCCCATAAGTTTACACTGGGGCAACAGATAACAGTGTTGGTATCTCACACTGTGTCAGCAGTACTAGAAATAAAAGGAGGACATGGGCTTTCACCACAAAGATTCTTTAAACATCAAACTGTCCTGGTAGAACAGGATGACGTGAAAATAGTGGTCACTAACATTATCAATCCAGCATCTTTCCTCACTGGAAATACAGGGGATTCTGTATCACACAGTTGCTTGGAAACAATTGAAGCAGTCTACTCCAGCCGACCAGACCTAAAGGAGGAATCACTGGAAGATGCTGAAGGTTCCTGATACACTGACAGAAGCAGCTTTGTCCGACAAGGCATCCGTAAGGCAGGGTATGCGGTGACCACTACCGACCAGGTAATAGAATCAAAAGCCCTTGCCCAAACACCTCTGTACAAAAAGCAGAAATAACAGCTCTAACTAGAGCACTAGAATTGGCAAAAAAATAAGAAGATTAATATTTGGACAGATTCTAAATATGCCTTTGGAGTAGTCCACGCTCATGGGGCTGTATGGAAAGAAAGAGGACTTTTATCCACCCAAGGAAAACATATCAAACATGCTGAAGAGATACTCAAGCTCTTAGAAGCAGTACAATTACCTAAAAAGGTGGCAATCATGCATTGTAAATCCCATCAAAAAGGAATTACTGCCCAGGAATTGGGTAACGCTATGGCAGATCGCAAGGCTAAAAGAGTATCTGAGGAAGGCAATTTAGAAGTGCAATCTTTGGTCCCAGATGGTAAAATACAAATTGATTGTGAGCCTAAATACTCCAAGGAGGATCGGAAGCTAATTGATGACTTAGAAGGAAAAATAGAAGAAAGTGGGTGGACAAAGACTCCACAAGGTAAGATGATAATACCATCTGCACTTTTGTGGGCAGTAGTCATGGCAGAACATAGGAAATCCCACTGGGGGGTAGAGGCCCTATACAAATACTTGAACAAACTTATGATAGCCCAAAATTTATATACCACCATCAAGCAAGGAACAAAGCAGTGTGAGATTTGTTTACGGAATACTCCCAAGACCAGTCCTAAGGTTCAGTTTGGTCAAATAGGGAAAGGAAATTATCCAGGACAACAGTGGCAAATTGATTTCTCAGAACTCCCAAGAAGAAGGGGATTTCCATACCTGTTGGTCATGACAGATACCTTTTCAGGGTGGCCAGAAGCATTCCCTTGCTGAACCAGTAAAGCCAGAAGTAACCAAAATAATATTACAAGAAATTATACCAAGGTTTGGGGTTCCAGGAGTGATCTCTTCAGATAGAGGACCACATTTTGTTGCAAGAGTTGTTAAGCAAGTTAGTAAACTGTTGGGAATAGATTGGCAGTTACATATCCCATATAATCCACAAACAAGTGGCCAAGTGGAAAAGATGAACCATCTAATTAAGTTGCAAATTGTAAAATTGGGACAAGAGGCTAATTTGCCCTGGCCCCAATCTCTACCTCTGGCTTTACTGAGAATTAGGACCAGACCTAAAGTGAAAATCGGCCTGAGTCCTTTTGAAATACTATATGGAAGACCATATATTGTTCAGGTTGGAACTTCAGCACAAGTAGGGGAGGAGGTCCTCTACAACTATGTAATGAGTATCAAAAACAACTAAGAGAAATAGAAAGACTAGTCCTGGGGACTAGGGCTCGAGGTCTTGATGGACCTGTGCATAATATTAACCCTGGAGATTATGTATACGTCAGGTCTCTTGCAGATTTACCTTTGGAACCAAAGTGGGAAGGTCCATTTCAGGTGTTGATGACTTCTCATACAGCCAGCAAGATTAAGGAACAAGCATCGTGGATACACCACACCAGAATAAAGAAAGCCCCCACGCCACGATGGAAAGCAACGCCTACTGGACCTCTGGAGCTTCGAATTCAACAAAACGACTGTTAGTGGTGTACTTACTAACAGGATTTTGCATAGTGGAAATACAGCCTTGGAATCAAAATCTATATTTGAGACTGATACAAAATGTGACCAGAGTTCTGAATAAAAGTAGTTGCTGGATCTGTACTCAGTTGCCTAGATCAGGAGAGAACCCAGGCATGCCTTTAATTGACCTGCCTATCCCTTTTAAAACCAATTGGAATGAATTATGGAAAAACCCAGTCTATACCAACAAGAACCACACAAGTTTACAGGTTTTGAGGATTCAAGCCTCGAATGCATCAGAAACTAAATGTGTAACCACTAACAAAACCAGTAATCAGGGTAATACATCAGTAGGAAATTATCCATATTGTAGTTGGACAACACAACTTCACCTCCGGAAGCCTATGACTAACTATTGGAATGTTCCCAAAGGGAAAGGAAGGTATTGGTTATGTGGAGAAAATGCCTATAAGGCTTTGCCTCCTAACTGGAAGGGAACATGCACACTGGGCGCGATAGTTCCCAATTTTGCAATTATCGACATCCATCCCTCTGGAACCTGGATTCGGAGTTTTATTAAAAGGAACAAACAAGGATGTAACCCCATAGCTGAAAGAAATACTGCGTTCCAGAGTTTTGTTAGATGGCTCATCCCATCTTTAGGGGTTAGCGAATTAGAAAAGGCAATTGTGAATATCTCCGCTGCAACAGAAGAAGTAGAAAATCGAACTACTGATGCTATTTTAGCATTACAAGATGAAATAACCAGCCTATCTAGAGTGGTAATCCAAAATCGAGTGGCATTAGATACATTGTTAGCATCCCAGGGAGGAGTTTGTTCTGTAATCAATGATAGTTGCTGTTCTTACATAGATCAAAGTGGCAGGATTGAAACTGATTTAAAAGAAATCTGGAAACAAACTAGGATATTTCATGAGGTGGCCAAGGATGACACCTCTTGGGGATTTGAGGAGATATGGAAAAAACTAACCTCATGGTTACCGAATCTCTCCTGGTTGAGGCAGCTGGCTGCAGGAAGCTTAATCCTAATTGTTTTAACCCTAATTACTTGTGGCATGATACAGTGTTCTTTTTGGTGTTGTAAAAAGTCTGTAATTGATTATGAGGACTGGAAAAGATGTAAGGTCAGACAACAAGTTGAAAGTGGTAAATACTTTGCCAGAACTCCCGAGTAAAATTGAGTTATATAGCAAAAGAATTTGCAAAGGTAAAAGAAAAGGGGGGACTTGATATAAGGAAAACAAGTGCCAGGAAAAGAAAGGGTTAAAACACTTTTAATTTAACTTAGGTCTAAGAGAACAAGGTTTGTGTTGTAAGTCTGTGAGTCTGTGGTGTGATAACAGAATTTAGTAGTCTTACTAACAAGAGTGAATTATTTCTTTTCATCCTTCTAATGAGTGACTTCTTTCTTACCATCCTTCTAATTTATCAGTAAATTTGGAGGCAGTGACTCCCGACCATCTGCTAGCTTGGGATACTCCTTGTCTGCCCATCCTGTCCTGCTTGCAATAAATTTTGTACCAAGGTCACACTGCTCTAAATCTTTGGCAGCTATCAGAACTACTTACTCCATCTTGAAGACCCCTGCCCACAACCATCGGAGGGCAGTGCGCAAGCGCCAAAAGGGAGGAGATTTATGATAATGAGTACCTAAACTAATTGTAATATCCCCACCACTTTCTCGGGAACCTAATGAATATGCATGTTTGTGTGTAATAAATATCTGCTTGCTTAACCCCTCGGTGTGCAAGTTCGGAGGAGTGATTCCCCTTGCACCCGGGCCTGTAATAAACATACCTGCTTTATAACTCTCCTTGAGTTGTAGAGTCTGATTCCGTGCTTCACTAGTTTTACCCACTGCTCGACCATCCCAGTACTGAGGCTCAGCTCTGACACATCCTAGCCTAGTCCCCCCATGCCTCCTTCCCAGTTCAGCCCCAGTTGCTGACCCTTAAGCCCTCCCTGCACCCCTACCTCACCCAGGTCCCTCCTTTCCTGCCCCCCAGCTCGCAGCCCCCCAAAACCCCTCACTCCCACGACAGCCACTGACCCCATATCGCACCCTCCCACAAAACGTACCTTCAGTCTGTCCCTGTGTCCCCCTGCCCCCAGAGCACTACCACCCTTTTCAGTCACTGCCACCCTTCCCTCCCACTTCCCCTCATCCCCCTGCTCAGCCACCACCCCAAGCGACCCCTTTCACAGTCGTTAACACCCTCCCAAGCTTCTATCACATCAGCTTCCACCCCTAGCCCCTGCTCCCCGAATGCCCACAGGCCCCAACCCCTCCCCGGTCACTGTCACCCCTCACCAACTCACACCAGTGCGGGCCAGCCTATGATGTTCCCTCCCAGCGACGGCTAGTGATAACAACCCATCAAAACCAGACTCAACCCACTCAAACCCACTGCAACATAGAACCCAGCCTGTGCTGCGCTTATGCAAACCCGCCCCCGTACCACTGCGCATGGGTGAACCGGCTCCACACCCGCCCGTTCTTGCTGCGCAAGCGCACTGAGCTACCACCGCGACTTGTTGCGTGCCCCGTCTCCAGGCGAAATATGTCCCGGAGGGGGGCGCGTGAGAATGTGTGCTTTCCCACGTCTCCACGGCGGGGTCACAGCTTGGGGACACGGGTGGGACCTGGGGACAGGCCCTGGAGGTCACGGGGGACAGCCTGGAGTAGCCCTGGGCACGCAGTGGAGCAGGGGGGCAGTTTGGGGGGGGCACGGGAGTGGGGTTAGAGAGGTGTTCCCATGGGATCACGAGTGGGGCACAGCCCGTGGGGCGGTGGGGGGGGGGGGGAGGTAAAGGAAGGATGGCCGGGGTGGATACACATGATCAAGCAGGCCTTGGTAGTGTGGGACATCTAGCACCCCCTACCCTGGCTTACCCACCCACCCAGGACTCCATTCAGGACTATCCACATGGCCGCAGGGGCAGCCCTGTGGGTTTATTAGCCGGGGTGGGCATGTACAGAGGGGTCGTGCCAGTCCACGGTGCTGGCTGCCCCAGCACAGCCAGGGCTTGGCACAGAAGCAGGGCTGGAGGGAGGCAGAGGCTAGGGGCCATGGGTGATGGTGGGTGCCCCACAGCAGGGCCATGCCAGCGTCCTGCCAGTGGCAGGAATGCGAGGGGACAGCAGGGATGGCAGGTGGCCACCATGCCACCTTGCCTCTCCTCCCCCTGCTCTATGAGGTATATATATAGAGGCTGTATATATATGTCCTATGTATATATGTACATCCAGGTGGCTGCCAGCAGGGTCTGTGCTGTGCAGGGCCCCTCACTTGTGCCAGGAGTCACCATAGAGGGAGCATGGCATTGAGGACAGCCACACTGAGGTGGCTGGAGCACAAACAACATTCAGCAACAATTTAGCTCCTATTTTGAGATAAACAAAGCAAGATGAAAAAAATGCAGTGACTGCAGTTTTTAGAATACTGAACTGCTACCGTAAAAGTCAGTTGGAGAAACCCTAAGACTCAATTTGGAGTTTTAGAAAGCAGCATTCTTTATTACAGCACTGGGTGCACAAGTGAATCGTTTCACAAAGGTGAGTGCACCTGTTACTTGCTGGCAGCAGCGATATATTTAGCATACTCATGCACATTCATAGCTTTTCCCAGGAACCAATTATAATATTTGCATCATAATTACACATGCATTTTCTTGCTAAGTGGAGGTCTCTGGTGGTCATCGATAGATTTCCTCACTGTGTTAACTGAATGACCTCAGTGCTTGCGTACACCTGCAAGGTCCTAGTGCTGAGTTAGCAGTTGGTATGTCCTTGCTTCTGTTCTGTTCCAGTCTCGCCAGCTGGGAGGACGGAAATATTCCTGAATAGGAAATTGAGATCAATGGCCAAAGGCACAGCTGGGCAGAAAAACTCGTCTTACAAGGTAATTATCTTGTACTGGACTGTAGAAACACTATGAAAACCAGTCATGCTGAATTGACAGAACTGAGCCAAACAGGCGATAAGAGCTTGCCCACCCTTCAAGGCACATACCCACCCTCATTAGCTTTTCAAGTAGCTTAAAACAGCACACAACATGTTTCTACCATAAACACACCTGAAAGATGACACCAAAGTATTTAGAAGACAGGCAAAACAGGAAGATGCCAGCAACTGGAACGTGTTGGAAATTAATATATTTCCTTACCCAGGTGGCTAAAACCACTCCAGGGTGCAAAACTGAAGATTTTTAATTGGAAACAAATCTGTGATTATTTCAACTTTTTAATCATAGAATCATAGAATAGTCAGGGTTGGAAAGGACCTTAAGATCATCTATTTCCAACCCCCCTGCCATGGGCAGGGACACCTCCCACTAAAACATGCCACCCAAGGCTCTGTCCATCCTGGCCTTGAACACTGCCAGCGATGGAGCATTCACAACTTCCTTGGGCAACCCATTCCAGTGCCTCACCATCCTTATATCCAATCTAAACTTCCCCTGTTTAAGTTTGAACCCGTTACCCCTTGTCCTATCACTACAGTCCCTAATGAAGAGTCCCTCCCCAGCATCCTTGTAGGCCTCTTTCAGATCCTGGAAGGCTGCTATGAGGTCTCCACACAGCCTTCTCTTCTCCAGGCTGAACAGCCCCAACTTTCTCAGCCTGTCTTCATACGTGAGGTGCTCCAGTCCCCTGATCATCCTCGTGGCCCTCCTCTGGACTTGTTCCAACAGTTCCATGTCCTTTATATGTTGAGGACACCAGAACTGTACACAATACTCCAAGTGAGGTCTCATGAGAGCAGAGTAAAGGGGCAGGATCACCTCCTTTGACCTGCTGGTCACGCTCCTTTTGATGCAGCCCAGGATACAGTCGGGATTCTGGGCTGAAAACACACACTGAAGCCAGCTCATGTTAAGTTTCTCATCGACCAACACCCCAAATACTTCTCTGCAGGGCTGCCCTGAATATCTTCTATGCCCAACATGTAGCTGTGCCTGGGATTGCTCTGACCCAGGTGTAGGACCTTGCACTTGGCAGGGTTAAACTTCATGAGGATGTGTCATAGGTTCAGCAGCAGCAGTCATTTTTCTCCTTCTCGGTAGCTGGTGCAGCACTGTGTTTTTGATTTTGGGCCTGGGAACAGCGCTGATAACACCAGTGTTTTCAGTTAGTGCTTGGTGATGTTTAGGCTGGCCAAGGACTTTGTGAGCCTCATGCTCTGCTAGGGAGGAGGGGAAGCCGGGAGGAAGGAGAGACAGGACACCTGACCCAGACTAACCAAAGAGATTATTCCATACCACAGCACGTCATGTCCAGGATGTAGAAACGGGGAGCAGAGACCCGGAAGGGTGGTGGGGGTGCACCGGTGGGGGTGCACTGCTTGATACTGGGTGGTGAGCAATTGTATCCTTCCCTTGTATTTGCCTTGTCATTATTGTTACTGGTGGGGGTGCACTGGGTGGTCAGGCTTGATATTTGATGGTGAGCTATTGTATTCTCCTTTTCCTTGTATCTGCCTTGTCATTATTATTATTGGTGGTAGCAGTAGTGATTTGTGTTATACCTTAGTTACTAAACTGTTCTTATCTCAACCTGTGGGAGTTGCATTCTTTCGATTCTCCTTCCCATCCCTCCAGGAGCGGAGGGAAGAAAGAGTGGGGAGTGAGTGAGAGAGCGGCTGTATGGGTTTATGGAAGTTTATGGGCATCAGCCCACCTTACAAGCGTGTCAAGGTCCCTCTGGATGGCATTCCTTCCCTTCAGCTTATCAACCGAACCACACAGCTTGGTGTCATTGGCAAACTTGATGAGGGCGCACTCAGTTCCACTGCCCATGTCACCAACAAAGATGTTGAACAAGACCGGTCCCAACACCGATCCCTGAGGGACACCACTTGTTCTGGTCCCCAGCTGGACATTGAGCCGTTGAACACAACTCTTTGCGTGTGGTCATCCAGCCAGTTCTTTATCCACCGAGCGGTCCATCTATCAAATTGATGTCTCTCCAACTTAGAGACAAGGATGTTGTGCGGGACAGTGTCAAATGCTTTGCACAAGTCCAGGCAGATGACATCAACTGCTCTACCCCTGTCCATCAGTTCCATAGCCCCTTTATAGAAGGCCACCAGATTGGTCAGGCAGGATTTCCCCTTAGTGAAGCCATGCTGGATGTCACCTTGTTGTTTTTCATGTGGCTTAACAAGCCTTCCAGGAGGACCTGCTCCAAGATTTTGCCAGGCAGAGGAGAGACTGACTGGTCTGTAGTTCCCTGGGTCATCCATTTTCCCCTTCTTGAAAATGGGGGTTATATTCCCCTTTTTCCAGTCATTGGGAACTTCACCTGACTGCCAAGATTTTTCAAATATGATGGACAGTAGCTTAGCAACTTCATTCCCACCTCCTTCAGGACCCGCAGATGGATTTCATCAGGTCCCACATGGACATGTGCATGTTCAGGTTCTTAAGATGGTCTCGAACCAGATCATCTCCTACAGTGGGCCTAGGGTCTTCATTCTCACAGTCCCTGCGTCTGCCTTCCAGGACTTGGGTGGTGTAGTCAGAGCATTTGCCAGTGAAGACTGAGGCAAAGAAGTCATTAAGAACCTCAGCCTTCTCCAAATCCAGAGTAGACATTTCTCCTGATAGCTTCTGGAGAGGGCCCACTTTGTCCCTAGTCTGTCTTTTATTTACTACGTACCCATAGAATCCCTTCCTGTTAATCTTTGACATCCCTAGCCAAGTTTAATTCTAACTGGGCTGTAGCTTTCCTAACCTGGTCCCTAGCTTCCTGGACAACATCCCTGTATTCTTCCCAGGCCGCCTGACCTTGCTTCCAGCTTTTATAAGCCTCTTTTTTCCTTTGAATTTTCCTCAGCAGCTCCTTATCCATCCAAGGAGGTCTCCTGGCCCTCCTGCTGAACTTCCTTCTAGTTGGGATGCATCGCTCCTGAGCTTGCAGCAGGTGATCCTTGAATATCAACCAACAGTCTTGGGCCCCCCTGCCTTCTAGGGCTTTATCCCATGGAACCTTACTGAGCAGGTTCCTGAAGAGGCCAAAGTCTGCTCTCTTGAAGTCCAGGGCAATGACCTTGCTGCACACTCTTCTCACTGTTCTGAGGATCTCGAACTCAATCTTCTCATGATCACTACAGCCAAGGCTGCCCTGGAGCATCACATTTCCAACCAGCCCTTCCCTGTTGGTGAGGACGAGGTCAAGCATGGCACCTCTCCTTGTCGGCTCCTCTATTACTTGCAGAAGGAAGTTGTCTTCCACACAATCGAGGAACCTTCTGGATTGCTTGTGCTGGGCTGTACCATCCCTCCAACAGATATCAGGGTGGTTGAAGTCCCCCATGAGGACCGCAAGCGTGCGTGAGGCTTTTCCCATTTTTCTATAGAGCACTTCATCCACCGAGCCCTCTTGATCAGGTGGTCTGTAACAGATCCCCACAATAATGTCTCCCATCGCTGTTCTCCCTTTAACCCTGACCCACAAACTCTCTTTTGACTGATCACCTGTCCCCAGACAGAGTTCCATACTCTCCAGCCTATCCCTAACATAAATAGCAACTCCCTCTCCCCGTCTGCCAGACCTCCCCTCTTTCCTAAAGAGCCTGTAACCTTCCATTCCAACACTTCAATCATAGGAGCCATCCCACCATGTTTCTGTGATGCCTATTATATTCTATCTCCATAGACATGCACACATCTCTAAATCCTCTTGTTTGCTCCCCATACTACGGGCGTTTGCACAGAAGCATCTGAGCTGAGCTCCAAATGAAGCTGGCTCATTGGCTGGAGTGGCTGGAATATCTCTACATCACTCCGAGCATTTATTATAGGTGCTGGTAACTGACTGGGAGCGCTGGGATGGAATGATGCCCCCCTCTCCCAACACATCTATTTTAAAGCTTTCTTGACCAGTGTTCCTGGAGTTTTCTGCGGGAAACTTTCTGGAAAATTATGTAATTCATGTGTAGCCTCATGAATATGTATGTATGCCCAGTGACAATATAAGGATGACCTGTGTAGCAGTACAGGGAGACACGTGTTAGGAGGAGCTATCCCCCGTGTCTCCCAGCACAGCAATAAAGAATACCTGCTTGTCAACTTCAAACTTTGTTGGCGAGTTTGTTCCTGGAGTTTTCTCCAAATCACCAGCCTGGCAAGCCTCCTACCAAAACCGCTCTTCCCCTTCTTTGTCAGACCAGCTCCATCAGCCTCCAGTAGACCTGGCATCCCAAATTGAGTCCCATGTTCTAGATACCCAAACCCCTGACTATGGCACCACTGTTCTAACCATTTATTAACCTGCCAAATCTGCCTAGCCTTTTTAAGGTCCTCCCCTTTATCATGGAGAATTGATGAAAAGACAATCTGAGCTCCAGAGCCCCTAACCACCTCTCCCAGGGCTCTGTAGTCCTTCTTAATGGTCTCTGGGCCACTGCTGTCTATATCACTAGCACCTACACAGACAACTAGAAGTGGGTAATAGTCAGTGGGACTTACTAGAGCAGGCAGCCTCTCTGCAACATCCCCTAGTAGGTAACATACTTCCCTTGAGACTGGGTCAGGCTGACAGATGGGTGCCTCTGCACCTTGCAAAGCAGAGTCCCCTATTAATACGACCCGCCGCTTTTTCCTGACAGCACCAGTACTGATCTTCTTTACCAGTGCATCAGCTGGTTGTTCATGTTGTGAGTGTTTCCTCGTTAACCCCCTGCAGGACAGCAAAGCGGTTCTGGGAGGGGACAACAGATTTAGGAGGAAGCCCCTTGCTTTTAATTGTCCTCTTCCTCTTTTTTTGTTGGCTTTTTTTGTTATTAGTTCCCAGCTTCCTCGGTTAATGGCCTCCTTCTTCCCTCCATGAGCTACAATAGACGCTTGAGGCCCTTGCACAGTCTGGGCCTGGAGCAAGCAGTGCTGCTTCCACTCAGCTTCCCTGACATCTTTCAGCCTATTGACAGCATCCTGCAGCTCAGCCACCTGCTGCAAGAGGACTTCCACCAGGGAGCACTGAGTGCAGCCCTGCCCACTGTGAACCCTCACCTCATGAGACCAGCGCAGGCACTCTTTCCACTCCAAGCTCTGTGCTGCAGCATCCCCTCTCGTTGGCTCTGTCTGGGTGCCTACGCTGGCCACCGCCAGGGCAGCCAGAGCAGAGCTCCCAGACCAGGCCCTGTTCATAAGGCGAGTGCTCACCATCCCGCTCGCCTGCCCGAGCGAACTGCCACGCAAACTGCTGCACCATGCCCTGTTTGCCTGCCCTGTTTGCCACCCTCCTGGTCACTCCCGCCATGGTGCTCAAACTATGCCTTACCACACATCCAGAACCAGAGCCTGATTTATTGTCCTTCCCCACCCCCCACCCCCCCCCCAGTTCAGAGAGCAAAAATGAGCAGAATTAGTTTTCTTCTTGTTAAGTTTTTCAGGAGGTAAGTGTGGGTTTCTAAAACATTTCCTGAACTGTACTGGGAGTTCCTTTGTTTACACTTGTAGATGGACCTTATTCAGTGCTACTACAGCTACATCCATTGCTGGTATTAGAAGATATTGGTACGATTATTTTTGTAGGCTACAAAACCAAGCCTTAACTTCAGGATGATTCTATCAAGGTTTGAAAATCACCAAGACACCCTGTTTTTCAATACATACCAGCTGGTGGAATCCTTTGCCAAGGACTGTGGAATTCATTACTCAGTCATTATGAATGGACTGATTGCGGGGGATAAGGAACAACGCAACACAGATCAATGTGATCAAACACTGAATAATTTATTGTGCGCAATTGTGACTTTTATAGGAAAGTTTCAGAACACTAGAACATTCGGTAACACTTGATTGGTTAACTTCACTTAGCCGAGTGCTAGCAACAGTTTAATGATTGGTTAACTATTACAGCATATGTTTCAAGGTTACAGTTATCAGTTCCCTCCTGCACATCTCTCTCAGTAGCTTTCCGTGCTAACTTTCTCAAGGCTTCTGCACGTACATGAACTTTAGTAACCCCCAGGCAAGGCCTCAGTGCCTGTGGGTCACTACCTTACAATTGTCAAGCAGTTGTCTGGATTGCTCACATGCCCGTTCACAGCCAAATAGCTCTCCACAGACTGATAAATGAGTTTATTATACTTCTAGGTAAGATATGTAGGTGTGTCAGCACCTTTTCCAAAAGGCTTGTGTATGGGCTTGACTTTATAGATCTGAGAAGTCTTATTTGTTTTCAGCAGGACATCCACACAGAAAGAATAACAAGAAGTTTGTGTGCAGTCTCTAGTGCAGGTCACCTCAGGAAGTTCTGCCCTGAAGGAGAGGCAGGGAAGGGATACACCAGACCTGGCTGGGACTTTATTTCTTCACCACTTTTTACACAAAATTTGGAAAGGACTTGAGAAAGAAAACAACTGAGCATGATGAAGTACTTACATGAAGTCCTTACAAACTTATTCATATATTCCTGCTTATTTCAATCAAACTTTTCCAGACCATCACATCAACCCATGCCTGAGTTACTGTGCTGAAGACCTCTGATCATGAATCATGGCACAGACCCTGCCCACATGCCATCCGACAGGCACTGGCCTACTGACAAAGGGAACAGATGTAGTACATGGCTGAACACAGAACCCATGGTGCCTGGAAGGGATGATGCATGAACCTGGAAACTGTGATCTAGAGATCAGGCACATTACGAAGAGCTCTGCTCTGCAGGGTTCAGTGAGACGGAGCTCTAAAGAACACAAATAAATGAGCAAATAAATGCTCAAGACATGCTCTCAAAACACAAGTCTTGCTAGGCCCACTGACGTGCACTTAGGAAGACATCCAAAAAAAGAGCAATTTGCAGGATAAGACTCATGGGGAGCCAACCTGATGATATAGGCTTAAATTTTAAACTAACAAAAGTGTGTGTGCCTTTAACATAGTAGAATAGGCCAAACTGTTCTAACTTACTAACATGTAGAGAGAAAGGAATGTTCAGCGGATGGGGAAAGGAACATCATAGGACTGATAACAACTAAGGAGACAGTAAATAAGACCAAGTATGCCAGCCTTCAAGATAGCACAGTACTGCCCAATGTGGAGCAAGATTGGAACAGAACAGAAGCAAGGACATACCAACTGCTAACTCGGCACTAGGACCTTGTGAGAGTGTGCAAGCACTGAGATCATTCAGTAAACACAGTGAGGAAGACTGACAGAGACCACCAGAGACCCCCACTCAGCAAGAAAGCACGTGCGTAATTAAAATGCAAATATTATAATTAGTTCCTGGGAAAGCTATGAATACGCATGAGTATGCTATATCTACAGCCGCTGCAGGTGAAACAATTTGTGTGTGCCCAGCACTGCAATAAAGAATGCTGCTTTCTAAAACTCAAAATTGAGTCTTAGAGAGTTTCTCTGACCAATTTTTACGGTAACAATGAAACCTCTACTTCAGGGCCTCTGCCTCAGCACCAGCACAGCTTTGGACCCAGCTCATGCACCACGATACTCCTGCAAGCTCAGGGACCACCACAGCATCACTGATGTGCTATGCACACACTACAGATTCCCCAGACACCAGCAGAATGTTTCTGACAGCAGCCCTGCCCGCAAAGTGCAAGTGCTCAAACCATGCCCTACCACACATCCAGAACCAGAGCCTGGCAGAGATGTACCACTACAGGAGCCCCTTCACCGGCCCTAGGACCCCACTTCACCACAAGGGTCCTACTCACACCCCAGTGACCACCCTCCCACAGCCCACACTCCGTAGCAAACACTCTAAGAAGCCGAGGCCCCAATTTACCTCAACCACGATGACCCCTTCCCAGGCACCCAAGTCCACCTCAGCATCACACCCCCCACAAAGTGGCTTTCTCCCAGTGACACGGACCCCTATCTCCCACCCCCCCGGCCCCACTCATGCCATCCACGAGAAGGAGGATGTTGAGTGACACAAAGTCCGCAACGGAGCCTAGGGCCCAGCATAAGCAAAAAGGCATCAGCACCACTCTCACTATGGCAACCGCCACCCAGTGCGACCACCACGCCTCATGTGGTCTCTGCCCACCTCACGTGACACGTGGGGTGGGAGGCGGAGGCAGGGACAAGATGGCAGCGTGCATCGCCGTGATCGCCAAAGAGGTGGAGACGGGCCTCGGGCCTGATCGAGGGTGAGGGGAGTGAGGCTGTGCCTCGGGTTTTGGGGCTTGAGTGGGGACAGGTGAGGCTATAGGGCCTGAGTGGGGGGGGCAGCTGGGGGCATGGGGCCTGAGAGGCTGGGTCACAGGTTGTAGCCTCTGAGCAGGAGTGAGGAGGGGAGCAAGAGTAGGGCCAGTTGTGGGGTAGAGGTAAGGAGAATGGACAGGGTCTCAGGCTGTGGAGCATGAGCAGGTATGGAGTGCAGCAGAGCCTTGGCAGATATGGGGAGAGTAGGGCAGACACTGGAGCTTGAAGTGAGCTGGGCAGGAGCAGACTGGGACAGCAAGTGCAGGGACAGCATGAGGGTGCCCTGCAGTGTCTTGCTGACCTGCTGCCAGGAGAAGAGAGAGGTTTTCCTCAGAAAGAACTAGAGACAGGCTCTGCTGGGGCAAGGGGGCAGGCGAAGCAGTGGAGAGACCTGAGCCTTGTGCAGTGCCTGTGCAAATAATTCTGCCACTGGTGCATGGAGATAGGTCTTCTGCACAAGCACTGGTGCAGAGGGGGCTGTGCATATGTGAAACATAGCTTACTTCTGACAGCAGTAGTTCTTTGGGTGAAAGCACTGTCATGGCATCAGCCATCGCTTACACACAGAGCGGCCAGTCCTACTTAATGTACTTTGCTCCCCTCCCTCAGAACTATCCTCTCTACATCCAGAGCATTCCAACTGAGAATGAGCTGAAGTTCCACTACACTGTGGCACACTTCTCTTGATGTCATGGATAAAAAGATCTCTGCAATGGGCAAGGCCCTTGTAGATCAGAGGAAACTGTACCTAGGGCTCCTCTACCCCACTGAAGACTATAAGTTGTATCTTTCTACTGCCTTTTGCCATGCCATTTTGTATTTATAGGCTCTTTCTTGCAAGGGGAACCTCCCTTCCTACTTGGTGCCATGTTAGAAACATCATCAGAAAATACATGCGCTTGCTCACTGACCAGTTTGTCACATAGAGGTTTAGGTTTGGTGCCTTGATCAGTTTAGAAGCTGCTTCATTGCCCAACCAAGCAGTGGAAAAATTTAACTTACATGAGGGAGTGCAGCATGTGATGAGTGTCTGGTCCAGCCAGACTTCACCTTTCATTAACTGGGTGCTTTATTCCCTGCTTAGCTAAAACAGTTGACTGAGTAAAACAAAGCTTAGAGTCTTTAATAACACCAGTGAAAGTAGCAGGAATATGAAGGTGCCTCCAGTCAAGTACCTAAATCCCAGGTGTGTGGAGAAATCGGACCACAATCTGTACTCCACAGCTGCAGCTTCCCCAATGTTTATAAGTCAGAGTCAATCTTTAAAACTTTGTCTTTTTTTCTGAATCCCACAGGATTGAAGTTATCTGCAGACCTGATTTCTGGGTTTTTTATAACTGGTTGTTAATTTTTGAAGTCTCAGGTTAGTCCCGCTGGCTGACATTAGAAGATCTCCACCAGGTCTCCCAAGCAAGAATAAATAAGGTGGCTGCATCATTAAAACAGTTCCCCTAAAATTGCTAGTGGGAGGCTGCTTCTGAAATTGCAAAGCATGCTTTACTGGCCAGCATAGGAGCAAGCTTGCCCTGGAGTTATAAAAGATGGAAAAAGTTGGGTAGAAAAGGGATTAATTTCCTGCAAAATAACATCTTGCTTACCTCATCTAGTCCTACCTACAAGATGGGCACAGCGAGAACATCATGTTTCCTCTCGGCTTGTTTCTTTGAGTGTATCTCAGCCTTGCTTTAGTCATTTTGCCAGAAGCACTCACCTTAACAGCTGCACAGATATGGCTACGTGACAAATTCCAAGGTGAAGTTTGTTATGGTGGTGGATTCTTCAAACACAGTGCTTCGAGACAATGAGATCCGCAGTGTAAGTACAGGACATCAGAGCATGACTTGCCACAAAGATGTTTTTATGAATAAGTAGAAGTAGCAAAGTGTCAAGAAGCAAAAATAAAATACTAATTAAAATACAACTCCTTTTCAGATGTTCTGAAAGCTGCACAATTCATATACAGACATAATGTGTAACCCTTTTTATAACCCTGGGGACTGTATCCATATCCATCCATAAGTGGGCTGACCATACTGATCTTTGTCATCTTTCTGGAACTTGCAGTGTACCTATGATGTAATAGCACCAAGAGCATTACTCCTGTGGCTGACCAGTTCAGATGCACATGCTCTGACTGCCTAAATGGATAAGAGCTATGTTGCCTTTGGGCCATTACTGTGTAACAGAAAACCAAGTCTCATGAGAACTCTCACTCCCACCTCAGAACTGGTGTTCTCATCACTGATGCAAAAAAATTTATTCCTTGGAATAAAAAAAAAAATAAAAAAAAAAATCACCTGTTTAATAGTTAAATATGAAAATAAACATAGGTAAGTAGAACAGGATAAAGAGTGAATAACTGCACTTGTTCAGGGCTTATACTTGAGTAAGGACAGGCATTCAGCACGTGTAATTCCTCACATGGGAGGGCCAGTGCCCCTCATTTCTCATCTGTAATCTCACAGGGGATTTTAATAATGTTTGGAGTTTCTATTGCCTGGGCAAGAACAACTTCTGCCTCAGCAAAGTGTAAAAGGTCTACAGTTGGGCAAAAACCTGTTCTTACTTAAGCTTAAAAGTCATTACTTACCCAACAGAGCATGCTATAGTTAAAGAATAAAACAATGCATTCATCTTAGGGAAAGCTGGCTTGTTAACCAGCAAGAGGCACTGTTAGCCATTGCCTTTGTTACAATAGATGTGCTGTGCAGAACTAGCTGCTTCCTCTAATATTCTGTGTTCATTCTCTTCTCTAGGGCTTTCGATAATATGGTGAACTCCATGATGATGCAGGTGTGCTGAAGCTCTGGTCCTTCTTATCCATGTGTTGAGAACATCCCCCATGTGCAGCAGTGTGCATAAAGTGATGTATATATTGTCTTCATTCTGTGCAATATTTTATTCTATGTAGAATAAACTGGACACCTGCAAGATCTGCATGCATTTCATCTCCAGCAAACCTGAGTATAGCACAGACATCACTGTTCAGCTTTATGCCTTCAGGCAACATGTGAGAGCCAGCTCTTCCTTCAGGAAGGTCGGCTGTGTCAGGTTTGTTCCCTACAGAAATTCATGCAGCTGTGCCTCTGTGCAACTCTGTTTCTGTAGCAGTTGGGCTGTGTAAAAATGGCAGTTCCTGCTGTGCTTGTGATTGGAGCAAGCACAGCCATATAAGAGACAGCTAAGAGATTATTATTAGGGGTAAACCTAGAATTCAGTCAGCTGAGATGCAGAGAATGACACCGTTCCTCAAAAGCACTGGTGCTTCAGAGCAGTTCCTCTGAAGCAGGAGGAACACATCAGCCACAGAAGTCCTTTTGCTCTTTTCCATCCCCTTTTGCTGCTGCTCAGGACTGTTCATTCTGACAGGAACATCACAAGCAATGCTCAATTCAAACATACTTTGGCTCCTTGTCCTGTTTTTCCTTAGCTAAGAGCACTCAGATCTATATGTACTTACTTTAGTTCTCGGAAAAAGGAAACTCCGCAAATCAGCTAAAGGCTTCGGGTTTCTCTACAACCCCAGACATTGTTCACATACTTGAGAAAGCTCTGCAGATAGCAAACAGCTGGTCTCAAAGCACCACCTTGAACCTAATCAAGCCCTACATTGATCTTGCCTTCCTGGAAGATCTTTGGGTGACTCACATTTCACAGTATTTGCTGATATCACTTCACACCTCATTCAGACAGGCCAGGTACACTTAACAGCTATTTCTAACCCAGGTCAGGGAGCACAGGTAGCACAGTTGGGATAAATCCACACCAAGAGATTAAGACAGGATTGCACAGATGCCTGTCTCATCACAAACTAATCTCTATTAGCATCTCCTATCCTTGCGGCTCCCTGCTGTTCTAATTAAAGACTACCAAATCAATACCAGGTATTTATATAAGAAAAAAAGTACAAACTAAGCTAGAAAAGCATCCCAGCTTCATAATTGCTTGTGCAATACACACACACTACACAAGGCTGTGCAGCTACAGCATGTCTAAGCAGAGGTAACACAGGCAGGCATAGGCACTGAGCAGCTACTTGGTGATTTTCACACACCTCTACTCCAAGTCTTCCCTGCCCCACAGGCAGCAGTCTGTGCTTCAAGGACCTAATCAGTTAAAACCACATAAAACATAAGCTAAAAATAATAGTTAAATAGCTGCACAGCTCCAAGGGATGGATAAAAGAAGCCTGGAGAAAGCCAGGTCAGTGTTAAGTCAGCTCCAAGCCAGCATAGTCTCACTGCAGATGAGGTTCACACAGCAGGATAATTTATTTCATAACTGACATTTACAATACCTTCTCAAACAGAACTTCAATACATTTTAAACGACAACAACCTGTCAGATAATGGGAGATGAAAGTGTTAAAGCCTCTCCTACCATCTAAACAAGGTACAGCTGTACACTGCTATTCCAAAACATTTTCCTGTAAAAATCACTCTTTTCACTTTCAGAGATGGGAGTTCAGCATTTCCTCTTCTACAAGAGAATCTGAACACCCCAAAGTAATTTCTGTCAAGAAATAAGTCTCAAGAATTTACAAAGCTACTAAATGGAAAATTTAAAGCCCTAGAAGAAGTTGGGGTTTATTTTTAATCTAAGATTAAGCTGTAACTTGGATGAAGGCCAATCTTGGCAGCACTGAGCTCAGGAGTACAACATTAAGAGTTAAAGCCCCAAGCTTTAAAAATCTCTTGAGATTTTAAGAGGTGGGGGTGATCAGTAGGATTTTTAGCATGGGAATGCCCCCTGAGTTGTGAAAAGCTGCTTTAGGAGTCGGTTGCATCTGGATTAGAGGAATCCTAGCCAAGGATCACAAAAGATTAGTATGATAATTACATAAGAAAACCAATTTCAACATAGAACTTCACTCAGCTGGGCTCACACCATTCCCATCCAGGGAATTCTGAGCAGGAATGCTAATGGGAGTAAAGAGAAAGATCAGACCAAATTTGCAACAGTGGAGATGATTTTGTAATGCTGCTACTACTAGAAATAAAGTAAAACAATGACTTGGCAGCACCCTTTGATCCCTGCAGCTTTGGAATAAAAGCAGAAGAGGGGGTTGTTGACTTCTGAAATAAAAGGTATGAAGGGTTTTGTGACACCCAGGTTTTGTTTATCCACTAGAGAGGTAGAGGCTTCCAGAGAAACAGCAAGGGATGTTTTCCCCCCTCCCCTAGTTGTTAGATGTACAACAGCAGCAAGCTAAAAACCAGATCCAAACCACATAATTGACTCCATCTTCCCAAGAGGAAGGTCAGAAATCCATGAGGCTGATGAAGGAAAAGCTCCCCAGCAGTCTGATCTAGAGCTGCAACCCAAGACTTTCTCCACTGATCTGAAGAAGAGTCTTTAGAAAGGCCTTTAGGATCTTATGAGCAAGAGAAAGCAGCACTCAGCTTCCATAGAAAGCTGGCAAAGCTGAGGGAACTTCACAGATCAAGCAGGGCAGATCCATCCTCACAGTGGGGTGGAGGACATTTGGACACCTAGAACCCAAACCAAACCCTCCAGTGCAGCCCTTTTCTATGGGATGAGAATGAGCCTTAATGGTTTGGGAGAGCTCCTCCCTTCTGAGGACAGTGTTCTCTAGAATAAGACTGTTCTTGATGAAAATGCAATCTCCTAAGCAAAGCTAAGGTGAGCTCCTCTGGGACGCTGGCATGATGTGCAGACAGAGGGGATCCAGTCTTCTCTCCTGCAGCCTGGCACATGGCTGCCTCACCAGTAATCCTCACAGCCAGGCAGATGGCCTTTTTTAAATTAATCTTTTTTACTTGGGTAGGCATATTGTGAGATCTCTGCAATCCCATCTCCTCATTTCAGTTCTGCCGGCATCACCAGGGTAGTCCAATCCTTTCTAGCACGGAAAATACCAAGGCAGCAGCCTTGCCCGACCCCTAAAGAACAACAAAACCAGCATCCTGAAGTACTGTGGCATTGCTCAGCTGTGAGTTGTGCCAAAAAGCACAGCTACTCGGCTCCTTCACCCCTCCAAGAGCTGGATTCATCCTTCTGCCCCAGCTAACCTAGACTGAACCCCCAAAGCCAGGCATAGCTCAGACTGGGCAGGCTGCGAGTGTGATGGCCACACAAATCCCGCAGGTTTACAGGTGCTTCTTTCACCTCCAAAGCTCTTCTCTGCTTCCTACCACAGCACCAAAGGTGCTGGGGCATCAGTAAAGCTAATCCACAGTGAGCTCACAGATATATGAGCAACAGTAGGTGTGCCAGAGAATATCTCCAGACCTGCACTGGGGATGAGGGATGCCAGGACAGCAGCATGGATGGGATCTGCTGTGCCATCACTGTGGGCTCACTTCAGTCCTTCCCCCCCTCCCAGGTGCCCACAGGTCCCCTGAGGTGCTCATGTCCCAGCCAGATCAGCCACCAGGATCCTGCCAAGCCCACAGGCACTGGGGTGATGCTAACAGCATGTGATGGGCAGGAGACATTTCTAGCACAGATCTCCAGGAGGATAATCCTGCTGAAGCCCTTCTCCATCCTCCCACCCATGCCAGGTGGAAGGAGCAAAGCCAGAGTATGGCCAGAGCAAAGGACAGCTATCTCCATGCTGGGGACACAGTGGTCTTGACCCAAATACACAAGAAACCCCCCACCCAGCCACTCACCTGTATGTCCTCCCTCGCACCCTCGGGTGCTGCCCTCCGTAGTAGCCTCCCTGCTGGGCCAGGCCTCCCCGGGCTTGGAAGCAGCCCTGGTAGCCCCCACAGTCAGTGGTGCTGATGCCCGGCACATTGGTCCTCTTGGGCAGCACCTGGAAGGCAAAGGGTGGCTCAGCCAGCACCAGGGTTTGGCACAGCTCCATGCAAACAGAGCTGGGAGAGATAGATGCAGCACCCCAGGGCTTCATCCAGCTCTTACCTTAATGACGCGGCCTCTGAACACACTCTTATCCAGCTCCAATGCAGTCTTCACAGAGCTCTTCTCTTCAAATTCAATGTAGGCATACCTACAAGGGGATGGGGTGAGTAGAGCCCCAGGGCACCCCACTGCTCCCAAAGTCTGGGGAGCACAGGGCAGCACCCTCAAGACCCCAATCCCAGCGCACACCACTGACCCTTTGGGATGCCCCGAGAACTTGTCACAGAGGATGGTCACTCGGTTGATCTCCCCGCAGCTGTGAAAGTGAGACTGCAGCTCTTCTGCTGTGCCCCCATAATCCACCTGCAATGACAGTCCCAAGGCCTCCAGTGCTACCAGCCAGCCCCCTAGCTTGTGGGTCTGCATTCACACACCATCACAAGAGACAAAGGGCCCATCTGACCCCTCTCACATCATGCCACCATAGCTTCACCACCTCTTGAGGTTCAGAAGACCCAGCTGAATGCTCCAGCCTGGAAACCCAAATCCGAGAGACAGCTCCCCTGGCTTTGAGGGAACAAGCAACACCACAAAACCAGCAGCTTCCAGCAGGGTAGTTTGGGGAGCTGACACTTGCAACAGATTATCTGCAAATAGTTGAAAATCGCAGGCAGATGCTGAGCCACATTCCCAGTCTGGGCTGGGCAGAGGAGAAGCATTTGGGATGGAACCAGCCAGCCTTCAGTGGGGGGTGAAAAGGCTCCCGGTGAGAAGGTTCTCAGACATACATCCAGCTGGACCAGGAGTAGGGAGATGGGCTCTGCTCCAGGGTCTCCCACTTACATTGCCCACATAGATGGATCGCTGGTCAACCTCCATCTTCTTGGTTGTCTTTGGGAAGAGACCTGCAGAGACAAGTGCTGCTTTGCCATGCTGGAGTTATGGGAGCCCTCTGGCAGAGGGGTGTCTGTTTGCAGAAGTCTTTTACCAGCACAACCACCACTGAGCTGACACACTATAAAGCTCCTTGAGTCCCTGTCATGTCCAGGCATACCCAAATACCCACACTGCTGTCTCTGGCTCCTCCATGCCCTTGCCCCCTTTCTCTTCAGAAAACCCCCAAACCACAGGGTAACAGCTCTACTGGGGCAGTTGATACTAAATGCAATTAAGTAACTGAATTAAATGTAATTGATTTACTGCATCTTGGTCTGCACAGGTAGGAGGTAAGAATGGATAGCACCATGTTACACCTAGGACCCCATCCCTCATCCACCTTACATGTCCAGCCTCAGGCTACCTGGAGAGGCAGAGCCACATGCTCTGGCTCCAGTTACCACCCTGTGCTCCAGCATTGTCCCTGAGGGGACAGCAGCACCCAGGGACAGCTCCAAGTTCACAATAAAGTGTCTCTCAGCTTCCAGCTGCAGCTCCTTCATCCGCTCATCCTCTTTCTCCATCTCTTGCACTCTGGCATTGATGGCCTCCAGCTCCTGAAACCCCAAACAAGACTTGCATGAGCAGCACACTGAGCAGGGACACCCTGATGCCACTGCCTAATCAGGGCAAGTATGTTGCAGTGCTGCACAACATGCACCTCCACCCACAGTTCCCTCCCAGGCTGGGGACAAGGGTGGCCTGAGGACAACAGCCTGTCCCACAAAAGGGGAGTTCAGCTCCCAGCTCCACTAGGGAGAAAAAACACAGATAATATTTCCTTTCCCATACTTTTGAAGCAGTATGTGCAGAGGTGCCAGAGGGAACCAGAGATTTAAGCTGGTGATGAACAGGAGCCATGTACTCTTGCTCAGCCAAAAAGACATCTCAGCAGTGAAAGCTAAGCAGACGGAGAGTGACAATTCAATTTCCAACTTCTCAGCTCAGGGATTTTAACATCAGGGACACAAGATTTTTAATTTTTAGAAGCACTTGAACAGAGGTGCAGAAGGCTTCCAATTTCCTTAGAGAAACAAGGAAAACTGATTCCACACTCACTGGGTTCTGCACAACCAGCTCCTCCACATTGTCCCCCTCCAGGTGGCTCAAGTCCAAGTCATCATCTGCAGTCTTCTGCAGAGCTGCCATCTCTGCCACATCCCAGGATGCCTCCATTGCTGCCAGGGACAGTAGGTCCTGCAACCAGATCCCTGAAGTGTCCAGGAAGAGAGGACTGGACAGGAAGAAGGGCAAAAAGCCATTTAACAAACAAAAAACCCCAGCCATTTAACATAGAACTAAAGCAGAACACCAGCCAGGCAAGGGCTTTAAAGGTGCTTCCAGCAGAAGGATGAACAGGTGCCACCAAAGCAGCTTGCTCTCAGTGCTGCAGGCAGGCTTGCAGCAAGACCCCAGAACTGCAGGAGTCCTCACTCCTGAAGTTGGTGACCTACTGAAAGGTCTCGTGTTCATACTGAGGCATTTCCCAACTTAGAAGGGCTGCAAAGGGGAACAGGAAGCACCTTCCCCTAGGTGGAAAAGTAAAAACAGGCACAAGCCGGATTTAAAAGGGAAGGGGAGACAGGACCTGACCCACCATAGAGCTCCCAGGCCGCACAGAGTGAGCCCTACCTCACCTAAGCAAAGGTAAACCTTCCTTCCAGCTTGGGGCTCCTGGTTTGACCTCACAGTGGGTTAAACTCTCCTACCTGTGAGCAACAAGCTGATTCCCTGCTCCAACCCCCAAAGCCTCAGGCCTTGCCACAGAGCTAGGACCCGTTCCGGACGTGTATCGCGTCGTGCGCACCCCTCCCCCCGGGACCACGAACACCCCGCACTACCTCCACGAAACAGCATCATGTGCAAATTTCCTGCGCAGTGCTGCTTTCACACATCAGGGGCCAATCAGGGCAGGGCGCGCCGGTAGGAGGCCCTGTCCAGCCGTGACCCCGGATCCCTGGTTCGAGTCCTGGGTGGGCAGCAGACATGCACGGCCCTCCCGGTCTGGGGTCTCCCCCCCCAACCCTCCTTGTCCACCCACTCCGCTGGCGGTGCTGGGGATAACAGCCAGCTCCTGGGCACAGTGCGAGCAGCAGGGCACCCCAACAGAGTGCAGCATCTGCAGCAGGAAGGGAACATCCCTTTGGGTTCCCTGGGGACAACACTCAATGCCCCCTGCCATGGACACCCCTCCTTACGGCTGGACACGGGGAAGTGTTGACCCCATGGCTACAATGAACCCCTACAGGGTTAGGGGCACTGAGTGCTGCTGTGTGAGGGGGGGTGAGGGCACCCAGCACAAGTCCAGGCTCTGGTTGATATTAAATTGTCTTTATTACACAGATACAGAGTTAACAGCCATAACCTGTATCATAAAGTTTACATCTTTCACAGGTCAAACATACAGTGCACTTAGAGAAAGCAGGAAACAGCAAGAGGGGGGACAGCATGCCGAAAGGAAGTCCTACCACATCATCTTTCTGTGCTGGCCCCCAAAGCCCCCCAAACCCATACGATAGGGCAGGGTGCCTGGCAGGGGGCTCTGGTTTCCAGCCCCCTGGGATCCCCTGTGCCCCAGTGTCCCTGTCCCCAGGGTTGGCAGGGTAACACGAGGATCCCAAGCAGAGCTGATATAAGGAAAGCAAGTGCCTGGAAAACATAGGGTTAAAATACTTATAATTTAACTTAGGTTTAAGATAGAGAACAAGGTTTGTGTTGTCTGTGGTGTGATAACAGAATTTAGTAGTCTTACTAACAAGAGTGAATTCTTTCTTACCAGCCTTCTAATTTATCAGTTAGTTTGGAGGCAGTGACTCCTGACCATCTGCTAGCTTGGGATACTCCTTGTCTGCCCATCCTGTCCTGCTTGCAATAAATTTTGTACAAAGGTCACACTGCTCTAAATCTTTGCCAGCTCTCAGAAACTTGCAGATACAGCTGGTTTCAGCTAATTGTGAATTACTGGGGCATCCAACTGTGCCAAAGGTGAAAAGTGCACCCTGAGGAAGACTGCTTACTTCATCTTGAAGACCCCTGCCCACGACCATCGGAGGGCGGTGTGCAAGCGCCAAAAGGGAGGAGACTTATGATAATGAGTACCTAAACTCATTGTAATATCCCCACCGCTCTGGCTCTCTCGGGAACTTAATGAATATTCATGTTTGCGTGCAATAAATATCTGCTTGCTTAACCCCTCAGTGTGCATGTTAGGAGAAGTGATCCCCCATGCGCTTGGCGCCGTAATAAACATACCTGCTTTATAACTCTCCTTGAGGTGTAGTCCCCCCTTTTCTTTTACCTTTGCAAATTCTTTTGCTATATAACTCAATTTTACTCAGGAGTTCTGGCAAAGTATTTACCACTTTCAACTTGTTGTCTGACCTTACATCTTTTCCAGTCCTCATAATCAATTACAGACTTTTTACAACACCAAAAAGAACACTGTATCATGCCACAAGTAATTAGGGTTAAAACAATTAGGATTAAGCTTCCTGCAGCCAGCTGCCTCAACCAGGAGAGATTCGGTAACCATGAGGTTAGTTTTTTCCATATCTCCTCAAATCCCCAAGAGGTGTCATCCTTGGCCACCTCATGAAATATCCTAGTTTGTTTCCAGATTTCTTTTAAATCAGTTTCAATCCTGCCACTTTGATCTATGTAAGAACAGCAACTATCATTGATTACAGAACAAACTCCTCCCTGGGATGCTAACAATGTATCTAATGCCACTCGATTTTGGATTACCACTCTAGATAGGCTGGTTATTTCATCTTGTAATGCTAAAATAGCATCAGTAGTTCGATTTTCTACTTCTTCTGTTGCAGCGGAGATATTCACAATTGCCTTTTCTAATTCGCTAACCCCTAAAGATGGGATGAGCCATCTAACAAAACTCTGGAACGCAGTATTTCTTTCAGCTATGGGGTTACATCCTTGTTTGTTCCTTTTAATAAAACTCCGAATCCAGGTTCCAGAGGGATGGATGTCGATAATTGTAAAATTGGGAACTATCGCACCCAGTGTGCATGTTCCCTTCCAGTTAGGAGGCAAAGCCTTATAGGCATTTTCTCCACATAACCAATACCTTCCTTTCCCTTTGGAAACATTCCAATAGTTAGTCATAGGCTTCCGGAGGTGAAGTTGTGTTGTCCAACTACAATATGGATAATTTCCTACTGATGTATTACCCTGATTACTGGTTTTGTTAGTGGTTACACATTTAGTTTCTGATATATTCGAGGCTTGAATACTCAAAACCTGTAAATTTGTGTGGTTCTTGTTGGTATAGACTGGGTTTTTCCATAATTCATTCCAATTGGTTTTAAAAGGGATAGGTAGGCCAATTAAAGGCATGCCTGGGTTCTCTCCTGATCTAGGCAACTGAGTACAGATCCAGCAACCACTCTTATTCAGCCAAGGCTGTATTTCCACTATGCAAAATCCTGTTAGTAAATATACCATTAACAGTAGTTTCATCAAATTCGAAGCTGCAGAGGTCCAGTAGGCGTTGCTTTCCATCGTGGTGTGAGGGCTTTCTTTATTCTGGTGTGGTGTATCCACGGTGCTTGTTCTTTAATCTTGCTGGCTGTATGAGAAGTCATCAACACCTGAAATGGACCTTCCCACTTTGGTTCCAAAGGTAAATCTGCAAGAGACCTGACGTATACATAATCTCCAGGGTTAATATTATGCACAGGTCCATCAAGACCTCAAGCACTAGTCCCCAGGACTAGTCTTTCTGTATCTCCGGGTTGTTTTTGCATACTCATTACATAGTTGTAGAGGACCTCCTCCCCTACTTGTGCTGAGGTTCCAGCTTGAACAATATATGGTCTTCCATATAATATTTCAAAAGGACTCAGGCCGGTTTTCACTTTAGGTCTGATCCTAATTCTCAATAAAGCCAGAGGTAGAGATTGGGGCCTGGGCAAATTAGCCTCTTGTCCCAATTTTACAATTTGCAACTTAATTAGATGGTTCATCTTTTCCACCTGACCACTTGCTTGTGGATTATATGGGGTATGTAACTGCCAATCTATTCCTAAGGGTTTACTAACTTGCTTAACAACTCTTGCAACAAAATGTGGTCTTGTAATATTACTTTGGTTACATCTCTGGCTCTACTGGTTTGGCAAGGGAATTGCTTCTGGCCACCCTGAAAAGGTATCTGTCATGACCAGCAAGTATCGAAATCCCCTTCTTCTTGGGAGTTCTGAGAGATCAATTTGCCACTGTTGTCCCAGATAATTTCCTTTCCCTATTTGACCAAACTGAACCTTAGGACTGGTCTTGGGAGTATTCCGTAAACAAATCTCGCACTGCTTTGTTACTTGCTTGATGGTGGTATATAAATTTTGGGCTATCATAAGTTTGTTCAAGTATTTGTATAGGGCCTCTACCCCCCAGTGGGATTTCCTATGTTCTGCCATGACTACTGCCCACAAAAGTGCAGATGGTATTATCATCTTACCTTGTGGAGTCTTTGCCCACCCACTTTCTTCTATTTTTCCTTCTAAGTCATCAATTAGCTTCCGATCCTCCTTGGAGTATTTAGGCTCACAATCAATTTGTATTTTACCATCTGGGACCAAAGATTGCACTTCTAAATTGCCTTCCTCAGATACTCTTTTAGCCTTGCGATCTGCCATAGCGTTACCCAATTCCTGGGCAGTAATTCCTTTTTGATGGGATTTACAATGCATGATTGCCACCTTTTTAGGTAATCATACTGCTTCTAAGAGCTTGAGTATCTCTTCAGCATGTTTGATATGTTTTCCTTGGGTGGATAAAAGTCCTCTTTCTTTCCATACAGCCCCATGAGCGTGGACTACTCCAAAGGCATATTTAGAATCTGTCCAAATATTAATCTTCTTATTTTTGGCCAATTCTAGTGCTCTAGTTAGAGCTGTTATTTCTGCTTTTTGTACAGAGGTGTTTAGGGCAAGGGCTTTTGATTCTATTACCTGGTCGGTAGTGGTCACCGCATACCCTGCCTTACGGATGCCTTGTCGGACAAAGCTGCTTCTGTCAGTGTACCAGGAACCTTCAGCATCTTCCAGTGATTCCTCCTTTAGGTCTGGTCGGCTGGAGTAGACTGCTTCAATTGTTTCCAAGCAACTGTGTGATACAGAATCCCCTGTATTTCCAGTGAGGAAAGATGCTGGATTGATAATGTTAGTGACCACTATTTCCACATCATCCTGTTCTACCAGGACAGCTTGATATTTAAGGAATCTTTGTGGTGAAAGCCTATGTCCTCCTTTTATTTCTAGTACTGCTGACACAGTGTGAGATACCAACACTGTTATCTTTTGCCCCAGTGTAAACTTATGGGCTTCCTGGATGTTCAACATGACTGCTGCTACCGCTCTCAGGCAACTGGGCCATCCTTTACTGACTCCATCCAGTTGTTTGGAGAAGTATACAACTGCCCTTCAATAGGGTCCCAAATATTGTGCTAGGACCCCCAGAGCTATGCCCTGTTTTTCATGTGAGAATAGCGAGAAAGGTTTGGTAATATTTGGTAGCCCCAAAGTGATAATCTTTAATCTTTTAATCTTTAATCCATTAATCTTTTCTTCAGCTGATGGAACACTCTATCTGCCTCTCTGTTCCATATAAGGTTCTTTGAACTTGAATTTACTAATTCATAAAGTGGTTTTACCATTAGTTTGTAGTTATCTATCCACAGGCGACACCATCCGGTCATCCCTAGGAACGTACGGAGCTCTTTGACAGTCTGCGGCTGGGGTGTCTGACAGATAGCTTCCTTTCTTGCTGTCCCTAGGGTTTGCTAGCCCACAGTGATTTCATATCATAGAATCATAGAATCATAGAATAGTAAGGGTTGGAAAGGACCTCAAGATCATCGAGTTCCAACCCCCCTGCCATGGGCAGGGACACCTCCCACTAAACCATGCCATACAAGGCTATGTCCAACCCCACCTTGAACGCCGCCAGGGATGAAGCATCCACAACCTCCCTGGGCAACCCATTCCAGGGCCCCACCACCCTCACAGTAAAGAATTTCTTCCTCAGATCCAATCTAAACCTCCTCTGTTGAAGTTTAAACCCATTACCCCTTGTCCTCTCACTACAGTCCCTAATGAAGAGTCCCTCCCCAGCATCCCTATAGGCCCCCTTCAGGTATTGGAAGGCTGCTATGAGGTCTCCACGCAGCCTTCTCTTCTCCAGGCTGAACAGCCCCATTTTCTCAGCCTATCTTCATACGAGAGTTGCTCCAGTCCCCTGATCATATCCAAGGTACGTGACTTGCTGTTGGGCCACTTGAGCTTTCTGCAGAAAGACTCGATACCCATTTAGTCCGAGATAATTTAACAGGCTGATAGTCCATTCCATGCACCCTTCCTGTGTTTCAGTGGCAATCAACAGATCGTCTACATATTGCAATATTACTCCGATTCCTTGCGGCCTCTCCCATTGTTCAAAATCCTTGGCTAATTGGTTCCCAAAAAGAGTGGGGCTATTTTTAAACCCCTGTGGTAGCACAGTCCAGGTTAATTGTGTCTTTCTTCCAGAGTCTGGGTTTTCCCATTCAAATGCAAACAACAACTGGCTTTCTGGGCTCAAGGATATGCAAAAGAAAGCATCTTTTAGGTCCAACACAGTAAACCAAGCCAGTTCAGGTACTAATTTAGTTAATAATGTTTATGGGTTGGCAACAACTGGGTATAGATCTTCCACAATCTTATTAATAGCTCTGAGATCCTGCACTATTCGATAGTTCCCATCTGACTTTTTGTCCCATAAAATAGGGGTGTTATATTCTGATTCACACTCCTTTAGTAACCTATATTTGATGAACCGGTCAATAATTGGTCAGATTCCCTCCCTGTCTTCCAGTCTGAGGGGGTATTGTTTAATTCTGACAGGCCGTGCTCCTGGTCGGAGTTTGACCATTATTGGGGGGCATTCTTTGCCTTTCCTGGTATTTCCAGAAGCCCATACTCCCGGATACACTTGGCTCTGAATTTCCTCAGGTATTCCTGAATCAATTGGAGTATTTATGAGGGCTAGGCTCAGAACTTCAACCAACTGGTCATCCCCTACCCGAAGTACTATTTTTCCTTTTTCAAATTTTATTTCTGCTTCCAGTTGTTCTAACAAATGTTGCCCTAACAGAGGTTTCAGTGAATCGGGCAAGTATAAGAATTTGTGTATGCCCAATTGTTTTCCCAAAGTAAATTTTAGAGGTTTCAAAAAATATGTCTTTTTGCTCTGGCCGGTAGCTCCCTTCACTGTTACAAAATCATCATCTATAGGTGTTAAGGCTTGATTCAGAACTGAAAAAGTTGCCCCCATATCAACTAAAAATTCCACACCCTGTTGTTTCCCTAGCTTTGTTATAACCAGTGGATCCTCTAGGGTGGATTCCCCCGGTCCCTGCCAATCTTCCTCAACCGAAGCCTGTATCCTCCCTTTCCTGTTCTGCTTTTTGGGCATTCGCTTTTCCAATGTCCCCTCTGTTTACACAATGCACACTGATCCCTTCCCAAAGTTCTCCTAGGCTCTCCAGTTCTGAATCCTTTGCCTTCCTGTAGTGCTGCTACCAATACCTGCTTGTCTTTTCTCCAATCCTCCCCCTCCCTGTTACTATACACTCTCCACGCCTCATCCAATAAAATCTCCAAATTTCTACTTTCTGTCGTCATTAATTTCTGCAACTTTCCTCTGATATCACTTGTGGACTGTCCCATAAATAAAGATATTAACTGCTGAATTCCAACTTCTGATCCTTGATCCAAGGGGGTGTGCCTCCTCATAGTGTCCATTAATTTGTCTAAAAATTCCGAGGGGCTTTCCTTTGGCCCTTGCCAGACAGCATATAGGACCGCCCAATTTATTGTTTTCGGAATAGCCCGTTCCATTCCTGTAATAATCCAATTTCTATATGCATTTAACAGTTTCATATGGGCTCCCCTATTAGGGTCCCACGAGGGATCTTGTAAAGGAAAGTGCTCCTTTACATCCTCCCCTGTAGTTTTAAGCTGATCGCTGTCCAGATCCTGTGCCTTTTTTAGAACCAATTGCTTTTCTGTTTCTGTGAGGTAATCTAATAATAACTGAACATCATCCCAATCAGGATTATGTTGCTTTATTAAAAACTGGAAATGTTTGGTCACCCCCACAGGGTCACTATGATAATTTTTTGCTGCACCTTTCCATGTCTAGAGATCAATTGAAGATAAAGGGACCTTTATCAAAACTGGGTCACCCCCTGGTCCTACTGCTTGTCTCAAAGGTGCTTGCAATATTTCCTGCCTTTGCCTCACTCGGGTATGAGAGGATACTGGACTGCCTGGAGGGGTGTTTGATTTGGAATCCCCACTTTCCTCTTGTGGTGGTTCCTGTTTCACAGGTGGTTTATGATATTCTGGTAAATTCCCAGCTCCGGGGTCCCCTACCTTTCCCAGTCTGGTACATCTCTGCCCTATACTACATGCTGAGCAACATCTCTTTAACTTCCCTTTTCCTTCCTTCCTATTATCCCTCTCCAGAGCCAACACCATCATGTCTTGCGGAGCCCCCAGCCCACGTTCTATCTGCCATTCAGGATGATTCCGAAGGGTAAAAAACATATCAGCATATAAGACTTCATCCCATTTTCCTTCTCGTCTCAAAAATAACATTAATTGTAATAAGGTATTATAATTCAAAGTTCCATTGAAGGGCCATTTTTCCCCATCTTCCAATTTATATAAAGGCCACCATTGATTACAATATTTGATTAAAGTTTTCTTATTCACACTTCCTTCTGGTGGCCCCCTTATTTCTTTCCAATGAGCTAAAAGGCAACCTAAAGGGCTCTTTTTGAGAATTCCCCCACTCTGCTGTCCTCCCACTGTAAGACTTTAAAGATATATGATATGGTTAGCCCTACAACAATAAATATCTTACCCAGAGTAAAAATATAACAGAGTGCTGCACTGTCGTGGTTTAAGTCTCTATACCTCACGCAGTCTCTCTCTCACTCACTCCCCCCTCTTTCTTCCCCCAGTCCCGGGGGGATGGGAGGGAAGAGTGCAACTCCCACAGGTTGAGATAAGAACAGTTTAGTAACCAAGATATAACACAAACCACTACTGCTACCACCAATAATAACAATGACAAGGCAAATACAAGGAAAGAATACAATCGCTCACCACCCAGCCGACCAAGCAGTGCACCCCCACCCTTCCGGGTCTCTGCGCCCTGTTTTTACAACCTAGACATGACGTGCTGTGGTATGGAATAACCTCTTTGGTCAGTTTGGGTCAGGTGTCCTGTCTCTCCTTCCTCCCGTCTTCCCCTCCTCCCTGGCAGAGCATGAAACTCAGAAAGTCCTTGGTCAGACCAAAACATTCTAAACCGTAACTATAAACATTGGTGTTATCAGCGCTGTTCCCAGGTCGAAAGTCAAAAACACAGCACTGCACCAGCTACTACGAAGGAGAAAAAATGACTGCTACTGCTGAACCCAGGACAGTATCCACCCCTTGTTCCATACCATTCACATCATGCTCAGATCCCACATTTTCAATATGCTATCACATGTATATATATACATCCACACGCACACACAGAGGGAGAGAGATCATCCCTCAGTGCATGGACCAATCCCTATAAAGCTGCTGAGTCCATCCAGTCCATGATATCAAGCTCCGTCTCTTGTAATAGTCCTTCAGAGCAGGGGAGGCTGTGTGCAATGTTCACACACGTGAATAACCTGGGCAGTAGTGTCCATTGCTAAGTCCACCCCTCGATCATGAGTCCATCTGTATGTTGCATCTCTGCCCTGATGGCCTGAAGTGTCATAAGCCCACCAGGCTCAAAATAATTCACCCTCCCCTCCAGCAGTTTCTGCAACTTGTCGTTGGGGACTCCATACAGCTGCCTTCCATCTCCAATGCTTCCAAAGTACTGGAGGGACCCAGTGGACTAGATACTCACCCATACTGTCCCACACACCCTGCCACTCATGACTGTCCAGCCTCAGGGAAAATCTCTTGGTCATCCTAGATCATAGTCTAACCCCAGACAAGGCCCAAACCTGACTCTGCTTAACTCTCGGGACCAGACAAAATGGTTGTGGGTAAAACACACTCTGTATGCATGCCAACATGCTGATCCCCACCAGAATCAGCAGGCAGGTCTCAAGGGTACCCAAAGGCCATTGAAACCCTTCAGAACTCTCAAATGAGGCTGCTGTACTTGTCCCTGGTGCTGGTGTAGCTGCTGTGCTTGCCAGCTCTCTCACCACCAGCTCCTCTTTGTCTGAGTCCAGATCTTCCTCCTCTGCCTTGCTGGGAAGTGCTGCGTCATCTCCTGCATCCTCACGGGGCTCTTCGGGCAGCTGCCAGGGGATGCTCTCGGCTGCCGCAGGGCTGGGCTCGGCCGCGGGGCTCAGCTCCTCTACTGCCCCCTTCCCGGCTTCCTGGTCCCGGTCTGTTTCGGCCGCAGGCGGCTCCCGTCCCCCCCCCTCTGCTTCCCACAGCCTCACGAAGACGGAGGTGAGGACGAGGGCCAGAACAGTGAAGAGCAGCCGAACTTCCAGGTACAAGTCCACGTCCACATCTGCCTCCCCCCCTCCCCCCCCCCCGGCTTCTGGAGCATGCCTGTATTACAAGCCATTCCAATAAAGTACAATGAAACACGAACCTTAACCCAAAACCCATATCCAAAAAATGCTAAGATAGCAAATACTGGCTGTAGGTAAGGTACAACAGGCTGAAACCGTGAACTCAAGAGAGTCAAGAGCAACAACTTTGAGAGCCAATAAATCAGCATTGTGACGAGTGACTATTAATCCTGTCATTATCTCAACCCAAGTCGAAAACGCAGCACTGCACCAGCTACTACGAAGGAGAAAAATGACTGCTACTGCTGAACCCATGACAACGGTTCTGTTGGGTATTTTTATTATTAGAAAAAAAAAAAAAAAAAACAACAAAAAAACAACAACAGCAGCAAAAATCCCCAAACAAAACAACAAAACCAAACCACACACACACACAAAAAATCAAACCGTCCCACTCCCCCCCCAAAAAAAGAAATCATAATTAATATTTTTCTTTTAAAAGCAAACCAGAAGGGAGTAGAAATGAAAGCAGGCTCTGTGGAAATGCTCTTGCCCGCAGTTTCCCAGTGAGGTGGAGTTAGAGAGGCAGAGCCCCAGTGCAGAGCAGGGCTGGGGGCACATGGGGACACACAGGGACATGCATGGTGGGAAGGGCAGGGACAAGACGGACACCTGGGAGAGCAGGCAGCCCCGCAGCAGGTACATCTGCAATACTCGCATACTACCTCTTCTCCGGAAATGTTAAGAAAAATAGACGATATCACATACGTCACACCATAAATAAAGTGAACAGTCACTTGAGGGGTGCCCAGTAAAGCTCCCAGACTCAGGGTGCACAGAAACCCCTTTGTGGGGATGCGCTAGACTTTCTGTATTGCACTCCTATCCTCTGCTCTTTGTACAATGATGCAAGAAACACACAGTAATCAACATCACCCTTAGCTGCATTCTCAGCCAGTAAGGAGGCCCTTCTTTTCCCTTCCCTTCCAAAATAAATCCAATGTGGGGTGTGGGAGCACAGGACCAGGGGGGGAGTCTGGCTGCAGGTGACCCCCAACAGCTTTGGGAAGGGAGAAAACCAAAATCTGTCTTTTAATCTCTGTTTTTATTATTTTTCCAGGGTGGCAGTGGGCAGAGGTAGAGATGTGCAGGCTGTGGAGCCACCATCTCCTCCCCTCCCCCCTCCCCAAGCTCAGAGACTTGCTTTGTTTTAAAAACACCCCTTTTTTTTGTTTGTTGTTTGTTGTTGTCTTTTTTTTCCTTTATTTGACTAGAAACTCTGTAAAGCCCCAGGGGCACATCCAGTCTTGCAGGGAAGGAAGCAACAACAGAACAAAAGGAACTTGGGCAGTGAAGAGATGTTTGGATCTTCCTGGGTTTTGGTTTTCCTTTGGAGCAGAGGTGAGTCTGATCTGTTCTTGGCTAGCTAGCAAGGTAGTTACAGGTGAGCATCCATCATGTGGCTTGACTTGGTGTTGTCTGGTTTTTGGATTTTTCTTTAATTTTCCTTTTTTTTTTTATCCTTTTTTAAAATTACTTACTTAAAGACAAAGAGTCCAACTTTTTTTTATTTTCTTTATTTTTTTTTACCAAAAAAAAGGGAAAAAAGGTAAAAGAGAGACAAACAAAAGAAGTTTCTTTCTTCCTGCAAGCGAGCCCCTTGGCAGTGCCCGTGTGGGATAGAGCCAAGCTGGCCTCTCCACATGTCACTGCATGGTGAGGCTGCAGCCACATCCAGAAAGAAAAAAAGGACAAAAGCTCCCAAAACCAACAAAATTACCCGAACCACAATCCCCCAACCAATAGAAAACCAACCAAAAAAAGCCAAATCAGACTGAAGAGAGAACAGAGAAGCCCAGCATTTGTCTTAACTCCACTTAAAGCCCAGTTTGAGGATCCGTGAGGAACATGAGCCGGCAGTGTGCACTTGCAGCCCAGAAAGCCAACCGTATCCTGGGCTGCATCAAAAGGAGTGTGCCCAGCAGGTCGAGGGAGGTGCTCCTGCCCCTCTACTCTGCTCTCGTGAGACCTCACTTGGAGTATTGTGTGCAGTTCTGGTGTCCTCAACATAAAAAGGACATGGAACTGTTGGAACAAGTCCAGAGGAGGGCCACAAGGGTGATCAGGGGACTGGAGCACCTCCCGTATGAAGATAGGCTGAGAAAATTGGGGCTGTTCAGCCTGCAGAAGAGAAGGCTGCGTGGAGACCTCATAGCAGCCTTCCAATATCTGAAGGGGGCCTATAGGGATGCTGGGGAGGGACTCTTCATTAGGGACTGTAGTGAGAGGACAAGGGGTAACGGGTTCAAACTGAAACAAGGGAAGTTTAGATTGGATATAAGGAAGAAATTCTTTACTGTGAGGGTGGTGAGGCCCTGGAATGGGTTGCCCAGGGAAGTTGTGAATGCTTCGTCCCTGGCGGCGTTCAAGGCGGGGTTGGACATAGCCTTGGATGGCATGGTTTAGTGTGAGGTGTCCCTGCCCATGGCAGGGGGGTTGGAACTAGATGATCTTAAGGTCCTTTCCAACCCTAACTATTCTATGATTCTATGATTCTATTTGTGAAGAGCCTAGAGAGGTCATTTCGGAGGTCACATGAGTCAGGTAGCTGAAGAAATTGCATCAAGTGCAGTCCGTGTCTTGTGGGGAGCGGTGGTAGCAGCAGCAGTCCAAGGGTGGCTCAGTGGGATGCGCTCTCCAGTGGAGCCAGGGTGGCTGGCATGCCGGCACAGGAAGCAGCCACTAAGCCCGTCTCCCTGGGGCTGCTGGTGATGGTGGCCACCCCATCGGGCTGCCCTGGACCTGGGGGCAGCCTCACGCCAACAGTGGGGGCAGCAGGGACCGGCAGCCCTTGCAGAGTCTGCCTGCAGATGTGGTGGTGCTTCTCCCAATCCTTGTGCTGGCAGAAGGAACCACAGTAGTGGGCGGTGTTGCAGCCACTACAGGTCTCACTCGCTTTGTGCCTGCAGTTCCAGCAGCTCTATGGGGATGAAAAGTTAAATCTCAGCTCTGGATCATGCACTGTATCCCAGACCATGCACCCCCATCCTGGACCATGTATCTGCATCCCAGACCATGCACATCATCCTGGCCTGTGCATCCCCATCCTGGACCATACGCATCCCCATCCTGGACCATACACATCCCCATCCTGGACCATACACATCATCCTGGATCATGCATCTGCATTCCAGACCGTGCACATCATCCTGGACTGTGCATATGCATCCTGGACCACACATCCCCATCACAGACCATGCATCCCATGGTGTCGCCACAGTTCACCTAGTATTCATGTTTGCATGCAGAGATGCTGCAAAACTTAACTGCAGAAGGAGCAGGTCCCAAATGCCCATGCTGCCATCAACCCTGTCTCCCCCCAGCTCGCCCCTGACAGCACCCACTTTGCTCCAGTCCTCCTGCTGATTGATGACGGTGAGGGCATCCTCAGAAGCCTGGCACTTGGCCTCAGCCAGGGCTTGCTCCATCTTGTCTCGCTCCGTTGTGATCGGCTTGTGGGCTTTCCGCTCGGCATATGACACAGCCTTCTGCAGCTCCGACACGGCCTGGCGCTTCACCTCATTCATGGCTTCTTCTGGAAGGAAGGCAGCTGAGCATGGCACAGGGTATGCTGGCACACCAGCCCTGGCTTTGTGCATCCTCCCCTGCAGCAGTGCCATGGGAGGGCTGCAAGCATCCACACCCCCCCCCCACAAACCCACCCCAAGCCCCTCCAGCACCACAGGCACCCCAACGCACTGTGGGGAGGGGATGGGGCAGAGATCCCACCAGCTCAGCCCACTGATGGATGCTGCTACCTGCCCCGCACTTACCTGCCTTCCTCCAGATCTCCTCTGGCATGTACCCAGAGAGGGGCCATGGCGTGAACTCCCGGTATCTGCGAAGAAGGGACAATGCCATTAGGAGATGGCGTCCTCTCCAAACCCACCTGCTGGCAGCACCAGACCCCCAGGGGAATGGCACAGGCACCCCAGAGAGGGGTGCAGCCCCCCTGAATGTACCCCACGGCCCCGGGGGTCAATACCTAACTGGGGTGCCTCAGAGGTGGAGGAGATGTTGTGGGGCTGGGCAGAGGGGGCACTGCCTTTCTTCATGTCCTCGGCATTGCTGTAGTGCCGGATCCAGTGGTTGAGCTCCTCACGGTCAGCCTCCTGGCACTGTCGCAGCACTGTCAGTGGCTGGCGTTTCTTCTCCACCAATGTCCATGACGCAGTTCAGCAGCTGCAGGGGACGGAAATGTCAAAGTGAAGGGTTCTGTTGCAAGCAGCTGGGGGGCTGCAGTGAGCAGCGCTGGGGGGTGGAATTCAGGCTATGCCAGGCTGTGCCAGGGCTAGGTGTCACTGGCTGCGGGGAGCAGAGGATGCTCGAGAGCAAAGCCCTGGGGGGAACACGGTGGTGATGGAGGGCAAAGCAGGGGGAGGCAAAGCACACACACCAGCCCTGTGGGATGGCCGGGAGAGGCACTACATGCATTGTTGAGGCGTTTCCACCCCTCTGCCCATTCCCAGTCAATTAGCTGGTGGTAGATCACCTCCTCCTGCCACGTCCTGTGCACTGCTGCAAGGCAAGTGCAGGGTGGGGGTCAGCCCCCCTGCAGCGCCCTTCTCTCCCTGGGGACTGGAGAGGGGGGTGTCCCTAGCTTCCTGCCTGCCCCCCCCCCTCCCCCCCCCCAAAGCCCCGGTGCACAGGGGATGCCATCACTCAATGGTGGGGTGCTGGTGCTCATGGAGCTCCTGCAGGTCAGGGTGGCAGTAGGCATTCTCCAGGCGGTAGTGCTGGGGTGGGGGGGTGCCCCAGCCCATTGGGAGGGTGGATCAGCCCATTGCTGGGGCTGTAGTGCTGCACCGGGCTCATGGTGCACAGCCACTTGCTGAGGTGCTTGGGATGCAGAGGGTCTTGGTCCAAACCATTCTCTTTGGTCCTGGGTGGAAAGGAGAAGGTTGGTCCCTGCTGGACACCAGTGGTAGGAATGTATCCCTAGAAAAATACCCCATGCATCCCCCTGGCTTGTACCTGTCTGGTGTCCTCCTCTTGCTGCTCTCACCTACTTCCAGAAGCAGGTCAGAGGAGTTGATGGGAGAGATGTTGGCATCCAGCAGCAGCTGCTCATGCTGGGCCAGATACTGGGCCAGGATCTGCTTGGCCATGCAGGTGCAGTGCAGCAGCTCCTGCTGCAGCAGCAGGTTGGCCTGCAAGGGGATGGAGAGTCCAGTCCACGGCCCCATAGATCCCCACAGCCTGGCACCCCATTGCTCAGAACCCCACGCTGCAGTGAGTGGGGTCCTGCTCACCTTCCCCAGTTAGGACCTCGCTCACTGCAGCATGCCTGGGCGAGCTGGGCTGCTGGGGGGACATATGTGGCACCCCACAGGGTTCAGCCATGTCCTGGCATGGACACAGCTTCAACCATACTCTCTTGCATCCTGACAGGGGCTGCAGAGCATCCAGGTCAGCTGCCCTGTCCCCATGGCTCTCACCCTGGGGACCTGAGCACCCAGGCTGGGGAGCACCCAGCCCATCTGGCACCCATGGGACATGAGGACCAGCTGTGAACTCTCCATCCACTGTGTTCCCCCCAGCACTGCAGCCCCTAGGAGCATGCAGAGTAGCAGGAATTAAGCAGCAGAGACCCTTTCTGGCTGTGAGCTCTGGCTGCCAGCTATGGGTTTCTTTTTAGGCAGCTGATACAGAGCCAAACCCCATCTATGGGACATGTTAGCACCCGAGCCAGAGATGTGCACTGCAGAAAGACCCTCCCCTCCCCTTCCCTGGCCGGGGGGGGGGGGGGACAGCTCCACAAAAACAAGACAGCCCCAAGTCTGGGAAGCATGCTGAGCCTGGCTGGTTGCAGTTAGGATAATGAGAAACATCTGGAGCCTGTGATGGGAACGGCTGGGAGTGGGGTGTCAGGGCAGCTGCTGCACACTTGGTAGTGGGACAGTGGGGAGGGCTCCCAGCCTGCCCCAAACTGTGGGGCCACCAGCACCCACAGGGACCCTGTGAGCCAGGTACATACCATCCCCTGCTCCCACAGACCCCCTGCTCCCAGGCAGGAGGACAAGGGGGCTCTTCCATCCCCCTGGCTCAGCCTGGCCACATTTTGGCTCTGCCTTCCCCTGCCAGGAGCAAACTGCTCTGGCAGCATTGCAGGCAGATTCCTGCGGCGAGCATGGACCTCTGCTCCAGGGGGCTGGGGATGCAGAGGTAGAAAAGAGGCTATTTTTTGCACTTTTTAATTATTCCTCTGCTAATGAGGGACAGGATGCCAGTTGAATATCTGCGGGGGATATGGAACAACGCAACACTGATCAATGTGATCAAATGCTGAACACTTTATTGTGCACAAACACCCTTTTTATAAGAACGTTTCAGAACACTATAACACTCTATCATACTTGATTGGTTAGTTCAGCTTAACTACATATTAGCAACGGCTTACTGATTGGTCATATCTTTAAAATGTCTATAAATGTCCATAGTGCCAGGCAAGCAAAATCTTTCCTCGTTTTGCAACTTGCAGTTTGCTTTAAAGGCAAGCAGCTCTTGCTGATCTTGCTTCGTGACGTCCTGTCCAGACTTTCTTGCAAGCTGACTTCTTCATGCTTCCTCTTTTTGTTAGCACACACTCGTCCTCTGTTTCCTCCTCAAACCACAACATTTCACAAAGCCCTTTGCTCATAGCACGAGCTCAGCTAAATCAAAGGCTGGATTGCTCACATCTCTGTTAACTGAAAGAAATGCTTCCACAAATATCTACTGGTAGCACTGGTGCTGCCAGGCAGTGAATCCCTCAGGAGCAGGGTGACAGTGCAGAGTCAGCACAGAATTAAAAGGCAAATAAAAAAAAGGGGGATTTTTAATGAATTGCAAATGGTTACCAGCTGTGCCGAACCCCTTGCTTTATTGCAAACAGCCCCAGCCTCTTGTGACTCCACATGTGCAAAGAGATGGGTGTGCAGGGGTGACACATGTGTGCCCCAGGGGACATGGCTAGCTCCATAGGGCCACCCCCGATGCCAAAGCCACCCCTGAATCCCCTTTGCTGGTGATGCTGATGCTAACCCTGACATTCCTGCAACACCTGGGCTGGGTCACCCACCTTGAGGAAGGGGATGACAAAGGGTCTCAGTGGGAAGTTGGTGGCCTCCTGGAGCTTGGTGTGAAACTCCTCGATGGTGAGTGTGGAATTCTGCAGGGACAGCCCAGGCTCAGCACCCCCCCGCACCCCTCAGAGGATGCTTTGCTATTTCTCCCCCATTTCTGCTCTTCTGTCAGCTCTGCCATGCTTAAGGTTTTGCTGGCAAAGCCATCAGCTGGGACCCAACCCTGCACCATGCTGTGCAGATCACAGGAGATGCCAGAAAAACAGGCCCCCTTTTTCCAGGACTTAGGTCAACCCAGTTCCAACGGGACCATCTTTTCCTTCTAGCAGCATATCCATCCAAAAAGGAGAATGCAGGATCCCTGAATGGGGCATCACCCCACCAGCTCCAGGGCCAACCCCGCGCCTGGTGGACTTACCACAAGCCCCAGGATGAGGGTGTGCACCTGCTCCCCTATCTCGGGGGAGATGTCATTGCTGAACTGCTGCAGCATGATGAGGAAGCGCTTGAGTTTGGAGAGCTGGTGGGCGCTGCAGGCCAGTGGGAGCTGGTGCGTGGGGAGGGAGGTGGTAGAGGAGGTGGAGGAGGTGGCTGGCCCGTTGCTGAACCCGTTGGGGGTGGACAGGGCCTTGTTCACGACGTTTGGCGAGTGGCTGCTCCCGTTCATTGCTGCAGGGAGAGAGGGGATGGGAGGTCAGAGTGAGTGGCCATGCCCTGGCACCATAGGGATAAGGCTGGCATGGGGGGACTGGAGCATCCTCCCAGGTACCGTGGGGCTGGCACCCCCCAGGAGGATCCGGGATGCTGCTGCATCCCTGGGGCCACATCCTGGACTGGTCCCTGGTGCTGTAGGGGTATGTGGGGAGGGATGGGATGCAGTGCATGCCCCAGTGCAGCATAGGACTCATCCTGCTCCTCAATGTTCAAGGCAGCCAAGAGAAAGGGTGCTTAGCACCCCCCATGAGCGGTTTCCCACAGAAACCCAGCTTGGCTTGCAGCACACTGGCACCTACAGCCCCACAGCCCAGGCATGGACCTTCCTGGAGCACCCTATGCCAGGGCACCCAGTGGGGCCATCTGGGGATGCTCAGCAGTGGTGTGGCTGGCTCCTGTGCCAGCCCTTCATGAAGACCACACAAGCACAGGGACCTTTCTGCAGCTGGCACGTGTGCTGGCATGCATCACCCCATCTCCTGATTGTGTGCTGCCCCGCGGCACCCGGGCATGCACTGCACTGCTCCCCATGGCTCCTGGGATCACACTAACCTTGTGGTTCCTGTGCCGCGGTGCTGTGCTGTGTTGTCTGCCCTGCCTGCTTTGGCAGGCTCCTGTGTGCTCTACAGCTGGGAAGTGCTGAAAATGACCCAGTGGCCACAACTGCTTTTATTCCCATGGCAGGTATGTTACTAAGATGAGAAACTTAACATGAGCTGGCAGCGTGTGCTCACAGCCCAGAAAGACAACCATATCCTGGGCTGCATCAAAAGGAGCATGACCAGCAGGTCAAAGGAGGTGATCCTGCCCCTCTACTCTGCTCTCATGAGACCTTACTTGGAGTATTGTGTACAGCTCTGATGCCCTCAACATAAAAAGGACATGGAACTGTTGGAACAAGTCCAGAGGAGGGCCACGAGGATGATCAGGGGGCTGGAGCACCTCCTGTATGAAGATAGGATGAGAAAGTTGGGTCTGTTCAGCCTGGAGAAGAGAAGGCTGTGTGGAGACCTCATAGCAGTCTTCCAGTATCTGAAGGGGGCCTATAGGGATGCTGGGGAGGGACTCTTTCCATTAGGGACTGTAGTGACAGGACAAGGGTAACTGGTTCAAACTTAAACAGGGGAAGTTTAGATTGGATATAAGGAAGAAGTTCTTTACTGTAAGGGTGGTGAGGCCCTGGAATGGGTTGCCCAGGGAAGTTGTGAATGCTCCATCCCTGGCGGTGTTCAAGGCCATGTTGGACAGAGCCTTGGGTGACATGGTTTAGTGTGAGGTGTCCCTGCCCATGGCAGGGGTGTTGGAACTAGATGATCTTAAGGTCCTTTCCAACCCTAACCTATGATTCTATGATTCTAAGATGCTGCGCATCTCCCTCAGATGGGCTGGGGTTCACATCCCTATGACCTGCCAGGGCAGGGCGAGTGGCTGGCGTGGGGGAGCACACCCTGGTCAAGGCCCCTACAGTGGCACTGTGCCCTCTGCGGGTCCCTGCACCTCCCCATGGGGCCATCAGCTGCAGCTCTGGTCTCTCATGGGAGCAGATGTTTCATTTTACTTACGAAGACAGACCATTGACCATTTCAAGCAACCATGAAAATAGCCACGAGGAATTAATGTTGAAGGGCCAGCATCTCAATCTGCAAGCAAAATAAAACATGCTATGATGAGAGAGCAGAGGAAGCAGGGATCCCTGCAGGAAACACTCCTAGATGGTAGGCACAGCATGGGCACACATGCCATGGGCAAAGTTGCCCGGACCCAGCCATGCCATGGGATGGAGCTGGATCCTTGCATCCCACCGCAGCCAGAGGGATGCTCATCTGCCTGACAGTCCCTGCATTTCAGTGCCACCCCTGCACCACCCCAGCACAGGGGGTGGTTTGCAACTTTTCCCTGAGACCAAGAAAAAACAAAACACCATTGAGCTCCAGGATAAGCCTCAGCAGAGAGGCCACTGGTATCCCTGGCCCCACATCCTGCACAGAGCCAAACCCAGGATGTTACATCTGCCATTGGGCTCAGATTAAAAAACAAAACCCCTCAGAGCACAGCCGAGCACAAGCTGATTTCTAATTAGAGAGCATCTGGCCAGGAGGGTGGTGGGGCTGCAGCAGGGAGAACTGTCAGGGCGCCGTGGTTGTCAAGGGGGACTGCAGCTCAGGGGGTTGCTTTAGAGGTGTTTTCTCACTGCTGGGGTTTCTAAGCAAGAAGCAGCTACAACCCGCTCTAGTGGAAGGTGTCCCTGCCCATAGCAGGGGGTTGGAACTAGATGAGCTTTGACGTCCCTTCCAACACAAGCTATTCTCTGGTTCTATGAGCAAAACCCTTGCATGTGCATGCTCAGGATACATCTCAGCAGAGCTGGAGAAACTGTTCACGATGGCCACCACCAGTCCTGCCGGGGGGATCAGCCTCAGCCCCTGCCTGGATCCTGCCCTGCCTGTACCTTGTCCAGCCGTGTGCCAGGATGGTCCCCAGTGCAAGCCCTGAGGGCATGCAATAGCACACATGCCACTGGTGCAGCCAGCATATTAGGGCTCTCTCAGTTCAGTGATGCTACAGAGACTGAGGACTCAGAGTCCCCACTGAGGCTCCTGATGCCACCATGCCATTCCTGCCACCGTGGCTGGCCATGACACTGTCCTGCCACTGCCGGGTGCCACACAGGGACAGGGCCCACAATGGGACCAGCTTCGACCTGCAGCTCCCAGCCTACATTGTCCTCCATCCATCTCTCTGCAGGAGAGACCACCCCAGGCCATGCACTGCTCTATGCCAACATTCAGTGACCATGTGGCAGGAGACCAGGATGTCCCTGTCCCCAAGCACCTCACAGGGCACTGCTTGCAAAGGGCAGTGCCGTGGTGCTCTCTGCAGGCACATGCATGAGCTGGGGTTTAGGAGTGTACAGCCCAAAGGTATTCTCCAGTGCAAGGACAGGTAATGCCACCCCACAGCTTAGCCAGCACTGTGCAGGGGTCTGAGGATACTGCTGATCCCAGGTGCAGCATGCGGAGGGGCTGGTTTGATTCTGCTGCTGCTTGCAGGGAGGGAGGAGGGTACAGGCTGCAAGATGTTCGCCCCTATCTGCATCCACATCTCTGCCCACATCCCTGGCACCATCCCTGTTCCTGTCTGCATCCCTAGCAACATCCCTGCCTGCACCCCCATCTCTGCCTGCATCCCTGGCACCATCCCTGTTCCCATCTGCATCCTGAGCAGCATCCCTGCCTGCATCCCGACCCCCATCCTTGTCCCCCTCACTGTCCTGACTCTGTACGCATGCCCACACTGAGAGGAAAACAAAGATACACTCATTCTGGCACCAACGTGGCTTTTCCACAGCTTCCCATCAGGAGGAAAGTTTCCACAAAGCCTGGCTGTGTTTTTTCTTGTATTTTCCTTTTTTTGAGTCCCTGAGGTGCTTGCAACCCAAATACCACTGTGTGGGCATGGGGATGAGGGATGCCCCCAAATCTGATGGGATTTCTCAGTGCCCAAGCCCAGAAATGCCCAGAGCAAAGAGAGCCTGGGATACCCACAGGATCTGGCCACCAACCCAGGTCTTTTGCAGGATGGGACAAGCTCTGCGGTGGGCTAAGGGGGTTTCAGGGCACGGTGCAGCCTCCCAGAAGCACCTCCAAACAGTAATTCCCCAACATGACTCAAACGTCAGTGGATTTTTTTTTCTTTTTTTTTTCTTTTTTTTTTTTCTCTTTCTTTTCTTTTTTTGGGGTAATTTGTCCCAGCCACTCAAGGTTGTGCCTGTTTTCCTCCATCTGGTTTCCATTAGGCTTGTGCAGACCAGATGAATAAGTAATAATGTAAAAATAAAAGGATTAGTATTTTCTCCTTGGCTGGTGGGAGTGGGTGTCCCCCACCCTGCCTCCCAGGGCCAGTGGATGCTAGACCTCACACACCCCCATGTGACCCCAAGCCCCCCATTTGTCACACTGGAGGGTTTAACCCCCAGCACACTGGTCTGGGCATGGTCCTTGCTGAGGTGGCTGATAAAGCCTTGGCTTGCCTGTGGCACCTGGCCCTGTGTTACCCTGTCAGTGCTGCAGGGCTTGGGGTTTGTGACCCCACTGGGCACTGTCAACCCCTGAATCATAGAATGGTTTGGGTTGGAAAGAACCTTAAGATCATCCAGTTCCAACCCCCTGCCATGGGCAGGGACACCTTCCACTAGACCAGGTTGCTCCAAGCCCCGTCCAGCCTGGCCTTGATCACTGCCAGGGATGGAGCATTCACAACTTCCTTGGGCAGCCTGTGCCAGCACCTCACCACCCTCACAGTAAAGAATTTCTTCCTTATATCTAACCTAAATCTCCCATGTTTTAGTTTAAACCCATTACCCCTTGTCCTATCACTACAGTCCCTGATGAAGAGTCCCTCCCCAGTATACTTGTAGGCCCCCTTCAGATACTGGCAGGCTACTATGAGGTCTCCACACAGCTTCTCTTCTCCAGGCTGAACAGCCCTAATTTTCTTAGCCTGTTGCTCTCCCTGGATTGTGCATTGCTTTTCCCAGGTAGAAGCTGTGGGAAAACCTATTAGTTGGTCTCCTGCCTTCCACCAGAGCTGGGGCAGGGGGTCTGCTCAGCCGTGTGTTCCCCAGCATTGGATGTTGGAAAACAACAACACATGTCACTGTGTAGTTGTGCACACTAGCAGCACCAACACACAGCATCACGTAGCCGTGCACATCAGCATGCACCAACACATGGCATCCTGCAGCCATGCATGCCAGTGGGCACCCATGCATGGCACCCTGCAGCCTGATGCCTGAGGGACAGACAGCTGGCCCAGCCCAGTGTCTGCTGTTTCTCCCAGCCACAGGAGCCTGTCCCACTACTGCAGGTTATGCCCCAGACCAGGGTACCAAGGCTGCCTCCTCAGGCAGCCTTGAACAGGGGGATAGGGATGTACCAACCCTGGGGTGAGCCTGATGACTGCAGAGCACCCAGGCTGGCTGCTCCCCTCTCCAGCTCACCAAGGATGGGGATGGAGAAGACAGGGAGCTGCCCTGACTGCAGCCAGGCCATCAGTATACTCCAGCTTCCTGCAGCCGTCCATTTCCAGGCCAAGAGAGCTTTCTGGGTGAGGAAAGGATTAAAATGGAATTAAAAGACCAGCATCATTCTTGCTCTCCAAATGGCCACAAATGAAATCCAGATGCTGGAGGCAATGTCTCCCAAAGCCAGGCTGCCTCTGAAACAAAGGCAGGCAAGCATTCTTGCTCCTCAGCTGTTCAAAGGCAGGGTCTCCTCTACACATCATGCAAACAATGCTACATGGAGTAAGTGGGCTGCATTAATTACACAAAGAGCTCAAATAGGAAATCCCAGTGGTCCAGGAATTCTAGAAGTCATCATGGACTGGCCAGAGGGCAAAGATTTTGGTATCTCACCAGAGGAGGAGGTGATGCGTGCTGAAGAGGCCCCACCATATAATGAACTGTCAGAAAGTGAAAAGCAATATGCCTTGTTTACTGATGGGTCCTACCATATTGTGGGAAAACATAGGAGATGGAAGGCAGCTGTATGGAGTCCCCTAGGACAAGTTGCACTGACTGCTGAAGGAGACAGTGAATCGAGTCAGTTGGCAGAGGTGAAAGCCATCCAGCTGGCCTTGGACATTGCTGAATGAGAAAAGTGGCCAGTACTTTACCTCTATACTGACTCATGGATGGTGGCAAACGCCCTGGGGGGGGGGGGGGGGTGCAGCAATGGAAGCAGAGCAACTGGTAATGCAGAGGTAAACCCATCTGGGCTGCTGCACTGTGGCAAGATATCGCTGCCCAGGTGCACAACCTGGTGGTGAAGGTATGCCATGTAGATGCTCATGTACCCAAGAGTCGGGCCACTGTCCTGGGTTCAGCAGTAGCAGTCATTTTTCTCCTTCTTAGTAGCTGGTGCAGCGCTGTGTTTTCGACTTTCGGACAGGGAACAGTGCTGATAACACCGATGTTTATAGTTACGGCTTAGAATGTTTGGTTTGACCAAGGACTTTCTGAGTCTCATACTTTGCCAGGGAGGAGGGGAAGCCGGGAGGAAGCAGAAACAGGACACCTGAACCAAACTGACCAAAGAGGCATTCCATACCACAGTACGTCATGCCCAGGATGGAAAAACTGGGGGAAGGAACCTGGAAGAGTTCAGTTCACAGCTCGGTCGTTGGGTGGTAAGCAATTGTATCCTCTTCCCTTGTATTTCCCTGGTCATTATTATTATTGGTGGTAATAGTAGTGGTTTTGTATTATACCTTAGTTACTGGACTGTTCTTATCTCAACCCATGGGAGTTACATTCTTTCAATTCTTCTCCCCATTCCCCCCCCCTCGGAGTGGGGGGGAAGAAAGAGGGGGGAGTGAGTGAGCAAACTGCGTGATTTACGGCTTAAACCATGACAGAGGAACACCAGAACAACCAACAAGTGGATAAAGCTGGTAAGATTGAAGTGGCTCAGATGGACTTAGAATGGCAACATAAGGGTGAATTAGTTTTGGCCCGGTGGGCCCATGACACTTCAGGCCATCAGGGCAGAGATGCAACATACAGATGGGCTCCTGATCAAGGGGGGGACTTAACAGTGGACACTACTGCCCAGGTTATTCACAAATGTGAAACGTGTGCTGCAATTAAGCAAGCCAAGTGGTTAAAGCCTCTTTGGTATGGAGGACAATGGCTGAAGTACAAATAGGGGCAGGCCTGGCAGATTGATTGTATCACATTCCCAGCAACCCACCAAGGCAAGTGCCATGTGCTTACCATGGTGGAAGCAAACACCGGATGGCTGGAAACATATGCTGTGCCCCACGCTACTGCCCGGAACACTGTCCTGGGCCTTGAGAAACAAGTCTTGTGACGACACAGCACCCCAGTGTGGGTGTAAATGTGAAAGATTTCTGAGTTGGACTAGCTCCTGGGAAAGCTTTGAGACAGCTGAGGAATGTTGATGGGAAAGTTTTGGGAGTATTGTGGGCAAGATAAGAAGGAAGAGAGAAGTGAGAAGCAAGCAGCCAATCAAGGCAACCAGTGAGCAAGATATCCACCAATGAAGAAGTGAAGAGACCCACGTGGGGGGTGTTAGTGAACCAATTGTATTAGCCGCTTGTACACGCGGGTACTTTGGAAAGCCTATATCAACCCTGGACCATCAGATAATAAAGGATTTCGTTTCATGACCAGAAACGGGGTCCGTGCCTTAGTCTCCACAAATGGCACCCAACGTGGGGCACTAGAGGCGGATGAAGAGCACCGGTGGAGACCCTGACCGAACGAGTCCGACAGCAGAACAGAGAGCTGTATTCCCGGGATATTAAGCACCTTTGAAAAAGGTGAGCGGTCAGGAAGATGGGATCGCAGATGTCTGCGGAAGAAGAGACTACTGTTTCTTTACTAATGTACATTTTAGAGCAACAGGGCTTAACGTACGATGAAAACGCTATTCGTGCCCTGCTTGAGGGGCGGGGATTTGATGTTGATTCTCGGACGGCACTTCAGCTGGAGCAGTGGGATTTGGCTGAAGAGTCTTTGGGAGGCTGCGGGTAGGGGGGAGGAAAACGTCTTTGCGCTGATAGCAACATGGCACTTACTTTATGCGGCTCTTAGCAAGCTGCAGAGCCCATCGCGGGGCGCAGTCGCTGACTATCATAATAAACTGACTGCCGCTGCCCCTCCGGAGCCGGTGGTGCCATCTGCGCCACCACTAACAGACATGGCGCCCCCCCCCCACCGCACCCCCCCCCGACAGCGACCCCCCTGGCAGTGAACCCCCACTGCAATCTTCCCCACCGTGATCCCCCCCCACCGCACCCACCCCCATTCGGTACTTCCCGTAGCCGCTTGGGGTGGAGATTACGACCCTCGTAAACGCTGGCAAAAATTGCAAAATGACGCAACAGCGGATGGGGAGCATTTTGATATAGCATTTCCTGTAATAATGCGAAATAATCAACGTAATGACTGGGAACCAATAAGATGGGAACTGATTAAAGAACTGAGAAAGACTCTTATGCACTATGGGCTAGCCTCACCATATACTCAGAGCCTTTTACAGACTGTATTACAGGGAGATCCTATGACTCCATTTGATATCAAAGCCGTTGCCGAAATGCTGTTCACCCCCACCCAGAAAGCGATATTTTTGTCAGATTGGCGGGAGCGCTGCGATGTAGCAGCGATGGAGAATCTCAGTCGGAATCCCGGTGTGATAAATGTAAACAGTTATTTTGCTGATAAATTGTAATAATGATAAATTGTAATAAACTCGAATGATTAATTTGCCAGTTAGCTTAGAGAAAAATGTTACAAGGCTGTGAAGTGGAGGTGGCCCTTTTACAATGCTACAAGTCCGTGAAGTGATAATAGCCCTTTTACAATGTTTGTGTTGTGGTAATGAGGTTTAGTGGTTCCTCTGAGGGCAGTGTCTCCCCTAAATCTGATAGCTTTGTGTACCCCTCATCCGCATGTCTGGCTTGTTTGACGTGATAATGAGATTTAGTAGTTCCCCTAAAAACAGTGTCTCCCCTAAACCTGATAGCTTTGTGTACTCCTCATCTGCGCATCTGGCAACTTGCAGACATGGCTGGAGGCCTTCGACCTGCTAAAGGTGAAAAGTGCAGCCTGAGGAAGACCACTTCATCTTGGAGACCCCTGCCCACAGGGGGAGGACTTGTTACTTCATCTTGAAGACCCCGGCCCACAATTATCGGAAGGCAGTGCGAAAGCGCCAAAAGAGGAGGAAACTTATGATAATGAGTACCTGAACTAATTGTAATATCCCCGCTTGTGTAATAAATACCTGCTCGTTTAACCCACCCGGTGTGCGTGTTGGTGGAGCGGAGACTCCCCGCGCACCCAGTGCTGCTTTGCACCCAGCACTGCTTTGCTTACTGCCTGTTATAAATTGAGACCACAACAGACTAAAATCCAATTAGAATTTATTAATTATAGCAAGTAGAATATGAGCAAAAACAGCGCTGGACGGCAGGGGGGTCTACGCTCCGCCAACTGCCGTACTAAGCAGTTCAAACAGTCCCCTTTTATACATCTTTTCTTCCGTGTTCTTGAAGTAGCGGAGGTACTCTGCGCATGCTTCAGTTGTTGCTAGGGGGTCGTTTGTCCTGTTTCTGTCGGTTCCTGGAACATCTGGCGGTTATCTTATCTTGCACAAACGGTGTTTGATGGCTGTTTTAGTTTGCGTCTGACCTTTACATTGGGCTTAACATAAATATTAGCCATGCCTGCAAGCTTCTGACAATTAGCTAAAATTTAGAACAGTGTGGTTGTCAAACAATTGATAACCAAACCAGATGTGCGGATGAGGAGTACACAGAGTTATCAGATTTACAGAAGACACTTTTTAGGGGAACTACTAAATCTCATTAGCACGTCAAGAAAGCGATTAACAAACCAGACGCGGGATGGGGAGTACACAAAGTTTGTAAAGAGGGCCATTATCACTTCACAGACTTGTAACATTGTAAAAGAGCTATTTCTACTTCAAAGACTTACTTTGTTCTCTAAGTTAAACTAGAAATACTTTGATCTCATGTTTTAAATACTTGCTTATACTCAAGGGAGTTACAAATAGTTATTTTTATTAACGTTGCCTTAACAATGTGAACATAGTAACTCAGAGTTTCGTATAGTTAATTATTAATGGTTTCTCACTTCATAATTTTCCTCACCATGTTTTATAACGAACTATTACTCTTAACACAAATCATAGTCTTGTTATAGCATAATGCTAATCAAGCTTAATTTACACGCCTTGCTTAACTGGCAAATTAATAATTCAAGTTTATTACAATTTATCATTATTACAATTTATCAGCAAATTAACTGTTTACATTTATCACACTGCCTCTTTGTATTATTTTACAATAAATAATTTTTATAATTTGGGACTTGATCATTTATAACACCGGCGACCCTCTCGTGGAGGTCGGAATTCCCCAATTGATGGGGGATCCTCCTGTTAACACGCCGCAGCTACAGGCTCGGCTGGCCCCAGAGATTTTACGCCAGTCGGCAGAACTAGTGCTTAAGGCAATGCTTAGAGTGCCAGATGTCGGGAAATCCATAAAAGCATTCACGGGTATCAAGCAGGCAAAAGACGAGCCGTATATGCAATTTATAGACCGTTTGGAGACGGCTGTCGATAAGCAAGTAGAGAATGATGCTGCCAAAGATGCCTTATTACTGAAACTAGCAATAGAGAATGCAAACTTGGACTGTCAGAAGGTGTTGCGTATGTTAAAACATCCTACTTTGATCGATATGATTGAAGCATGTAACCGTATTGGCTCAATAGACTGTGTTAACAAAAATCTAGCGGGGCATTTAGCCGCAGCTTTACAAACCGCACAGCGGCTGTGTTTTAGGTGTGGCAAACCCGGCCACTTTAAGCGTAGCTGCCCCCAGGCGAGCCAAGATGGCGACCCGAGCCTTTGTCCCCGTTGCAAAAAGGGACGTCACTATGCTAAGCAATGCCGATCAAAGTACCACACCAATGGGGACCTACTTCCAGTCTCGGGAAACGGGAGGCGGAGCGCGTCGCGGGGCCGCGCGCAGATACAAGAAGTCTCCGCCCCACACAATCCCAATTCGCCAACGACATGGGTCTGGCACGCCTCTGCTCCTCCACCCCCGGAAGCGCCGGAGTGGATGTCCCCACAGCAACAGAAGTAAACATAGCAGACACCAAAGTGCAAAAGGTGCTGCTTGCACTGAAAGGTCCGTTGGGTAATGGATTTAGTGCCTTATTATTGGGACGTTCTAGTGTTACCTTACAGGGTCTTTTTGTTTTGCCTGGGGTAATTGATGCTGATTTTGAAGGACAAGTACAAGCAATGGTCTGGACCCCATCCCCACCTGTAACAGTCCCTGTGGGAGAACGTATATGCCAACTTGTCTTATTCCATGCATGTACAGTAAATGCTCCCTCGGAGGAAAACAGGTGCAGGGGAACAGGTGGCTTTGGACCTAATGGTAAGCCACACATTTTATGGACACAGTCGTTAGCAAAACAACAGCCAACCATCCAATGTGAAGTGCGAAACCCCCAGCATAAACCCAGCACTATCAAACTTCAAGGCCTACTGGACACCGGAGCAGATGTTACAGTCATTGGCGCCTCCTTTTGGCCATCAAATTGGGAGACAGTTTCATCCGCAAGGGATCTAACAGGAATAGGAGGAATATCAACACCACGTCAAAGTGCATCGGTTATCCAGATAATAGATCCTGAAGGGCACACTGCGAACCTCCGCCCATATGTAGTGAACTGTCCTTTTAACCTTTTGGGAAGGGATGTCTTGAGCATGTGGGGAGTCTCGATAGCAACATCGCCTTTTTAACTGGGGTCATTGATGAGAATGTTCCAATCAGACTAAAGTGGCTGACAGAAAAACCAGTGTGGGTTGATCAATGGCCCCTAAATTTGGAAAAAACCCACGCCTTAACAGAATTGGTAACAGAACAATTGAAGTTGGGACACTTGGTTCCGACCACAAGTCCCTGGAACACACCAGTATTTGTAATTAAGAAAAAATCAGGGAAATGGCGTCTTTTACATCACCTTCGTGCAATTAATAATGTCATGGAGGACATGGGAGCCACACAGCCAGGTTTGCCTTCCCCAACCATGATACCAAAAAATTAGAACATTGTCATTATGGACCTCAAAGATTGTTTTTTCACTATTCCCCTACACCCTGAAGATGCTCCAAGGTTTGCTTTTTCTATTCCCTCTGTTAACCATCAGGGAACAGCACAGCGTTATCATTGGACTGTATTACCACAGGGTATGAAAAACAGTCCGACAATATGTCAGCTATATGTGGCTAAGGCATTATCAGAGGTAAGACAGACATATCCAACAGCTATTTGCTATCATTATATGGATGACATTTTGTTAGCCTGTCAGGAACCACAGAAACTTATAGAAATTGCTTCCAGCACTAAATCTTGCCTTGAAAAGCACGGGTTAGTTGTTGCTCCTGAAAAGGTACAACAGCAACCCCCATGGAAATACCTGGGATGGAAAATCCTCCAGCAGACTGTAGTGCCTCAACTGCTAAAGATCGATGTCAAAGTTAACACCCTAAACAATGTACAGAAATTAACTGGCACTATAAATTGGGTACGAATCCTTTTAGGTATAGACAACGATACCCTTCAACCTTTATTTGAACTACTGAAGGGAGAACCTGCCCTCAACTCGCCCCGACAGTTAACTCCGGAGGCTGAGTATGCAATTGAACAAGTTAACAGAGCTTTAACCAATCGACAAGCTGCAAGGATAGATTACCAACTCCCAGTTAATCTGTATGTTATCCAAGGACCTAAGTCCCTCAATGGATTAATAGGTCAATGGGATTCAAGGGAAAAGGATCCACTACGTGTCTTAGAATGGATCTTTTTACCATACCAATTCTCCAAAACCATAGTTACTATTTGTGAACAGATGACACACTATGTGTGCTGTGGCAAACAGAGAACAACAGAATTAACAGGACACGAACCAGACACTATCTCTCTCCCCTTAACCAAGATGTATTTTCAATGGGCTTTTCAGAATAACACAGAACTATAAATAGCAATGACAAATTTTGGTGGAAAGGTTACTCCACATCACCCACCACATAAGCTATTCTCCCTGACAACAGAAATAGAGATAAAATCAGTTTCAAAATGTCAACGTAACCCTGTAGAAGGTCCAACTTATTTCACTGACGGTTCAGGTAAAACAGGCAGAGCAATCACAGTTTGGTTTGAGAATAACGAATGGCATCATGAAGAACAAAAAGTTCAGGGCTCAGCACAAATTGTAGAATGAGCTGCAGTAGTGTTTGCATTTCAGCATTGTCACCGAGCATTGAACCTCGTCACTGATTCAAATTATGTTGCTGGAGTTGTTACTAGAATTGAAAATTCATGGCTGAAGGAAGTTACCATTCCTACTTTATTCTATTATTTAAAAATGTTAAAAATGCTATTAGATGAACGCACGACACCTTATTATGTTCTGCATATTCGCAGCCATACAGATTTGCCTGGATTTATCATAGAGGGAAATCGAAGAGCTGATAGGTTAACGGCTCCTGTAGTAGCAACTCCTCTACCAAATCAGTTAGAACAGGCTAGATTATCACATGCTTTTTACCACCAATCAGCGAGATCACTCAGGAAACAGTTTTCTCTCTCTTGGTCAGAAGCACGTACAATAGTACAAACATGCCCTGACTGTCAACCATTTGCAACACACCCACATACTGGAGTAAACCCTCGTGGCACCAGTGCCATACAGCTATGGCAAAGTGATGTCACTCACATCCCTGAGTTTGGGAGACAAAAGTATGTCCACATTTCCATCAATACATTTTCACATACGGTCTGGGCCACAGCAGAAACAGGTGAGAAGGCCCGTGATGTTATTCGTCATTGGCGTGGTGCCTTTGCAGCTCCAGGTGTTCCAAAACAAAAACGGACAATGGCCCTGCCTATAATAGTAAGGTAATTGAGACATTTCTAAACACATGGGGGATAAAACACAAGACAGGGATTCCACACTCACCACAAGGACAAGCCATTGTTGAACGATGCCACCTAACACTGAAAATGTTGTTAGAAAAACAAAAAGGGGGAATGAAGGGAGAATCGCCACAGGCACGACTGTATAAAGCAATTTATGTATTAAATTTTCTGACGATTGGAGAGGGAAATGAGACCGTAGCTGTTACCAGACATATCCTGTCGCACAGCAAAATTTTGCCTAATCCTATAGGGGTTCATCAACCGAAGGTTTGGGTAAAATCACCACAAACGCTTCTCTGGGAAGGACCGCATCCACTAATAACCTGGGGACGAGGGTATGCTTGTGTCTCCACAGATCATGGTCCTTGGTGGATACCTGCACGGCTGGTGCAGCCTGTTTTGAACCATCCTGCGGTTACAGAAGCAGAATCCAGGGGTAGTCGGCAGCACATCGATGTCGACAATGCAACAGACGCCCTGGAATAGCTTCGACATATGGGTGAACTTAGCCAGAACACTGAGCCAAATAACTCTGTAATTCAGTATAGTCAGTAACACAGCTATTTCATAAATGTTTAGTAGAGAGACCATGGTCTAATAGTAGCATTATTATTGTATTACTTATAAGAAGGGTAGAACGGTAGAAATGTAAAACTTCTTGTATTGATATTTTCTTTTCGGTTGTGCAAGATCTTGTACGGATATTTTCCTCTGTATTAGGTTTCTTGTTCCTTATCTGCTAAATTGCATGCAAGATATACTGAATAAGATGTTAAAGAAGGTTAGGTCTTTAGAAAAACAAAAAGGGGGAGATGTGGGTGTAAATGTGAAAGATTTCTGAGTTGGACTAGCTCCTGGGAAACCTTTGAGACAGCTGAGGAATGTTGATGGGAAAGTTTTGGGAGTATTGTGGGCAAGATAAGAAGGAAGAGAGAAGCGAGAAGCAAGCAGCCAATCAAGGCAACCAGTGAGCAAGATATCCACCAATGAAGAAGTGAAGAGACCCACGTGGGGGGTGTTAGTGAACCAGTTGTATTAGCCGCTCGTACACGCGGGTACTTCGGAAAGCATATATCAACCCTGGACCATCAGATAATAAACGATTTCGTTTCATCACCAGAAACGGGGTTCATGCCTTACGTCTCCATAGAGTCCCTCCCTAGCATCCCTATAGGCCCCCTTCAGATATTGGAAGGCTGCTATGAGGTCTCCACACAGCCTTCTCTTCTCCGGGCTGAACAGCCCCAACTTTCTCAGCCTGTCTTCATATGGGAGGTGCTCCAGGCCCCTGATCATCCTCGTGGCCCTCCTCTGGACTTGTTCCAACAGCTCCATGTTCTTCTTATGCTGAGGACACCATAACTGGACACAGTATTCCAAGTGAGGTCTCACGAGAGCAGAGTAGAGGGGCAGGATCACCTCCTTTGTCCTGCTGGTCAAGCTCCTTTTGATGCAGCCCAGGATATGGTTGGTTTCTGGGCCTCGAGAACACACTGCCGGCTCATGTTAAGTTTTTCATCGACCAACACTCCCTAGTCCTTCTCCGCAGGGCTGCTCTGAATCTCTTCTCTGCCCAACCTGTAGCTGTGCCTGGCATTGCTCCCACCCAGGTGTAGGACCTTGCACTTGGCATGGTTAAACTTCATCAGGTTGGCATCAGCCCACCTCACAAGTATGTCAAGGTCCCTCTGGATGGCATTCCTTCCCTCCAGCATTTCAATCGAGCTACAGAGCTTGGTGTCATCGGCAAACTTGCTGAGGGTGCATTCAACCCCACTGTCCATGTCACTGACAAAGATGTTGAACAAGACCGGTCCCATCACCGATCCCTGAGGGACACCACTCATTACTGGTCTCCAGCAGGACATCGAGCCATTGACCACAACTCTTTGTGTGCGGCCATCCAGCCAGTTCTTTATACACCGAGTGGTCCACCTATCAAATTGATGTCTCTCCAATTTAGAGACAAGGATGTCATGCGGGACAGTGTCGAATGCTTTGTACAAGTCCAGGTAGATGTCATCAGCTGCTCTACCCCTGTCCATCAGTTCCATAGCTCCATCATAGAAGGCCACCAAATTGGTCAGGCAGGATTTCCCCTTAGTGAAGCCGTGCTGGCTGTCACCAAACACCTTATTGTTTTTCATGTGCCAAATGAGCAGTGTCCTCACATGATGCTGTCTGCCTGCTCCACTGGAGAAAAGAAGGCTCTGGGGAGACCTCAGAACAGCTTCCAGTGCCTAAAGGGGCCAACAAGAAACCTGGAGAGGGGCTTTTGACAAGGGCCTGTATGGACGGGACAAGGGGGAATAGCTTTAAACTGACAGAGGGGAGACTGAGATTAGACATTAGGAAGACGTTCTTTCCTTTGAGGGTGGTGAGCCACTGGCACAGGTTGCTCAGAGAAGCTGCGGCTGCTCCATCCCTGGAAATGTTCAAGGACATGTTGGATGGGTCTTGAAGCAACCTGGCCTAGTGGAAGGTGTCCCTGCCCATGGCAGGGGGTTGGAACTAGATGAGCTTTAAGGTCCCTTCCAACACAAACCAATCTGTGATTCTGTGACAGGGTAGGGTAGATGGTGACAGAAAAGGATGTTAGATTCTATACAAACGAGCCTGTGGACGGTGCTGAAACCTGTAGATGTACTCCAAAGTCCTCTCAAAAAAACACGAATGATGATGAAGTCAGGCAGAGGAGAGAAAAAGCCAGCACAGCTCTGGGGGATTAAAGCAGAATGCCTGGGATGAAAGAGATACCTGACTTCAAATAAAACTGAACACGTACCATGCAGTTGCCATTGCTCTTCCACAGGGCTGTGAATCAGGGATGCCTGTCCTGGGTTCAGCAGTAGCAGTCATTTTTCTCCTCCTTAATAGCTGGTACAATGCAGTGTTTTTGACTTTAGCCTGAGAAGAATGCTGATAACACATTGATGTTTTTAGTTGTTGCTAAGTAATGTTTACTCCGATCAAGGACTTTTACAGACTCTTGCTCTGCCAGTGAGGAGTGGCACAGGAAGCCAGGAAGAAGCAGAGACAGGACACCTGACCCGAACTAGCCAAAGGGGCATTCCATATTGTCGTGGTTTAAGCTTATAAACCCATACAGTCGCTCTCTCACTCACTTCCCCCTCTTTCTTCCCTCCGCTCCTGGAGGGATGGGAAGGAGAATCAAAAGAATGCAACTCCCACAGGCTGAGATAAGAACAGTTTAGTAACTAAGGTATAACACAAATCACTACTGCTACCACCAATAATAATAATGACAAGGCAGATACAAGGAAAAGGAGAATACAATAGCTCACCATCAAATATCAAGCCCGACCACCCAGTGCACCCCCACCAGTAACAATAATGACAAGGCAAATACAAGGGAAGGATACAATTGCTCACCACCCAGTATCAAGCAGTGCACACCCCCACAGTGCATCCTCCACCGTGCACCCTCACCACCCTTCCGGGTCTCTGCTCTCCGTTTCTACATCCTGGACATGACGTGCTGTGGTATGGAATAACCTCTTTGGTTAGCCTGGGTCAGGTGCCCTGTCTCTCCTTCCTCCTGGCTTCCCCTCCTCCCTAGCAGAGCATGAGGCTCACAAAGTCCTTGGCCAGCCTAAACATCGCCAAGCACTAACTGAAAACACTGGTGTTATCAGCGCTGTTCTCAGGCCCAAAATCAAAAACACAGAGCTGCACCAGCTACCAAGTAGGAGAAAAAAAAATGACTGCTGCTGCTAAACCCATGACATTCCACCCCTTATTCCATACCATTCACGTCATCCTCAGATCCCACATTTTTCAATATACAATCACATGTGTGTATATATATATATATACATCCACACACACACACAGAGGGAGAGACATCATCCCTCAGTGCATGGACCAATCCCTACAAAGCTGCTTAGTCCATCCAGTCCATGATGCCGGGCTCCATCTTTTGTAACAGTCTTTCAGAGCAGGAGACTGTGTGCAGTGTTCACACTCGTCAATAACCTGGGCAATAGTGTCCATTGCTAAGTCCACCCCTCGATCATGAGTCCATCTGTATGTTGCATCTCTGCCCTGATGGCCTGAAGTGTCGTAGGCCCACCAGGCTCAAAATAATTCACTCTCCCCTCCAGCAGTTTCTGCAGCTTGTCATTGGGGACTCCATACAGCTGCCTTCCATCTCCAATGCTTCCAAAGCACTGGAGGGGCCTAGTGGACTAGATACTCACCCATACTGTGCCACACACCCTGCCACTCATGACTGTCCAGCTTTGGGGAAAATCTCTTGGTCACCCTACATGGTAGTGTAACCCCAGACAAGGCCCACACCCTCTGCTTAACTCTCAGGACCAGAGAAAATGGTTGTGGGTAAAACACACTCTGTATGCATGCCAACATGCTGATCCCCACCAGAATCAGCAGGCAGGTCTCAAGGGTACCCAAAGGCCATTGAAACCCTTCAGAACTCTCAAATGACACTGCTGTACTTGTCACTGGGGCTGGTGTAGCTGCTGGGCTTGCCGGCTCTCTCACCACCAGCTGCTCTTTGTCTGAGTCCAGATCTTCTTCCTCTGCCTTGCTGGGAAGTGCTGCGTGGTCTCCTGCATCCTCCTGGGGCTCGGGCTCGAGGGGCTCTGAGGGCGGCTGCCGGGGGATGCTCTCTGCTGCCGCGGGGCTGGGCTCGGCCGTGCGGCTCGGCTTCTCCACCCCCCCCTCCCGCTGCTCGGCAGCTGCGGGGCTGGGATCGGCCGCTGCCACCCCTCGCCGCTCGGTAGCCGCGAGGTTCGGCTTCTCTGCCGTCTCCCACTTCCCGGCCTCTTGATCCCCCGCGCCAGTCTCGCGGGCCGTTTCGGCCGCCGGCGGCTCCCGGGGCCGCCCCCCTCGGCTCCCCACAACCTCTCGAAGACGGAGGCGAAAATGAGGGCCCGGACTGTAAAGAGCAGCCGAGCTGCCCGGTACAAGTCCACGTCCACATCCATGTCCCCGTCCGCCCCTCCCTGCTTCTGGAGCCCACCCGTATCACAAGCCATTCCAATAAAGGACACTGAAACAAGAACCTTAGCCCATAACTCATATCTGAGTGCTAAGATAACAAATACCGGCCGTAAGTAAGGTACAACAGACTGAAACCATGAAAACCAGAGCAACAACTTTGAGAGCCAATAAATCAGCATTGTGACGAGTGGCTATTAATCCTGTCGTTATCTCAACCCTTCGAGCCCCACGTTGGGCGCCAAAAAGAACTGTCGTGGTTTAAGCTTATAAACCCATACAGTCGCTCTCTCACTCACTCCCCACTCTTTCTTCCCTCCGCTCCTGGAGGGATGGGAAGGAGAATCAAAAGAATGCAACTCCCACAGGCTGAGATAAGAACAGTTTAGTAACTAAGGTATAACACAAATCACTACTGCTACCACCAATAATAATAATGACAAGGCAGATACAAGGAAAAGGAGAATACAATAGCTCACCATCAAATATCAAGCCCGACCACCCAGTGCACCCCCACCAGTAACAATAATGACAAGGCAAATACAAGGGAAGGATACAATTGCTCACCACCCAGTATCAAGCAGTGCACTCCCCCACAGTGCATCCTCCACCATGCACCCTCACCACCCTTCCGGGTCTCTACTCTCCGTTTCTACATCCTGGACATGACGTGCTGTGGTATGGAATAATCTCTTTGGTCAGTTTGGGTCAGGTGCCCTGTCTCTCCTTCCTCCTGGCTTCCCCTCCTCCCTAGCAGAGCATGAGGCTCACAAAGTCCTTGGCCAGCCTAAACATCGCCAAGCACTAACTGAAAACACTGGTGTTATCAGCGCTGTTCTCAGGCCCAAAATCAAAAACACAGTGCTGCACCAGCTACCAAGTAGGAGAAAAAAAAATGACTGCTGCTGCTGAACCCATGACACATATCAAAGCATGTCATGCCCAGTATAGAAACTGGGGGGAGTTACCCAGAAGGCCCAGATCGCTGCTCAGGTCTGCTGGATATAGATCGGAGGGTGTTGAGCAATTGCATTCCCTCCCCTTGTTATTTCCCTTATCATTATTATTATTGGTGCTGATAGTAGTAGTTTTGTATCATACTCCATGGGAGTTACATTCTTTTGATTCTCCTCCCCATCCCTCTGGGAGCAGGGCGGGAGGAAGAAGGGGGGGAGTGAGCGAGAGGCTGCATGGTTCTGAGTTACCAGCAGGGTTTAAACCACAATAGTTCTTTTTGGTGCCCAACATGGGGCATGAAGGGTTGAGATAACAACAGATCTGACCAGAGTATGTCTAATTGTATTTGTGATAAGCATTCATTGTTTCAGATTAATAGTCACTCATCACAATGCTGATTTATTGGTTCTCAGTGTTGTTTCTCTTGATATTGGAATTTCAGCATGTCGTACCTTACTTACAGCCAGTATTTGCTGTTTTAGTTTTTATCAGCTGGGAGGCCTAGGCTAAGGTTACTATTTCGCTGTACTTCATGGTAACAACTTGTAATACAATAGACTCATTGGTCATGAAACTGGTCTGGCATGGGTTCCCAGTGTGGTCATCACCTCTATACTTTGTGAAGCATGTAATGGAATTTTTTAGCAATTACACATCTTTTTGTTCCTCCTTGGGGGGTCAACTTATGAAGGAAACATTCCATTACACCCCCGCTCCCCCACCATGCTATTTACAGCATCATTTGAGAGTTCTGAAGGTTTTGGATGGTCTTTGAATACGCTTGAAACCTGCCTGCTGCTTGTGCTGGGGATCAGCATGATACACAATATTGCCACACAATACAGTGTGTGTTTTACCCATGGACATACCACCCTGAGAACACCCAATACTGTCTGATCTCGAAAGTTAAGCAGGGTCGGGTTCGGGTCTTGTCTAGGGTTAAAAGACAGTGTAGGAGGACCACCAAGAGATTTTCCCTGAGACCCAGATTGCTGCTCGGGTTGGACTGGGTATCGGTCAGAGGGTGGCGAGCAATTGTATTCTCTCCCCTTGTTATTTCCCTTATCATTATTATTGGTGGTAGCAGTAGTAGTTTTGTATTATACCTTAGTTACTGGACTGTTCTTATCTCAACCCATGGGAGTTACATTCTTTTGATTCTCCTCCCCATCCCTCTGGGAGCGGAGGGGGGGGAGGGGGAAAAGCAGGGGAGTGAGTGAGTGGCTACATGGTTCTGAGTTTTAGGCTGGGCTTAAACCATGACAATGCCTTATGCATTCCTTGCCACACCAACTCCACAGGCACCATGTTTGTGCTCTGCTCACGTGGGTAACATGGCAGAATGAAACCCCAGCACTCAAAACACTGACACAACTGTGACATTAGCGCAAGAGTGCTGTCAGGCATCTGGTGGATACCGGGGAGGCTGGCCCATGGTGACTGACCAACCAGTGGGCAGCCAGCAGTGCATGGTGTTCATGAAACCCTCCTGTGTGCCTCAGCCAGGGCTGGTGAGGTGCAGGGAGTTTTTCGAAGCTGCTGAGTGTTTTTGGAGAGTGATTCTGCTGGGAACTGAGATCAGACCGATACTGGAGCTGGCTGACAGGGGGACAGGAGACAACTGGACCCTCTGCAGAGCCTGAGGTATGCATCAGCTGTTTACAGCTCCTTCATCTCAATTTTTCACAGTTTAAGCATTTGCCTGGCACCTCCATCAGCTCACAAATCAGGCCCTGATTTAAATAATGTTAAATCTGTGTGCATGACCTTTCCTCACCTCCCCAACCTCCTTACACCTTTGTCACCAGGAAAAGGGGCTCCCAAACTCCCTCACCCCTTGAACTGTTCAGTAATCCTGGTCTCCAAATTACCCACATCCAGGGTACTGATTTTCTTAAGGTCTATACCACTGTTTTTCACCTAATTAAAAACCACTGTCAATTCTCCACATTTTTTACAAGGGCATGTAGGGACAGGACAAGGGGGAATGGCTTTAAACTGACAGAGAGGAGATTGAGGTGAGATTTTAGGAAGAACAAGCAAGTATGTTTTAATCCCTGTGAGGGCGGTGAGGCCCTGGCACAGGTTGCTCAGAGAAGCTGTGGTTGCACCATCCCTGGCAGTGTTCAAGGCCAGGTTGGACAGGGCTTGGAGCAACCTGGCCTAGTGGAAGGTGCCCCTGCAGGGCAGGGGTTGTAACTAGATTAGCTTTAATAAGGTCCTTTCCAACCCAAACCAGTCTGTGACTGTGATTCTACTATTTGCATTCTGTTTGCTTAGAAACATCCACTTCTTCATTTGGGACAACACAGAGCAATTTGCTTGGATCATAAGATCTCCGCACTGCATTTCGGGTGGTGACGGCCCCTATCCCGCGGGCCGCACTCCCCCTCAGGGGCCACGGCCACCACCACCGCCGCCACCCCCTTCTAGACGCTTCCGCACTCCCCGCCGCCACCGCGACAGCTCTTCCTACCGCCGGCCTCCAGCCTCTGACCTTTTCCTGCATACGTAGTACGGTGCTGCTGGTGGCTGCTGGTGGCTGCTGGTGGCTGCTGGTGGCTGCTGGTGGCTGCTGGTGGCTGCTGGTGGCTGCTGGTGGCTGCTGGTGGCTGCTGGTGGCTGCCCGCCCGCCGAGGCGCATGCGCAAGTCAGTTGCGTTAATATTCCCTATATGCGCTCTACACCCCGTTCCTTTTATCCCGGCGTCTGCGCAGGCGTGGAGGGGGTGTTTGAGGAGGCGGTTGGGCGTGTTGTGTTGGTAGCAGCCGGGTCCTGTCAGCGGTGCCCGGTCCCCGTGCCCGGTGCCCGGTCCCCGGTCCCGACGGCGAGTGGAGCCCTCGGCCTGGCCCGACTCGGCCAAATTTGTGGCTCCGACGTGTGGAGCGTCGCGCTCTTGCCTGCTAGCGTCTCCCCTCCCCACCCCGGGGCGGCGGAGGCAGCAGCGCTTCTCTTCCGGCCCGGTCCCTTCCTCCCGCCGCTTTCCTCGCCCCTGCCGGGCCGCGGAGCTGCGATGCCCTCGGACTTCATCTCTCTGCTCAGCGCTGATCTCGACCTCGAGTCTCCCAAATCCCTCTACTCCAAGGGTGAGTGTGGTACCGGACCGGGAAGCTGGGGGTGCGCCGTGGCAGCGCCGTTAACTGTCGTTAACGGCCGGCCTTATCTCCTTCCAAGGCGACGGTGGGAAGCTTCGTCCGCCCCAAACCACCCTCCCCCCACGCTGCCGGCTTATGGGCCGCACCGGGATGCTTGAGCCGAGTCTGGCTCCCCCGGCCGCATTCCTGGCCTGGCCGCGGTGGCCTCAAGAATGTATCCCGACAGGTTTCTGTGTTCGGGGTCCGGCGGCGGCCCCCGCAAGAGAGGCGCCGCGGCGGGGGGCTTCCCCTCTCCTTCCCTTCCTTCCCGATCCCTGTCTCCCCGCCGGTAATGGCCGGGAGTGCGGCCGCGGTTCTGCTCGCCGTCCGGTTGACCTCGCTGTTTGGCGGTGTGTCTGGGGCCTGGCGCTGCCGCAGGCGGCGGGGATGGCCGCTTAGGCCTGGAGTTGGGAGCGCGAAGTAATGGGGCGTGAGCGGCTCCAGGATTCCCGAAAGCTGTTTCCGAGTTTCGGGAAAGGGTCTCGGTGAAAGCAGTGGCCTCGGAGCGAATCTGAACGCTCTGGTTTGGGTTAGAAACTAGCCAGGAGCCCCCGAAAGTGGAGGGCTGGTTTCCAGGCCGGGCACTCGAAGCATCCCCGGCTATTAACTTGTGGAGCGGGGGTAAAACGGCATCGCTGGGCCGTGGGAAGTGGAGCCCAAGTGAGAAAGTGGGGAATGTTAAAAGTAAATGAACGAAAGGCCTATTTTCCTAGAATTTGTGTTTTGAGAAGCACATCCTAACCAAGGATATGTATGTTCAGGGAAATGTTATGTGCCACGCAAGTTCTTACCTTGCCTTTGTTTAAAAGACTTAAGTTGCTGCAAGTAGTTTGTTGAGCACAGCTGGCAGGGAGCAGCTTTGTGGGGAGGGTATGACAGAAGGAATAGGCAGTCTTTTATTACCCTGAAGTGAAGGTACCTAAGTAACGTTCAATATTCTTACAGGATTTCTGGAATTAATTGCAGTGTGTTCATAACTCTGGGTTGTATGTTGTTAGTGGTGAAGCTACAAGAAATAAAAGGACTTTAACCGAATCAGAGCACACATTTAAAGCTCTCGAAGTACTCATTGTCTTGCTGTTTAGAGATCTTAAAGCTATCACCAGTGTGTAATAGTTTGTAAATTTTGTTAAAGATGTTACTGCTCTCCTGTTCCCTAACACATATGTGTTCCAGTTGGTTTCAGTCCTAGTGAGGGCAGCAGAAGGGAAAAGAGTATTTTGAAACAGGACAGTTTGATTTAAAACAAAACAAAACAAAAAAACAACAACAACAAAAAAAAAAGGTGCTAATGCCCCATCAAAGTGACCATTTATTGTATTAGATATTTGAGAAGTGTGCAGTGTTAATTTGTAAAAAAAAATTGAAATGAAAAGTTTCCATGTAAGTTGCTGAACTTCTGCAAGGACTTGTGCTTAATTAAGCAGAACTTTTGAACTCGCTGATCTTGCTATGAATTCCCAGCATCAGTTTGGAATCCATCTTGCAGGTTGAATTGGGGCCAATAACATTTCCTCTGAATTACATTCCTGTGTGTGCATCAGGATGGTTTCATTTTAGTGATACCCATCTTGTAAGTTTGTCAGTGGTGATCCCTGTGATCTGGAGATGGAGAGACCATGAAATCAAGAGAAGCTGTGAGATTGGAGTGATCTTGAGAGTAATGGGGGTTTCTAACATAGCAACTTTAAAGTGGAAGAGTCTTAAGGTACAGATTAAAACACACTTGCCTGCTCTTAAAAGTGAACTTAAGGTGATAATGGCAATTGAGCCAAAGGGAGAGTCATTAATGTAAAATTTGATCTGATCATTTGAGTTATTTCTTTTCATTTATGTGTGGCTTGGAAAAGGGAATATTTTGAGTATCTAAATACTTTATCTTCCAGTTTTCATCCTTGTAGGTGTGGGTTTTTTAGCAGTTACAGACAGTATGAATTCCTAATTGCCGAGTTCAAGCAGTCTAGTCCCCTGTCTGCTCCTTACTGCTCTGTTCATGCTGACTCTTGTGGCCATGTAGTGAACTAGGTTAGAATCATAGAATAGTTAGGGTTGGAAAGGACCTTAAGATCATCTAGTTCCAACCCCCCGCCATGGGCATGGACACCTCACTAAACCATGTCACCCAAGGCTCTGTCCAACCTGGCCTTGAACACCACCAGGGATGAAGTACTCACAACTTCCCTGGGCAACCCATTCCAGGGCCTCACCACCCTTACAGTAAAGAACTTCTTCCTTATATCCAATCTAAACTTCCCCTGTTTAAGTTTTAACCCATTACCCCTTGTTCTGTCACTACAGTCCCTAATGAAGAGTCCCTCCCCAGCATCCCTATAGGCCCCCTTCAGATACTGGAAGGCTGCTATGAGGTCTCCACGCAGCCTTCCCTTCTCCAGGCTGAACAGCCCCAATTTTCTCAGCCTATCTTCATATGGGAGGTGCTCCAGTCCCCTGATCATCCTCATGGCCCTCCTCTGGACTTGTTCTAACAGTTGCATGTTCTTTTTATGTTGAGGACACCAGAACTGCACACAATACTCCAAGTGAGGTCTCACAAGAGCAGAGTAGAGGGGCAGGATCACCTCCCTTGACCTGCTGGTCACGCTCCTTTTGATGCAGCCCAGGATACAGTTGGCTTTCTGGGCTGCAAGCGCACACTGCGGGCTCATATTCATTTTCTCATCGACCAACACTCCCAAGTCCTTCTCTGCAGAGCTGCTCTGAATCTTTTCTCTGCCCAACCTGTAGCTGTGGTTAGGGGATTAGTCATGTTAAAATGAAATCAGCTTTTCCTCTATTCCTTCTCACCCTGCCCCCTAACGACAAAAAGGAAAAAGGGAAGAGAAATATTGATTTTTAAACTAGGAAGTATCCTGGTCATGTTTGCTGTGGGTCTTCATGAATGGCTTGTGCTCACTCAAGGAAAGGATGTGGACACTATCAGTGGGGAAGAGTGGGACTATTTCTTTCAGCAGCAGTGCCAGCTTATATTGGCTTAAAATGGTAGTGAATCTATACTTTTAAGTTGCAGGCCTCCTGAATATGACTAGTTATAGCTGCTAGAAATAAATATGAAGTGTTGATTCTAAGGCATGTTTACTGAAGTTCATCCCCTTAGCTCCTGAGGAGCTAACTTATGCTAAGGACTAAAACCTGTCTTTTTATGTGTAATCAGTATTTTTTAAAAGAAGTATATCCTTTGTAACCTTTGCAGAAGGATGGTATCTCCTAACAAGAAGACAGTAGATTTGTACAAAAATGTATCCTTTTTGAATGCTGAAAATCTTTAGAATGTAATGGGTTTAATTCCCATCTTTATGTAACATACCGTCCTGTTTGAAATAAAACAACCCAAATGGTCATACAAATTAGTAATGTAGTAAAAAAAAAAAATAAATAAAAATCACTGGAGTATAAAGCCTAAAACCTTGAGGCTAGTTGTTCTGTGGTTGAATATCATATTCACCATTCAGATATAGCACAGTTTGCTATTTATTGTCAACAGGCAGGGCTGAGAAACTGTGATTAAAGCAGTTAATCAAGTGTCCGGTACTAAAGCCAAACTGATTAAATGTGATTAATTTAGCTAATATGTTCATTTTGAACAATTACAAAGTAATGTGTGTGTATTGATAAAGTTGCATTTTTGCACTGCAGCAAGTACAATCAAAACTTTTTATTCATCATCTCCCCCCTCTGGTTTTTCTTTACACAGCTGAGTAACTGTAAAACTGTGAGACTCTCTGGAATTTGGAAGCATCAAGACAAATGTTTATAGTCTCCTAAATAGCTCTTTTGCCCTAAAAATGTCATGTAGTCAAAACTCAATTTTCCTCTGTGCTTAAATGTTAAATGACAGTAATCTACTTGTATTTACTAAGAATTGTTGGTACAGCACACGATTTTGCATGATTCTTTTTTCTTTTTCCTATCAGAACATTTTTCTTTCCATGATCCAAGGGATAATTCTGGTAATGGAATTATCAAAGGGATGGAACAGATACTTTATAAAATCAGGAAGAACCTGCTTTTGGTTTTGAACTTTAGAACTAGTACTAGCAGTTTCAGGAACAGAAATAATACTTAGCTTCTTTTTTAATAATACTTAGCTGCTTTTTGTAGCTCACAGAAGGTGCCATGCTGGACAAGCAGTGCTGAGGGATGGACTGCATGCCCCTCCCTGTTGCAGCTTTGCCAGCTGACCCCAGCAACTTCTGACTTAAATCAAGTAACTGGGGTAGAAGCCATTGAGTTATTCTGTGTCAGCCCTGTAAATGTCTGTTCCCACTTTGAATCTTACTAGTTTATTTGCTTTAAAACCAAAAGTATTGAAAATCTTGCTTCAAGATGATTGTGTGGTGCTGGGGATAAGGGGGGAGGGGGGAGGATTTTGAATTCACAGCTTTCCACACTGTAATTTGAATATTCTAGTGACAGAGCTGTTATAAGAGACCCCTTTTCCTGCTGTTTGTTCTCACCCATGTACTGTTCTCTGCATTGTGCCAAAACAATTGCTTTTTGTGATAGCAAGATGAATGGGATTGGAAAACCAATCTAGAATGGGTATCTTCTCTATACTTCTGATATTTGTAACATTGTTCTCCCTGGTCTTGTTTACTGTGCATCAGTATCCTGGGTTCAGCTGTAACAGTTATTTTTCTCCTTCCTAGTAGCTGGTGCAGTGTTGTGGTTTTGACTTTCAGCCTGGGAACAATGCTGATAACACCAATGTTATAGGTGTTGCCAAGTAATACTTACTCTGATCAAGGACTTCTCAGTCTCTCATGCTCTGCCAGTGAGGAGAGGGGCACAGGAAGCTGGGAGGAAACAAAGACAAAACACCTGACCCGAACTAGCCAAAGGAGTATTCAATACCACAGCATGTCATGCCCAGTATATAAACTGGAGGGAGTAATCTGGAAGGGCAGACCACTGCTCAGGCTGGGCTGGGTATTGGTGGGTGGTGAGCAATTGTATTGTACATCACTTGTGTTTATTGTTTACTTTTCCTTTCCCCTTTTAGTTTTATATTCTCTCCCCTTGTTATTTCTCTTATTATTGGTGGTAGCAGTAGTAATTTTGTATAATACCTTAGTTACTGGACTGGTCTTATCTCAGCCTGTGGGATTAACATTCTTTTGATTCTCTTCCCCATCCCTCAGGGAGTGTGGGGGAAGAAGAGGGGGAGTGGGTGAAGGGCTGCATGGTTCTGAGTTACCAGCTGGTCTTAAACCACAATAGTTCTTTCTGGTGCCCAACATGGGGCACTGAAAGGTTGAGATAATGACAGATCTGACCAGAGTGTGTCTAATTTGTATTTGTGATAAGCATTCATTGTTTTGGATTAACAGTCACTTGTCACAATGTTGATTTATTTGCTCTCAGAGTTATTGTGCTTGGTCTCAGAGTTTCAGCATGTCACACCTTACTTACAGCCAGTATTTGCTGTTTTTGTGTTTATAGGATTTGGGGGCCTGGCCTAAGGTTCTCGTTTTAGGTGTCGTGGTTTAAGCCTCTATAACTCACACAGTCGCTCTCTCACTCACTCCCCACTCTTTCTTCCCCCAGTCCCAGGGGGATGAGGAGGAGAATCGAAAAAATGCAGCTCCCATGGGTTGAGATAAGAACAGTTTAGTAACTAAGGTATAACACAAACCACTACTGCTACCACCAATAATAATAATGACAAGGCAAATACAAGGAAAGAATACAATAGCTCACCACCAATCCCAACTTGACCAAGCAGTGCACGCTCCCACACTTCTGGGTTTCTGTCCCTGTTTTTACATCCTGGACATGATGTGCTGTGGTAAGGAATACTTCTCTTTGGTCAGTTTGGGTCAGGTGTCCTGTCTCTGCTTCCTCCTGGCTTCCCCTCCTCCCTGGCAGAGCATGACACTCAGAAAGTCCTTGGTCAGACCAAAGCATTACCAAGCAGTAACTGAAAACACTGGTGTTATCAGTGCTGTTCCCAGGCCGAAAGTCAAAAACACAGTGCTGCACCAGCTACCAAGAAGGAGAAAAATGACTGCTACTGCTGAACCCAGGACAGTTTTACTTTACGATAATGGCTTGTGATACAATAGAATTATTGATCATGAAACTGGTATGCCTTCTCAGTGTGGCCATCACATCTCTACTTTGGGAGGCATGTAATGGGAATTATTAACAAATACATCCCTGCACTGCTCCCCCCCCTCCCTGGGTCAACCTATGAAGGAGGCATTGCCTCACACCCTCTGCTCCCCCACTAGGTTATTTACAACAGCATTTGAGAAATCTACAGGCTCTGAAAATCCTTTGAAACCAGCCTGCTCCTTTTCCTGGGAACCAGCATGTTGCTGAACATGCTGCTTGTGTTTTACCTACGGCCATACCACCCTGAGAATGTCTGATCTCAAAAGTTAAGCAGGGTCAGGCTCGGGTCTTCTCTAAGGTTAAACAGTTATCCAAGAAGACCACCAAGAGGCCTTCCCCAAGGCTGGAGAGTCATGAGTGGCAGGGTGCGTGGGATAGTATGGGCGAGTACCTAGGCCACTGTGCCCCTCCAGTGCTTTGGAACTTCACCCCTGAACAAGTGCGAAATCCAGAAAAATCAGCAGAACACTTAAACAAGGTGTGCTGTTGTCCTTGCTACACCAGAGAGGGACAACTTACCCCAATGTGCTGGGGTTTGGCCTATGCCTACAGAGCCCTGCTCAACACTATCTAGTACCCTCAAGGGGAAAAAGTTGTCTCTGGATCTGATGGAAAAGCAACAGGAAACACAGCTGCTCCATCCCAAGCAATGAGCACAGCAGCCACTCCAACCCCAGTAGCAGGCACTGCAGCTGAAACAAATGACCGATCTTTGCTGCTATCAGTTGCCCCTATAAGCAAGAGGAAAAGCAAATGAAAAGCAACTTAGGTAGTGAAGGAAGATGAAAACTCAATGTATGAACTAGAGGGGGTGACATCTGGATGGGAGAAATCAGTACAAAAACAGGAAGAGGAAGAAAAATAGGTAACTTCTCGATCCTTGTGTTTGACAAAGATGTGGAATATGAGAAAAGATTTGGGCTGTCTTCCAGGTGAGCACATCATTTGGATGCTCCGATGCTGGGACAGTGGGGCCTACTGTCAAAAGCTAGAAGGTAGGGAAGCCAAGCAGCTGGAATCACTTGCTAGGAAAGGGGGAATTGACAAAGTGATTGCAAAAGAGAAATGAGACCTCCTGCTGACCAATACCCAGCCTGACCTGAGCAGTGATCTAGCCCTTCTGGGTAACTCCCCCCAGTTTCTATACTGGGCATGACGTGCTGTGGTATGGAATACCTCTTTGCCTAGTTTGGGTCAGGTGTCCTGTCTCTGCTTCCTCCCGGCTTCACTCACTCCTCCCTGGCAGAGCAGGAGGCTCAGAAAGTCCTTGGTCAGAATAAACATTACTGAGCAACAACTAAAAACATTGGTATTATCAGCATTGTTCCCAGGCTGAAAGTCAAAACCACAGCACTGCACCAGCTGCTAAGGAGAAAAATGACTGTTACTGCTGAACCCAGGACAAGCGATGTTGCAGATATAAGCTTTCAGCAGAGCTATTTTTTAACTGTGACTTGGAGCATTGTTTAAACATTATGTTCATTTTTAGAAATGATGTTTATCATAAAACATAGTAGTCAAATTATCAGTAGAAACCAAAATGTTGGTAGGAAGTATAAATATTTTTCAGTTTAGGGGATGACAAAAGAAAATATCTTTTAATGTCAGTATCTTACTAAAATGAGTAAAGGGAGGGAGGTGTAAAGATGGTTTGCAGGCTCAAGGTGCTTGACATCATGCTAGGAGTTACTAGGTCATGTCAAGTCTCATGAACATAGCCTCTACACTCAGGTTTATAATAAAATCTTGAATCCAAGAGTTGGCTGCATTGTAATGAATGTTTGTCTGAATATCTGTACCTTTTTAAGCTTCATGTTAAATATAGTATTCAAAAGTAAAAAAGTGCATGTATTTTTCTTTGCTGCTGTTGCATTTTTTGTTCTACAGCAAGTGTAAGAGATGGCAGGAATAACTCCACAGGAAAAAAAAAAGCGCCAACCTGAATAGGCTGAGAAATGTTGTTCTGAGACAGTAGTAAACTGAGGGTTAGGTGGACTCCTGTGTGCTGCCAAGCTTAGATGGTGCTTGAACCTAAGGAAGGAGCATGGTTCGAACAGCTGATTACCTCTCTGCTTCTGGTGAACTTCGATATTTTTTTTTTTTTAAATATTTTTTTTGAAACAATAGCAATGTTTTAATGTGTGTGAGAAATAGCTGTTAATGGTATTCCTTGGTTGTACTGTATCTGAGCTTCTTTGAGCATTTGAGAAATGAAAAATGAGTTTTTGTGGTGGCAGAGTGCGAAGTTAGGAAGAAAACCAAGTATCCTTAAAATTCAGTTTAGTATAGAATCATGAATAATGAAATGCCATTGTTACAGCAACTGTATATCAGTGTGTTGTATGGCAAAATGATGTTGTTGAGAATTCCTTAATTGAATTTCCATACTGTCGTGGTTTAAGCCTCTCAGCCACGCAGTTTTGCTCTCTGACTCACTCACTCACTCCCCTTTCTTTCTTCCCCCAGTCCTGGGAGGATGGGGAGGAGAATCAAAAGAATGAAACTCGCACAGGTTGAGCTAAGAACAGTTTCGTAACTAAGGTATAACACAAATCACTACTGCTACCACCAGTAACAACAATGACAAGGCAAATACAAGGAAAGAATACACCACCAATCCCCAGCCCGACCAAGCAGTGCACCCCCCACCACTCCAGGTCTCTGCCCTCCGTTTTTACATCCGGGGCATGATGTGCTGTGGTATGGAATACCTCTTTGGTCAGTTTGGGTCAGGTGTCCTGTCTCTGCTTCCTCCCGGCTTCACTCACTCCTCCCTGGCAGAGCAGGAGGCTCAGAAAGTCCTTGGCCAGCCTAAACATTCTAAGCAGTAACTGAAAACACTGGTGTTATCAGCGCTGTTCCCAGGCCCAAAATCAAAAACACAGCACTGCACCAGCTACTGAGAAGGAGAAAAATGACTGCTACTGCTCAACCCAGGACATTCCACCCTTTATTCCATACCATTCGCGTCATGCTCAGATCCCACATTTTCAATATACCATCACATGTATATATATACATGCACAGAGGGAGAGAGATCATCCCTTAGTACATGGACCAATCCCTACAAAGCTGCTGAGTCCGTTCGATCCGTGACGTCAAGCTCCATCTCTTGTAACAGTCTTTCAGAGCAGGAGAGGCTGTGTGCAGTACTTACATTCGTGAATAACCTGGGCAATAGTGTCCATTGCTAAGTCCACCCCTCGATCATGAGTCCATCTGTATGCTGCATCTCTGCCCTGATGGCCTGAAGTGTCATGAGCCCACCAGGCTTAAAATAATTCACCCTCCCCTCCAGCAGTTTCTGCAGCTTGTTGTTGGGGACTCCATACAGCTGCCTTCCATCTCCAATGCTTCCAAAGCACTGGAGGGGTCCAGTGGACTAGATACTCACCCATACTGTCCCACACACCCTGCCACTCATGACTGTCCAGCTTTGGGGAAAATCTCTTGGTCATCCTGGATCGCATTCTAATCCCAGACAAGGCCCAAACCTGACTCTGCTTAACTCTCAGGACCAGACAAAATGGTTGTGGGTAAAACACACTCTGCATGCATACCAACATGGTGATCCCCATCACGATCAGCAGGCAGGTCTCAAGGGTACCCAAAGGCCATTCAAACCCTTCAGAACTTTCAAATGACACTGCTGTACTTGTCCCTGGTGCTGGTGTAGCTGCTGTGCTTGCCAGCTCTCTCACCACCAGCTGCTCTTTGTCTGAGTCCAGATCTTCCTCCTCTGCCTTGCTGGGAAGTGCTGCTTGGTGTCCTGCATCCTCCTGGGGCTCAGGCTCGCGGGGCTCTGCGGGCGGCTTCTGGGGAATGCTCTCGGCCGTTATGGGGCTGGGCTCGGCCACCGCCTGCCCCCCCCCCCCCCCCCCCGCTCAGTAGCTGCGTGGCTCGGCTTCACCACCTTCGTCTCCTACTGCTGCTTGGCAGCCGCCGGGCTGGGCTCCGCGGGGGGGCTCAGCTCCTGCTCACTGGGACTGCGCTCCCTGGCTCCCGGGACCGACCCCCCTCAGCTCCACAAAGCCTCATAAAGACGGAGGCAAGGATGAGGGCCAGGACGGTGAAGAGCAGCTGAAGTGCCAGGTACAAGTCCATGTCCACATCCGCCCCCCCCTGCTTCTGGAGCCTGCCCATATCACAAGCCATTCTAATAAAGTACAATGAAACAAGAGCCTTAACCCAAAACCCATATCCAAAAGATCCTAAGATAGCAAATACCAGCTGTAAGGTACAACAGGCTGAAACCAGGAACTCAAGAGAATCAAGAGCAACAACTTTGAGAGCCAGCGTTGTGATGAGTGGCTATTAATCGTGTCGTTATCTCAACCCTTCGTGCCCCACGTTGGGCGCCAAAACGAACTGTTGCGGTTTAAGCCTCTCAGCCACACAGTTTTGCTCTCTCACTCATTCCCCTCTCTTTCTTCCCCCAGTCCCGGGGGGATGGGGAGGAGAATCAAAAAAGTGAAACTCGCACAGGTTGAGCTAAGAACAATTTAGTAACTAAGGTATAACACAAACCACTACTGCTACCACCAATAACCACAATGACAAGGCAAATACAAGGAAAGAATACAATAGCTCACCACCAATCCTCAGCCTGACCAAGCAGTGCACCCCCCACCACTCCAGGTCTCTGCCCTCCATTTTTACATCCGGGGCATGATGTGCTGTGGTGTGGAATACCTCTTTGGTCAGTTTGGGTCAGGTGTCCTGTCTCTGCTTCCTCCCGGCTTCACTCACTCCTCCCTGGCAGAGCAGGAGGCTCAGAAAGTCCTTGGCCAGCCTAAACATTCTAAGCAGTAACTGAAAACACTGGTGTTATCAGCGCTGTTCCCAGGCCCAAAATCAAAAACACAGCGCTGCACCAGCTACTGAGAAGGAGAAAAATGACTGCTACTGCTGAACCCAGGACGTATACCTATCATGTTTGGATTCTTTTCAGATGCAAGCTTAGTTTGGTTTCCTGTGTGCTGTCAGATTAAAACATGACATTTGATTTACTGCTTTTAATTATTATGGTATTGTGAATGGATTAATTTTTTTTGATCTGTGGTGGGGTGTTGTTTCACTCTTCCCCCCCCCCCCATTTTTGGTTGTTAGAGAGAAATTTGCATCTTTGAATACTACTCCTCATATGTGGTAAAGCATTTCAGATAAGTTGCTGAAGGGTTAAACTTCATTACAGCAGTACCCTGTTACGTGCATGTGCATGCGGTTACTTTTCAGTAAGTTATTACTGGTCAGTTTCTTAGAATCATAGAATCATAGAATAGTTAGGGTTGGAAAGGACCTTAAGATCATCTAGTTCCAACCCCCCTGCCATGGGCAGGGACACCTCCCACTAAACCATGCCATCCAAGGCTATGTCCAACCCCGCCTTGAATGCCACCAGGGATGAAGCATTCACAACTTCCCTGGGCAACCCATTCCAGGGCCTCACCACCCTTACAGTAAAGAATTTCTTCCTCATATCCAATCTAAACTTCCCCTGTTTAAGATTAAACCCATTACCCCTTGTCCTATCACTACAGTCCCTCATGAAGAGTCCCTCCCCAGCATCCCTATAGGCCCCCTTCAGATATTGGAAGGCTGCTATGAGGTCTCCACGCAGCCTTCTCTTCTGCAGGCTGAACAGCCCCAACTTTCTCAGCCTGTCTTCATACGGGAGGTGCTCCAGTCCCCTGATCATCCTCGTGGCCCTCCTCTGGACTTGTTCTAACAGTTCCATGTCCTTTTTATTTTGAGGACACCAGAACTGCACACAGTACTCCAAGTGAGGTCTCACGAGAGCAAAGTAGAGGGACAGGATCACCTCCTTCGACCTGCTGCTCACGCTTCTTTTGATGCAGCCTTTGATACGGTTGGTTTCTGGGCTGTGAGCGCACACTGCCAACTCATGTTCATTTGCTCATCGACCAACACTCCCAAGTCCTTCTCTGCAGGGCTGCTCTGAATCTCTTTTCAGCCCAACCTGTAGCTGTGCCTGGGATTGCTCCGACCCAGGTGTAGGACCTTGCACTCGGCATGGTTAAACATCAGGTTGGCATCAGCCCACCTCACAAGCGTGTCAAGGTCCCTCTGGATGGCATTCCTTCCCTCCAATTTATCAACCAAACCACACAGCTTGGTGTCATCGGCAAACTTGCTGAGGGCGCACTCAATCCCACTGTCTATGTCATCGACAAAGATGTTGAACAAGACCGGTCCCAGCACCAGTCCCTGAGGGTCACCGCTCGTTACTGTTCTCCAGCTGGACATTGAGCCATTGAGCACAACTCTTTGTGTGTGGCCATCCAGCCAGTTCTTTATCCACCGTGTGGTCCATCTATCAAATTGATGTCTCTTCAATTTAAAGACAAGGATGTTGTGTGGGACAGTGTCGAACGCTTTGCACAAGTCCAGGTAGATTACATCAACTGCTCTGCCTCCTCCATCAGTTCTGTAGCCCATCATAGAAGGCCATCAGATTGGTCAGGCAGGATTTCCCCTTAGTGAAGCTGTGCTGGCTGTCACCCAGCACCTTGTTGGTTTTCATGTGCCTTAGCATGCCTTCCAGGAGAATCCGCTCCGAGATTTTGCCAGGCACAGAGGTGAGACTGACTGGTCTGTAATTCCCTGGGTCATCCATTTTGCCTTTCTTGATCGTGGGGGTTATAGTATGTGGAGACATAAGGCATGACCCGTTTCTGGTTACAAACTAAATCCTTTATTTCACATCTCCCATCCCTTTTATAGTCTACTAAGGTCTAAGCAGTAACTTTCCACTCTCTCACTCCCTTATCATCCTGATTTAGCAAAACTAAGGGTTACAAACATTCACTTTGTTTGGTCTGTCTTTGAGATGCTCATCCTGCTTTATCTTACAAACTGTCTGCTTTGTTTTGCTAACTCAACCTTTCCCTTCATTGTCCTCTTTACAGTTCCCAAGACTTAGGCTGAACCAGGGCAATAGCACCTGGTGTTTTCTTCACTGTTCCCTGGACCAGGGTGATAATGCCTGAATCCATTTTGTTAACTATTTCTATCCCTTCACCCACATCTCCCCCTTTTTGTTTTACTAAAAGACAGCTTTTATAGATTTATGATCTACTTTTGCCAAAGTTTCTATATTCTCCATTAGCTATTGTAGCAAACAAGTACACAGGTTAGGATACCTAAAAAGACTGACAAAATGATTAAGATAAAGTAAAGCCATCCTGTAATGCTCAAGCCAGAAAACACTTTGTTCAACCAATTCAGTCCCTCATCTTCCTGAAGGTGTGCTGTCCTTGTTATTAAGTCTGGAATGCTTTTATGGATGATCTGATAAGTTAGTGCAGCACATACCATCAAAATCTTCACACCCATGGCCTTGAGCTAACAATAAAAATCAACAGTCGGTTTGTTCTGTAGTGAGGCATGTGCCTGTTGCATTAAAAGGGGTGGGGGGAGGTGGTAAGCCTCTTGTTTATTTACACAAAGCCCTTGTTTTATTCTCTGATAGGCAACTACCAGTCCGACCGCGTCCGCTTACATCAAACCTCTATTGGTCCGGATACTAATCCGACCGCGTTCGCTTATATCGGACCTCTAATGGTCTGGATTTACTGATAGTGCACCACACTGTCCAGTTCAATCAGCTACAGCCACCAATCCGACCGCGTCCGCTTATATCGAACCTCTATTGGTCCGGATCCTAATCCGACCGCGTTCGCTTATATCGGACCTCTAATGGTCTGGATTTACCAATAGTGACGATTGGCTATCGAAACAGTGTGGTTAATTGATTGAATTTATTGAAACAACAAATACAGGTTCTTATGGATTGCCGGTGATAGGTACTGTCTGCAAAAGCACGTGCGAATAATGATTACATGAATATAAGCGCTTGATAAAGTTAACACAGTATAGCTATAAAATATACAGATGGCAGTAAAAGTAACTCTATAGAGATTCTAAGTTTTCCCAGGGAAGCACCGAATACAGTGCAAGTCTTACCCACAGGCGTCCCTATGGGGGGGGAAGAGAGGTCCAGCCCGTCGACCGGTCCCAGGAGTTGGTTGATGTTATCTTCCTCGACTCATCCACGATGGTATCTTCCCCAAATATCCCCCTCTTTCTTGGGTCTTTTTATATTATTTTTTATCTTTAAGGTGGAGCTTGAGTGACTCTAGTCATACGTACTATTATTATTACTCAGAGAGGGGTGATCTCATTTTGGAGGGGGGGTCGCATTGGAGATGGGTGAGTAATTGCGTTATAATGACGTTATAATGAAGCAAAGTCCACACTGAGGACGGCATTCTGTCAAAAGATGACAGGCTGCTGGCCCAGGGTAAGAAGTCTTATCGGCTTTTGCAAGGTCTCCACTCACTCTACCACGCAGCTTATCAGCTTCTTGCACCATCTTGTTCCCGTCTTTGTACTGAAGTTAGGACAAAGCGTAACTGCGAGATCTCCACCTCGCCCTACCCTTCGTCTTCGTGTTGCCACGGGAACTGCGGTGGAGTGCACATTCCTGGCATACCCGGTGCGGCTGCATCTCGCCCTGAGAGGCCTTGAAAGTCCGTTTTTCCCTTATGTGTGGACAATGCTACATTTCAAATATAAGTTTAATTCCTAATTATCCCATATTTCCTAATTATTCCACAGTGCCTCCCGGAATCAAGGTCTAAAAGCAACCCTGATGTCCAGTCGTACCCTTTCTGGGCTTAAATGTTCCCAGTCTATTACTAGGGGCTGGAAAGTCCAGTTGCGGTATGCTCCCACACGGATATGCTCTCCATTGACTGGTTCTCCAAAAAGAGACTGGTTAACTTGGTACAGTTCCCACAGGTTAACTTCAGTGATGAATCAGCATCTATCTTCATTGGCAGCCATTGCTTGTATAAACAGACAGGTACATTGCGTGGGGATCCATCGGGGTCCTTGTTCTATAGAGACACAAGCATAGGCTCTTCCCCAAGTTATTAACCTAAAAGGACCTTCCCAGTTATGATTTTCCGAAGACTTTACCATTACCATAACAGGTTCTTTCCCTGATATCGGATCTGGGCCTACATGGGTTAGTGCAGAAAAATGCCTAATCATTGGGGGGACATTCATGCCCATGTATAAATCAGAACTGGATAATGTTAAAGAATTTAAGACAAACAATGCTTTGTTGATTTGTGTATTTGGGGTCTGTTGCGTTAAAGAGTGTGGGGGGGAAAAACAAACCCCTTGTTTTACTTTCGGATATGCTGCTATCGGTCTGACCGCGTTCGCTTATATCAAACCTCTACTGGTCTGGGAGCCAATCTGACCGCGTTCGCTTATATCGGACCTCTAATGGTCTGGGAGCCAATCCGACCGCGTTTGCTTATATCGAACCTCTAATGGTCCGGGTTTCAACCCGACCGCGTCCGCTTATATCGAACCTCTAATGGTCCGGAGGCTAATCCGACCGCGTCCGCTTATATCGAACCTCTAATGGTCCGGAGGCTAATCCGACCGCGTCCACTTATATTGAACCTCTAATGGTCTGGATTTACCGATAGTGACAATTAGATATATTAACTAAATTTATTGGTGCAACAGGTACAGGTTCGTATGGATTGCCGGTGATAAGAGACTGTCTGCAGAAGCACGTGCATATAATAGTTACATGAATACAAGCGCTTGATAAAGTTGACACAGCTGAGCTCTAAAAGATACAGGTGACAAATAAGAATAACTCTATAGAGATTCTAAGTTTTTCCTAGGAAAGCACTGGATACAGTGCGAGTCTTACCCACAGGCGTCCCTATGGGGGGGGAAGAGAGGTCCAGCCCGTCGACCGGTCCCAGGAGTCAGTTGATGTTATCTTCGTCCACGATGGTATCTTCCCCAAAATCCCCCTTTCTCTTGGGCTATTTTATATTATTTTTACCTTCAAGGTGGAGCTTGAGTGACTCTAGTCATACATACCTTTATTACCATTGGTGAAAATTTCTCTCGCCTCGATTTAAAGGTATATGAGACTAAAAATTCAGAGAGCTTATTTCGGGGGGGGGGTCGCACTGGAGAGGGGTGTGTATTTTAGTATTATAATGAAGCAAAGTTCACACTAAGGACGGCATTTTGTCAAAAGATGACAGGCCGCTGGCTCAGGATGGCAAGTATGCAGCTTATCAGTTTCTTGTACCACCTAGTTCCCGTTTTATCTGCTGAAGTTAGGACAGAGCATACCCGCGACATCTCCACCTCGCTGTATCCTCCGCCTGTTACGGGAACCGCTGTGGAGTGCACATTCCTGGCATACCAGGTACGGCTGCATCTCGCTCTGAGGGGCCCTGAAAGTCCATTTTCTCTTATGTGTGGACAATGCTGCATTTTTAATATAGATTTAATTCCCAATTATCCCAAATTTCCTAATTATTCCACAGGGTCTCTCCTATCATTCCCCCTTTTTGTTTTACTGGCATGTTTTTTGTCCGCTTTATCACTGCTTGACCTGTGTAATTTACATAACAGCCCACTACTCCAGGCAGCATTATTTCAGTATGATTAGTCTGATTTGAAGTCACTTGAAACTTTATAACGTGGCATACCAGTGAATCCTACACACCATGTAACAGGTCGGAATAATGGGGGATTTAACAAATGTGCCCAGTATACTTGCCCATTACCCATGGTCACACATAATAGAACAGATATTACAAAGATTTCTGTCATTGTCGTTTCTTTATGTTGTTGAGTTCTGGGGCTTTATACATTTCCCTGGCAGCCAACATGGTCCTGTCGCTAGCTGTGCACAGCCCTATCCTCGACCCCATGTCAGCAATGCTTCTGGTCATTTCCACTCATTATCATGCAGGTCTTTATATAGAACTGGTGGTTTGTACAAGGAATCGTCTGTCAGATATCACAAGCGCTGTATTGTGGAAAGAGAATCAAAACTAGACAAATTTAAAAAATTCAGTACAAATTGCACTTTTGCTAACTGTTCGTGTGGAGAAAATGCTTGCATTCCTAGTTTCTTATTAGCAACTGGCTAGTAAGTACAGGTGATTTTATACACAAAATAAAAGCCTCTAATAATAGCTACTTTACAAGCACACATATTCAAGCTGTTACTTTTCAGTTGCCCGCAGGTGATGTTTTGCAATCACTCATTTTTCTCTATCTCATTCTGCTCGGGGTATTCATGGTCAGCTCTTACAGCTGAGGCATCAGGTTCTTCCACTCATCTGTAAGTTTGCAGACAGCTGCCATGGACCTGTGGGTAGGAGGACAGAAATATACCCCTTCCCCCAGGTTATCAGTTCTTGAGAAGAAGACAGGTTAAAGTGATTCCTTAAAGCAGGGGCGTTCTGATGAAAAAGGAATGTGAAGTAGCTGCAGAAGCAAACTGCACCGTGTTAACAGTCAAGGAGTTTGCTGTGTCATTACCCATTTATTATTTTTTCTTTTTTTTTTCTTCTTTCTCTGCCACCCTGATGCTGCTTGGGTGGCGGCTAGGGAAGCTTGTGGTTACACTACCCCTCTTGCTTTTTCAGTTAGCAGTTCTTGTTTCAACCGATCTATCTGTTCCTCCTAAGTCTTGGATTCACCCCCAGGTTACCTTAAACACACTAAGCAGGACTCCTCCCCTGTGCCCAGTGTGTTGCAGGCCTCTTAAGTCTTTGTTTGTGGTGTTTCTACAAACTGCTCCAATACTTCAGTACATCAAGAGGTTTTTTGGTGTTTTGTTTTTTTTTTTTTTTTTTCACTTCATGTCTCTGGTGTCCATCCTGGCTGTTCCACCAGTGGAGCACTGGGAGCAGAGTCAGAGGGCAGCTTCTTTTGAACATGGTTACCAAGCTCTATCAAATAACTTTTTTTTTTCTTTTTCCTTTTTTTTTTTCCATAGTTGCTCACCCCACTTTGTGCAGCTACAAATGCCTGCCTGCTCAGCAGCAGCTACAGCTGCCAGCCTGCTCAGCAGCAGCCATTAATACCTGCTGGCAGCAGCACTTTTGTATTAACCCTTTCTTGCCCAAAATGTTAATCTGCTACCCGTTAAAAACTTTTACATGAACCTGACAACAAAAAATACACAGAACACCATCTGCCCTCAACACGCACACACACACATGCATGGGATCCCACAAACACACTCCACACAACTACAATATTTGAAACACAAAATGCAGACAATCATTACTCCCACTACACGGTCCCACATACAGAACGTGGTGCAAGGACCCTGTGAAGTCAATCAGGAAACCAGCTCCGAGCAGCAGGAGCATTGCAGTGCAAGGCGGCAGGCTCAACCTTAGCGGGCGTCCCCGCAGAGGCTCTGCCTCCCCCACATTCCATGAGGCTTGGGCTTTCATACTGACCAAAATGCACACTCAGTCCGATGCAGGTGGCCAGCCTACATCGGGAGAAGTGGCCAGCAGTATCTATAAAGGTCTGCAAGGGTCGATAGAAACGTGAACATACTTATATTTGCCAACCTCTAGTACATAAGTATCACAGAGAGACTATATAAAATGAGTTGTATATCACCGTTTGCCTGATATCTTTGATAAGAGCATACGAGAGACCTTCCCACCGCGGGTCTCGATGCGGCATATACACCACCAGGAAAGCACACAATACATCTGCATCCCCCACCCATCTTGCTTTTCCCTTTACAGCTGCCCATTTATCATGAGGATCTGGGGGATATAAATCAGGCTCCTTTTCCAGATCAACAGGTCTCGGGTCAAAAGGACTACCTAGGTCAGCATCAGAATTATCAGGCATCAGAACCTCAGGAGCAGCAACAGCAGTCTGATGAATGTGCACAGGCTCCTCATTAATGTGTTCTGGAGTTTCAGTGTTATCAAGTGCAATTAAAACATTTCCTCCTGCAGGTTTCAGGTGATCTGAGAGTAGGCTCTTTCTTGGGATTAACAGGGCCTAGGTCAAAAGGATCGTCTTCATCCCCATCCTCAGTCTTCGCAGCTGGGGTGGTGACCAGCGGAGGTTCGGGGGGGGGGGGCGCCGGGGGGAGGGCACTGTGCTCCACTATCTCATTTTTTGACTAAAATTTTTTTTCTAAAATAGTTCTCTGAATGGCTAACAAATTTTTCTCAGTGTCATTGCCTTTTGTGGCTGCGTCCCACAATTTAACTCCTGCACCATCCCACAAAGAGACCTCAAATATGGCGGACTCATCAGTCTCTGGGTAACACGTCTTCAACCATTTCGATATTAACCTTGAATCTGTCTCTTTAAAGGTTGCTCCCTTCTTCTTAAGAAGGACTGAAAACATCCGTAAAACGGAGGCTTCTTCCTTAGTAATATTTCCCCCCATAGTCCTGTTCCCGGCTTCTCACATTTTCCAGATGATCCTTATGTCCAGACCTCTTCGGTGCTCCCCCACAGGCCTCCTCACCTCTCCCAGGTGATAGGTTTGTGTAGCCAAAAGATCCTTTGATGTTGGGTACATTATAACTACTGTTTTCTCTTCTTTTGAAAGTTGAGAACCCATTGTCCTGACCACTCACCTTTTTAAGAGGTGCGAATTTTCCCGGGAAGACAGCTCTCTTGTCCGCTGCCTGACTCCTTCAGTCAGCTTCTCCGCCGGGGCTCTTCATCTGCCTTTAAAGCCCCACATTGGGGTGCCATTTGTGGAGATGTAAGGCACTGATCCCGTTTCTGGTTACAAAGGAAATCCTTTATTTCACATCTCCCATCCCTTTTATAGTCTACTAAGTGCTAAGCAGTAACTTTCCACTCTCTCACTCCCTTATCATCCCGATTTATCGAAATTGCTAAGGGTTACAAATATTCACATTGTTTGGTCTGTCTTTGAGATGCACATCCTGCTTTATCTTGCAAACTGCTTTGTTTTTACCCTTCATTGTTGTCTTTACAGTTCCCAAGGCTTAGGCTGGACCAGGGCAATAGCACCTGGTGTTTTCTTCACTGTTCCTGGGGCTTAAGCCGGACCAGGGTGATAATGCCTGAATCCATTTTGTTAACTATTTCTATCCCTTCACCCACAATATTACCCTTTTTCCAGTGGTCCGGAACTTCACCTGATTGCCATGATTTTTCAAATATGGTGGTCAGTGGCTTAGCAACTTCATTCCCCAGCTCCTTCAGGACTGGCAGATGGATTTAATCAGGAAATTTTGGTACTCATACTTCTGCTTAGGGAAAAAAAAAAAAAAAGGTAAGCAACCACATTTAGGTTTCATTTTCAAGTACAAGATATAATATTGCAGTTGTGGTAAAACTTTAATGTCTTTGGTTAATAATAATTATTGAGCATCTTTCTTTAAAATAGATGTAGCTGTCTTCCAGCAATCTCTTCTGTCTTCCTTAACACACTGTAATGTGCATTTTGAGTTTTGAGTAGCTGCATTTGCAGGCAAGGTTGGGGTTTTACTGTGTTTGATGCTACACTGTTAGCACAGAGTGCTTGGATCCTCTGCTGATCCTCCAGAGTGGAGCTGTACTACCATAACCTTCTTAATTATGGATTTTTCTAGTGCAGGCAGAACAGTGGATATCTGCCATTCCCTATGTGCTCATGAATCGTGTTGATTTAGGTTTTGCTGGTTTTGTCTGAAGCCAGAGGGAACTGTAAGGAAGACTTTATGTTTGGCTGTGTAAAACATCCTTGTATACACTGCAGTTTCTTTGAAAACCTGCTGCTGTTGCTGTAGCAGCAATGTAGTTTTGCCAGTATTGACAATAATGGGAGCACTGGCAGGAAACTCGCTTCCAGTCTTGTACTGCTTTACCATCTGGAGATGCTATGAATATGGCATGACACATAAGAGGGAGGAAATAGTATACTCTAGTTGCTTCCACTGGCCTCTCTTTAGAGGTGCTATTGAAATGAAAGCACCAGTACAATGTCAACAAGCGTGCAAAATGTCTTCATACTTTTATTTGAGAGCTGTATGAGAAACAGTGGTCCAAGTAGTGCTGGGGAGCTTGTTCAGAATACCTTAATGTCCACCGAGACAGTAGGCAGTAGTCTTTGCATATTTTAGGGTATGCTGTCAATTTGAACAGAGTCCTATGTTTAATCATGTTATTCCAAGATATACTTGAAGACTTGAAATAAAGACATGATTTTAGTAAGTGTTACCTAGTGGATTGAGCACTGGGTAAGACAAATTGGACTGTGTCCTGCTGAAGACTGGCAGGGGAGCCTGGGGAGTTAGGTCCTTGCTACAGCTCAGTTTCTGCATTGGCAAAAATAGGGGTAATCAGGCTGACAATTTAGTAAAATGTTTGAAGGTGTCTACATCTAGAATGTTAAGTAGTCTTTTGCTTAGCATTATCTAACTGTTTGTCATGGTTTAAGCCCATGGTTTAAACTCAGAACAGTGGTGACTTGAGGACAGTTCTGCTGCTGCCAGCTTTTCCCATGACTTCATTCTCTGCTGATGATCATGACAGCACATATCTCCTTTTCAAAGCCCAGAGTGGTGGAGATGGGCATTTAGCTGACCAGCTATAGAAGTGTTATATAGCAGGCAACAGCAGATAATTGAGTTCTTTGGCTGTTTTCCTCCAAAATGAAATCCTCTTGAGGTACACATTGGACTTCCCCATCTTTCTGCATTACCAACCAAGTATGTCTGGGTTCCTGAGCAAAAGCAATCCCATGAGTGGGTTTGCCTTTACCTGAAGCAGGAATAACCCAAACTGTCTTCCCCAGGAAATTCTTTATGTGTACCACAGAACTTTCTCCCCCTCTACAGAAGGTAAAAGTTCTGACTGGGCTGGGCCAGCCCTGTTGGCAGATCCCCTTGTGTTGACCAACCAGGTGGCTTTTGGTAATTGTGTATCCCAGTGTTTGAAAGTCCCACCACCCATTGCTCTCAGTGTAATTTTTAACAGCCCATTGTACCGTTCGATTTTCCCAGAGGCTGTTGCATGGTAGGGGATGTGATATACCCACTCAATGCTGTGCTTTTTGGCCTAAGTGTCTATAAGGTTATTCCAGAAATGAGTCCCATTGTCTGAGTCAACACTTTCTGGAATGCTGTGTTGCCACAAGACTTGTTTCTCAAGGCCCAGGATAGTGTTCTGGGCAGTGGTGTGGGGCACAGCGTATGTTTCCAGCCATCCAGTGGTTGCTTCCACCATGGTAAAGCACATGGCACTTGCCTTGGTGGGTTGGTGGGAGTGTGATATAATCAATCTGCCAGGCCTCCCCATATTTGTACTTCAGCCATCGTCCTTCATACCAAAGAGGCTTCAACCGCTTGGCTTGTTTAATTGCAGCACATGTTTCACAGTGGTGAATAACCTGGGCAATAGTGTCCATTGTTAAATCCACCCCTCGATCACGATCCCATCTGTATGTTGCATCTCTGCCCTGATGGCCTGAAGTGTCATGGGCCCACCAGGCCAAAAATAATTCACCCTTATGTTGCCAATCTAAGTCCATCTGAGCCACTTCAATCTTAGCAACTTGATCCACCTGTTGGTTATTCTGATGTTTCTCAGTGGCCTGACATTGCTGTTACCTTGTTGATCACATCTGTGGGAATATGGTGATGTCCATCTTGCCATTTTATTCCCCAAAAATGAATCTCCTCTGCAGGTCTCTTGACCTTATTCTGTTTTATGGCAAAATAGGCCTTCAGAAGGATTTGGATTATTTTCTTTTCTTTCTCAAAACCTTCCTTCTCTGTATTGCCTCACAGGATAATATCATCAGTGTATTGCAGGTGTTCTGGAGCTTGCCCCTGTTCCAGTGCAGTCTGGATCAGTCCATGGCAGATGTGGTAGGAGCAGTCGATTCCAGTGTTACTGGATGCTCCTCCAAGTAAAAGCAAACTCTGCTGCCAAAGGAATTGGTAATATCAGTTGTGGAATCACATTTGGCTGCCTTTGACTCCAGTTCATATTGAAGTTCTAGCATGTCTGGTATGGCAGCACTCAATGGTGGTGTGACTTCATTCAGGCCACGACAGTCTACTGTTTGTCTCCACTCTCCCTTAGACTTTCACATTGGCCATATGGGGCTATTAAAGGGTGAGTGGGTCCTACTGATCACTCCTTGGCTCTCCAGTCTACAGACCAGCTTATGGTTGGGTATCAGGGTGTATTGTTTGGTGCAGTATTGCCGCCGGTGCGCCGTTGTGGCCATGATTGGCATTTGTTGTACTTCGACCTTCAGCAACCCCACAACAGAAGGATCCTCTGAGAGACCAGGTGTCCTGGGTTCAGCAGTAGCAGTCATTTTTTTTCTCCTTCTTTAGTAGCACTCTTCATATAGGCATTAATACCTCTGTAAAATGAAAAATTAATTAAAATGAAAAATTACCAGGCAAGGTAGATAGCTGCTTAAGTTCTTCTGTCTCCAAGGTAGCTATACCAAAAGCCCATCAGTACCTTTTTGGGTCTCTGAAGTAGCCTTTCCTTGAGGCAGTCTATGCCAAGGATGTATGGAGCCTCTGAACCAATCACGATAGGGTGCTTTTGCCACTCCTTCCCAGTCAGGCTGATTTCAGCCTCCAGTACAGTCAACTCTTGGGATCCTCCTGTCACTCCACAAATATAAATGGGTTCTACCGTTTGATAGCCTGATGGCATTGGGGTACACAGTGCATCGGTATGTACTAGAGCCGTATACTTCTGTGGACTGATGTGCCAGGCCATCTGATCCACACAGTCCAGTAAACCCAATTGTCCCTCTCCTCCACCTGGCTGGAGGCAGGGCCCCTCTAACAGTGATCATAAGATTGTCCACTTATGTCTTGTAGAAAGGGACTAGAACTCCTTATCACAGGAGTTGGAGTAAAATCAGCTCTTTGACTCCAACTGGGAATCTGCTCACCAGAGACTGGAGCAGCAACTTTCATGGGATGATCATCCTTGACTGTTGTTCTCCTCTTCAATTCATGCACCTGTTCCTCCAGAGCTGAGGTAGGTTTTCTATCCCACTTTCTCATGTCTTCTCCATGATCCTGTAGATAAAACCATAGGGTGGCCCTTGGCGTGTACCTCCTATATCTTTTCTCTTGGGCAGTCAGGCACCTTTTGTTAATACCTGAGACGTGAGTTGGTATACATGGGGAGCTGGATAGACTGTCTCTGATTTCTTTGAACTCCTGGGTCAGGAGTTTTTCCACATCTGAAATGATGGAAGGGTTGAGATTGTCTTCAGACTCCTAGAGTTGGTGACTGGCTTCATCCACTGTTGGTGGTGGTGCCTCACTCCATGTCATTGATGCCAGTGAGTGGGTATATGATGATGGCACACTCTGTGTAAGTTTCTGCCACATGGGTCATGTATATTTGACTTCATCTGGATCTATGGGTGCATTACCAGTGTCTAGCCTACGATAGATCATCTCTGGAATGGCTGATTCCCTCAGGGACTGGATGCTTCTCTCTGTCGTGGTCCATTTGGCTGAGCAACACATAACATCGTTCTTGTATGGAAACCTTTCCTTCACAGCTGCCAAGAGCTACCTCCAAAGGCTGAGGGCTCATTTATCTTTTGCAATTGCTTTGTCAATTCCCCTTTCCCTAACAAGTGATCCCATCTGCTTGGCTTCCCTACCTTCTAGTTTGTGACCGTTGGCCCCATTGTCCCAGCACTGGAGCAACCAGGAGATGATGTGCTCACCTGGAAATTGGGTGAAATCTTTTTGTATATTCTGCAGCTCAGTTGAGGTCCATGATCGAAAAGTCACCTCTTCTTCTTCCTCTTCCTTTGATTCCTTTATTAATAACTCTTATTCAGTTGCTGTCCTGTGTAGTAAGTGCATTGTTTCTTCATCTTTCTGCACTGTATGGGTTGCTCTTTGTGCCTCTTGTTTGCTTTTCCCCTTGCGTATAGGGCAGCTGATATTGGCTCAGATTGGTCCTTTGGTTTAGCTGCAGTGTCTATCACTGGGGTTGGAGTGGCTGCATTGTCTGTTGTTGGTGTTGAGTAGCTGCATTGTTTGTTGCTTTGCCATCAGATACAGAGACTTATTTTTTCTGGTGACACTCTGTAGGTGTAGGCCAAGCCCTAGCACGTTGCAGTGAGTTGTCCCTCTCTGGTATGACCATGATGACAGCACACCTTGTTTAAGTGTTTTACTAGTTTTTCCTAATATTGCAGTTGTTCAGGGGTGAATTTCCAAAACATTGGAGGGGATTGAATAAACAAGAGGAATTAGGGATGTGTTCATGTCTATGGGGATATGATATAATTGGTATTACAGAAACATGGTGGGAGGCTCCTATGACTGGAGTGTTGGAATGGAAGGTTACAGGCTCTTTAGAAAAGTCTGGCCTGGCAGACGGGGAGTGGGAGTTGCTATTTATGTCAGTGGTAGGCTGGAGAGTATGGAACTCTGTCTGGGGGTAGGTGATCAGTTAACAGAGAGTTTGTGGGTCAGGATCAAAGGGAGAACAGCGATGGGAGACATTACTGTGGGGATCTGTTACAGACCGCCTGATCAAGAGGACTCCGGATGAAGAGCTCTATAGACAGATAGGAACAGCCTCATGCTCGCAGGCCCTTGTTCTCATGGGGGGCATCAACCACCCTGATATCTGTTGGAGGGATGGTACGGCCTGGCACAAACAATCCAGAAAGTTCCTCGATTGTGTGGAAGACAACTTCCTTCTGCAAGTAAAAGAGGAGCTGACAAGGAGAGGTGCCATGCTTGCTTGACCTCATGCTCACCAACAGGGAGGGTCTGGTTGGAAATATGCTCCAGGGCAGCCTTGCTTGTAGCAATTATGAGATGGTCGAGTTTGAGATCCTCAGGACAATGAGAAGAGCGTGCAGCAACCTCACTGCCCTGGACTTCAAGAGAGCAGACTCTGGCCTCTTCAGGAACCTGCTCAGTAAGTTTCCATGGGATATAGCCCTAGAGGGCAGGGGGGCCCAAGACTGTTGGTTGATATTCAAGGATCACCTACTACAAGCTCAGGAGTGTTGCATCCCAACTAGAAGGAAGTTTAGCAGGATGGCCAGGAGACCTCCTTGGATGGATAAGGAGCTGCTGAGGAAAACTGGAAGGAAAAAGAGGCTTATAAAAGGTAGAAGCAAGGACAGGTGTCCTGGGAAGAATACAGGGATGTTGTCCAGGAAGCTAGGGACCAGGTTAGGAAAGCTAAGGCCCAATTAGAATTAAACTTGGCTAGGGATGTTAAAGATAACAGGAAGGGATTCTATAGGTATACTGCGAATAAAAGACAGACTAGGGACAATGTGGGCCCTCTCTGGAAGCTCTCAGGAGAAATGGCTACCCTGGATTTAGAGAAGGCTGAGGTTCTTAATGACTTCTTTGCCTCAGTCTTCACTGGCAAATGCTCTGACCATATCACCCAAGTCTTGGAAGGCAGACGCAGGGACAGTGAGAATGAAGACCCTAGGCCCACTGTAGGAGAGCATCTGGTTCGAGACCGTCTTAGGAACCTGAACTTATACAAGTCCATGGGACTGGATGAAATCCATCTGCAGGTCCTGAAGGAGCTGGCAAATGAAGTTGCTAAGCCACTGTCCATCATATTTGAAAAATCATGGCAGTCAGGTGAAGTTCCCGATGACTGGAAAAAGGGAAATATAACCCCCATTTTTAAGAAGGGGAAAATGGATGACCCAGGGAATTACAGACCAGTCAGTCTCACCTCTGTGCCTGGCAAAATCTTGGAGCGGATTCTCCTGGAAGGCATGCTAAGGCACATGAAAACCAACAAGGTGCTTGGTGACAGCCAGCATGGCTTCACTAAGGGGAAATCCTGCCTGACCAATCTGGTGGCCTTCTATGATGGGGCTACAGAACTGATGGACAGGGGTAGAGCAGTTGATGTCATCTACCTGGACTTGTGCAAAGCGTTTGACACTGTCTCCCATGACATCCTTCTCTCTAAGTTGGAGAGACATCAATTTGATAGGTGGCCCACTCGGTGGATAAAGAAGTGGCTGGATGGCCGCACGCAAAGAGTTGTGGTCAATGGCTCAATGTCCAGCTGGGGACCAGTAACGAGTGGTGTCCCCCAGGGATCGGTGTTCGGAGCTGTCTTGTTCAACATCTTTGTGGGTGACATGGACAGTGGGATTGAGTGCGCCCTCAGCAAGTTTGCTGATGACACCAAGCTGTGTGGTTCGGTTGATCCATTGGAGGGAAGGAATGCCATCCAGAGGGACCTTGACACGCTTGTGAGGTGGGCTGATGCCAACCTAATGAAGTTTAACCATGCCAAGTGCAAGGTCCTCCACCTGGGTCAGAGCAATCCCAGGCACAGCTCCAGGTTGGGCAGAGAAGAGATTCAGAGCAGCCCTGCAGAGAAGGACTAGGGAGTGCTGGTCGATGAAAAAATGAACATGAGCCAGCAGTGTGCACTCACAGCCCAGAAAGCCAACCGTATCCTGGGCTGCATCAAAAGGAGCTTGACCAGCAGGTCAAGGGAGGTGCTCCTGCCCCTCTACTCTGCTCTCGTGAGACCTCACTTGGAGTATTGTGTGCAGTTCTGGTGTCCTCAACATTAAAAGGACATGGAACTGTTGGAACAAGTCCAAAGGAGGGCCACGAGGATGATCAGGGGACTGGAGTACCTCCCGTATGAAGACAGGCTGAGAAAGTTGAGGCTGTTCAGCCTGGAGAAGAGAAGGCTGCGTGGAGACATCATAGCTGCCTTCCAGTATCTGAAGGGGGCCTATAGGGATGCTGGGGAGGGACTCTTCATGAGGGACTGTAGAGATAGGACAAGGGGTAATGGGTTCAAACTTAAACAGGGGAAGTTTAGATTGGATATGAGGAAGAAATTCTTTACTGTAAGGGTGATGAGGCCCTGGAATGGGTTGCCCAGGGAAGTTGTGAATGCTTCATCCCTGGTGGCATTCAAGGCAGGGTTGGACATAGCCTTGGATGGCATGGTTTAGTGGGAGGTGTCCCTGCCCATGGCAGGGGGGTTGGAACTAGATGATCTTAAGGTCCTTTCCAACCCTAACTATTCTATGATTCTATGAAAAGTGAAGCAGCTATTTATTAACTTTTTTGCAAAAATGGGTGTCCTGGCAAGTAGGCACACCCAGCAAAAGGAGAACTTTGATTTACATTTCCTATCCCATCTGCAGGTTCCCTTCCTTGTTTCCACATTGGTTGGGTACATCCAAGGTTTGCAGCCTATCTGGTGCATATAATCTACATGCTTACTGTCCCGCCTCTGCTTACATCTCCCCTCACTTGATTTCATATGCCCCTTCCTCTTATTTATCTCCTTTTATGGTTGGATTTCATGATTCTCTGGCAGACGTATGGTACCCTAACTTACTGTTTAAGTACAGAACCAGTTTGCACGAGCTTAGTTTCAGAGGTTGTACAAAGATGCTATTCTTTTTAACTACACTGTTTGTCTGTTAACCAAAAGATTATATTGTCTTTAACCACAGAGTTTGTCTGTTTCAGTCATGCTATTTCAAGCCCTTTGTTTCGTTTCCTTAGTAACTTAGCCCCTGCCCTAATATTGCAAAGCCCTTTCCCCAATATGTGAAAACAACACTTTCTCTCACAGTCTTTCAGTGCTCTGCTTATTCCTGCTGTGCTAGGAGTGAACACGTATTGCATCTTTCCCATGAATTAGCACTTGTGGTTCGCTGGCAGAAGTATATTCAATACAATTAAAAAAGAATAAATCTCTATTTCCTTCACCTTCCTCAGGCATTCTTGTTCTTGCCCAGTCAGCAATGCAGAACCATGCACCCGCTTGCTCACTCGCCCTCTTTTTCCACCCCCTGCTCCCGAAGGGATGGGGAGGAGAATCAAAAGAATGTAAATCCCACGGGTTGAGATAAGAACAGTCCAGTAACTAAGGTATAATACAAAACCACCACTAGTACTACCACCAATAATGATAAGGGAAATAGCAAGGGGAGAGAATATAAAACTAAAAGGGGAGAAGGAAAAGAAAACAATAAACCCAAGTGATGCACAATACGGTTCCTCACCACCTGCCAACCGGTGCCCAGCCTGACCTGAGCAGTGATCTGCCCTTCCGGGTAACTCCCCCCAGTTTCTATACTGGGCATGACGTGCTGTGGTATGGAATACCCCTTTGGCTAGTTTGGGTCAGGTGTCCTGTCTCTGCTTCCTCCTGGCTTCCCATGCCCCTCCTCACTGGCAGAGAATGAGACTGAAAAGTCCTTGATCAGAGTAAACATTACTTACCAACAACTAAAAACATTGGTGTGTTATCAGCATTGTTCTCAGGCTAAAGTTGAAAGTACAGCACTGCATCAGCTACTAAGAAGGAGAAAAATGACTGCTACTGCTGAACACAGGACCACAATGCTGCTTAGTAACATGTAATATGTTGTCACTAAAAAAGAACTAACCTTTTTTTGGGAAAAGTAAATGAAGTATAAAATGAGAAGTATCATTTTAACCATATCTTTACGCAACCACTTTTAAGTCGGTTCACTGCCATTCCTGGTAGGTGCTTGTGATGTGTGTAACAGACAAGTAGTATCCTGTAAACAGCATTACATTTTCTCAGGCTCTTTTTATGCTCTACCGGTTAGTGGTGGGAGAGTTTGTATTCTTACCTAGTACAGTAACTCTTCTGGTTTGTGGCATAAGCAGCATTTGGTATGGGTTTGTCCTGGGTTCAGCAGTAGCAGTCATTTTTCTCCTTGGTAGCTGGTGCAGTGCTGTGTTTTTGATTTTGGGCCTGGGAGCAGCGCTGATAACACCAGTGTTTTCAGTTACTGCTTGGTGATGTTTAGGCTGGCCAGGGACTTTGTGGGTCTCGTGCTCTGCCAGGGAGGAGGGGAGGCTGGGGGTGGGGGGGAGACGGGACACCTGACCCAGACTGACCAAAGAGGTTATTCCATACCACAGCACGTCATGTCCAGGATGTAGAAACGGAGAGCAGAGACCCGGAAGGGTGGTGAGGGTGCATGGTGGGGGGTGCACCATGGGGGGTGCACGGCTTGGTCGGGCTGGATGGTGAGCTATTGTATTCTTTCCTTGTATTTCTCTTGTCATTATTATTATTGGTGGTAGCAGTAGTGATTTGTGTTATACCTTAGTTACTAAACTGTTCTTATCTCAACCTGTGGGAGTTGCATTCTTTCGATTCTCCTTCCCATCCCTCCAGGAGAGGAGGGAAGAAAGAGTGGGGAGTGAGTGAGAGAGCGGCTGCGTGTGTTTGAGGGGTTTAAACCACGACAGGGTTATGTTTTTAATACAATTCTATGTTGCTGGGTGTGTATATACCTGTGCATTTGTCTAGAGTATGTTTCATTTTTTACAGGGCCCAATGCAGCTGAAGCTCTGGGGTGAACAGCTCTGTTGGAATTCTAATTTTTACAGAATTGCTGCGCAAATAAATCTTTCTTTAGGATCGAGTATAATTGTTGCTTCATAGTGGGAAAAATACCTTTAAAAATGCCCATTGATTTTTTTTCACATGTGTCTCAAGCACCTAAATAACACCTAGAAAGGAATTTCATAAAGTTTTGTGGTGTGGAATGGGAGTGGTTGTTTCACTTCATAGCTGTTTATAGCTATATTCAGTTTATAGCTCTTGATTTATGGCTGTCCCTGCCCATAGCAAGGGGGTTGGAACTAGATGATCTTTAAGGTCCCTTCCAACCCAAACCGTCTTATGATTTGATGTTTGAGGTTATTTACATTTCTAGATTGGGGTTTTGAAACAGGGCATCTTTGGTGTATCCACTGGAAAAGGCACACATAGCTATGTCCTTATGCCTGAGTGGAGCTGTTTGTATCAACAGATGATCCTGAGATAATTTCACAACAGAAAGCACCAAAAAAAAAATCTTAGAGGTTCTACTACTGTATGGGATGTGCAGGAGCTGTAACATGGGGCTTTCTGTGTAAACTGGACTGTCACTAGCCATTCTGTTAGTGGAAACGGTTTTCTCTGGAGAAAGGCAAAAAAAACATTGCAGATAAATGGAAGTGAAGGATCTTGCTTAACAAGAATTGGCACTTATTACATGGGAAGATGTCCTGGATTCAGCTTTAGCGGTCATTTTTCTCCTTAGTAGCTGGTGCAGTGCTGTGTTTTTGACTTTCAGCCTGGGAACAATGCTGATAACACTGATGTTTTTAGTTGTTGCTAAGTAATGTTTACTCTAACCAGGGACTTTTCTGAGTCTCATGCTTTGCCAGGGAGGAGGGGAAGCCGTGAGGAAGCAGAGACAGGACAACTGACCCAAACTAGGCAAAGAGGTATTCCATACCCACAGCACATCATGCCCAGTATATAAACTGGGTGCAGTTACCCGGAAGGGCTAGATCATTGCTGGTGTCGGGCTGAGTATTGGTTGGCAGGTGGTGAGTGGTTGTATTCTCTTCCTTTGTTATTTCCCTTATCATTATTATTATTGGTGGTAGCAGTAGTGGTTTTGTGTTATACCTTAGTTGCTGGACTGTTCTTATCTCAACCTGTGGGAGTTACTTTCTTTAGATTCTCCTCCCCATCCCTCCGGGAGTGGGGGGAGGAAGGGGGGGGGAGTGAGAGAGTGGCTGCGTGGTTCTTGTTGCCAGCTGGGCTTAAACCGTGACAGAAGAGTATAGGGTGTTCTGTGGATGATGATGCTAAATTAATCTCTCTTTGGAAGCTAGTTGCTCAGCTTGAACTCCAAGAACGGGTTTGTCTTTGATTCCCACGTGAATTGTAGTACATGCTGTCAACCCCTTCATTCTAAATGAGGACCTTTTCTGTGCAAGTTCCTGAATTATTTTTTTGAACAAGTTTGTGTCCTTTTGTTTCAGTTTTGAGGATGTGTATCTTAACATTTTTGCGGCTGGTTTGTTTTCTGAAATAACTTTATTCAATGATGTAAAGATTTCCCAGTGCTTAATGTGACCTTTTCAAAAGGTTCTGAAAAGGCTGGTTTATCTTTCGTATTTTAGGCAAAAATGTTATTTCTTTTCTCTTGCAGAACATGAATAAATTCTTGATTAAATCCTTTTTTGTTCAACAGAATCTGTCTATGACCTTCTCCCAAAGGAGCTGCAGTTACCACCTTCCACAGAAACATCTGTAGCATCCATGAGCCAAACAAGTGGTGGTGAGGCAAGTTCGCCACCTCCAGCTGTAGTTGCTGCTGGTAAGCATTCTCATTTGCTTTGTTAAGGTTGGCAATGTTCTGGCCAACATGAACAGTGCTGGCAAAGTTTAGATTGTAAAAAAGAGTTTGTGGAGAAGTAACAGAGTTCATTCTGGGAGAATTTAGGTAATATAAATGAAACTGAGTGATCTAAATTATCAGGTATTCTATGTTAACGATTGCTGTATTTAATACGTGTATATATATCGTCATAAGAAATAAGTGACTTGTTTTGCTATTTTGTTATTATGCAGCACAGGCATAACAAACTCCTAGAATGCTCTCTGTCTTAAGAGGTAATAAATACCTGCTTGGAACTAAGGGAGAATGCCAACTGGCTGTAAACCAGCAAATCCTAGCTAGGATAAAAAATGGAATGGAAGATTATATTTTGGGCCATGAAGCTTTTGCCAGACTGTAAGGAGGAAGAAAGGTCATGTTTTCCTTTAAGAGGCCTGAGGAAGCTTAATATTTAAACTCCATTCACACATATTACAAAATTCTCAAATACATGAGAATAGAATATATGTCAGGACAGCACTTTTATAAACTAAGTTTAAGTTAGTTATTTTTTCTAATTGACAGCATATAAAAATGAGACATGACCTTTGTATCTTCCTCTTTATCTTACTCCCAGTCATGTTTTAGACTTCAGTCTAAAGATGTTGTCATTGTTCTTTATTAAACATTAAAAAAATAAGGATTTAAGGACAAAGCTTTCTTCTGTGAAGTTAGCCTTAGTGCTGGTTTGCATCTGGAGTCCTTGTCAGTAACTTGTATATATCAGTAACTTGTAAATATATGTGCAATGAGGAAAAAAATCATTATGCTCATGACAGATGTATCTTCATTGGATAAGGATTTTTTTGCGTAATTAGGTCTCCATATTTCTTACAAGGTCATGTTCTGCTTTCCTAATTGGCCTTAAATTATTGCTTGAGAAAAATGTATGTATTTAAGGTGAGAATTCATCTGCATTATTTTTTTTTCTGCGAGTTCATATGCATTAAATGTTTGCATAAGAATGTTTCCCAGGTTTGCATGGTACAGGAATCCTGATCAGAAACTGAAGAGATTGTAGACTTGTCAGAGAAACTTTACAACACTGCTCACCATTGATGTTTTGCCAGACCTCTTCTGAGAGAACCTGTGAATTTAACTGTGCACAGTGGAACTTCTGTCATTGAAAGAATTTGATGGGTTTATTTATTATATTGAAAGGATTTGTTATTTTTAATAAGTGGTAGAAAAATAATTTGGGTATGTATTTCTAAAATCAAGATGCTTAATGATCGGTTTGGTTCAAAGACACAGCAGCAACCAAATCCTGTAGAAACATGTATTGTAAAAACAAGTGAACAACAAAAAACAATCCCACGAACCCTGATACACTCTAAATCCACAGATAGACATGAACTGCTAATTGATTCTGAATCTAACAGAAAAGACTTGAAAACTCGAATGGAACTAAATGTCTGTTACCTCCAGGTGTAGTTAGTGTCTGCTAACAGCCTTTTAAAAAACGGTTTTAACAGTTCCTTTTAAAAAACCTAAGAACGAATTTGCTGTGTTTGGGTTAAACTGCAGCACAATTTTCTTGAATGCAAAACTTAAACAGTATTGAGATTTTTTTGTTAACACAGAAAGGAGACCTACTCGTTCAATTAAGAATACATTTCAGTGTCAGTCGTGTAGTTTCACAAAGACTTTTAAGGTGATACCACTGCGCAAAGAAGAGCTTTTCACGTGTGTGCTGCATCAAGGACCTGCTCCTGGTTAGAGTTGTCCTGGGTGGGTTCACTGCAGGTCTGCACAACTGCTTTTGATGGTACAGGGAGAAGAGTGATACAGGGAAGAGGAGCAGGCAGAAAAGGTGGAGGTAGCTTCTCTCAGTGGCTGTCAGCTTGTGCAGTTTGAATTGTTCACTGACCTGTGACTTTGGAGACCTTCCATAGATGTTGTGACAAGATGGTTAAGTTCCTGGGTGCTGTATAAATTGGAAGTATTAAGCAAAAGGAACTACAGTTGTTAAAAATTGTATTTAAAGAAAACTAACCAGCCAGACAAAACCACCCAAACAAAGCCAAGACTAGTTTTGTTTTCATTGCTTATGTCACTGTTCACTACAGTGAGGCCAAAACCAGTTTGAAATCCTGGTCTTCTGTAAACACGTAACTGGTGACCAAGGTCATTCAGTAGTGAGTTGTGCTACAGACATGTAAGGAGAGGCAAGCCCCAGCCCAAAGTAGCTGGGGCTGTTATCGAGCAATGGGTGCTGAACTCCATAGGTGTTGAGGTAGACTCAGCTGGTGAATGCTATGAGATAATTTCAGTGTAACATGTTGGGGGGGGGAGGGGGAGGGGTGTGTGTCTGGTTTTGTGTGTGTGTTTTTTGTGTGTTTTTTTGGTGTGTTTTTTTGTTCTTTTTTTTTTGTTCTTGTTGGTTTTTTTTTCTTCCCCTCCCATTCCTCCACCGCATCCTTGAAAGAAAATACATGCATCTTGGATAAATGTTTACCAAAACAGGTCGATACACTGTGCTCCAAAACTATAGGGACAGAGCAGAAAGCTGAAAAGAACAGTCCCTGCTCCTCCCTCTGGTGTTGGGAGGTAAGATATATAGAGAGATAGATAATATGTAAGATATAATATAACTCAAGGGTGGACAGGTCCTTCTGGTAAGTCTGAGGCCAGACTTTCTTTCTCTTTAAAGCTGGGGACAAACTCTTAGGAACAGAGGAAGGAACATCGGTGTGTACAAAAGTTGTAGGTTGGGATACAAGGAGAGGTGGACCTCAGTGGATTGTTTTATAGTCATAGTCCCCCCTCCCACAAATTCCTGCTGTGTTAGTGGCCAATTTGGATTCCTCCTATATGCCATCTTGAACTGCTATATTCCTCCTATATGCCACTTCTGGACTGATGCTGGTACTCTCAGCGCAGAGCTGCCTTGGAGCAGGAGCCTTCTCCAGTGTTCTCAGTTGATTTCAAGAATCCCAGGAGTGTTTTGTTTCTCACTGAGGTTACCTGTGTGTTCCTCACCCAAATCTCTGTTTTCTCAAGAGAATAGGACACAAGTGTTTTGGCTCCATTCTTGCTGTAGCTGCACCATATTTCTAGATAAAAGGGCGTATTGCATTTTACTGTTTTCTTTAATTGTTTCAGGATTGTTACAGTGTCTTTTAATAGTTGCTACCACATTTTCAAGCCCTGGCACCCTGCCTCATGTAATAATGAGAAGTCTGGCTGGGCTGGGTTCTGATTTCTTAACAGGAAAATAAGAGGAGAATCAGCCTGGTCTTTGCACATGTCTATATGCTTGTACAGGAAAACAGATTCAGATTTTACATTTATAATTTAAAAGACCAAGATTGACTAATCATTTGCATATATCAAGTCTGTAGCAGACTATAGGCGCATTTTTGAGGATCTGACACTGTACAGATGAGAGGGTGAGGAGGAGAGATGACTTTTGCAACTTAGTGTGCCTGTATTTGAAATCTGTTTTGTGTGTGTCTCTTTTTTAAAATTTATTTATTTATTTATTTTAATTTTAAATTTTTGTGTCAGCTCTTACTTGCTCTAAACCATCACTTTATTTGGGAAATGATAGTTCAGTCTCCTTAGCGTTGCAGGTGATCTCATTTACTCTTGTTTTTTGAAGGAAGGGCTGATTTGAAATGCTGCTTGCAACACTGTAGGTAGAAGTCAGTTGCAGATATGATTACTCTCAATAATGAGAGGATTATATTACAGGGCCAAAGTGGTGAGAGCTTTTTACTACTGTAATAGTTAACACAGTTTGTTCTTTCCCAAAACACAGAATAAGGTAGTATCTGGTTGAAATTCAACTTCATAGAATCATAGAATAGTTAGGGTTGGAAAGGACTTTAAGGTCATCTAGGTCCAGCCCTCCTGCCATGGGCAGGGGCACCTCACACTAAACCATGTCACCCAAGGCTCTGTCCAACCTGGCCTTGAACACGGCCAGCGATGGAGCATTCACAACTTCCCTGGGCAACCCATTCCAGTGCCTCACCACCCTTACAGTAAAGAACTTCCTCCTTATATCCAATCTAAACCTCCCTGTTTAAGTTTGAACCCATTACCCCTTGTCCTATCTCTACAGTCCCTAATGAAGAGTCCTCCCCAGCATCCCTATAGGCCCCCTTCAGATACTGGAAGGCTGCTATGAGGTCTCCACGCAGCCTTCTCTTCTCCAGGCTGAACAGCCCCAACTTTCTCAGCCTATCTTCATACGACAGGTGCTCCAGTCCCCTGATCATCCTCGTGGCCCTCCTCTGGACTTGTTCCAACAGTTCCATGTCCTTTTTATGTTGAGGACACCAGAACTGCACACAATACTCCAAGTGAGGTGTCACGAGAGCAGAGTAGAGGGGCAGGAGCACCTCCTTTGACCTGCTGGTCATGCTCCTTTTGATGTAGCCCAGGATATGGTTGGCTTTTTGGGCTGCCAGCTCATGTTCAGTTTCTCAACTTACTTGAGGTTTTTCTGTCAGTTTGGTGTTGGGGTTTTGTTCCACATAAATCACATTATAGGTGAGAAAAAGATATTGCTGCAGTTAACTTCTCTGATGTGTTTTTTTTTTTTTTTTTTTTTTTTTGAGGGAATTTGTTTTGTGATTTACAGACCAGTTTTATGAGTATTAAAATGGAATATTGCTGATTGGATTTTAATTAATTTGTTAATAAATGTGCATCTCATTCATCCAGACAAAAGGTATTACCCACTCTGAATATCAGACAGGCAAGTATCATTTAACAGAACTCTAGGATTTTAAGGTGCGATGTTCACAACCTGAGCTGCTATCTCAAGCTTCTAATTCTATTATTGTTCTGGAAAGCAGAAAGGAGGGAAAGGATCTAGAATACTGCTTGAAACTGTTCTCTGTGCTTGCTATTGGAATCACTAGTGTCTTTATTCAGGGGACAGGAAAAGGAGGATTTTGCCTAGTGTGGTACCATAAACACATTAAATATGAATCATCTTCTAGACTCTTGAAATGCACGAGGGTGTCAGGCTGAGAAATGTTATTGTAAGCTGTGCCTGGAGATTTCTTACATGAAACCAGTGTGCCTGAAGCTTTAATATTGCCTTGTACACAATATTTTTAAGCTCCAGTTGCAAGGAGGGATGCTTGATTCTTTCCAGTTGGTTCTTAAAGGTTGAACAATTTTTTCTTGTTGATCAAGACACATTGCACAAGTGCTTCAAATGCTTAAAATTCACACTGATTTAAGCCCTTTCTCAAAGGCATCTATCTAGTCAGTAGGTCAGCACATCATTCCTGTCTTTTGGGGATGATTCAGGAATATTTTTGACCATGTACTTTAAACGAGTCTTGCATTTTTACTTTCTATCTCCAGTACCAGGAATGCTTAAACCTATTGAATCTCCGGTGAAGAAAACTGTTACAGAAACTTGCTTCTCTGCTTACCATCTGTTCATTCTTTCTGTAGCAGATCTCAGGATGAGCTGCTTCAGTTTGCTGTTGATCTTTTAAGTTGCTTTCCATTTGCCAAAGAGGCAAATATATATATATATATGTTTCTGTATTTTTTGCATTGCTCCACAGGACAATATTTCCTGCTTTGTTTCCATTCTGACAGTTTCAAGTTCTTATCTCAAATTGAAATCTCCAGAGCTGTAACAAAAGGGGAATGGATTTTATGCTGCTGGAATGTCTTTACTGATCTCTTTTTTCATTCTTCATATTTGGATACAATTAACCTGTGATGTATTGATATTTTCTGGCTCTCAAGCATCTATGATTGTATCCTGGGAAAATATTTGGTAAACAATGAAGCTTTACCTTTCTGTAGTCATGTCAATTTTGTGCTCCTTTTTAATTAAAGGGATGAACTACTTGTCCCAAACAGGTGGAAATGGCTTCTTTAATCATCAAGAGTTGTTATTGAAATACTTGCCATAATAATTTTTGGTCATTTAAATTATGAAAATAAGGCTTTGCTTCTCCATTGCTACTGTAGAGAACTGGATAAAAATACTTGCATCCTCTGTGGGGTGGAGGCTGGGTGCTGAGGGGTATGGGTCATGTTTTCCACTGCCAAGGTACAAGGCATCATTCTCAAACTGAAGTTTCTAATAAAGCCTCATATAGGAGATGTGGGGTGGTTTAGTTTTCTGAATAGCTAGTCAGGCTTTTTAATTTTTATTGAAAATATTTTGTCAATTTATCATACTTCCTGTTGTGATTATTCAATTTTTCCTGTTGATACAGAAATAATTCCCAGAAATTTCAAAGGGGATGCCAGTGCTACTACTAATTCTATTATCTTGGGCTTATAAGTACATATTGTAAACAAATTATCAGAAAAAAAAAGATTATTCTTTGTGGTTGGTTTCTAGGGCCTGTAAAAACTTCCATTTCTTTGTAGGCTTCCTCTTCCCACCACCTTCCCAGTTGGAAATACCTTCCTGTAATTTCCTAGGAGTATGTCTTTCAGGGATATCTGTCTGCAGCTTGCTTGCTTCAGTCGTGTGTCAAACCAGATCCTAATGTTCTTTAAAAATGTATCTTCCTGGTGCTGTATGTTGGTACAGTGCCCTGGCTGCTCTGTCTTGCTAGTACTAACATAGATATGAACAAGTTTAATAATTTTATGTGTCATGGTTTAAGCCCAGCTGGTAACTCAGAACCATGCAGCTGCTTGCTCACTCCCCCCGCTTCTTCCCTCCCCCACTCTAGGAGGGATGGGGAGGAGAATCAAAAGAATGTAAATCCCACGGATTGAGATAAGAACAGTCCAATAACTAAAGTATAATACAAAATTACTGCTGCTACTACCACTAGTAATAATAATAATAAGGGAAATAACAAGGGGAGAGAATATAAAACTAAAAAAGGAGGAAAAAAAAAAAGAAAACAACAATAAACACAAGTGTTGCCCAATACAATTGCTCACCACCCGCCGACCAATACCCAGCCTGACCTGAGCAGCGATCTGGGCCTTCCGGGTAACTGCCCTCAGTTTATATACTGGGCATGACGTGCTGTGGTATGGAATACCCCTTTGGCTAGTTTGGGTCAGGTATCCTGTCTCTGCTTCCTTCCGGCTTCTTGTGCCCCTCCTCACTGGCAGAGCATGATACTGAAAAGTCCTTGATCAGGGTATGCATTGCTTAACAACAACTAAAACATTGGTGTATTATCAGCATTGTTCTCAGGCTAAAGTTGAAAGAACAGCACTGCACCAGCTACTAAGAAGGAGAAAAATGACTGTTACAGTTGAACCAAGGACAATATGCCTTGAGTGCATACCTGTTCCTCTGCATGGAGCAGAGCTTCCTTTAATTGCCTGTAAAAGGCTATGTAGATTTAGTCTAGATTATCTCTTTTTCCTAGATGAAGCTTATTTTCAGACTTCCTGAATCTCATGTAGTCAGTAAATCCAACTTTCCAGGACTGTTCAAATGCAAGTTGTTTTATCATTGAGAGAATTTTTAATGGCAAATTCTTGCATTAAGTGGCTCTTATTCTTGCATCAAAAAGGCCTGAGAATTGCTTTGCAACCAGAGAATTCCCCGTTCCTTAATGAATAATGAAAAACAAAGCCAGTGAAGTGCAAAAATAGAACAGCCTTACTATACTGTTGTTGGGGCACCTCCTTACATCAACAACTTTGTGAAGGCCAAGAGGAGTTCTTATTTCTTAGGAAAAACCCAACCATGTCTCTAAAGAACAAGAGTGTTTCTTCAGTTGAAGTGTTCTTTGTCAGATCCATCAATCCTGACATGACTGTACAGTCCCTCTTTTAGGGTGGCAGAGGCTGAGGAGATGACAGGTAGAGCTTGAAGAGAGCAGCTGAGGGTCCTAGAGTTCTGACTTGCTTGGGTGCAGCCAGTTATTGCTCCGAGTGGGGAAGAAAGATCTAAGATACATGGAATTGGTGTGTGAGCGGCGCTAGCAAAAGCTCTACTTAAATACTTAAACTGGAGCATTAATTTAATAATGGATGTGATTTATAACAAAACCAGGTTGTTTGATGTCTTTACCCAAAGTATAATACGCTGCTTGGTTCAGCATGTGAGTGTAAGGGGAATTTATACTGTTTGGCTTAATGTAAATTAAATTAACCTACTGATCTTGAATCTGTGTTTTTAATAACTGATGAATTGGATTGCTTTATTTTATTTGCTGGGATGCTAGTTTTTTTTCTCTATTAATGCACTGTCATGGGTTCAGCAGCAGCAGTCATTTTTTTTCTCCTACTTGGTAGCTGGTGCAGCTCTGTGTTTTTGATTTTGGGCCTGAGAACAGCACTGATAACACCAGTGTTTTCAGTTAGTGCTTGGCGATGTTTAGGCTGGCCAAGGACTTTGTGAGCCTCATGCTCTGCTAGGGAGGAGGGGAAGCCAGGAGGAAGGAGAGACAGGACACCTGACCCAGACTAACCAAAGAGGTTATTCCATACCACAGCACGTCATGTCCAGGATGTAGAAACGGAGAGTAGAGACCCGGAAGGGTGGTGAGGGTGCACGGTGGTGGGGGTGCACGGTGGGGGGTGCACTGCTTGCTCAGGCTTGATATTGGATGGTGAGAAATTGTATTCTTTTCCCTTGTATTTTCTCTTGTCATTATTATTATTGGTGGTAGCAGTAGTGGTTTGTGTTATACCTTAGTTACTAAACTGTTCTTATCTCAACCTGTGGGAGTTGCATTCTTTCGATTCTCCTTCCCATCCCTCCAGGAGCGGAGGGATGAAAGAGTGGGGAGTGAGTGAGAGAGCGACTGTATGGGTTTATAGAAGCTTAAACCACGACATACACTTAACTTGCATTCTAGCTTCGCCATTCAGAGACAGGCATCGAGTGGTGGGTTGTGACAGTGTCTGTCAATAGTGAAGACAAATAGTGCCAGAGACACTTAACCCATCCAATCTCACCCAGGGTATAGGTCGGTCTTGCTTTCAGACTTCTTCATAAGTCTCTCTTCTTTCTTTCTTTCTTTCTTTTCTTTCTTTCTTTCTTTCTCTTTCTTTCTTTCTTTCTTTCTTTCTTTTTCTTTCTTTCTTTCTTTTTTTTTTCTTTCTCTTTCTTTCTTCTTTCTTTCTTCTTTCTTTCTTTCTTTCTTTCTTTTCTTTCTTTCTTTCTTTCTTTCTTTCTTTCTTTCTTTCTTTCTTTCTTTCTTTCTTTCTTTCTTTCTTTCTTTTTTTCTTTCTTTCCCTTTTTCCTTTTTATCTATTTCTTTCTAAAGAGTGGATTGATATTGATTTGAGACTAAACTTTTTGGAAAAGTTTTTGATATTGCATCAGTAATATGAGAAGAAGAAAAGTAGAAACCAAAATTTGGCATGTGAGGTGTTCAAAGCAGGTTTGCAGCCACTTTGTAAGTTCTGGTGTTTACCTTTCAAACCTTTGGCAACACAAGGGCTGATGGTGGAAATTTTGCACATAGTACCCTCTGGTTTTGTTCTGAAATTGTTCTGCTGTGTCTAGTGGCTCAAATAAGCCCATTAACATACAAAAGTATTATCAAGAACATGACATGTTAGATAAATTAACAAATTTAATAAATGGGTATACTTCATATATTAAATTTATGTACCACCTAAACTTCACAGGGTGTGGTGACTTTTCATTCTTGACGCTTATTTTCTGAACACAGTATAGGGATTATGCGGGATGCAGGCTAGGCTATGAGGAAGAGGCGAGTTCTTGAATGACTTTTTGCTAGTCCTGGCTGTTCATGCACAGGTGGCTGAAAAACTTGCAGTCCCCAAAATATCTCCACTTTATTTGTGTTCACAATCTTAAGCTTTCCAGTCTGGGAAATGAATTGCTTTGCACTCCAGCTGCACTTAAGAAAAAAAAGTCATCAGGACAATATTTGTTTCTTTTGGAGGACTTGGTAATCCTTGTTGTATTTAAGGATCTCGTTGGAAAGAGCGAACAAGGATTTCAGGATTGGCTCCACGTAAGTGTTATCTGAAGATAAGACTCCTTCAATGCCAAGTAGTGATTTATTTTTTATTTTTTTTTCCTGCCTTTCAGACCTTTTTTTTTTTTAGAAGCTAAATGCCTTGTTTGACTTCACACGATAATAGGATATAGAAATATATATAATTGCCTTAGTTGCTAACTCAGGAGGTAATAAATTTTTTTTGTACAATGCTTTATGTTACTGAAAAGAAAAAGACTGCACTGATTTGCTTATGGGGATGCTTTTTGCTATGTGTTCCCTTAGTCTCTGACATTATATTAGCCTGTGACTTTTAGCAGTGTGCATTTGTGCCACATGCGTGTTGCATCCATTCTTTCACTGCCTGCTTTTTTGACTGCTTTTTGTTTTCAGAGGAACCTGAATCACTCAGTCTCTTGGTTGTGAATTTAATTCTGTTCACTGCCTGAAAGTGAGGTGAATGCTTGGGAGCAATAGGTGCCTCTTTAGATTTTCTGGGAGGCAAGTGTACAATGACTGGTAACTATTCTATGATTCTATAACATGAACAATTGGAATTTCTTTGAAATGTAGTCTTCCTTGGAGTTGTGCAGAGTAATTGGTTATCTTTATTTGCATTCTGAACTCCAGCACTAAGCACTTCATTAGTTCTTGGTTATTTCCTCTCTTTCATTTACATATTACAGAATTGCTTATTATTGATGCAAATTATGAAGTCCAAACCAGAACCAGGGCTTCCTTATGCTGAACTGTTTAACACCATTCTGCCTCTCCTAGAGGAAAAAAATAGCTTGTAGGACAGGCAACACATTCTGAATTACTTATTTCAACTACCTTTCACGTTACTGTGATGGCAATGAATGGATTCAGGAGGTTTAGTTTCAACAGTGATCAAACTTGCACTATAATGTGGAAGTAGTTTTATTTTCTCTCTCCTTTTTTTCAATTAAAAAAAGAAAAACAAACCAAACCCTACTTTGTGATGCTGGTGTACATTTAATTTCTAATACTGTGGCTGCATACTTGCCATAACATGCAGTTGGCTTCTGTTCAGTGTTGAAAAGCAATTTTTATTTTTGAGGCTGTGTTAAAACATATTCAGTCATATTTCAAAGCGTACGTACTCAGTTAAACTATATTTGTTGTTACAAGCACTGTTAATCTGCAAATGAAAGAGCCACCTGTAACAGTTCCCATTAATATGTGTCTAAAGAAAGTAACTTCAAATAAAAGAAATGCTGGAACTGGGGAAGGCATGTGTATGTTTCCATTCTAACTTGAGAGATCATCGAACAGGTACACACTGCACTGAACAGCCACTGTCTATATTTGGATGGTTATCTGCATGTTGGGAAAACTTCATTCCTCAAAACCAGGAAATGCAAAATGTTCTCCACTTTTAAAGCAATACCAGTCAAGTTTTAATTACTGAACACTTCAGAATAAAAAAAAAAATTTTTTTTTAACCCTCCCAAATGCAGCATATTCAACCAAGAGATTTCTTTTGGGTATCAGATATGCATGTGTTGATGCAGAAGTCCCAGACACAGCACAGATCAATATGATCAGGCTGTGCCAAGTTTATTGCGCAGATAGCTCAGTATATATAGGCATTCTACTTGTCTATCATTAATACACACAACTCTAATTGGATACATGCATTGTTCACGCGACTAAATGCAGAATAGGATTTGCTCAGACCCCCTGTCCACGCGCATAGTGCTCTCCACCCACATTCTACTTGGTGTCCTGCTTAATATATGATTGGTTAATATCTCTCATCTAAGTGTTAGTAACAGCTTAATGATTGGTTAACTATTACAGCATATGTTTCAAGGTTACAGTTATCAGTTCCCTCCTGCACATCTCTCTCAGTAGCTTTCCGTGCTAACTTTCTCAAGGCTTCTGCATGTACATGAACTTTAGTAACCCCCAGGCGAGGCCTCAGTGCCTGCGGGTCACTACCTTACAATTGTCAAGCAATTGTCTGGATTGCTCACATGCCTGTTCACAGCCAAATAGCTCTCCACAAATCCCTCTTTTTGTTTTTGAGCAATCCAGACCTGATTCGCAGCACAAAATAGCATACCGATAATACACTTCCACAAACAACAAAAGATTAAAACAGTAATAATCAATACCGTTGAAACTGTTAAACCTTGTTTGATTAGTACTCCTAGCCAACCACTAATACCCCAACCCTGTAACAGCTTTTGAAACCAATCCCATTCTGAGAGTACTTGTAACTGTTGCACTCGTGAGAACCTAAAGTGTGGCTTTTGTAAGCAAGCGAGATTTACAGTCCAATTCAGCAACGTTCTTATCTTAGCTCCTTCTTATCTTCCAGGCCTGCATTCTTGTTTCATTAACTGTTCGGGAGTTGCTTCTTTTCCACGGTCGGCCTCACAGAGGTAACCAGGAGTTACCCCTGCTACATGGCCAGCTGCACATGCTTGGCTTTCATTCAGAGCAGGCATATGTCCGTTCTCTAAAAAGAAATCATCCACATCTCCCCCTTTTCTTTTCTTGAATAAGCCAAAGCTGTTTTACCGATTTTTAAATCATACCACGAATACATTGCAAAATACAAGGTACAATCATAACTATGGTCAAGACTATCACTAAAATCATTCCAGTACCTTTAATTAGCTGTCATATGTCACAAATGCTGTACTGTAGAAAGAGAATCAAAACTAGACAAATTTAAAAGTTTTTGTACAAATTACGCTTTGCAAACTGAAGAAAATCCTTACATTTCCCCCCCCCCTTTTTTTTTTTTTAATATATATTACCTGGTTTAGATGACCGTACTTGAGCAGGGGATTTGGACTAGATCGTATCTCCAACATAGGCCAACCACAGGCTGCTTGGCCTGCCTTTCTCTCCTGTATAGTTCTCTGATAACAGGAGAGGCCATCCCTCACATCAAGGTCTGGCATGGCATGTGTCCCCACCACTCAACGCCTGCTGGGTTGCAGCCAGCAGCGGAGCTAAAGGTTCTTCTTGGTGGCAAACACAGAGGCCAACCCAGTCTTGCCCTTGACTGTGATAGGAGGTATTTGGCCAACCTCAGTTGTGGCACCTTGTTGTCAGTGCAGAGGTTCACCTGCTTCATTCAGTAACAAGTCACTACTATGGCAAAGCACATACAGATTTACATTAGCAGTATATACACTACAGGGTGCAGCAGCATGTTGAAGATGCTAGTGGCAGTGACGGACCAGCCAAAGAAAATTTTCCACCAGTGATGTTCTCTCACCCTCTTAATTTGTTCCATTACCTGCTTTATACCACTATCATTGTATTAGAATCTTTCTAGTTTTTGCCTTAGCATTTTCTAGCAGCTGCTGCAAATTTGCATACTCTAACATCTGTTTTACAAGTGACAAATCCATACAATACAAGGTGTAGTTTCTTATTAGCAACTGGCTAGTAAGTACAGGTGGTTTTATACACAAAATCACAGCCTCTAACAAGAGCTACTTTACATGCACATATACTCAAGCTCCTGTAGCTAAGGCATTGGGTTTTTCCGCTCATCTGTCCAGCTCATGGCAAGGCTTGAGAAACTTTGCAGGCAGCCTCCCTGGACCTGTAGGTAGAACACAAATATACCCCTTCCCCCATGTTATCAGTTATTGAGAAGTAACTCAGGTTAAAAATGATTCCTTAAAGCAAAGGCATTCTGATGAAACAAGAATGTGAAGCAGGTGCAGAAGCAAACTGCACCGTGTTAACAGTCAAGGAGTTTGCTGTGTCATTACCCATTTTTTTTTCTTTTTTTTTTTTTTTTTTTCTTCCCTTTTCTATCTCTGCCACCCTGGTGCTGTTTGGGTGGAGGTTGGTAAAGCTTGGATTCTCCCCTAGGTTACCTTAAACACACTAAGCAGGACTGCTCAGCAGCAGCTACAGCTGCCAGCCTGCAGAGCAGCAGCCATAAATCTCTGCTGAGCACCACCACTTTTCTATTAACCCTTTCTTGCCCAAAATGTTTATCTGCTACCCATTAAAAACTTTTACATGAACCCAATAACAAAAAATACACAGAACACTGTCTGCCCTCAGCAGACACACACATACACACACATTCATGGGATCCCACAAACACACTCCACACAACTACAATATGTGAAACACAAAATGCAGACAATCATTACTCCCACTACATGGTCCCACGTACAAAACGTAGTGCAATGACCCTGTGAAGACAATCAGGAAACCAGCTCCGAGCAGCATCATCGCAGTGCAAGGTGGCAGGCTCAATCTCAGCGGGCGTCCCCGCAGAGGCTCTGCCTCCCTCACATCGCATGAGGCTTGGGCTTTTATACTGACCAAAATGCACACTCATTCCAATGCAGGTGGCCAGCCTACATCGGGAGAAGTGGCCAACAGTATCTATAAAGGTCTGCAAGGGTCGATAGAAACACAGACGTAGTTACATTTGCTAACTTTTAGTACATGAATATCACAGAGAGACTATAAGCACACAATACATCTGCATCCCCCACCCATCTTACTTTTCCCTTTATAACTGCCCATTTATCATGAGGATCAGGGGGATCTAAATCAGGCTTCTTTTCCGGATCAACAGGTCTCGGGTCAAAAGGACTATCCAGGTCAGCATCAGAATTATCAGGCATCAGAATCTCAGGAGCAGCAACAGCAGTCTGATGAACATGCACAGGCTCCTCATTAATGTGTTCTGAAGTTTCAGTGTTATCAAGTGCCATTAAAACATTTTCTCCCGCAGGTTTCAGGTGATCTGAGAGTAGGCTTTTTCTCGGGATTAACAGGGTCCGGGGCAAAAGGATCGCCTTCATCCCCGTCTTCAGTCTCCGCAGCCGTAGCAGCGATCGGCAGAGGTTCGGGGGGGTGGTGGGGGGGGTGGTTTGGGCTCCACTATCTCATTCTTTGACTTAGCCGTGTCAGAGAGCCGTAAATTTGTAAGTCTGTCATGAAGTGTCTGTACTTTCTCATCTAACAATCCTGTCCATTTTTCCCACCCTTGACGATCTTGAGGATCGGGCTCTGGGGGGAGGGAGGCCAGGGGCGGCAAAAGTGATAAAGGAAGATGCAAATTCATATCTCCTGGCCCATCCATCGGTTATTTTTTAGAGTCAGTAATTAGTCTCCACACAGTGGGGTATTAACTTGCCTCCTTGGATCCCTTACTTACCTCTTCCCACAGCGTTGCCCCTATTTTCTCCCAAGTTGGGATTTGAAAGGCAGCATCCACTGAGGGGATTAAATCCTTTCCCTTTGCCCAATACTGCAAAGCTTTCAAGGCAGGCTCATCATAACTCGCTGCTCTCCTAGAGAGAATGTGTTGGAGGAGCTTCACCACTTCTGACTCTTCCTTGGTCAGTGTGGACCCCCTCTCCTCCCCGGCCGCTCACCTGATCAGGGCGAGATTCCCAAAACCTTTTGCGCTAGCGACTCCCGAGTGCCGGGGCAGCACCCGATATCGGCTGGCTTCTGCCCCCTCCTTCCTGTCAGTCTCGTCGTTTTTATCCAACGCCGATCTGAGGGTCCCTGTTCGGGCACCACTTGTTGACGCAGAAGTCCCGGACACAGCATAAACGACCAATATGATCAAGCTGTGCCAAGTTTATTGCGCAGATAGCTCAGTATATATAGGCACTCTACTTGTCTATCATTAACACACACAACTCTAATTGGATACATGCATTGTTCACGCGACTAAATACAGAATAGGATTTGCTCAGACCCTCTGTCCACGCGCATAGTGCTCTCCACCTACATTCTACTTGGTGTCCTGCTTAATATATGATTGGTTAACATCTCTCAGCTAAGTGTTAGTAACAGCTTAATGATTGGTTAACTATTACAGCATATGTTTCAAGGTTACAGTTATCAGTTCCCTCCTGCACATCTCTCTCAGTAGCTTTCCGTGCTAACTTTCTCAAGGCTTCTGCATGTACATGAACTTTAGTAACCCCCAGGCGAGGCCTCAGTGCCTGTGGGTTACTACCTTACAATTGTCAGGCAGTTGTCTGGATTGCTCACATGCCTGTTCACAGCCAAATAGCTCTCCACATGCATGTGTTGTCACTGGCTTTAGAGTAAATTGATAAAACAAAATGGGACCCATGAAACATCCAGTGGTTTATTCTTTACAGTAACTTCATTAATTCTTTTTGACCCCATTTACTTATCAGTTCAAAGGAAGATGTGTTGACTAAAGGCCTGCAAACTCTGTGAGAAAACATACATTTTACTATGTTTCTCAGTACTTGCATAACTTAAAATGTTACTAAGGCAATTACTAATTTATCCCCCAAAATAGACTTTAGAACAATCAAATACACAAGCTTAATATAGCCAGTTTATTTCATTGGCTGTAATATTAGTCATACTTTCTTACATGCTGTTAATTATAAGAGAAGACACTGGCCTGTACATGTTTTAAAACACTTGTATGTTTATGGATGGTAATGACATTCATCTGAGAATATATAAGGCTAAAGAGAGAGGTTTTCTTGCTATTACTGTTTAACTGGATATTGTTTTGATAATCTAATCTTACTGTTACACAGGGGTGTATCTGGTAAATGGAGGAGAGTATAACTAATTTATAATGGATAGTATATCTTTTTTGAATGTACAAAGAAAAATACACATACTCATGCACATGCGTACTTTTTAACTTCTAGGGGAAAAAAGCTGGAGGAGATAAAATGGTGGAAACAGTCATTTGTTTGTTTTTTCCTAGGAAAGTGAGGGAAAAGTACAATTGTTGCATTTCTGGGCAGGATATGCATTGAACCATTTGATCAGCAGGGTATGATCAGTGTTTGACATACCTGTTCTAATGCAAATCGTGCCCCTTTTAAATTTTTCTTCCAGGTCTCTTAAACGAACTTTCTAAAACATTCCCAGTATTTTCTGCAAAAAGATAAGTCTTTGGTATTAATCTGTTGGAGGAAGTCTTCCAATGCGAGAGCCCTGCTGCCTGGTTCAATGTAATTATTGATTTGTCAAAGTCTTTTCGTGCACAGACAAACATGAGATGTGCATACACTCTGTTGTACTGTGCATGATACTCAGTTTCATCCATTTAAAGAATAATTAATTTGAAATGGGGGAAATACTGCTGTTCAGTAATCCAGTTCTGCAGCATTACTGACATGCATGCCATGTGTTTGCCAACGCTTGCATGCAGCATGTATGCTGTATGTGTGCTGCATATTTCTATTTCTTTCTGAGTGTGTAGATCAGGAATGGAAACTAATTGTATTTAACAAAGCAAACATCCCAAATAGCAAAGGTCTTTCTCAACTCAAAGTGGCTGCAAATCGTCTTCTAAATATTGTCACTGAAATTAATATCTAGATTTAATAGCTCTTGCCAATCCTGTGTTTTTGGAGGAAAAAAAAAAAAAAAGAAAAGCATTTCATTAATGCATGATATCGAAAGGATAAATTTGCCTTTAAATTGGAATGCAGTTCAAAGTGACTGAATTCTCCCAATTTCAGCCACTATATTCATCAAAGAACAAACTGGAAAATGGAACTGGTATCATTCAGCTGCTCCTGCTTCACTGGGAGGTTTGGAGAAGGGACTTCCTATGAAGATAAAAGCAGAATAGGTTATGGATAAACTGTAACAACCACTAAATTTGACAATCTGAAGTAGTGTAAGTTTACTTTTAAATTCATTTAGCACAGAAAAGTTGTAAGAAATGGTATTGGTTTAAAAATTCTTTCTCATCAGTTATTGATATCCCTGGTAATCACAAGTAGGCTGATTTATAGGAAGGTTTGCTATGTTTTGCTGTTAGCACTATATATATATATATATATATAAATGATGGCTGAACATACTTTATTCTGTTACTTTTAAATTGCTTAAACTGGATAAAATAGTTCAACTATCTCTAAACTTTTTTAGATTTGAGAGATTAATATTTTGGATTAAAAGAACTCAAGGAGAAGGAAAATATCATGTTCCTCTTAATAGGTATTACCCCTAGGACACCAGTAACTAGCTGAACAAACATATTAGATAAGTATGTATATATATTATGTACAGTTTGTTTCAAAAATTAGTTTATTTCTGTGGTTCTGGTTTATTGTGCAAGGTGTGGTCAGCAGGGCAGAAATACAGAAAATAGCATCTCCCCTGCAGGAAGCTTAAATCTGACTATAAAATTCAGTTATTTTTTTAAATCAGCTGCAGCTCACTGAGGGATAAAGACTTAACGATTGTTCATACTGCTTCCTCTGAAATATTTCAGCCTAGGCTTTCAGCTGATTTGTCCATTAAAATTCTTCAGTGGAAATTATTCTGTTGGTGTCCAGAAATATTTCAGGGGTTTGTTTTAATCATTTAGCTGTCCTTCCATGTTTCTAAACCAGATTGATCTGTCTGAACTCCAGAGGAGTTACAATCATGTTCTTTAAAATAACCTGCTTCATATGAACTTTTCAGAGGTCTGTCTCTGTCTGCATAAGGGACTCAGCTGATAAAGTCTTGAGAGAAAATAGTGACTGAAAGAGTCAAATTACAGATATTTCATGTTGTCTTGTATCAGCATGTCACCAATGCAGATACTTCACTCATTTTGAACCTTCAAAAAAAACAGCTGTGTCATACTGACTGATACCAGTTCCATTTTGCCTACCAACTCAGTTGATTTTATATTTTGTTTCTCATTTATAATGGAATAATCAGCAGCTCTTTTTCTCATTTATTTTCTCATATTTTTATTCCAGGATTTGCCTCTGAAGCAGGGAGTGTCTGCATTAAAAATGACCTGTAGTTCTCTGCTTCATAGGTTAGAAACTTATTTTAATATTTTGTGGCTAAACACAGTCCCGTCTTTTTCAAAAATAAAAAAAATGTCCAACAATAAATGGTTTAATTAGCATTGATTGTGGATTATAAGCATTTTGCATTGGGGCTTACATTATTTTGGATGAAACGGCTTCTACACAAATAATTAGTCCAGCCAAGGCAATGAAAGCTGTGTTTGCTTGCAGCCATTTTTATGAATTAACATTAAGCTTTAAAAAAGTTGATTCCAGTGGCTCATACTAAATCTCATTTGGGCATTTCCAAAGTACTGTATTGGTTAGGCTGTATTGCTTTAAGCATTTTCATTCTAAAACTTACCAAATTCCAAATACTTATTGGGGGAAAGAAATCTGTTCATAAATCACTTTGTGTCAATGGGACTGCTATAGCCAGCACACATAGAACCATGTATCTTGTATTTACTTCTGAATTATACACCGCAGATGCTTCTTCAGCTCCTTCCTCTTCCTCCATGGGCGGTGCTTGCAGCTCCTTTACCACCTTATCCAGTCCTACCATTTACTTTACCTCAGTCACTGACAGCAAGGCTATGCAAGTGGAGAGCTGCTCCTCAGCTGTGGGGGTAAGTACCAGAGGGGTAAGTGAAAAGCAGTTAACCAGTAATGCAGTCCAGCAGCAGCAGTCAATGCCGAAGAGACACACAGTCCTGTACATCTCGCCACCACCTGAGGACTTGCTGGACAACAGTCAGATGTCCTGCCAGGATGAGGGGTGTGGATTGGAGTCAGAACAGAGCTGCAGTATGTGGATGGAGGATTCACCCTCCAACTTCAGTAACATGAGTACCAGTTCCTACAATGATAACACTGAAGTGCCACGTAAATCACGCAAACGAAATCCAAAGCAGAGGCCAGGGATCAAACATCGAGATTGTGAAGAGTTGAACATGGATATATTTGATGCCGACAGTGCCAAAGCGCCTCACTATGTCCTTTCTCAGCTCAGCACGGACAGCAAAGGCAACTCAAAAGCAGGAAATGGGTTGGTATCTGCCTTTTTTTTTTTTTCCCTATCACCATATGTAAAACCAAACTAATAAAACTCTCCCCATGCCCCGTCAAGTGTTCTATTCAGGTTCTCACATAAATCCTTTCTCTGCTGTTCCCTTTTGAGTCCTAGACTGTGATAAGGTCTCATTAGACTTGGTAATCTTTTAGAAGATAAAGCTAAACTTCCCTGCAACCATTGAACACAGGGCTGATGAGCTCATCTGTATTGTTGTTTAAGTGAAATTCCTCAAAGATTGTGCAATTCCATTTATAGAATGGCAATGAAAATGTATTTAAAAAGAAAGGCAGAAATGGACTGGATGCATCCTAAATCTTAGTGGGTTTTGCAGGATTTTATGTGAGGATTTCAGCCTGTACACTTTACCTGCTTCTGTGTTTGCCTCTCTCTATTTATCAAATAGAGTGAAGGGAGTAGAAGTGAATGACTTGTTAGGTTTTCTCATCATTGAAGTTAACATATGCTTTATTTTTTTTATAAAATGTTAAGATGATATGGTGAACTGGTTAACCAGATTTTGTTTTTTCTTGTGAATTCACTTCTGTATTTTGATTTTTTCAGAAATAAATCTCTAATCCTGTTTCTCTCTGTGCTTCTGGGTTGTATGCATGCATGTGTCTGTACGTGGGCATGCCTGGGTGGTGGTCTCTCATCTCTTCCACTTTATACTGTTCACAAAATGCATTTCAGTAGTTGCTTCAAGAGGAAAAAGTCCATCAGTTTACAATAGTGTGTTGATGCATTTTTATTTTTAAGTTGTGGATTTTTTTAGTACTTTTAAGATGGTTGAGTGAATAGATTTGGCTTTTTGATTTATTTTTTTTTTCCGGTGGTGGGGTGGTGTATTTTGGGTTTTTTTTTTACTCTTATGTGCTTGCAGTATGTTCTAATGTTCATCACAGTAATGGTGAATGTGAAAATTTGACTGATGGGAAATATTATGAACTTCTCATATTCCAAAGGGAAAGAGCCTGGAGTCTGTATTCCCAGGGTCATTGCAGTTCCATACTTAAAATTTCACTGTGAGAAAGTGATTCTGAGAAACTCTACAGAGTGTTGCCAGCTGGGTACCATGTCAGGGCCCATGGAGCTGCCTGGTACCAGGAGCGTTGGCTCTGCCACCAACCAGTGGGTCTCCTGGTGTCTCCTTACAACAACCACTAGTTGTAACTGCTTGGCTGCAGTTGTCCAGCATCTCTTGTTTTCACCAGCTGAAATCGCTGATAATAAAGTAAAACCTTAGTACATGGTAAACCCAAAGAAGCAAATTAGTGTATGTAAGGCAGCTGCTTGGGAGAAGGAAACTGCCTCCACTGAGCAGAGGGGGTCAGGTGCTCTCTTACAAAGGGAAGAAACTTTGTTGGAGGGCAAGAACTGTGACTGTAAATGTGATCTCTGGGCAGAGAGGGAAGATTTTGTAAACTCTGGAACAATATGAATACTCCATCCCTGGCAGTGTTCAAGGCCAGATTGGACAGGGTCTTGAGCAACCTGGTCTAGTGGAAGGTGTTCCTGTCTGTGGCAGGGGGTTGGAAGTAGATGATCTTAAGGTTCTTTCCAACCCAAACCAGTCTCCAATTCTGTGATCTCAATCTAAAGCATCACAGGACTGTAGTGTTCCCTAAAATATTAGGGGCTACCCAGTGAACATTGATCATTGCTGTCAGGAATACTCTGTGAACTCAGGGGGAGATGATAATTTTTTTCCCAACAAGTTGTATACAGGCTAGATTGAACTGCAGCAAACTCTTATGTAACAGAATTGTCCTTTTGAATAAAAGCTCTGGGGCAAGAGCTGGCCAAGATATTAGAAAATGTAATTTTGCAGCTGGAATATGGAGATTTAGCATTGCAAATCTAGGTCACAGTAGTGACTGGTTTGTTTGGTTGGGGTTTTTTTTAGTTTTCCAGCCCTATGGAGTTCAGCCAAGGGAGTTCATTTACTTTTGGCTTTAAGAAAAGAGCAAGGAAAGCAGCCTTGCTAATTTGTGAAGTGGAAATAGCATTTGCCTCAAAAGACACTTCTAGTTGATGGTCTTCAAAAGCTAGGAATAGTTTCCTGTGGAAATTGTTGGAATTTGTGAAAGCCTTTCTAGGAATGGGTGAATTAATGGTGATTTAGGGCAAAGAGGCTCAGATTTCCGATGTGCTTGGTCTCATCTTCACTTTCAGGTCTTCACTGGGAACGGTCCTGATGCCAGTGCAAGACCAGGCAAACCTTAACTCAGGAAATTTGTTCTAGTAGAATCATGGGGTTTGCTACTTATACTTCTTGTTTAGAAAAGAAGTGATTGCTTTGAGAAGAAATTGTCCGGTAATGGTTAAGCTAGTAAATAAATGTGTGTATGAAATGTTTTATTATATGTATGTGCACAAATATTAGAATTATAAATAAACTAAATTAAAAGGATGTGTAAATGATATATCCTTGGAATTTGAGAAGACAGACCACTGAGTTCTGGTGAAGGCTTTCAAGTTCAGCTATTCTAATTGAAAGTTATGATTACTTTCGGTTTCTAGAGGGAAGACTTTGAAAATAATGATTAGGCAGCATAAATTTGACAATGTATTAAATAATGGTATGTTGACAATTCAGGTAACTTGGGGTTTAAGGGTAAAGTACTCTCAGGAGAACAGAGTTGTGTTGGAGAGGCCAAAGTGTTAATGTTGCACTGCTAAAACTTTGCATTTTGAGTGTTGAAAGTGAAGTTTTTGATGTCTGCCTCTCTTAACGCTCTCTTTTGAAATTCAGTAATATCTCAATCTCTCCTATTAATTTAGGGAGCAGCAACTTCCATGTGTGACAAGGTAAAACTAAGCAATCCTTGTGTGACATCTTTCTGTGGAGCATTCTCCTGTGATGAGGTGCAGGAAGCATGGGGCTCAAGCACAGCGCTGGGAAGGATGATGGTGCCTGCAGCAGCTGGGGTTGCCCAGTGTGACTTCTTGTGTTCCCTGGGGGAAGCCAACAGGTTGTAGCTCTGTGATTTAAAATTCTGAGGGAGAAAAAGAAAAGATATTCTCTGCAAGTTCATATACGTATTCCTTTTAATTAGTAGTCCATTGGAGTAATGACCTGAGAGGAAGAATAGAGTGATTATCTAATGAGCTTGAGTTTGATTAGTGTTTTTGCTTAACTTGTACAGAAGTGAGGAGCATAGTGCTGTTAATTACAGTTTATTTAGTGTATCACAGGTTTTGGCTGTGCTACACTGAAGAGGAATTTTGTTCCTTTCATTTTCCTAAGAGAAAGTATGTTTTTACATAGTGTTTTAGTTTGTTTTAAACAGCCTGTTTTACCAGGCTGTGTCAGAGTAATCAGGACTCCTTGGCAGAAAGATAGTACTCTTGCAGGGTTTTTTTAATGCTGTTTGTGCTTTTTTGTTCGTTTGTTTGTTTGTTTGTGTTGGTTTTTTTGTTTTTTTTTTTTTTTTGTTTTTTTTTTTGTTTTTTTTTTTTTGTTTTTTTTTTTTTGGTTTGTTTTTTTTATCTAGAACCTGCCTCTCTACTGTTACTTGGTTGAGGATGAGTGTGCAAGGCAGCCAGGGCTGCTCAGCAATGCACTGGCCATCTGTCCTGGACTCAGCTGGATGAGCAGGAGGCTTTGCTGGGCTGTCTGTGGGGAAATGGTTAACCTTCACACACAGAAAAACATGAATGAAATTCATACAAAGCACAGAGCTCATAACTGCTCAGCAGTGTCCATTTTAACCCTTTGTTACATGTATTAAAAGGTTTTGGATGCTTAGTAGGAGATGTGGTGAAATCAGGGGGCAAAGTGCCTGACCTTTCCTGGAGCAGAAGACCCTTCCATAAGAAAAGACAGGTTGAGAGAGCTGGGCTTGTTCAGCCTGGAGAAGAGGAGGTTCCAGGGAGACCTTAGAGCAGCTTCCAGTGCCTAAAGGGGTGGACAAAGAATCTGGAGAGGGACTTTTTACAAGGGCAGGTAGGGACAGGACAAGGGGGAATGGTTTTAAACTGACGGGCGAGATTGAGATGAGATCTTGGGAAGAAACTCTTCCCTGTGAGGGTGGTAAGGTGCTGGCACAGGTTGCCCAGAGAAGCTGTGGCTGCCCCATCCCTGGCAGTGTTCAAGGCCAGGTTGGACAGGGCTTTGAGCAACCTGGGCTAGTGGAAGGTATCCCTGCCCATAGCAGGGAGTTGGAACTAGATGAGGTTAAAGGTCCTTTCCAACCCAAACCACCCTATGAAAAGTGGGCAAGGCTGTGCAGGGGCTGGGGAATGACTTGGAAGTGTTTGTGTACCATGTAGCTGTGTGCTATTTGTTGCACAGTAGGAGTTTTAGGAAAGGTGCTGATAATGTTTGTTAGTATAAATCATCAGTTAATTGGGAATGAGAGCATTATGGGTTACCCCAGCCTTCAGGTCAGTGAAACAGTATTGCAGAGGCAAAGCTCTCAGTAAACAATTTTGAAGAAAAAGCATTTCTTCCCCCCCCCATGAGAATTAAAAATCCTGGATAAATTACTTCCATGTGTTGCACATTGAAACAGGATTTGATTTTTTTAGCAATTCACACCTGTTATTTAAACTGCTTTCTTGAGTCATTAGCTGTTAGAAACTGCTTTTTGGTAGTAAAGAAGAATATTACATTTGCGGAAATCCATTGAGCCCTTCTTCTACCTGTACTGTTTGCCATGGCATGTTTACATTTGCTGGTGTTAAATGAGGTTATTAGACTTCATTATATAAACCTGCTCTGTATAAGATCAAGAGTTATTCCATTGTGCTTTAAAGTGAACACAAAATTGATCACACAGTGTTATACTTTGGAGGGCTTCTTCATTCAGGTTTTAATTATGGAACTGAACACAAGATACATCTTAAGGTATGCACCTGGAACAAAACAGTCTTTTTGCATACACTGCAGATTTCAAATTGGTGCGATTATGTCACAGCTTTTTACAGTAACTAATTTGGTTTAAACATAAATTTATCAGTCTGTTTTGATAAGAATTAGTATTTGAGTTTGCATGGATATGCAAGTTCAGGCGGAGACAGGCATGAGGCTGTTTTCCTATTTAAAGAAGTATCATTTAACCTTAAATCCATTCAGTGTGTGTGTATATATGTATATTTGTTACAGGTGCGAAACAGCTTATTCATACAGTACTAGACTGTATCATATACTGTGAAAAAGCAGATTGTGAGCCGCCTTCTGTTTAACATAGTTTAATGCTAATTGCTTTTCCCTTCATGTTTACTCTCAGAAAAGCAGTTCCTATTTGCACTGGATGGAGGAAGCAGGGAAGTGTCATTTCTCTTCATCCTGCAGGTTTCCTTCTCTGTCAGAAAGAGAATTCCAAAGTTTGCTCTCAACTATAACTCTTCTATCTGTTAACATACATTCTTTATCTTTTTAGCTTTTTCTGTGATTTAGTTTGTTTTTATTGAGGAGCTGCTTATAACATCTTCATAATTGCCTGCTTTGACTTCCCAGAGCATCAGAAAACCAGAAAGGAGCTGGAGGGAAGAAGATCCCAATGTTGTGTGGTCAGTATCCAACTAAGAGTGAAGGGAAGGAGCTGAAGATTGTGGTACAGCCGGAAACCCAGCACAGGGCTCGTTACCTGACTGAAGGCAGCCGAGGCTCAGTGAAAGACCGGACACAGCAAGGCTTTCCAACTGTCAAGGTAGGCTGCTTAGTGTTGGGTGATATGGGGACTCCTTCCCAAGTGATGCTTTAGTAGAATGGTAAATGGTTCATCTCAAATAGGCCTAGAATCTGTTTTTAAAGGGGGGGGGAGATGTTACAGTCTCTGCTGTAGAGACTGTACTCTGTCTCTTGCAGGTACCAAGTGGTCTCATTTGCATCACAGTTAAAGGAGGAAGCTTTATGTCAAGGCAGTGATGTATAATCTGTGATGCATGTCCTGTTAGACTACATTTACACAAACTGTCTAAATACACAGTTGAAGTGTGAAAAACTAGGATAGTGAAATGCTATAACTGCACTTGACAAATTTAGCCTGTTCCCTGTATAGACTTTGATGCCTTAAAGTTTAGGTGTTGCTGGTCACTATCTCTGAGGCAGGGATGAGCAGCACACAGGACTGAATGGTGTCCTCATTCCTTCTGATCAAGGGGAAGGATCTGGATAGAGCAGATGCAGTCGGGAATCTGGGCCCTGGCTGCATAGCTGGTTTCTCCAGCATGTGTTTAGCTTCTTTGTTCATCCTGCTTTATTTGGAGGGAAGAAAAGGATAACTGATGTAATTCACCTTACTCAGAGAGGGTGAATATTGTTGGTGATGAGGCTTGCCAACCTGGTGCTGAGGACTTTACTGTAAGTTATTCAGAGGATGGGGAACAAAGCCCAGGTCATGGTTTAAGCCCAGCCGGTAACTCAGAACGACACAGCTGCTTGCTCACTCCCCCCCTCTTCCCCCCAGCTCCTGGAGGGCTGGGGAAGAGAATCGAAAGAATGTAAATCCCATGGGTTGAGATAAGAACAGTCCAGTAAATAAGGTATAATACAAAACCACTACTACTTCCACTAATAATAATAGTGATAAAGGAAATAACAAGGGGAGAGAATATAAAACTAAAAGGGGAAAGAAAAAAAAAACAACAATAAACAGAAGTGATACACAGTACAATTGCTCACCACCTGCCAACCAATACCCAGCCTGACCTGAGCAGCAATCTGGGCCTTCTGGGTAACTCCCCCCCAGTTTATAAACTGGGCATGATGTGCTGTGGTATAGAATACTCCTTTGGCTAGTTTGGGTCAGGTGTCCTGTCTCTGCTTCCTCCTAGCTTCTCATGTCTTTCCTCACTGGCAGAACATGAGACTGAAAAGTCCTTGATTAAAGTAAACACTGGTGTATTATCAGCATTGTTCTCAGACTAAAGTTGAAAACACAGCACTGCACCAGCTACTAAGAAGGAGAAAAATAACTGTTACAGCTGAACCCAGGACAGTATCCACCCCTTATTCCATACCATTCACGTAATGGTCAGATATCATATTTTTCCATATACCATCGCTTTTTTATCTCTCATATATATATGTACACACACACACATGAAGAGAGAAATATTGTTCCTTAGTCCATGGACCATTCCTATAAAGTTCGCTGAATTCATTCAGTCCATGATGTCAGGCTCCATCTCTTGTAAAAGTCTTTCAGGGCAGGACAGATGGTGTGTAGTGTTGGATTGTTGCCTGCCGACAACACCTCCAAACCCTTCTGATCACTGCTGAGCTTGTCTGGTTTCATCGAAGTTCATTCTTTGTTGGGGTGGTGATCGTGGGGAAGTCAGGATCAATCGATGGTGATCTAAGGACAGTTCTGCTGCTGCCGGCTTTTCACATGACTTTATTCTCTGCTGATGATCATGACAGCACATACCTACTTTTCAAAGCCCAGAATGGCAGAGATGGGCATCCAGCTGTTGCGCTATAAAAGTGTTATATAGCAGGCAACAGCATATAATTGAGCTCATTGGCTGTGTTACCCTAAAATCAAATCCTCTTGAGGTACACACTGGAGTTCCCCATCTTCCCTCATTACCCACCAAGTATATCCATGTCCCTGAGCAAAAGGAATCCCACAAGTGGGTTTGCCTTTACCTGAAGCAGGAATAACCCAGACTGTCTTCCCCAGCAAATTCTTTATGTACACCACAGGAACTTTATCCCCCTCTACAGTATGTAAAAGTTCTGACTGGGCTGGGCCAGCCCTGTTGGCAGATCCTCTGGTGTTGACCAACCAGGTGGCTTTTGATAAATGTGTATCCTAATGTTTGAAAGTCGCTCTCAGTGTAGTTTTTAACAGCTCATTGTACCGTTTGGTTTTCCTAGAGGCTGGTGCGTGATAGGGTATGTGATATACCCACTCAATGACATGCTCTTTGGCCCCTAATGTCTACAAGGTTGTTCCAGAAATGAGTCCCATTTTTTGACTCAGTTCATTCTGGGGTGCCATGTCGCCACAAGAATTGTTTCTCAAGGCCGAGGATAGTGTTCTGGGCAGTGGTGTGGGGCACAGCGTATGTTTCCAGCCATCCGGTGGTTGCTTCCACCATGGTAAAGCACATGGCGCTTGCCTTGGCAGGTTGGTGGGAGTGTGATATAATCAGTCTGCCAGGCCTCCCCATATTTGTACTTCAGTCATCATCCTCCATACCAGAGAGGCTTTAACCTCTTTGCTTGTTTAATTGCAGCGCGTTTCACATTTGTGAATAACCTGGGCAGTAGTGTCCATTGTTAAATCCACCCCTCGATCACGATCCCATCTGTATGTTGCATCTCTGCCTTGATGGCCTGAAGTGTCATGGGCCCACCAGGCCAAAAATAATTCACCCTTATGTTGCCAATCTAAGTCCATCTGAGCCACTTCAGTCTTAGCAGTTTTATCCACTTGTTGATTGTTCTGATGTTTCTCAGTGGCGTACCTTCACCACCGTGTTCTGCACCCAGGCAGCGATATCTTGCCACAGTGCAGCGGCCCAGATGGGTTTACCCCTGCACGTTGCCAGTTGCTCTGCTTCCATTGCTGCAACCACCCTCACAGGGCATTTGCCACCATCCATGTGTCAGTATCGAGATAAAATACTGGCCACTTTTCTCATTCAGCAATGTCCAAGGCCAGCTGGATGGCTTTCACTTCTGCAAACTGACTCGATTCACCTTCTCCTTCAGCAGTTTCTGCAACTTGTCGTCAGGGACTCCATACAGCTGCCTTCCATCGCCGATGCTTTCCCACAATATGGCAGGACCCATCAATAAACAAGGCATATTGCTTTTCACTTTCTGACAGTTCATTATATGGTGGGGCCTCTTCAGCACGCATCACCTCCTCCTCTGGTGAGATACCAAAATCTTTGCCCTCTGGCCAGTCCCTGATGACTTCTCGAATTCCTGGATGACTGGGATTTCCTATTCGAGCTCGTTGTGTAATTAGTGCAGCCCACTTACTCCATGCAGCATTGGTTGCATGATATGCAGCCTGCCTTTGAACATCCAGCCCAGCACGGGCAACCGGGGTGCCAGGAGGAGCTGTGCTTCATTACCAATCACTTCTGAAAAAGCTCGAGCCCCTTCATAGGCTTCCAGTATCTCTTTTTCAGTTGGGGTATAGCTGGCCTCAGATCCTCTGTGTCCTTGACTCCAAAAGCCGAGGGGTCGACCTCGAGTCTCCCCTGGAGCTTTCTGCCAGAGGCTTCAGGTAGGACTGTTCTCCCCAGCTCAAGTCAAAACCAGAGCACTGTATCAGCTGCTAAGGAGGAGAAAAATTACTGCTACATCTGAACAGAGGACACAAATGAAGGAACATGAGGAAGAAGGCTATGAAGAGATCTTTCACATTCCTGCTCAGAAGGGAGACATTCAAATGCTGTTCTTCAGTGGCTGCACACTAATGCCCAGAGTGTGAATCTGCAGGTCTTGTTTCTTTCCTTGCGTAGTCACAGGGCTGTGAGTGAACTGGAATTGCAGAGACTTGGGTTAGTCTATGTGGCTGGAATGCAGTTGTGAATATGCATCAGCTGTTTAGAAAGAAGAGAGGAAGTCGTTTATCCTGAGGAGCTCCTTGTCTGCACAGATCTCCAGCATGAAATTGGAGACCAGAGGAGGGAGGAAGTTCAGGGATAATGTTTTGGTATCTGTTACAGACTGCCTAAGAAGACAGTAGATGATACTGTAGTCTTCTGTATAGAGATATTTCTGACCATGGAAGGTTTCAGCCATCTGTCCCTCTGCAGGGATGGCTACATAGCCTGGTGGAAGCAATCAAAGAACTTGAGGGCTGTACTTGTGAAGGTTTCCTAATGCAAATGGTAGAGAGGCTTACCAGGAGTAATCCTTTACTTGACTTACACAGAAGAACTGTCAAATACCATTACAAAAGTTGCAGTGACAAGAGTATAAATGTGAGCATGGGCACCGAACTGAATACAGACTGGTATTGCATGCTCATTGTACCTGAGGCAAATGTCATCCTGGTCATAGTGGGAGGAGTGTGGGCAGCAGGTCAAGCAAGTAGACAACTCCGTCTCTTATCATACAAATAAGAAGTGTGAAAGACATTTCCCTTTCTATTTTTTTCATAGTTTTGCCACTTTGAGAAAGCAGCAGAGTTCTCAATCCAAGCTAATTTACCAGGTCCACAAAGAAGCATTGTTTATGATAGAGCCCTTAAAATTTGTGCTGAATACTGCTGAGAGAGTATAGGAGTTGTCATGGTTTAAGCCTAGCCAGTAACTCAGAACCAGGCAGCCGCTTGCTCACTCCCCCCCTTCTTCCCCACTCTTGGAGGGATAGGGAGGAGAATCAAAAGAATGTAACTCCCACGGGTTAAGAACAGTCCTGTAACTAAGGTACAATATAAAACTACTACTACTGCCACCAGTAGTGCCTTATTTGTCATAAGGGACTCCATTCAGCTGGTCTTGGACATTGCTGAATGAGAAACATGGCCAGTACTTTATCTCTGTACTGACTCATGGATGGTGGCAAACACCCTGTGGAGGTGGTTGCAGCAATGGAAGCAGAGCAACTGGCAATGCAGATGTAAACCCGTCTGGGCTGCTGCACTGTGGCAAGGTATCGCTGCCTGGGTGCAGAACCTGGTGATAAAGAAAAAAAGCTAAGCAGGGTCGGGCTCAGTTAGTACTTGGATGGGAGACCGCCTGGGAATTCCGTGTGCTGTAGGCTTTTATTTTTAATGATAAGGGGAATTACAAGGGGAGAGAATACAGTTGTTCACCACCTCCTGACCGATATCCAGCCTGACCCGAGCAGCGATCTGGTCCTTCTGGGTAACTCCCCTCAGTTTATATACTGGGCGTGACGTGCTGTGGTATGGAATACCCCTTTGGCTAGTTTGGGTCAGGTGTCCTGTCTCTGCTTCCTCCCAGCTTCCCATGCCCCTCCTCCCTGGCAGAGCATGAGACTGAGAAAGTCCTTGATCGGAGTAAACATTATGTAGCAACAACTAAAAGCATTGGTGTGTTATCAGCACTGTTCTCAGGCTGAAGTTGAAAACACAGCACTGCACCAGCTACTAAGGAGAAAAATGACTGCTACAACTGAACCCAGGGCAGGAGTGTACTCATCTTTAAAGTCATGTTTGACAGTGTTAGAAACATCTCCAACACTTCACTTAGTCCTCCTGAGTAATGTAGGAATCCAGTGAAGTTTCATAAGAAAAAAATCCATTCATATCATCCTGTTGCTATGGTAATTTAGTGTTCATTTATGTGAAATTACTTAATGGGCCTTTGTTCATCTGAATTTCCTTTTAATTCTTTTCCAAGTTACTCTTTAGTACCTATCAGTGAAAGTTCTGTTTGGAAGAGTCTCATGTTACTGAATTCCTGAAAGCTCAAGCTTGCTTTACTAGTAGGCAAACTAGTTCATACACTGCATATAGAAGTCTGCCCAGGCTGGACAGACAAAATGAGTCAGTGGATCTTCATGAAATCTGAGCTAGTGGGGGAAAAAAACTGTAAAGGACAAGAGGGCTTTTTTGTTTGTGTTTCTTCTGGGGGGTGTTTTAAAGATGGGGAACAATAGTGTAAAAATATTGCTAGCTCAGTAGAGATCTGGTGCTTGCTCTTTTCTGGCAGCATGGGCAACCATTCAGATACATCACTTGTAAGTAGACTGAGGAGAAGCAGCAGATTCTGTGGCCCTTTAAAGAAAACCATGTTACTTGATGATTTAGATCTAGAGAGTCTAAAATCATTATGCAACATTAAAACTGTATAAACAAACAAGTGACTTGTCTGGCAAAAGAAAGAGTATCCTTAATGCAGATTGTCAATGGAGGTGTCCCTGCCATCAGTAGCAGATCTTCACTTTGTCTTGCTAATGGTATTGCAAAGCTGGAGCAGTTACCACCCAGATGATGTGAGATACTCTTGTGCATTGTTCATACCTTCTTGTAACAAGAACACCAGGGAAGAAAAGTGACACAAGTTAGCTGTGGTGATGCTGTTTCTAGCCAAGGAGACCTTGGTGACATGACACAAAGACTGTTCATTAAGCTTACCATTTAAATGGTAGAGTATCAGAGTACCCTTTACAAATTCAGTTGTGTAAAATGTTTTGTGTTTTAATTAAGTGGCAATTTTTGAAATGTTTGTATTGTGTTGACATGTTTCAGCTGGAAGGTCACCATGAGCCGGTGGTGCTTCAGGTATTTGTGGGTAATGACTCTGGTCGAGTGAAGCCACATGGATTCTACCAGGCCTGCAGAGTTACTGGGAGGAACACTACTCCCTGTAAAGAAGTGGATATAGAGGGGACTACTGTTATTGAGGTTGGACTGGACCCAAGCAACAATATGACACTTGCGTGAGTAGCTTTTGGTTTTTTTTTCAAAAAAAAAAAAAGCTTATTTTCAGAAACTAATTTTCCTTTTTCAGTTGAGTGGGTTAGTAGTTAAAAGTCTGAACATCTTGGCACACACCAGGCACTCTCAGTTTATTATATTTAATTCTTAATCAGGTCTTCCTTAAACTTTATCAATTAACTGTTACATTATTTTCATGTCCTGTTTGATCAATAATGTGCATATTCAAGTATGAGATGAATTATAAGCTGGTTAGTGGTTCTGCTGGTTGTCTTTTAACAAGTAAGAATTGCTAATCAAAAGCAAACTCCGAATATAAGTGATTTCCTAATAAGCTTTTCACATGTATCTTAATACAGAAAGGGAGTGATCTTTCAAATAATTCTTTTCAGTAGAAGGTCTTCTTTTCAACAGGTGTGTGGTTGAAAGCTGCCAGTTCACGTGGAAGCTTGTCTTGTTTCAAGAGAAGAAATGTTTATTCAATTGACAGTGTCCACTTCTGAAGTAGGATGGTATAGTTTGCTAATAGACTGTATCAATTTGATTTTCTTAATGTAAAATATATTCTCATGATAACTGCCTCTTGGAGAGTAATTTTATAATTGTCCTCAAGCATTAATGTAAAACCATATAAGTATAGAGATGCTAGAAAGATGAATTTGGAATTACCTGGGAAGAAAAGTTTTGCTTAGGCTGTTTTCTTGAAAGGAATCTTGATGTCTCAAATCTTCCTGGTATTTCAGTGATGCTATAGCACCTCCCTATTGACAGCAATGCCACTGCCACCTTCTAAATCACTCTCCCATCCTCTCCGCTCCCTAGCTGTTGCTTGTTGGCCCTCATACAGCACAAAACTTTGTTGTACTCAAATTTGATATCAGATGGTCCCTGTACTATTTGGGTGTAGAGCCTAAGGTCCTGGTAAAATGACAGTGTCATTCTTAACGCATCAGGCTGTGTTTGGTGGTTTTTTTTTTTCTGGTTACTCATTTGCTTGAAATAATTTTGCATCTAGCATGTCTTTCTGAAAGTTAGCACTATCTCTCTCTCACTCTGATCCTGTAGACATTTCCCAGAGGACTACAGTTATGATACGATGTATCTATCACTTCCAAGGTCTGCTGAGCATAAAAAAAATATGACTACAGTATGTTTTCTTCTACTACTGCTTTAAGTAAATGCAGAATATTTTGTACTAATAATCCTACAAACCCAGATCTAGACACAGGAATGGAAGGGTGAAGACCTGTGGTTATAAATTGAATGCTTACCAGAATGGCTTTGTTACATTGCATTTTCTGTTTTATTCATGCTACTTTATTATTCCTCCCTCCTATAATTCATCATCCAAAATATGTAGGGTTGAATTGAAAACCAAGCTATGTAATGAGAAAGTTCACATAGAAATTTCATGTAAAAAAAAAATAAAGTTCCAGTAATTACTTAGAATTTTGACTTATGGCCTATGTAACTAGCTGAAAGACTGTTAAAGATGCTGAACATAACATATTAAACTCTATTAAACTCCACTGTTTTCTGTTGTTAGGGTTGATTGCGTGGGAATACTGAAGCTGAGAAATGCTGATGTTGAAGCTAGGATAGGGATTGCTGGCTCAAAGAAAAAGAGCACACGTGCTAGGCTGGTATTTCGTGTTAACATCACTCGCAAAGATGGTTCAACTTTGACTCTTCAGACACCTTCTTCCCCGATTTTGTGCAGTAAGTATCAAAATAAAAAGCTGGTATTAGAGGACTCTGGGTTTTAGTGTGATTGCCATAAATATGCCTTAGGAAAAAAAACACCCCAGTGTTAAGCTGTGACTATTTTAGAATTGCTATGGCTAAGATCATAGAATCATAGAATAGTTAGGGTTGGAAAGGACCTTAAGATCATCTAGTTCCAATCCCCCTGCCATGGGCAGGGACACCTCCCACTAAACCATGTCACCCAAGGCTCTGTCCAACATGGACTTAAACACCGCCAGGGATGGAGCATTCACAACTTCCTTGGGCAACACATTCCAGTGCCTCACCACCCTTACAGTAAAGATCACATGTATTAATTTTTATTTGGGGTGAGGTGTTATTTAAATTACTGACCAGTATTTAAAAGTAGTTATGAATTTCCTCATCTTTTATTAAATGAACTTTTGCCTTTTAAAAAGTCAGGGTGTTCTTGTCATGATTGATTTGAACTTATTATGTGACTTTTTTAAGATAAGTTTTAATATTTTCTGTATTGTCACATTCACTTTGGTCAGCTTTCAGTGACCGAAAGGACTTCTAATGAGTTAGTGAGCAGTTTTGGTACTCCGTTGGGCTAGAGGCTGAATCTGTTCTGGTTCAGTGAAAGAATTAAACTTTTTATAGCTCTTTATTAAAATGCTCTGTTTAGCACTGAGTACAGATGGCTGCATTGACTGGTTCAGTTATGCTGAACAGGGAAAATGAAATCAGAGGAGGCTGCAGTACATCAGGGGCTGCCTGTGTCTGTGGAGTCTGTAGCAGCTTCCAGCTATGGGGAATTCTGCTCATCTGTCAAAGAGAAAAAATAGGGAAATGTGTTTAATACAGCTGTTGATGGGGTTACTGATATTTCTTAATGAACAAGAAGGTAGGAGAGCTTTTTCTCCACATGTGGAATCATAGTATGGTTATGCAAAAGCTCCTTGTGTTGTGCTCCTTCCATTGTATAAAAAGTTATTTGGTTTGGTGGGGTTTTTTCTTTTTCTTAACCCTGTCAGTACCTATTGTGTCAGGGCTCCTATTCAACTCATCAGAAACTGCAGCTTTGTTGCCAGTGAAAGAACAGACTGGAAGAGGAGATAATTAAAAATCACATGAGCTTCCACATCAGCTACCACTATGCGGTTCTAGTGCTGCAGGCAGCAGGCGATTTGGCAGATGTGGCATGTGGTCTGTCCCTTTTTTCACTCTCCTGCTCTTGCAGAGAATCTCTGTGCAAGACTCAGGGAGAGCAGGAACCCTGTAGAAACCCTGAAAAGGCTGATAACCAAAGGTGTGTCACTGCTGATGCAAGGGAGGGATCTCCTCTCCTCAGCCATGTTCTGTGCTTTAGGCAGTAGTTTGATGTTTGGGGTTTCCTTCCAGAACTTGAGGTGTTCCCATCCTTCTCTTTTCCTCTCCTGCCACTTTTTGCTAAATCTTTCTTTTCCCAGTGTTGTTTGAACTGGTGGAGTATTCAGATTTAGGCATTTATGTTGTTGGAAAATACATAAGTACATTTGCTAGGTCTATGGTTGTCTGTCTAGCTCCATTTCAGTCAGGGCAGCATTGTAGTATCTGACATTAATTTTCAGATTTAAGAAAAAAGCATTTTCTATAAAATCACTAAAAGCTCTATCTGTATACATTTTGTTTGTATCATTAACTTACTGGTTAAGTTATTTAAATCATAGCATAAATGGGAATAGAAATCATGTGGTGTTTTCTTAATCACATAACAATCCAAAACTTGCTCTTATTAGGTAGAAGCTGAATGTCCGAGATGTTTTAGAGACTGATTTTAAAATAGGCTGTTTAGCTAAAAAAGCTGTATTTGATGCAATTCCTACTTATCTTGTTCGTAAGGCCATTCCAGTACTGGCCTATGAAGGTCCCTTGTAGTCTTTATTCTCTGTTGAATGCAGCTGTTTATACCTGTAACATTACTAGTTATATTTGGAGATATGGGCAGTGAGTAAAAAGCAGAATATGTGAGAGGGATGACATGCTAAGGCCATTAGAAGAAAAGGAAGGAAGAAGGGAAGGAGGGAGGGAGGGCAGAAGGAAGGGAGGAAAGAAGGTTATCCTTCCATAAATAAAGTTATAAAAATCCAAAATTACAGTAAATAGTAAATTGGTTTAGTTTTTAGCAAGCTGGTGTTTGATCAGTTGTCGTGGTTTAAGCCTCTATAAACTCACGCAGTCACTCTCACTCACTCCCCACTCTTTCTGCCCTCAGTCCCAGGGGAATGGGGAGGAGAATCGAAAGAATGCAACTCCCACAGGTTGAGATAAGAACAGTTTAGTAACTAAGGTATAACACAAACCACTACTGCTACCACCAATAATAATAATGACAAGAGAAAATACAAGGGAAAAAAAGAATACAATTGCTCACCACCAGTCCCCAGCCCGACCAAGCAGTGCACCCCCCACCGTGCACCCCCCACAGTGCACCTCCTACCCTTCCGGGTCTCTGCCCTCCATTTTTACATCCTGGACATGACGTTCTGTGGTATGGAATACCTCTCTTTGGTTAGTTTGGGTCAGGTGTCCTGGCTCTCCTTCCTCCCGGCTTCCCCTCCTCCCTGGCAGAGCATGAGACTCCGCAAGTCCTTGCCCAGACCAAAACATTACCAAGCAGTAACTAAAAACACTGGTGTTATCAGCACTGTTCCCAGCCCGAAAGTCAAAAACACAGCACTTCACCAGCTACCGAGGAGAAAAACGACTGCTGCTGCTGAACCCAGGACATCAGTTGATAAGAAATTCTTCCTAATTGTGTAAGTTGCCAAGAGGTTGCCCAGGAATTTTATAGCATCTCCATTGCTGGAAGCTTAAAACAAACAAAATACTCTGCTTAGACTCATGTCTTTGATGAATAGTGTGGGTAAAACTAATCGTCATGTGAAGGTTGAGGGGGGAATTCTTGAGGCTCTTCCAAGGGTTCTGTGCTTCTGCTTCTTAACTTACACCAAAGTTACAGTGATTTCCAGTAGACCATAGCCAACCAAACTGTGTTGGTATGTACATACTGGCTGATCCATATGGCATAAAATGTTGTTTATTAAGTTACTTGCTTATATAAATCATCTTCTCAGGCACATTGTACCTGGTTTTTTTGCTACACACATCTTATTACAGATGTGTACTATACTTTCTCATAATGAGGTTTACATTATCACTCATCACAGCCTGCTTATCTTGTGTTTTGTCACTAATATTGCTGTCAAAGCTGCAGTAATATTCCTAAAACCATAGGAAAGACCTTGAGTAGATGTAGGCTCTTTATTTAAGGTCTGTGTTTTAAATAGGCTTTGTTCGCTTGCTAGCAAACCTAAATCCAGTTACTCTTTTCAGACGTTCATGGGCCTTGAGTATATTTAGTAGTTGTATAGAGGTTGCCTAGGAACCTACTGCACCACTTGTAGAAAGATCCTTTCTGAAAGGTCATTAAATAATTTTGAGTGTTACAGTATGTATGTCCTTCTGTGTAGTAAGCCCAGAGAATATTATTATTAAACACTAAAAGTGGGTCACACAAGTGCAAAGCACAAGTACAAGCTTATGCCATTATGATTTTGTGGTGAATAGAAATGGTGGTTGAGAAACCTTTATTAGAAACTGTAATTATTTTATATAATATTAAATGTGACAAAGGCAAAGTACTTTATTTTAAAATGCATGTCTATTTAAATTGTCTTTGGTGCTCATTTTCATTTAACATGTGATCTTACTTGATTTATGCTTTACGAAGCATAGGAATAGTTTGCAGCAAAGACAATTTGTAATGTGTGTTATACAAATCATCAACTGAATTGTTGGCTGAGAGGCAGAGGTTTCTAGGCACATAGATCTGTAGGCTGCATTCTCTTTGATAGTTCATAGGATATCAATTGCTATAATTCCCAACTATGAACATGTGACTCTTGCACAGATTTGTATTGAAGTATATAGGTCTAGAAAGTCACAGAATCACAGAATGGTTCATGTTGGAAGGGACCTTAAAGAATATCCAGTTCCAACCCCCTGCTATAGGCAGAGACACCTTCTACTAGACCAGGTTGCTCCAAGCCCTGGTTTAGTTCTCGTACCAGCCAGAAAGCTACATCATGTAAAAAAAAAAAAACAACCCAGGTAGCATGAGAATTGCTACTTATACCCTTTTGCATAGAAGAACAAAAAAGCTTCTTATTACTCTTTTTTTCTTTTTTTTAACCTTAAGGATAGATTTGAAGGTGTGCTTCAGCTGTATCTAAGGGCTGATGCATTTGTTTATAGCTCTCCATGCCAGGAAATTATGCAACCAAATTTTCTTGAGCTTTAGCTCAAACTCTGAAAATTTCATTTTGAGGATTTAATAAATGCAGGAGAAAAGGGAAAATATTATTAGTGGATCATTTCTTTAAGTGTGATTTTTGAGGTCATCACATTTAGTGAGGAAATAATAGAAATGGTTATTGTCTGAAAAACTTTTTCATGCATGATATAATAAAGGAAGAAGCTGAGGAATTATTTTGTTCTTTCCTTTATAATCCTGTAAGTAAAAGCTTTTTGTTTTGGATGCTGATATTTTCTTGATTTCAAACTATGGGGTTTTTTTTTCAATTGCAGCTCAACCAGCAGGTGTTCCAGAGATCCTAAAGAAAAGTCTGCACAGTTGTTCAGTGAAGGGTGAAGAAGAAGTTTTTCTGATTGGCAAGAACTTTCTAAAGGGAACAAAAGTGATTTTCCAGGAGAATGTTTCTGGTTAGTGTGAAATCAATAACAGCTTGGGGTACTGAAGAGAGCATGATGCTCAGGTTTACATTGGGTGATAAAATTTAGTTGTAGAGACCAAACTGGCAAGCAGAATCAAAGGCACTAAAATAAATGGCTTTATATGGATGCACAATAAATTCTGCTTTTTAACTTTCATTTAGATGAGAATTCATGGAAGGCAGAAGCTGAAATAGACATGGAATTATTTCATCAGGTACTTCTGTTTTGTTGGTGGTGGTGTTAATGCTGTTATATTTTAATAAGAAAAAAAACACTCTGTTTCCAAAGAAAAATAAGCCTTCCCCTCTTCCTGTGCATTTCTAGAAATAATATTCCTTTCTTCAAATAAATTCTTTAGTGCATCTGATAGAATATCATTGGTTTGAGTTCACACAAGTATAACTGCTTAATTTCTAATTGAAAATTCATATATCACAGTAGGAGTGTGGTATATGAAGCAAGTCTTTGCCCTTATATACAATGTAATTTAAAGGCCTAATACAGTTTTTCCAGTAGCTTTCCTAAGGGCACATTAGATTTCTACTGAGTGGAATTATACTGTGTACACTATAGTCTTTATACCTGGATGGATTTCTGTTCCACTCTGAAATGTTTTACAAAATATTTGTTTCTTCTTTTTGCCACAACTAAGTGTCTTTATGGACTATTGGACTGAAATTAGAGAAATTATTAGATGATTTCTCACTTCTAGTGCATAGCTGGGGAATAGACAAATCCCTCATCGCTATTCCTGTTGGCGAATGACTGCAGGCCTATTTTTTGATGTCTGCTCAGTGTTAAATCCACTTAGGTGTAGCATGAAACTGCATCCTCCATCTGTTCATACTGAACAGAGACCTGAGTTGGCAGAACATGAAGTGTCTGAGTCCAGCAGAATTTGATGGCAAACTGATTGCAGTTCAGTAAGGCATGTTAGGCATAAGCTTATGCTTAAGGTACTGGACTTTATATGTCTTTCCATTTGGATTGTAGGTCCAATGAGCATCCTAAAGGCAGATTATTCAAATCTCTCTTCTAGCACTAGTTATCAGTTTACTTCACTGAAAGTGCAACTTGATCACTTCTCCCCCAATATCTTTGTTTTTTATGGTGTTTTATCAGTCTGTTTCTCTGTTTTGATGGATATGATACAATTAAGGTGTTACTGTAAAAGTTGGTCAGAAAAACTCTCTAAAACTCAATTTGGAGTTTTAGAAAGCAGCATTCTTTATTGCAGCGCTGGGCGTACACGCAAATAGTTTTGCAAAGGTGAGCACACCCGATACTTGCCGACAGCAGCTATATATTTAGCATACTAATGCATATTTGCAGTGTTTCCCAGGAAATTGTTTACATATTGATGAGATTCCTGGGAACTATTTATAATATTTGCATTCTAATTATGCATGTGCTTTCTTGTTGAGTGGGGGTCTCTGGTGGTCACTGACAATCTTCCTCACTGTGTTTACTGAATCATAGAATAGTTAGGGTTGAATGATCTCAGTGCTTGCGCATGCTCACAAGGTCCTAGTGCCGAGTTAGCAGTTGGTATGTCCTTGCTTCTGTTCTGTTCCAGTCTCACTCCATGCTGAGTGCCACTCTGTTATCTTGAAGGCTGGCATCCTTGGTCTTATTTACTGTCTCCTTAGTGTTTATCAGTCCTGTGATGTTCCTTCCCATCAGCCGAACATTCCTTTCTCTCTACGTGTTAGCAAGTTAGAACAGTTTGGCCTATTCTACTATGTTAAAGGCACGCACACTATTGTTAGTTTAAACCTATTATTTAATCTTACAAAGGTAAAGAATAATGAAATAAGATTTCTAATGTGATTTTTAAATTATTTTTGAATTGCAGAATCACCTTATCGTGAAGGTGCCACCATATCATGACCAGCAAATAACCTCAGCTGTTTCTGTGGGAATATATGTGGTAACCAATGCTGGAAGATCGCACGATGTGCAACCATTTACGTACACTCCAGACACATGTATGTGAAATAAAGAACTGGAGGGAGGAAGGAAGGGGCAGTTTTACGTGCAAAGCATCTTGGTTTTGATTTCATAGTATTTAGTCCATACAACAGAAATGTTAAGTAATGTAGATCTTTTAAAACTTGTCTTGCTGGTGATGTTTGCTCTGTTAAGTAATAAAATCTAAAGGCTTGGCTTTTCTCATTTACGTGGCAAGTATCTCAAATTTCAGATGCATGGAGACATCTGTTCTTATAAAGTAGCATCCATTTTTAGTCTAAGGTTCAAAATGAAGCTGAGTAGGAAAAAAGAAGACATTACATACAGTGCACCAAATACAAATAAAAAATAGCACCAAGCTTTATCCTGAGGAAAGTTGAAGTTTGACCATATCACTATATTTTTGTTTATCTATATTACAATTCTGTTCTGGGTTCAGCTGTAGCAGTCAGCTCTGAGTGAGCAGCTGCATGGTTCTGAGTTACCTGCTGGGCTTAAACCATGACAAATACACAGTCCAAAAGTTTGTTTGGGTTTCAAAGAACCTCAGTTTCTTTAAGATATAAGTAACTGCTTTGGTTTGCTTGGGGTTTTTTTGCTTGTTTGCTATTTTAACATAAGGAAGTTCTAAATGTGTTTTGTCTCAACAGCTGGCACTCTGAATGTTAATGTGAAAAAGGAAATCTCCAGCCCAGCCCAACATTGTTCTTTTGAAGAGGCTATAAAAGGTACTAAATTGTTTCTTATCATTGTTGTTAATAGTTTAACTATAAATTTGGAGAAATGAATCAGATATCCTGTGAAGATAAGTTTGTGCTGATAAAATCTGGCTGTATTCTTACAGTGAGGTTTGTTTTCTGATTCTGAATATTTTACTTTATAACAGTATTCCTTTAAGTATATTTTAACATGAGCTAGTTGTGGGTGGGTTTTGTATTAATTTTTCATGCCTCGGGCCCTGAAGTCTAAACTTCATTTAATATGATTGCAAGTGAAGAAGAAAAAAAGAAGCCTAAGATGGAAGTCAGTGCAAAGGATTTAGAAAGAGTTTAGTGTGAATTTAATCAAAAAACATACATAGAGGTAGTGATGGGAAAGAACTGAGTACTGAAAACACGAACATACCAACTGATATATTTTGGAAGCTGTCCAGTGGTTTTATGAGACTGCTTTCAGTGGGTCTAATTAAGAATGCTAATTGTTGTTTTGTTTGGTTTTCTTTTTTTTTTCTTTCCTCTTTCCTTTTATTTTTTTTCTTTCCTTCCCCCCCTCCTTTGTTTTCTCTGTCTTTTTTTTTTTTTCCCTTTGCTTTCTTTTTTCTGACCCATTCATTCCATGCAAAGTTTTTTGTTTTGTTCCAAGGTAGCAATTTTTAGATTTGCCTGGTTTTTAAGTGTAAATTGAATTGATCCTTCTGATAGTGAAATAAAGTAGAGGAAGGAAATATTTCTATGTTGACTGTTAAAACTATGGTAGTATACAAAAATTAATGGAAATTTCCATAGCCTGCTCTGGTGAAAGCAGGTTGAAGGTAAGGAAATTAACAGTGTGATTGCAAGTTTGATAGGAATCTATAACTTCAGGTTAAAATCATGAAGCTCATGTTTAAAGTTAATAGCTTGGTCTTGGCAGGGGATATATTTACAAGTTGATTTTACAACTTGTTAGGGAGGATAATACAAGATATAACAAGTTTAAACCTGCAGAGAATACTTGGGAGAGAAATGTACAGAAATATTTAGGGCAATGAAACAAGGTAATAAAAGGACTGGCAAGAATTCTAGTAACAAGATCAAAAAGATGAGGAAAATGCTTGACATCTGAAAGTATGGAGGCTTAACCAAGAGAAGATACCAATTGCTTTGGAAGAATATCTGCTGTTCATAAATATGCTATTTCTGTTGCTTCATGTTCTCAATTTCATTTATGTGATAAATCTTAATTTACTTTCTTGTGTGGGTTTTCTGCTAGCTTGCTCATTTTGAAGGCTCATTCCTGTACCTGTTCTGCTCTAGGTTGATCATGAACCAGGCAGTACATGATTAGTTTTGTCTGCTTTATGTACTTTGTCTCTGCATATGCCCCAGCCTGTCCTTCCTCACTGTTCTGAAATGATAAAGGCCAGGTGGGGATCCAGTGAGATGCTTTATGTTGAAGATCAATCCTCTAATTTATTTAAAAGTATGTATGGAACTATGCTTTTTACAGGCTTTCCCATTGGTTTGTTTTAAGCTCAATTTCAGCAGTATTTGAAATCAATAAAGTTAATTTCATTTACAGCGAAGATAGCTTATGTATTTTTTTATGTGGATCAGGAAAAATGAAAATTAAAACTAAAAAGATCTAATTAATTTTAAGAAGCCACCTTTCTAGTTTAAAAAAATGGAAAAAAATAGGCACTGCAAAGGCAAAATTACAACTTGCTCTTGTTACGGAGCTGGCATGCATGTTTATCAAGGTTTTGCTTCATTATTCCTTTAACAGAATAAAAATACAGTCTGAATGCTTTGAGCGCTCTGTTCACATGGTTATCTGAAACCAGACAATTTTCAAAATTAAATAGAGAAGTTGTACAGTTAAAAGTGCAGTAAAGTTTAGAATGTGAATATTTGTGGAAAGATGTCTTAAGCTTCTATGTAGCTCAAGCTGTCCTCGGTCCAGAAAGATATGAAATGGAAGAAAACCAAAACTGTGGTACTTCTGTTAGACTTAAAAATAACCTTTGAAGGTTTTCTAGAATTATTTGAAGTATTAAAGTGTTTGCACTTGTATGAGGATGAGAGCTCTTATGGTAAGGCTAGAAAAGTGAAATGGCAAGCAGGCCACCACTAGAAACCCACCCTCTTTATAGTGGATCTTAACAATCCATTGCCCTTCCTTTATTTTTATGTGTGACTGCAGCAGTGAAGGCCACTGGCTGTAACCTGGAGAAGGTCAACATTCTTCCTAGTGCCTTGATAACTCCATTCATGCCAAGCAGTATGATTAAGAATGAAGATGTGGCTCCAATGGAAGTAAGTGCAGAAAAAAGATCTCCTCCTGTCTTCAAGGTAAGTTTGATTGTGATCTGAAGACTGTAGCTTTATTAGTTATATCTACCCATCACTCCAGGTTCTAATAATGGAGAAGAGTAACACAGGAAAAATGACATGTCTGAGGTCGTTCTGGGCATAACATACAATCACAGAGAATGATTAACTATTTAATAATATTTATCAACAATAATTTCCTCTGAAAGTAACTTACCTTGTTTCAATCTCAATTCCAAGATTGATTGGTTAGCGTTACTATGATCTTTTTTTTTTTTTTTTTTTTTTTTTGTTCTGTGACACTGTTCCAGGTTCATAGGATTCCCGTGTACAAAGACTGGACACCAAACACAATATAAACAATCAGATGCTCTAGTCTATTTATTGTGCTACTAATGCAAAGCAAATATACACTAACACGAAGCAAATTATATACATACCAACCCCTGGTTGCACGGGATACCACCAAGGAGATGGAATATGTTGCCCAGTCGGAGGGGTGGTAGGCAGTGCGTTGTCAGGGCATCCCCTGAATCAAGATGCGCATCTGACCTTCTCACCTGTCCGTCCCTGCACAGGTCCTTATATCCCCTCTCGGGTTAGAGTGGAAAATTACCAGTTGCAACATCAGCACACGCATGGCCAGCGTATGAACAGATATTTACCAGTATAAGACTCCCTTGCGCTAACAGCGGTTTTCCAGGTTGGCTAACTTCCCTATTTTCAGGGTTATGTTCCCAGAATCCGTGCCAAACAGTACTTTTCCATTCTTGTGTGTTTCACCACAGGCCATTATCTATTGTCTCTGACACATGCCATTGCGTGGTCCGTGGTTGGAACACGCCGATATTCTACCAGCCATACTACAGTTTTATGTAATATACTGTCTATAAGGGAACAGATTAGTGCTAAAAGACAAGGAACACAACATAAAATGCGTAAAACCCCAATACCTACTACTAATAATAATATAACAGCTTTTTGCAGCCAGTTACACCCCCACATCCATCCCTGAAAGGGGTTCCACCTGGTGTTTTCTGCTAGGTGGCTAATGAGGGTCTTTAACTTTTGTGTTTGTGCATGTATTGAACTGGAGCGGTTGCTTCAATTCATGCAACATACCCCGTCAAAGTCTTGACACCTATGCTTATGTACTAAAAGCAAAAAATCAATCGCTGCCCTATTTTGTAGCATAGCATGCTGTATGCTATCTACATAAATTAATAAATCAGAAATGACTGTACTCGTTGCATTACTAAATTTGGACAGCCAACAGCTTAACTTATTAAGGTTAGTGAGCGCCTGAGTGCTAGCTACTCCAGGTGCTAACCAGCATGCTGCTATGATCTTGGTGGTATCCCAAAATTCAACAGTGTCCTTACAATCTGGACCAAATGCATGTACATCTCGGGGTATGTGATTATGTGTACAGTTCTGTTGCAACCACATTGCAACAGTTATATTGGGTGATAACAAAGTAAGCCTGCCAAGTGTGTAAGGGCCACCCTTGATCCCCTTGGGGATTCTGGCCCACATGCAGTCACCACATATGAGGAAAATGCCTTCAGGCAAGGTCATATGTGTGGAAAAACTCATCGTCCAGTCAGTTGTCATCTGATTGCACCAATGAGATGCATTATGGTACCATGGTTGGGTGGCATTTACCCACCATGTGACAGTGTCATTCTTCGTACTAGTAAATTTGAAGAAGGTACAGTTATCTGCATTCAGAGTCCCTAAAATTCTCAGTTCCTCAGGAGGTAACACGGGAGACTTTCCCAGGTGTGCTAGATGCAGCCAGAGTCCAGTGCTTGGACAGGCATCTTTTGCAACTGTCGCGCTGCAGAGTTCTTCCATTCCTCTTGCTGTAAGGGGAACGCCGACCAGACATGTCGTAAACGGGTTCTGTGGAGTGGTGGTACTTAAACACAAGGCATCTTGTCCTGTTGCTTTAGCCCTTGAATTACTAACTCATGTAATTGGTGGACTCCTTTCGGTCCTGGTTTTGCCCTTTCCTGAATATACCGTTTCATTTTAACAATGGTTGCCTCTTGTGCATGTCCTATTTTGTGTGTGGCAAATGGGGGCCAATGCCCATGTAACCACAGGCACATCTGTTCGTATAGTCACCTCATGTGGCCCATGGTCCTGGCCTCTGTGTCAAGAAGCGCATAGTATACTGCTAGCAGTGCCTTTTCAAAAGTGGTATATCTGCCCTTGGCACCCGTCAGACAGCGTGACCAGAATCCTAGGGGTCTTTTCTGCCCTTCTTGTAGTTGCCATAGGCTCCATAAAGCTACATCCCTTTCCAAGGTTACATTGTAGTTCTACCTGCCCTGGCTGCAGGGGTATAACTCCATATGTTCCTGTATGGTTGCACGGATTTTCTCAAAGGCAGCCTGCTGCTCGGGCCCCCACTCAAACTGGGTCTTTTTTCAAGTTATTCTGTACAGTGGTTTAAGAAGCACAGCTAAACCAGGCACATAGGGTCTCCCATACTCTACCGTGCCAAGAAAATGCTGTACCCCCTTTTTATCCTCTGGGGGAGGGCAGGTTCTTATGCTTGATAAAGCCTTTTCAGGAATCTGCTGTATCCCTTGGGTCCATGTAATACCCAAATATTTCACCTGTTGTGCAGGCCCTTGTGTTTTCCTTGAATTAATTGCTCACCCATTCTGTTGCAGCAACACGGTTACTGCATCTAATTCGTGTTGTACCTGTTCCAGGATACTGTCCTGGATCAGGATGTCATCTATATATTGCAGGATTTGCACTTCATTAGGTATAATGTGGCATATCAATGTCTGATGGATGGATGGTGACAAAAAGTAGGACTATGTTTATAGCCCTGGGGAAGACGAGTAAAAGTATACTGGTTGCCACCCCAAATAAATGCAAATTGATCTTGGGCGGCATGGAGAACAGGGATTGACCTTGACACGCTTGTGAGGTGGGCTGATGCCAACCTGATGAAGTTTAACCATGCTAAATGCAAAGTCCTCCACCTGGGTCGGAGCAATGCCAGGCACAGCTACAGATTGGGTGGGGAGGAGATTGAGAGCAGCCCTGTGGAGAAGGACTTGGGGGTGTGGGTTGATGAAAAAATGAACATGAGCCGGCAGTGTGCGCTTGCAGCCCAGAAGGCCAACCGTATTCTGGGCTGCATCAAAAGGAGTGTGACCAGCAGGTCGAGGGAGGTGCTCCTGCCCCTTTACTCTGCTCTCGTGAGACCTCACTTGGAGTATTGTGTGCAGTTCTGGTGTCCTCAACATAAAAAGGACATGGAAGTGTTAGAACAAGTCCAGAGGAGGGCCACAAAGATGATCAGGGGACTGGAGCACCTCCCATATGAAGACAGGCTACGAAAATTGGGGCTGTTCAGCCTGGAGAAGAGAAGGCTGCGTGGAGACCTCATAGCAGCCTTCCAATACCTGAAGGGGGCCTATAGGGATGCTGGGGAGGGACTCTTCATTAGGGACTGTGGTGAGAGGACAAGGGGTAATGGGTTTAAACTTAAACAGGGGAGGTTTAGATTGGATATGAGGAAGAAATTCTTTACTGTGAGGGTGGTGGGGCCCTGGAATGGGTTGCCCAGGGAAGTTGTGAATGCTTCATCCCTGGCGGCGTTCAAGTTGGGGTTGGACATAGCCTTGGATGGCATGGTTTAGGGGGAGGTGTCCCTGCCCATGGCGGGGGGGTTGGAACTCGATGATCTTGAGGTCCTTTCCAACCCTTACTATTCTATGATTCTATGATTCTATGATTGTAAAAAAAGCATTTGCCACATTGATTACAGCATACCGTGTTCCCGGATGGGCCTGGATTTGGTGTACTAATGTTTCCACCTCAGGGACTGCAGCTGTTGTAGGGGATGTCTTTTTATTCACTGCTCAGTAATCTACAGTCATCCACCAGCTGCCACTGGGTTTCTTTACAGGTCATACGGTGCTATTAAATGGGGAGTGTGTGTACTGGACAAGACTGGTGCTTAACAGATCATTGATAGTAGCCTGGATCTCTGCATCTCCTTCTGGAATCTTATATTGCTTGAGGTTCACTATTTCTGTGGCTACAGGGATATCTGCTTCCTGCTGTATCAGCCCTACGGTAATAGCTCTGGCATGTAGTCACCGCGTGGTACCAAAAGCCCAATAGGTACCATTGATTTCCGTCGTGGCGCCCCATAAAATATCCATGCCAATTATGTATTCTCCAGTTGAGGCAACTATAACTAAGTATTCATAGGGATCCCAATCGCCAATTTGCAACTTAAGTCTGGTCTGTTTCCCTACTTGGTCACCTAGCCCCCACACGGGGACAGTCATTCCCCAGGTTTTATCTGGATTACTGTGTATTATTGTGACCTCTGCCCCCATGTCCACCCCACTTGACCACCAGATGCGGTGAAGGGACAAGGGTTGTATCATAATGCATGGCATTCTGGTACGGGGGCTTGGTCTGTTTCTTATTCACTTATTACATGGGGTTGGGCATCCCTTTCTACCTGCTGCATTTCCTCCCAGAGATAGAGGGGGGCAGATAGGATAGTTGGTCCAAAAGATGGGATATCAGGTTTCCCTAAAACAGGGTATTCTATTTTCCATATTTGCTTATTCGGTGGGTTTTGGGCCATCCTCCAAAGCACTTGTATGGGCTTACTATCTATTTCATCCTTGCTGACCCCATGGTTTAGAAGTAACCGGAACAGCCAAGTCTGCTCCCCCAGCTCTCCTCTGTCATTTGCATGGGTACTGGGTTGTTTCTCCCCCTTTCCTACTCTCCCCTGGTCCTGAGCTTCTTTGTCTAAGCCCAGTCCCAGTAAATCCCCTAATTGGCTTAGCTTTTCAATCACTTGTTCAATGGGGTTTCCTTGTTCTGATAGTGGTATGGGTATAAGATACACCTTCCATCCTAGTGGACATCCCTCTAAAAGTGTGTTCCAGGTTCCAGGAATTAAGAGCTGTTGCATATAAAGCTCGGGAGAGCCCACTAAGACGGCTAGTTTCATGCCTTCCACTTTAAGTAGTTGGCATGCTTGCCGTAGAGTGGTCCACTCTTTAGCCGCAGGCATCCAGGCTCCATCATTAGTATATCGGTCTGACATCCCCTCTCCAACTACTGCAACCATGGTGACACTATTTTGGTCCCCTATATGACATAAGGCGGATTGTACATATAGATCAGAGGTGAGTTCCATTAATTTTTTCTCATCTACCCCATCTAGCAATGCAGTATCTGCTCCTTCGTCCGTCGTGAGGCGAACTAGCCAGTTCTGGGGTTTCTCTCCTGGCCTCTGCTTGTATTTATCCAATAAGTTCTTAATCTCCTCAAGACTATAGTCTGTCAATTCATCTGTTCTTACTTGTCTGTTTGCCCCGGTAATTATCTTATGTTTAAACACAGGAGCTGCACAGGCTCCTTCCTCTTTTTCACATCTGCCTCATCATCAGCGTTTGATTCTGACTTACTGGTTCCCCAAATATCTCCATCCCATGTCTCCGGGTCCCAGTCAGGATCAGACACAAGAGCACGGACTCGTGGCCCCACTGCCTTTGTGCCTTTTTTATTGCTCCGTACTTTGGCAACGCGAAAAGTGTATTTTTCTCCTAGGGTGGCACATTTTTTCCCAACTCGCTCACCCTGCTCTGCAGTGGCTACAAATGCCTGCCTCTGCAACAGCACTTCTGCTTTTACCTTTTCTAACTCTGAATGTAAATCTGCTACTTGTTGCTCCAACGCTGTGTTCTTATCTACCATGCCTTTGTAGGCAAGCAGCAAACAGCCTGCCATGCATCTGCCATGACTCAGTCACTACTTCGAGCTGGTATGGGGGGTTTGTACAAACTACCCAATACTTTAACACTCCCATGGGGTCCTTGGCTCCCCACGGTTCAGGTCCTACATTAATACAAGTTTCTATTTTACCCCACAATGTGCTCCACGGTTCCTGTGTCCACCCCAGTTGCTCCACAGGAGGAGCCACAGCCGGAGGCTCTTTCTTATGAAACATAGCGATCATATATTAAAAAAAAAATTCAACATGGCCACAACAAAAATACACTGGCCTTAACACACTGCTCAACAGGTGATGTCCTGAGGCACTGCAGACACAAAGGAATAAGGGTCCTACCTAACGGCACTTCCCTATGGCCACACCACCCTGAAAATGCCTGACCTCATCTGATCTCGGAAGTTAATCAGAGTCAGGTTTGCGCCTTGTCTAGGGTTAGACGACGATATAGTAAGACAAAGAGATTTTCCCCGAGGCTGGACATTCATGAGTGGCATGGTGTGTGGGATAGTATGGGCAAGTATCTAGGCCAGTGGGCCACTCCAGTGCTTTGGAACTTCACCACTGAACAAGTGCAAAATCCAGAAAAATTTGTAAAACATTTCAATGAGGTGTGTTGTCATCCTGGTCATACCAGAGAGGGACAGATAATGGCAATGTGCTGGGGCTTGGCCTATGCTTACAGAGCCCTGTTCAACACCGTCCAGCACCTTCAAAGGGAAAAAAATGTCTCTGTATCTGATGGCAAAGCAACCAACAATGCAGCTACTCCAACTCCAACTGCAAAAGATAACACAGCTACTCCAACTACAAGTACAGCAGCTACTCAAACTCTGACCACAAAAGACAGCACAGCTACTCCAGCTTCAAGCACAGCAGCTACATCAACCCCAGTGACAAGTACAGCAGCTACCCAAAACCGACAATAGATACTGCAGCCACTCCAACCACAGTGATAATCACTGCAGCTAAACCAGAGGACCAATTCGTGCCAATATCGGTTGCCCCTGTACACAAGGGGAAAAACAAAAAAGAGGCGAGAAAGATGAAGCAAGATGAAGAAACAATGTACTCACCACCTGGGACAGCATCTGGCCAGGAGTTATTAGTACGTGAATCAGAGGAAGAAGAGGTGACTTTTCGACCCCGGACCTCAACCGAGCTACAGAATATGCAAAAAGATTTTACCTGTATATCAGGGGAGCACATCATCACCTGGTTGCTCCGATGCTGGGACAATGGGGCTGGTGCTCATGAACTAGAAGGTAGGGAAGCCAAGCAGCTGGGATCACTTGTTAGGGAAGGGGGAATTGACAAAGCAATTGCAAGAGAGAAACAGTCCCTCAGCCTTTGGAGGCGGCTCTTGGCAGCTGTGAAAGAAAGGTTTCCATACAAGGATGATGTTATGAGTCGTTTGGCCAAGTGGACTACTCTAGAGAAAGGCATCCAGTCTCTGAGGGAATCAGCCATTGTAGAGATGATCTATCACAGGCCAGAGGCCAGGAAAGGACCCATAAATCCAGATGAAGTCGAATGTACGCGATCCATGCGGCGGAAATTTACACAGAATGCATCCCCATCATATGCCTGTTCATTGGCAGCAGTAACCTGGAATGACATACCACCAACAACAGTGGATGAAATGATTCATTAACTCTGAGAGTTTGAAGAAAATCTCATCCCTTCCATCATTTCAGCTGTGGAAGAACTGTCTCAGGAGTTCAAACAATTGAGAGATGATATCTCTGATCTATCCAGCTCCCCACATGTACCAACCCGCATCTCAGCTATTAACAAAAGGCGTCCTACTGCTCGAGACAGAAGATAGGTACATAGCGAATAAAAGACAAACAAGGAACAACGTGGGCCCCCTCCAGAAGCTATCAGAACTGGCTACCCTGGATTTGGAGAAGGCTGAGGTTCTTAATGACTTCTTTGCCTCAGTCTTCATTGGCAAATGCCCTGACCACACCACCCAAGTCTTGGAAGGCAGACGCAGGGACAGTGAGAATGAAGACCCTAGGCCCACTGTAGGAGAGGATCTGGTTCGAGACCGTCTTAGGAACCTGAACGTATACAAGTCCATGGGACCTGATGAAATCCATCCGCGGGTCCTGAAGGAGGTGGCAAATGAAGTTGTTAAGCCACTGTCCATCATATTTGAAAAATCATGGCAGTCAGGTGAAGTTCCCGATGACTGGAAAAAGGGAAATATAACCCCCATTTTCAAGAAGGGGGAAATGGATGAGCCGGGAAACTACAGACCAGTCAGTCTCACCTCTGTGCCTGGCAAAATCTTGGAGCAGATTCTCCTGGAAGGCATGCTTAGGCACATGAAAACCAACAAGGTGGTTGGTGACAGTCAATATGGCTTCACTAAGGGGAAATCCCGCCTTACCAATCTGGTGGCCTTCTATGATGGGGCTACGGAACTGATAGACAGGGGTAGAGCAGTTGATGTCATCTTCCTGGACTTGTGCAAAGCGTTTGACACTGTCTCACATGACATCCTTCTCTCTAAGTTGGAGAGACATCAATTTGATAGGTGGACAACTCGGTGGATAAGGAACTGGCTGGATGGCCACACACAAAGAGTTGTGCTCAATGGCTCAATGTCCAGCTGGTGGACTGTCTTGTACAACATCTTGAGCAATACCAGGCACAGCTACAGGTTGGGCTGAGAAGAGATTCAGAGCAGCCCTGAGGAGAAGGACTTGGGGGTGTTGGTCGATGAAAAAATGAGCATGAGCCGGCAGTGTGCGCTTGCAGCCCAGGAAGCCAACCGTATCCTGGGCTGCATCAAAAGGAGCGTGACCAGCAGGTCAAGGGAGGTGATCCTGCCCCTCTACTCTTCTCTTGTGAGACCTCACTTGGAGTATTGTGTGCAGTTCTGGTGTCCTCAACATAAAAAGGACATGGAACTGTTAGAGCATGTCCAAAGGAGGGCCATGAGGATGATCAGGGGACTGAAGCACCTCCTGTATGAAGACAGGATGTGAAAGTTGGGGCTGTTCAGCCTGGAGAAGGGAAGGCTGCGTGGAGACCTCCTAGTAGCCTTCCAATATCTGAAGGGGACCTATAAGGATGCTGGGGAGGGACTCTTCATTAGGGACTGTAGTGATAGGACAAGGGGTAACGGGTTCAAACTTAAACAGGGGAAGTTTAGATTGGATATGAGGAAGAAATTCTTTACTGTAAGGGTGGTGAGGCACTGGAATGGGTTGCCCAGGGAAGTTGTGAATGCTCCATCCCTGGCAGTGTTCAAGGTGGGGTTGGACATAGCCTTGGATGGCATGGTTTAGTGGGAGGTGTCCCTGCCCATGGCAGGGGGGTTGGAACTAGTTGATCTTAAGGTCCTTTCCAACCCTAACTATTCTATGATTCTGTGATATAGGAGGTATACACCACAGGCCACCCTATGGTTTTACCTGCGGGATCATGGAGAAGACATGAGGAAGTGGGATGGAAAACCTACCTCAGCTCTGGAGGAAAGGTGCCTGAATTGAAGAGGAGAACAAAGGTCAAGGATCATCATCTCATGAAAGCTGCGGCTTCAGTCTCTGGTGAGCAGGTTCCCAGATGCAGTGGAAGAGCTGATTTTACTCCAGCTCCTGTGATAAGGAGTTCTAGTCCCTTTCTACAAGACATAAGTGGACAATCTTATGATCAGTGTTAGAGGGGCCCTGCCTCCAGCCAGGTGGAGGTATGGGACAGTCGGATTTACTGGACTGTGTGGATCACATGGCCTGGCACATCAGTCCCACAGAAGCATAAGGCTCTAGTAGATACCAGTTCACTGTGTACCCTGATGCCATCAAGCTGTCAAGGGGTGCAACCCATTTATATTTGTGGAGTGACAGGAGGATCCCAAGAGTTGACTGTACTGGAGGCTGAAATCAGCCTGACTGGGAGGAAGTGGCAAAAGCAGCCCATTGTGACTGGTCCAGAGGCTCCATGCATCTTTGGCATAGATTACCTCTAGTGACGGTACTTCAAAGCCCCAAAAGAGTACCACTTGGCTTTTGCTGTTGCTGCTTTGGAGACAGAGGAAATTGAGCAGCTGTTCACCTTGCCTGGTCTCTCAGAGGATTCTTCTGTTGTGGGGTTGCTGAAGGTCGAAGAACAACAAGTGCCAATCATGACCACACCAGTGCACCGGCGGCAATATTCCACCGAGACTCCCTGATTCCCATCCATAAGCTGATCCATAGACTGGAGAGCCAAGGAGCAATCAGTAGGACCCGCTCAACCTTTAATAGCCACATATGGCCAGTGCGAAAGTCTAATAGAGAGTGGAGACTAACAGTAGACTATTGTGGCCTGAATGAAGTCACGCAACCCTTGAATGCTGCAGCGCTGGACATGCTAGAACTTCAGTATGAACTGGAGTCAAAGGCAGCCAAGTGGGATGCCACAGTTGATATTGCCATTTCATTTTTCTCAACTCCTCTGGCAGCAGAGTGCAGGCCACAGTTCGCTTTTACTTGGAGGGGCATCCAGTACACTTGGAAGCGATTGCACCGGAGGTGAAAACACAGCCCTACCATCTGCTATGGACTGATACATAGTGCACTGGAACAGAGGCAAGCTCCAGAACACCTGCAATACATTGGTGACGTTATTGTGTGGGGTGATGCAGTGGAAGAAGTTTTTGAGAAAGGGAGGAAAATAATCCCTATTGCACATCCCAAATTACAGTTTGATTGTAAGCCCTCTCTATCATGTGATCTGGAAGAAGAATGATTTTAAATGGGGCCCTGAGCAACAACAATCCTTTGAACAAATTAAATGAGAGATAGTTCATGCAGTAGCCCTTGGACCAGCCCGGACCGAGACAGAGGTAAAAAATGTACTCTACACCGCAGCCAGGAAGAATGGTCCTACCTGGAGCCTCTGGCAGAAAGCTCCAGGGGAGACTCGAGGTCGACCCCTCGGCTTTTGGAGTCGGGGATACAGAGGATCTGAGGCCAACTATACCCCAACTGAAAAAGAGATACTGGAAGCCTATGAAGGGTTTCGAGCTGCTTCGGAATCGATTGGCACTGAAGCACAGTTCCTCCTGGCACCCCAGTTGCCCGTGCTGGGCTGGATGTTCAAAGTCAGGGTCTCCTCTACACATCATGCAACCGATGCTGCATGGAGTAAGTGGGCTGCACTAATTACACAACGAGCTCGAATAGGAAATCCCAGTCATCCAGGAATTCGAGAAGTCATCAGGGACTGGCCTGCGGGGGTTTGGGAACAACGAAACACAGATCAATGTGATCCACGCTGAACAATTTAATGTGCGCAATCATGCCTTTTATAGGAAAGTTTCAGAACAGTAGAACATTCGATAACACTTGATTGGTTAACTTCACTTAGCCGAGTGCTAGCAACAGTTTACTGATTGGTTAACTATTACAGCATACGTTTCAAGGTTACAGTTAACATTCCTTCTCTGCATATCTCTCTCAGTAGTTTTCCGTGCTAACTTTTCCCAAGGCTTCTGCACATACACGAACTTTAGTAACCCTCAGGCGAGGCCTCAATGCCTGTGGGTCCCTACCTTACAATTGTCAAGCAATTGTCTGGATTGCTCACATGCCCGTTCACAGCCAAATAGCTCTCCACAAATCCCCCTTTTTGTTTTTGAGCAATCCAGACCCGATTCACTGCACGAAATAGCATACTGGCAAGACACTTCCACAAACAGCAAAAGATTAAAACAATAATAATCAATACCGTTGAAACTGTTAAACCTTGTTTGATTACTACTCCTAGCCAACTACTAATACCCCAACCCTGTAACAACTTTTGAAACCAATCCCATTCTGAGAGTACTTGTAACTTTTGCACTAGTGAGAACCTAAAGTGTGGGTTTTGTAAGCAAGCGAAATTTACAGTCCAGCTCAGCAACCTTCTTATCCTAGCTCCTTCTTATCTTCCAGGCCTGCATTCTTGTTTCATTAACTGTCCGGGAGTTGCTTCTTTTCCACGGTCGGCTGCACAGAGGTAACCAGGAGTTACCCCTGCTACATGGCCAGCTGCACATACTTGCTTTCATTCAGAGCAGGCATATGTCCATTCTCTAACAAGAAATCATCCACATCTCCCCCTTTTGTTTTCTTGAGTAAGCCAAAGCTGTTTTACCAGGTTTTCAATCATACCACGAATACATTGCAAAATACAAGGTACAATCATAACTATGGTCAAGATTACTACCAAAATCATCCCAATACCTTTAATCAGAGATGTGAGCCAACCATTAAAGTCCCAAGATGTAAGAAGGGCATCTAACCAAGGAATTTTATCGTTCTGATAGACATCATGAAGTACTTTCTCATGCTTCCAAATTTCTTTAACATCTTTCAAGGTCTTTCCAGACTGATCAAGATAACTACAACAAGATTCATTAATTAAAGTACATACTCTGTCTACTTGAGCTGTTAATATATCTAAAGCCTTACAATTCTACAAAACTATATTTTTAAAGAATTTACTTCTACTTGTGTTAACTTAGTCACATATGTATTACCATTGAAAACAGCATAACAAACTTCCACTGGAATCATTTTGCACACTTTGCTTTAGTCTTGCAGTCACATTACATCCTTTGTTACATTCTATAACTTGATATGGTTGTGGTCCTTTCCACTCATTATCATGTAGGTCTTTATATAGAACTGGTGGTTTGGGCAAGGAATCATCTGTTAGATGTCACAAATGCTGTATTGCAGAAAGAGAATCAAAACTAGACAAATTCAAAAGCTTTTGTACAAATTACGCTTTGCAAACTGTTTGAAGAAAATCCTTACATTTCCCTTGGGTGTTTTTATATATAATACCTGCTTTAGACGACCCTATTTGAGCAGAGGATTTGGACTAGATCGTATCTCCAACATATGCCAACCACAGGCTGCTTGGCCTGCCTTTCTCTCCTGTATAGTTCTCTGATAACAGGAGAGGCCATCCCTCACATCAAGGTCTGGCATGGCATGTGTCCCCACCACTCAACGCCTGCTGGGTTGCAGCCAGCAGCGGAGCTAAAGGTTCTTCTTGGTGGCAAACACAGAGGCCAACCCAGTCTTGCCCTTGACTGTGATAAGAGGTATTTGGCCAACCTCAGTTGTGGCACCTTGTTGTCAGTGCAGAGGTTCACCTGCTTCATCCAGTAACAAATCACTACTATGGCAAAGCACATACACATTTACATCAGCAGTATATATACTACAGGGTGCAGCAGCATGTTGAAGATGCTAGTGGCAGTGAGGGATCAGCCAAAGAAATTTCTTACCAGTGGAGTTCTCTCATTCAAAGGCTGGATTGCTCACATGTCCGTTAACTGAAAGGAATGCTTCCACAATACCCTCTTCTTGTTTTTGAGCAATCCAGATTTGATTTAGCATTCTGTTTACAAATTTCTTCAGTATAGTAAATATAATGGTGCATGCAAGCAAAATTAGTAATATAATGCCTAAAACCTTCAAAGCAATAATTATCCAATTTTTAATCCAAGTCCCTATTCCCCATCCTGAAAAAATGTTGCGGAGCCAGTCATCTAAAGGATTCACATCTTGTTGGATTTTTTGTGAGTGTCCTTTTAGATAGGTCAATTGTTTGTGAATGCTCTTACTGTGATCAGACAGATTCACACAATACATACCTTCAAAGTCCTCACAGCCATGACCCTGTGCCAACAGCAAAAAGTCGATGGCTGTGCAGTTCTGCAGGAGGGAATGTCTTAAGCTATTTTGATCCATTAATAATTCTTCGAGAACGGCAGTAGTTACATTAGCCTGCTTTTCTGCCCAACAAGCTAGCTGGGCTGCTGTTCTTAGGGCATTTCCTGCAGCCGCTCCAGGGACAAATAGTGACAGAGCTACTAGAGCAGCTCTGCTCAGTAATTGAACATTGTCATTACAATCAGGAGTGAGTCCTATTGATCACTTAGATCTAGAGTGGAGAATATGACTAAGATTACTCAATTCTGTAAACTTTGGTGCAAAAATAGTCAGTGAACCTAAATAGCATGGCCCTCCAACAATGTCTTTCTGTATTCCTTGCCACGCCCTGTCACCACAGATTAAAAAGACATCTGGTGGTAGGGCTTTGGCAGAACTGTTATTCCAAAGGAGGGGCACTGACCAAGGTGTATGAGTAAATCCGTATGCATTAAAGGGTTCCACGGTGTCACCCGTATCATTTATTCCACAATAACCACCTCTAAACGAATAAGCATTATCTTTGGGTGAGACATCTGGTGAGTGTATCAAATATGAGCAGGATGCATATTTAAATCCAAAATTTAGGCAGGTTTCTGTCCAGCCTTTTGAGGCATTCCCAATTGCTTGTGATGCCATTAAATTTAATTCTTGTGGATCCCAAGGGAGTGTCCTATTCAATCCAGATATCAATTCTGCTGAGCAGTCCGCAACATTTTTTGACTTACTGCAGTTGTTGGTCGAAAATGCCTTAAAGCTGTTCTCATTATACCCAGGTATTCCTATTAGACATGTTTGAAATGGATCTGTGGCTGATGCCATAGCAAGACAAAATTCCGACACCCCACTCTCACTGGCCCATGTTACCCACAAATTTTTTTCTAGGATTAATTTCGTGTAACAGAGATACAGAATTATATACAAAGAGCAAAATTAACAGCTTAACCACTAACAGGTTCTTAATCATCACTGACATCTTCTACTGTAGAGGAAAGGCTTTCTGCTGAGTTTCGCCAGGGCCGTATCCACCGAGCCGGTATCCACCGAATGCCTTGATCTGTAAGCAAACACATATAACCTCTTCCTGTCAGCTTAACTTCTGCGGGTTTTGCCTTATCATCTTCTGGCAGCTGCCGCAAATTTGCATGCGCTAACATCTCTTTTACAAGTGACAAATCCATACAATACAAGGCGTAGTTTCTTATTAGCAACTGGCTAGTAAGTACAGGTGGTGTTATACACAAAATCACAGCCTCTAATAAGAGCTACTTTACATGCACACACATTCAAGCTCCTGTAGCTAAGGCATTGGGTTTTTCTGCTCGTCCATCCGGCTCATGACAAGGCTTGAGAAACTTTGCAGGCAGCCTCCATGGACCTGTAGGTAGAACACAAATATATCCCTTCCCCCATGCCATCAGTTCTCGAGAAGTAAGTCAAGCTAAAAATGATTCCTTAAAGCAAAGGCATTCTGATGAAACAGGAATGTGAAGCAGGTGCAGAAGCAAACTGCACCGTATCTCTGCCACCCTGGTGCTGTTTGGGTGGAGGTTGGTAAAGCTTGGATTCTCCCCTAGGTTACCTTAAACACACTAAGCAGGACTGCTCAGCAGGAGCTACAAATGCCTGCCTGCCCAGCAGCAGCTACAGCTGTCAGCCTGCTGAGCAGCAGCCATAAATTCCTGCCGGCAGCAGCACCTCTGCATTAACCCTTTCTTGCCCAAAATGTTAATCTGCTACCCATGAAAAACTTTTACATTAACCCAATAACAAAAAATACACAGAACACTGTCTGCCCTCAACAGACACACACATACACACACATTCATGGGATCCCACAAACACACTCCACACAACTACAATATGTGAAACACAAAATGCAGACAATCATTACTCCCACTACATGGTCACACGTACAAAATGTAGTTGCAATGACCCTGTGAAGACAATCAGGAAACCAGCTCCAAGCAGCATCATCGCAGTGCAAGGTGGCAGGCTCAATCTCAGCGGGCGTCCCTGCAGAGGCTCTGCCTCCCTCACATCGCATGAGGCTTGGGCTTTTATACTGACCAAAATGCACACTCATTCCAATGCAGGTGGCCAGCCTACATCGGGAGAAGGGGCCAACAGTATCTATAAAGGTCTGCAAGGGTCGATAGAAACACAGACGTAGTTACATTTGCTAACTTTTAGTACATGAATATCACAGAGAGACTATAAGCACACAGTACATCTGCATCCCCCACCCATCTTACTTTTCCCTTTATAACTGCCCATTTATCATGAGGATCTGGGGGATCTAAATCAGGCTTCTTTTCCGGATCAACAGGTCTCGGGTCAAAAGGACTATCCAGGTCAGCATCAGAATTATCAGGCATCAGAATCTCAGGAGCAGCAACAACAGTCTGATGAAAATGCACAGGCTCCTCATTAACATGTTCTGAAGTTTCAGTGTTATCAAGTGCAATTAAAACATTTTCTCCTGTAGGTTTCAGGTGATATGAGAGTAGGCTTTTTCTCGGGATTAACAGGGTCTGGGGCAAAAGGATTGCCTTCATCGCCATCCTCAGCCTCCGCAGCCGCGGCAGCAACTGGTGGAGGTTCGGAGGGGTGGGGGGGTGGGGGTGGGGGGGTTTGGGCTCCACTATCTCATTCTTTGACTTAGCCGTGTCGGAGAGCTGTAAATTTGTAAGTCCGTCATGACGTGTCTGTACTTTCTCATCTAACAATCCTGTCCATTTGTCCCAACCTTGACGATCTTGAGGATCAGGCTCTGGGGGGAGGGAGGCCAGAGGCAGCGAAAGTGATAAAGGAAGATACAAATTTGTATCCCCTGGCCCATCCATCGGTTCTGGTTTTTTCGCTTTTGTTCCATGGGGGTGGAAAAGCTCTTCTGCTTGCATATTTTTTAAGGAGTCAGTGATTAATCTCCACACAGTGGGATATCTGCTTGCCTCCTGCAATAATTCTTTTGTTGAGTCATTTAGTTCTTTCGGTTTTTCTGCTTCTTCTGGGGTAGAGACATTAGAGTTAATGGGGGAACGGTTTGGGGTGGAGGTAAGGGGATATTCTGGCACACCAGGCCTGTAATCTGTGGATGCCTTCACCTCATGGGGAGGTTCGATATCGTCAGGATTAGTAGCAATATCAGATTTTGATCTCTCTTTACTGGGCATGGCTTGAAAACCCCTCTTAATCGTTTTTGCAATTTTCGGGTAAGTTCTCCCTCCAGTACAGTGATCGAAGGGAATCCGCCTCGGGAGGCTCAAGCAGGGATCCGGGTGGGGGGGCACTGGGGGTTGCGGATGGCATTGCCGGAGATAAGGCTTTAACTGCCGAAGCAGCTGCAGCTCTTTCTGATTTCATATCCCGCAAAGTCTCTCGGACAAGTTTCCACAGCGTGGAGTATTTTTGAGCCTCACACGCTGCCTTCCCCCCATCAGTTATAGTGTCCCAGAGCTGTACGCCTATCGCCTCCCATGTGGATATTTCAAATGCTGTTCCAATCCCACTAAATAGCCCCTTTTCTTTACTCCACTGGAGTAGCCCTTTAAGTACATCTTCTTCATATTTAATCCCTCTCCTTGAGAGGATGCATTGGAGGAAATTAAGGACAGCTGTCTCTTCCTTAGTTTGAGCCGCCCCCATTCCTCCCCGACCGCCACTTGCCTTATTGAAGTGGACTCTTTTACGCGGAGACTCTCTTTCTTCTTTTTTTTTTTCTTTTTCTTTTTTCTTTTTCTCCTGCAGCACGGCTGTGCTCCCTCTACTCGGCAGTGCTGCCGGCTGCTTTTCGGTCGGCCTCCCACCCGTCAGGTCTGCACTGATCTTCACCGCGGAAGCAGCTCTCAGGAGGCAGAGCTGAGGGGTCCCTGTTCGGGCGCCACTCTTTGCGGGGGTTTGGGAACAACGAAACACAGATCAATATGATCCACGCTGAACAATTTAAAGTGCCTTTTATAGGAAAGTTTCAGAACAGTAGAACATTCGATAACACTTGGTTGGTTAACTTCACTTAGCCGAGTGCTAGCAACAGTTTACTGATTGGTTAACTATTACAGCATATGTTTCAAGGTTACAGTTAACATTCCTTCTCTGCGTATCTCTCTCAGTAGTTTTCCGTGCTAACTTTTCCCAAGGCTTCTGCACATACACGAACTTTAGTAACCCTCAGGCGAGGCCTCAATGCCTGTGGGTCCCTACCTTACAATTGTCAAGCAATTGTCTGGATTGCTCACATGCCCATTCACAGCCAAATAGCTCTCCACACTGGCCAGAGGGGAAAGATTTTGGAATCTCACCAGAGGAGGAGGTGACGCATGCTGAAGAGGCCCCACCATATAATAAACTGTCAGAAAGTGAAAAGCAACATGCCTTGTTTACTGATGGGTCCTATTGCATTGTGGGAAAGCATCGGCGATGGAAGGCAGCTGTATGGAGTCCTCAACGACAAGTTGCAGAAACTGCTGAAGGAGAGGGTGAATCGAGTCAGTTTGCAGAGGTGAAAGCCATCCACCTGGCCTTGGACATTGCTGAACGAGAAAAGTGGGCAGTACTTTATCTCTGTGCTGACTCCTGGATGGTGTCAAATGCCCTGTGGGTGTTATAAACGATGAAAGTCAAATTATAGTAGCAAGAGTAATTTATTGCCTAATTAATGAGAGGTAATAAGCAAAGCAGCCCTGGGTGCACGGGGAGTCTCTGCTCCACCAACACGCACACCTCAGGCACATACCAATCGTTCTTTTAAACAATTAAGGTGTACATATTCATTGTGGTTTCACAATATGTAAATTGTCTCCCGTCTCTCATGTTAATTAGTTTCGCAATATTGTCCCGCACGCACACTGCCTCGCTGACTTGGTGCATGCTCATTCTCTTTCTTCTTGTTGTTCATCTCTTCTTGACTGGTTCTTACCAGTCCTCCCAGATGTCTTCTATTCTTTAACAATGTGCGGGATATTGTGATTTGACATTTACAAACTACTACTTGTTTTAGGGTTGTTCAAGCCTTGCATTTCAGCGTTACTCAATCATTAAGCACAAACAATCATCATCTTTATCAGCAAATTGATAGTTACATTTATTACATGGGGGTGGTCGCAGCAATGGAAATAGAGCAACTGGCAATGCAGAGGTAAGCCCATCTGGGCTGTTGCCCGTGTGCAGAACCTGGTGGTGAAGGTACTCCATATTGATGCTCATGTACCCAAGAGTCGGGCCATTGAGGAACACCAGAACAACCAACAAGTGGATCAAGCTGCTAAGATTGCAGTGGCTCAGATGGACTCAGATTGGCAACATAAGGGTGAATTATTTTTGCCCCGCTGGGCCCATGATGCTTGAGGACATCAGGACAGAGATGCAACATACAGATGGGATCGTGATCGAGGGGTGGATTTAACAATGGACACTATTGCCCAGGTTATTCATGAGTGTGAAACGTGCTGCAATTAAGCAAGCTAAACAGTTAAAGCCTCTTTGGTATGGAGGATGATGGCTGAAGTACAAATAGGGGGAGGCCTGGCAGATTGATTATATCACACTCCCACCAACCCGCCAAGGCAAACACCATGTACTTACCATGGTGGAAGCAACCACTGGATGGCTGGAAACATATGCTGTGCCCCACGCCACTGCCCAGAAGTCTATCCTGGGCCTTGAGAAACAGTTTTTGTGGCAATACGGCACCCCAGAATGAACTGAGTCAGACATTGGGACTCATTTCCGGAACAACCTTATAGACACTTGGGCCAAAGAGCATGGCATTGAGTGTGTATATCACATCTCCTACCATGAACCATCCTCTGGGAAAATCGAACAGTACAATGGGCTGTTAAAAACTACACTGAGAGCAATGGGTGGTGTAACTTTCAAACGTTAGGGTACACATTTACCTAAGGCCACCTGGTTGGTCAACACCAGAGGAACTGCCAACAGGGCTGGCCCAGCCCAGTCAGAACTTTTACATACTGTAGAAGGGGATAAAGTTCCTGTGGTGCAAATAAAGAATTTGCTGGGGAAGACAGTCTGGGTTATTCCCACTTCAGGTAAAGGCAAACCCACTCGTGGGATTGCTTTTGCTCAGTGACCCAGATATACTTTGTGGGTAATGTGGGAAGATGGGAATGTCCGATGTGTACCTCAAGGGGATTTGATTTTAGGGGAAAACAGCCAACAAACTCAATTGTATGCTGTTGCCTGCTATGTAATACTTTTATAGCCCACCAACCAGATGTCTTCAGGTCACCAGCAACTGGCCCTGACTTCCCTCTGACCGTGATCCCAACAAAGAATGAACTTTGATGAAACCAGACGAGTTCTGTGGTGTCATCAGCAGGCAACGTTCCAACACTGCACACAGCCTCTCCTGCTCTGAAAGACTGTTACAAGAGGTGAAGCCTGACATCATGGACCAGATGGACTCAGCAGCTTTATAGGGATTGGTCCATGCACTAAGGAATGATATCTCTCTCTCTCTGTGTCTGTGTGGATGTATATATATAGATATAGATATATATGAGACGAGAGTGATGGTATATTGAAAAATGTGGGATCTGAGCATGACGTGAATGGTATGGAATAAGGGGGTGGATACTGTCCTGGGTTCAGCAGTAGCAGTCATTTTTCTCCTTCTTAGTAGCTGTTGCAGTGCTGAGGTTTTGACTTTCCACCTGGGAACAATGCTGATAACACCAGTGTTTTCAGTTACTGCTTGGTAATGTTTTGTTCTGACCAAGGACTTTCTGAGTCTCATGCTCTGCCAGGTAGGAGGGGAAGCCGGGAGGAAGCCAAGACAGGACACGTGACCCAAATTAACCAAAGGTATTCCATACCACAGCACGTCATGCCCTGTGTATAAACTGGGGGCAGTACCCGGAAAGGCTAGATCACTGCTCGGGTTGGGCTGGGTATCGGTCAGCGTATGGTGAGCGGTTGTATTCTCTTCCCTTGTTCTTTCCCTTATTATTATTATTATTATTAGTGATAGCAGTAGTGGGTTTGTGTTATACGTTGGTTACTGGACTGTTCTTATCTCAACCCATGGGAGTCACGTTCTTTTGTTTCTCCTCCCCATCCCTCCAGGAGCAGGGGGAGGAATGGAGGGGACTGAGTAAGTGGCTGTGTGGGTCTGGGTTGCCGACTGGGCTTAAACCCACTACACCCCCAACAACCCAAGTTACGCTGACAGTTTCTACTCTGAGCCACCATAAAGTTGTGGCACCGAGAACACAAAAAGACACTACAGTGGCCACGTCCTAGACTGGGCACCTGGAGGGAGTCCTGACTCCCCATACACACAGAACAGCATCTCTTGGTGCAGCTATATGCCCCCCGGACCAAGCCCTGTCCTCATCTTACAGTGTTTGTACTATGAGAATCCCATCCTTGTCGCCAAATATGTTCCAGGTTCGTATGATTCCTGTGTACAAAGACTGGACACCAAACACAATGTAAATAATCAGATGCTCTAGTCTATTTATTGTGCTACTAATGCAAAGCAAATATACGCTAACATGAAGCAAGTTACATACATACCGACCCCTGGTTGCAAAGGATACTGCCAAGCAGGAGATAGAAGGTCCTACACCTGGGTCGGAGCAGTCCCAGGCACAGCTACAGGTTGGGTGGAGAAGAGATTCAGAGCAGCCCTGCAGAGAAGGACTTGGGGGTGTTGGTCGATGAAAAAATGAACATGAGCTGGCAGTGTGCGCTTGCAGCCTAGAAAGCCAACCATATCCTGGGCTGCATCAAAAGGAGTGTGACCAGCAGGTCGAGGGAGGTGATCCTGCCCCTCTACTCTGCTCTCGTGAGACCTCACTTGGAGTACTGTGTGCAGTTCTGGTGTCCTCAACATAAAGAGGACATGGAACTGTTGCAACAAGTCCAGAGGAGGGCCACGAGGATGATCAGAGGACTGGAGCATCTCCCATATGAAGATAGGCTGAGAAAGTTGGGGCTGTTCAGCCTGGAGAAGAGAAGGCTGCATGGGGACCTCATAGCAGCCTTCCAATATCTGACGGCCTATAAGGATGCTGGGGAGGGACTCTTCATTAGGGACTGTAGTGATAGGACAAGGGGTAATGGGTTCAAGCTTAAACAGGGGAATTTTTGATTGTATATAAGGAAGAATTTCTTTACTGTGAGGTTGGTGAGGCCCTGGAATGGGTTGCCCAGGGAAGTTGTGAATGCTTCATCCCTGGCCGTGTTCAAGGCCAGGTTGGACAGAGCCTTGGGTGGCATGGTTTAGTGTGAAGTGTCCCTGCCCATGGCAGGGGGGTTGATACTAAATGATCTTAAGGTCCTATGCAACCCTAACTATTCTATGACTTTATAAAGTCCATTGCGCTAACAGCAGTTTTCCAGTTTGGCTAACTTCCCTATTTTCAAGGTTCCCTGAACCCATGCATAACAGTTCGTTTCCATTCTTGTGTGTTTCACCACAGGCCATTATCATCTGACACAGACACAGAGCTAGTAAATTACTGTAAGAATATTGTTTTAATCACTTCCTAGGTTTGCTTTCATTAAATTGTACCTTGACTTTTTCCTTGAAGTAGCATTTTTTATTGCTAGTCATTTGCTTATTTTTTTTTGTTATATAAGGAGCTCTATATACATAGCCAGCAAATCTTCCATCTGATATTTCCTGGACATAGTGGATTGGTGGATGTTTTGTAAGCATACCCCAAGTAAGCTTAAAAATTGCTTAATGTCTGGGTCGTTTTAGGCTTCAAGTGTGGTTGGTCCAGCTCAACAAACATTGGAAAACAGTATGTCCAGCATATCAACTTCTGCTTCTCATTTACCTTCTGAAAATGAAAACCAGCAACAAATACAGCCGAAGCTGTATAATCCAGAGACACTAACTACTATCCAAACACAGGACATTTCCCAGCCTGGTAGCTTTTCAGCAGTCTCTACTCCAGGTCTGCTGCAGAGCAATGATACATTACTGCAGCAAGCTGCACAGTTCCAAACAAGAGATTCCCAAACCAGGGAAGTCTTGCAGTCAGATGGCACAGTGGTCACTTTGTCACAGTTAACTGATGCATCGCAACAACAACAGTCTACACTCTCAGAACCAGCACAGGCATTGCAGGAACAGATTTCATCAAGTATTTTCTCATCAGGAAGTGGTGCGAGTAAGTTACAGAGCACTATCCAGGAACTGCAAGCTGGAAATTTTCCAACAAACACTGCCACTGGCAGCAATAGGAATGTTGACTTGGTGCAACAGGTATTGGAAGCTCAACAGCAGTTATCTTCTGTTTTATTTTCTGGTTCAGACAGCAGCGAGGATGTTCAAGATCAGCTAAATGCAGATATCTTCCAGCAAGTTAGTCAGATACAAAATAGTGTAAATCCTGGGATATTTTCCTCATCAGACACAGCTGTTCATTCCAGATCAGAGAACCTTTTGCCTGGACGAGCTGAAAATGCATTGTCCAAACAACAGCAGCAGGAGATGGAGACTTCTGTTGCAATGGTGATAGGAATCCAACAGAAAATTTGCCAGGCTGCAACACAGATGCAATCTGATTTGTTCTCTTCAACAACATCAGGAAATGGAGCCCTCCAACAGTCACCTGTTTGCCAGCAGGCTTCTCACATAATGAGTGGGTTATCAACAAGTGAAGACATGCAAATGCAGTGTGAATTATTCTCTTCATCTCCTGGTGTTTCTGGAAGTGAGACTACTCCTACTGCTCAGCAGCAGGTCTCCAACAATGGACGTACTATGTTTCAGGCCGCAAATTCTGCAGGTGGCGAAGAAGCTTCAGAACAGAGTGAACAGATGCAAAGTACTGTATTTCAGACCATGGTTCAAATGCAGCATAGTGGAGAAAGTCAATCTCAAGTTAATCTCTTTTCATCTACTAAAACCATGATGACTGTTCAGGCAAGTGGAACTCAACAACAAGGAGGTGGTCTGTTCCAGCAGGGCGGAGAAATCATGTCTGTTCAGTCAGGAAGTTTTATGCATCAGTCTCCACATTCTCAAGCTCAGCTTTTTCACTCTCAGAATCCTATTGGTGATACTCAGAATATATCACAGGAAACACAAGGCTCTATTTTCCACAGTCCAAATTCCATTGTCCACAACCAGACCAGTACCAATTCCTCAGACCAACTGCAGCCTCCAATGTTCCACTCACAGAACACCCTGGATGTATTGCAAAGCTCTTCAGTTCCTCAAGACCAGCGGTCTGCTAACATGTTCCTTTCCCAGAGTTCAAAGAGCAATGCTGCAACTCAAGAACAGGTATCATTCTTTACAAGCCCAAATTCCATTTCTCCTCTTCATACAGCAACAAACACTCAACAACAGACTTCTTTCCAGCGGCAGACACAGATATCTCATATCCAGAGTTCTATGCTTCCTCAAGAACAGCCCCAGACTCAGCCTGCTCAGCAAGGTTTGTTTCAGTCTCAAGTGTCACTAGGCTCCATCCAGTCCAGTTCAATTCCTCAGAACCAACAAGGAGCTATCTTCCAGCCTCAGCATTCAATAGTTGCTATTCAGAGTAGTCCTCCATCTCAAGAGCAGCAGCAGCAGCAACAGCAAAGCATGATGTTCAGTAATCAAAATGCAATGAGTACAATTGCTTCTCAAAAGCAGAACATGATTTTCAATCCAAATCAAAACCCGGTTACCAATCAGGAGCAACAAGGCCAGTCCATTTTTCATCCACAGACTAACATGACATCAATGAACCAGGAGCAGCAGCCCATGCAATTCCAGAGTCAGAGTAATGTGTCTTCTCTTCAGACTCCTGGATCCAGCCAGGCTGAAGCACAGCAGCCAGCCATCTTCCATAACTCACCCCAGATTCACTTGATCCAAGGGTCATCAAGTTCTCAAAAGCAACAAGTCGCCCTCTTCATCTCTTCAGCTTCCATGTCTGCTTTAGAGAATAGTATGAGCCAGCAAGAGCTGCAGCAGTCTCCTATGTACTCTTCTCAAAACAGCATGGCAGGAATGCAAGGAACTGCTTCTCCTCCACAGCAACAAGCTGCTTTATTCCACAACACAGCAGGAGGTGCTATCAACCAGCTGCAGAATTCTCCTGCTTCGCCTCAGCAAACATCAGGAATATTCCTGTTTGGCATTCAAAACAGTAAGTGATAGATCATAGAATCATAGAATAGTTAGGTTTGGAAAGGACCTTAAGATCATCTAGTTCCAACCCCCCTGCTGATGCCTATTCTGAGTTTACAATTTAGAAGAGCTACTCACTGGAGTCCACAAGACTTAATTCTAAGATATTTTTAAAAAAAAATAAATCGTGGAATAAGTAATGTAGCACCTCAGTTGAGAATATACTCATCATGGTGCTCTGGATGTTACTGATTTTGCATGAGAACTCTTAGCTTAAATAACTCTTTTGGTTGTCCTACACTTAGGATTAACATGTGACAAAACCACCTTAGAACTGTGTGTATGGATACTTATATAGAAATAAATATCTATACGATATATTCTAAAAATGTTATTAATAACACTATACAAATAATATGTAAAATACACATACATGCATGTTAAAGGATTATGCCATCTTAAGACATCTCCACTAATCTTTCTCTTGCTGCATTTGGTTTCTACAATTTACACAATGGCTTTGTGGAGAAGAGAAGGCTCTGGGGAGACCTTAGAGCAGCTTCCAGTGCCTCAGGGGGCTGACAGGAAAGCTGGAGACAAGGGCCTGTAGGGACAGGACAAGGGGGAATGGCTTTAAACCAAGAGGGAGATTTAGATGAGATATTAGGAAGTTCTTCCCTGTGAGGGTGGTGAGGCACTGGCACAGGTTGCCCAGAGAAGCTGTGGCTGCCCCATCCCTGGTAGTGTTCAAGGCCAGGTTAGACAGGGCTTGGAGCAACCTGGTCTAGTGGAAGGTGTCCCTGCCCGTGGCAGGGAATTTAGAACTGGATGAGCTTTAATAAGGTCTCTTTCAACCCAAATCATGCTATGATTCTGTGATTCAACACTTCCCTTATGCTATGCATTTTGTTTTTCTTTTAGCTAAGTGTTGTCCTCTGGAGTGTTAATAGTGTTTGGTTATAATACAGGGTCCGTATATTCCATACGTGCACCTTGAAACCCTGCTCATACCCTGAGGGAGTGGTGAGCAGGGGTGGCCATGTGAACAAAAGTGCTCATAACTTTCTACACAGCTCATATGTAAAGAACTTGGCTGATTCACTGCATGTGTTAAACTAATTTAAATGGTACTGTGTTTTTCACTTACTGTTTAACAGACTGTGGCCATCTGCTAACTTCTGGACCAGCGATGTTGCCCCATGAGTTGATGGCTATAAGTCAGCCAGGTCAGCCACAGAGCAAGGGACAAGCAGCTGTGCTCACGCTTCTCTCCCAGCAGATATCCGAGGCGTCTCCACTACCTTCAGCTATGGCAACCAACCAGAATATTGAGAAAATAGATGATCTGCTCGTGTCATTGCAAAACCAGGGGAACAATATAGCTGGCTCCTTTTAATTAGTCAAGTAAGTAATTTGTTTGGGTTTCTGGGCTCTTGCTTTTGTTCAGTAAGTCTTTACTTTGGAGTGTATCACCATGCCTTAAGTGGTTACCTAAATACCAGGGGTTAGGATGAAGAGTTATTTTAAAACAGTCAAAGGTCAGAATTTGTATGAAATGGTTGGATGAAATTGGTTCTTGTTCAATTGCTGTATGTTTTATCATCTGCCATTAGGGTGTAGTACTTGGTGAGGAAGGAGGGGAGATAACTGACAACTTGGCAGATAAAAGTGTTATGAAATACAACTGTAGTTAAAAACATAAGGCTTATTAAGTAAGTAACACCTCAAGTCTGTACTATTCTAAAGTTGCCCCCGGGGATCCAGTAACATAATGTGAAAACAAGTTTAGGTAGAATATGGCAGCTGTTGAGAGTGTGCAGCATGCTGAGTCTTTGTGAAAACACCATCAGCTGTTACTAGGAAACATTCTGCTTTTAGAAGGTGCCTTTTTCAGTGAGGTGAAAAAGGCTTTGACTACAAATGAGTACCAAGAACCAGGAGGACTCTGGAATCTAGTATTGTCCACAGTGTGTAACTTGGCTCTAGTTAACTATGTTGCTGTCCTATATCCCCTGTAAGTTTCGCTTAAGTGATAAACTTAATTTTCTAATATAAACTGGGTTTTTTTTTTAATTTTATTTAAGTTATGAGCTTAAATAAAAAAAGTGAAAGGAGAGTAATGCTGCTCTGTGAGAGTACTGCATTCTGATATTGAGTTTCACGTCTGCTGGTGCGCAACACTTTCAAGATGAAGGAACTAAACTGAAATAAGGGGATGGCTTTTGTTAGTTATGTTTTAACTCTTTTGCTTGCTTGTTTTTTCCTGCAGAAATTCTGTGAAGAAAAAAGTGATGATTTCTCAGATATTCTCAGACCTTCTGACTCTGGATTAGGCTGTGTGGAACTGATTGCTTCTGTCAAAAAGTGGCCTTCTTCTCTAAAGAGCATACACATGGCCAATTGCAGCATCTAGCACCTAAGGCTATGACCATAGTATTTGGGATTTGTAGTGCCAATAATGCTGAAAAGCTATGCTTTGTTTTACTAGGGCATGGGATTGTACTGTTACCAGATTCCTAAACCTCATTAACAGTGGGGTGCTCTTTGAATTTAAAGCATATCTGATCAGCTATTATTGTTGTTAGAAGATAATACATGTCACCACATTTACTTTTTTTTTCCTCTTCTTCTTCACATCCCCTCTTTTGACTGGAAAAGCTTGTGAAGCAGAAACATCAAATGCCTGTGCCATGAGCCATGACTCATAGCTGTCAGTAAGTGAAGGGATTGTTTTAGAATTGAGTGGGAGAGCTAATACTGTGATTTGCTAATTGCAGTAGGCAGCAATGACAAATTGATAACTATAATCAGCAAGCAGAGAATTGTTTGCTTATGTAGATAGCCAGAGGTGGGTGCTTCCCATCTGTAGATATGATTAATCATTTTCTGTGTCTCTTATGTGTAACTGTACATGGAGCAAGGGTTTGGTGGCTCTAAAATGAAGACATGAAGGGGAACTTTCAATTAAATTTTGCTCTTAAAATCTTGTCCTCTAAAATACCTTCTAAAGAACATTCTGCCTGGCTGAGGAAAGAACTCCTCTGTGTCCCTCGCTCTGAATGGATGGGTTAGAACTCTGTAAAGCTGCATTAGCCATTCTCAAACCAGTCTTCTCCCTTCCATTCTTTTCATGGTTTTCCTTTTCTCTTCCCCAGTTTCATATTGTGTTTTAAAAAAAGGCATAAATATCCTTCTGGCTTTAAATACCAGAAGCAGCTTTTAGGAATCCGTGGCATTAAATTGCTTAGTCAATAGAAGCTTTGACAAATAATCAAGGATTAAGGAGAGGGGAAGCAATTTCTCCACCACCTTCTAAATGCAGGAACCCCCCTTAACCAGGCATTTTCCAGCTGTTACTGATGTAAATCTTCTGCTTTACTCCAAGTTAGGGGGCAAATTATATCATTTTTAAGCATTCTAGAAAATTTCACTTAATCCTGAACTGTTGCATCTTTGTAGCATATTGAACTCACTGCAGTTTTGAAGTGATTATTTTTCCCTACCAACAGTCCCCCAAATCTAGTTTCTAGATGGTCATGTTTCAATTTAAAAAGAAAAAAAAAACATTGACTGATGTTACAGAATGTGAGAACAACCCACTCCAGACCATGCAGTTGTATTGTGAGGTATGTGAATTTTTTGGGTGCTCCAACGATCCAGAAAGTTTTGTGAATTCTCACTACAACCTCATTCAGATCTTTGTTTCTTCTGCATGTAGAAAGCTGTTGCTGCCTTGAGACTCAGACAGCTGTCATGTATGGCGATTATGCCTTGATAGAGTGTAGTTGGTAACATGTCATTTTACATTTTTGTTATTTTAAATAACAAAGACCAGTCTGTAAATGGTTTTCTAAGTTCCTCTAGTCTGTTTACCGTGTTTTTTTCCTTAACTCGTGTGTTTAGTTGAGCCATGTAGACAGTTTGTTTGTTTAATGGATTTTCCAATTTGTCAGTCTGTCCTGCCATTCACTTTCTGTCTCTCTCTTTCTCTCTCTCATTGAGAGGCAGTGAATTACATTTTCAGTAGTAAGGCTTCTTGCCAATATGAAGGGAAGTTTTCAGAAAGAGACCTGCTCTGGGTCATTTAATTTTGAATGCAGTTTTCAATCGTTCAGGTTTTGGATGGTTTATATCTAACGTGTGTTTCATTTTTTTGGAAAGCTGTATTTTGTATTTAGGAAATAGTATGCTATTTTGCTATTTGTACTGAGTGAGTACATTGGCATAAATGCAAAAATTTATATATATACATATATATAAAATATTCTTTTTGCCACACATTTTTGTGGTAAACTTGTGAGTTTGTCTGATGCTCTACCACAACATGGCATCTGATAACTGAGGCAGGGTGGGGTTTGTTATGTCTTTATTGAGTATTTAAGTACTTTTTGCACCATAAATAACTTGTTCATCTTTCACCATTCCATCAGGCAGTTTATTGTTCCAGCTGGCTATGAGAAGCTTCCCTGTGTGTTTTGATGTGTCTGTCACTCAGCAATATGACCTAGTAAGGAAACTCATAGGCATTTAGGCATATATAAAATAACAGTGTTTCATTCAGAATGAGCCATTCAGCTTTTTTCCACTATCATTGTCTATTTAATATTTTTATTATCAATGCCTCTGTGTTTTAACTCTTAATTTATGATTATGCTAAAATGTTTTAAATTTTAATCATGATAAAAAAATTCCCTGCTTCCTAATGTCCAGAGCTGCTTTAACCCTGAACCATACTTTTTCTTTCTGCAACTTATTTTTTATCTCCTGATAAGACAAGATATTAACAATGTCATTATGGTTCATGACATGAAAGCAGCAATCTTGCAGCATTGACTAAATGCTATGTGAGGCTATGTAGAAGACTGAGAATTATGGACTGAAGCAACTTCCAGATGCTTGTGGAAGTCAATAGCCAGTTATTTGAAAATGAACTAGTGGCTTTTGCAGGATCGCAGTCCCAGGACAAGTTGCTGAATGTCGTCCAGAGCCATCATACACAGAAGAAGTAATAGGAATGATAAATTCACTTGTGTGCTGCTTCAGTTTGTTCCATTGTTCCAAAGGGGTGTATCCTTACGTGGAAGTGCGGTTGGTCAGTGCCAAGTCAGCAGGGACCAATTCTCCATTTAACAAGATGGGTGGCCAAAAGAGAACTTCATACCAAGACTGCTACAGTTCCAGGGGAAGGGTATGTCTTAATTGTGTGCTGTTTTGGGTTGCTCATGAAGAGAAGAGAAAAAAAATCTAAAGTAAATTAGAAAAGGGCTGTGCTATCATGTTTTTCACTTCTGAATAATGCCTTTTCTTGTGTTAAATTTTTCATGTTCATTTTAGGTCAGTGTTTAAATGTACAACACTTGGAACGTGATTTGGTTATAAAAAGTATGTCTTCAGAATGAAGAAATTGCTCAGCAGTTGATCAGTGCTTGCAGACAGCTGTTACAAAGGATAAAGAGAGGTTTGATAAGCCAATAAAGAGCTTAGAGATGGGCTGCAGGATTTCATGGCAGAAATACCCAATAACAGTGTGAGCCACATCTGTATTTTATCAGTCCTAAACATTTACTTTTGGAATTTAAGCAGTTGATATTGATAATTGGACCTTACTCTACCATTTTTCTTTTATTTTAATCCCATTCCTGTATTTACTCCTTTGCATGCTCACCCTGGTGTGCCTGTGATCTGTGAGTAGATGGATGGAGCCTGCAGAAATGAAGTGGTGACATCATGTCTAGTCCATTTTGGGTGAGAAAGAAGGTACTGAGATATCAGTCTCTCTAAATTTGAAGTTCCTGATGACATTACTCTAAAGGGGAAGTTGCTATCATATCCACAGAGCAGAAATGAAGTATAGAAGATACTACTAAGTGAAAATGGAAAACTGTAGACCTGCATTGCTGGGATGGGTTTTAAGTGTCTTGTTTTTTTCTGCTGCTTGAGCTTGCTTCTGCAAGAACTGTTAAGTTTAAACCTCCATGTTCAATGTGGGCAATACCCTTCAGCTGTGTGTGCCTCTAACGCACCCATGGTCCTCTCTCTGCACAGCATCTGTTGGGTGTTGGGATTCACAGAACACCCATTTGTTGGCACAATTTAAAATCTGGGGAAAGGTACCCGCTAGCCACCAGTTGTGACTGCTGCATGCGTTCTCTTGGCTGCTTATATGGGTGTATGTGTATCTATATGTATATAAAATCATGAGTAGCACATAATACACAGTTATCAGCTAAGCGTCTCTTCTGGCAGAAAGTTATTGGTTCTTTCTGCTTAATTAACAAGTCCATGTTTTGTTATTAATTGCCTCCTCACTGTCTTATTTTTCAGAAGTTATTCAAGCCAAATGCTTTGTTATTATTTTAACATAAAAATAGTTCCAGAAATTGTAGGATCATAGAATATTTAGGGTTAGATAGGACCTTAAGATCATCTAGTTCCAAAACCCCTGCCATGGGTAGGGGCATCTCGCACTAAACCATGTCACCCAAGGCTCTGTCCAGCCTGGCCTTGAACACTGCCAGCGATGGAGCATTCACAACTTCCCTGGGCAACCCATTCCAGTGCCTCACCACCCTTACAGTAAAGAATTTCTTCCTTATATTTTAACCTGAACTTCCCCTATTTAAGTTTAAACCTATTACCCCTTGTCCTATCACTACAGTCCCTGATGAAGAGTCTCTCTTCAGCATCCTTGTAGGCCCCCTTCAGATACTGGAAGGCTGCTATGAGGTCTCCACAAAGCCTTCTCTTCTCCAGGCTGAACAGCCCCAACTTTCTCAGCCTATCTTCATACAGGAGGTGCTCCAGTCCTCTGATCATCCTCGTGGCCCTCCTCTGGACTTGTTCCAACAGTTCCATGTCCTTTTTATGTTGAGGATACCAGAACTGTACACAGTACTCCAAGTGAGGTGTCACGAGAGCAGAGTAGAGGGGCAGGATCACCTCCCTCGACCTGCTGGTCATGCTCCTTTTGATGCAGCCCAGAATACGGTTGGTTTCTGGGCTGTGAGTGCGCACTGAAGTTGGCTCATGTTAGGTTTCTCATTGACCAATGCCCCAAGTCCTTCTCCTCAGGGCTGCTCTGAATCACTTCTCCACCCGGCCTGTAGCTGTGCCTGGGATTGCCCCAACCCAGGTGTATGACCTTGCACTTTGCATTGTTGAACTTCATGAGGATGGCATTGGCCTGCCTCTCAAGCATGTCCAGGTCCCTCTGGATGGAATTCCTTCCCTCCAGCATATGAAGTGAACCACACAGCCTGGTGTCATCGGCAAACTTGCTGAGGGCGCACTCAATCCCACTGTCCATGGCACTGGCAAAGATGTTGAACAGGATTGGTCCCAACACCGACCCCTGTGGTACACCACTCGTCACTGGTCTCCAGCTGGACAACTCTTTGTGTGTGGCCATCTAGCCAATTCTTTATCCAGAGTTGTCCATCCATCAAATTGATGTCTCCCCAGTTTAGAGACAAGGATGTCATGAGGGACAGTGTCAAATGCTTTGCACAAGTCCAGGTAGATGACATCAACTGCTCTGCCCCTGTCCATCAGTTCTGTAGCCCCATCATAGAAGGCCACCAGATTGGTCAGGCAGGATTTCCCCTTAGTGAAGCCATGCTGGCTGTCACTAAGCACCTTGTTGTTTTTCATGTGCCTTAGCATGCCTTCCAGGAGAATCTGCTCCAAGATTTTTCCAGGCACAGAGGTGAGACTGACTGATCTGTAGATTCCCGGGTCTTCCAATTTTCTCTTCTTGAAAATGGAGGTTATATTACCCTTTTTCCAGTCATCGGGAGCTTCACCTGACTGCCATGATTTTTCAAATATGGAAACATATGGAATATGGACATTGGCTTAGCAACTTCATTCACCAGCTCCTTTCAGGACCTGTGGATGGCTTTCATCAAGTCCCATGGCCTTGTGCACATTCAGGTTCTTAAGATGATCTCGAACTTGATCCTCTCCTACAGTGGCCCTAGGGTCTTCATTCTCACAGTCTCTGCATCTGCCTTCCAAGACTTGGGTGGTGTGGTCAGAACACTTGCTGGTGAAGATTGAGGCGAAGAATTCCTTGAGAAGCTGAAAATGATTTCAGACTTGCTGTTTCAAAGTGTATGTTTACTCATCAGTCATTTCATTATAATTACTTCTATTTACTAGTTACTTCCTATGTAGTTTTAAGATAGAATAAAGCATGAGCAGTTCAGCATTAGTAACTTTGGTAGTTTTTTTAAATGAAAATATTGAGAGTCTGGGCAGCTGTATCAGTGGACATTCCACTAATTTAGATAAGTTGATTTATTTTTATTTATTTACTTTTTAAGCTTCTATTGTGATTTTGGTTCAGGATATAGTTTCTAAAAAGAAAACTTATCTGAACAGATTTTTTACTACCTTTCCAGAGTCTTCAGAAAGACAACTAATCAAGTCAGAAGCTTGCATTTGTTGTAAAATGCAGTTTAAATCATTATTTGAGTAGCAGGAAAGATGATTTATAAAAAAGCAAAATCCAGAAGTTGTTACTGGACTGAAAAAGCTGCAAGTGTTTTCCCCCAGGGGTATGTTCATTAAGAGTTAGAATAGAGTTTGACTGTCAGTTTTTGACTCTTGTGCCTCTTTACTGGGGCTGCTTTTTCAGGGTAATTCCAGGAGAGGAGTACGAGAGAATACAGACAGCGATAGAGGCAAGAACAAGAATGAATTGCTTTGTGTGCTCTCAGCTGCGAGTTGAGGGTGGAAGGTGAGAACTATTGATCACTGGTGACTTTTCATTAGTGCAAAATTTATTTTCAAGGAATAGGTGTTTGTTGTGTTCTGGAGGACTGGTGGCAGCTCTAGTCTTTTAGCAGCTAAAAGGAAACTCGCTCTGAGAGCCTTTGTTTGGGGGGGTTTTAATTTGGAGCAGTGTTTTGTGATAGATTGTGAGGGTCGCTGTTGAAATGGGATAAATGCTGTTTAGATAAAAAGAAAAACGCAGCAGCAGATAAACTTGTGGAAGTGTACTTGTAAAATTCTCTACTCAAGTTTGGGGATCTGAGGGGTCACACAAGAGAGAGCGGCTTTTCCTTTCATACAGTCTGTATAGGTATGTAAATAGGCAATGCCTGTATATTCTAAGATTATATATATGTATATAGAGGAATCATATCTATTATATGTAAGTAATTAGCAGACATGTGCATAGAATACTGTTATATTTGCATTTTTATAAACCTGAAATAATATTACTTTTCCTTAGTATGAGGTCATTTACCAAGGATTTTGTATTAACTCATTAATAGTTGTCTAAATGCCTTTCAGTACTGTACGTGTGGTGCTGTTGATAGTATTACTGAGAAGCTTGCTCTGCTTGTGAACGTCACTAATATCCGTGGGTTGAAACCAGCTGTACACTTTTGTACTTTTATATTTTTTTATTAATAATTTCAGCTGTGGGGGTAGCAAAGCACTACCAAAAAACTGATGGCCCTGGGTAGAGTTGCCCACTGAATGGGCTTAGGAGATGCTGCAGCAGCATGGGCTTTCTGAATCTATGTGCTCCACTGCCAGCTTTCCACTGGTGACTCCTGACTTTGGGACCTTTTCCCATTCTCAGTCTCCCACAGCTTGTGCAGACAGGGAATAGCAGTGGCCATGTTGCTCTGGAGGAGCTGGGTGGACACCAGTAGCTCTCTCCTGGTGGGTTATTAGTCACTGTTGCATAGCAAAGGATCCCAGCTGTGGCTCAGCTGGGTTGTGTTTGGATCAGGAAGGTGAAGCTTCATCTGTTACTCCTCTTTCTTCTCATAAAGGCAGGCATCTTTATTTTTCTTTATTTTAATGTGACATTGTACTGCAACAGTCCATATCTAGAAAACTCCTTGAAAGCTGGTGAGAGCTCTCATTGGTTTTTAGGCATGAGGGTCCCTGCTGTGCACTGATCTCTTACTTAGATTGTGTGAGGAACTAGGCTTTCTCAAAGAAATCCACATCGCAAAGTCACTGGTGTGTACTTTGTCCACCATGACTCTTGATGACAAATCGGGTGCAGTTTGACACAAGGTTGTTTGATGGACACAGCACTGCCCTGGTACAGGCTCTATCCACGCACCTGTGCCAAACCAAAAGCAAATGTCCTTACTTCCTCTCTTTGAGCCATCAGTTTGTGTGGCATATGAAGACATGGACTCAGGTTGGCGAGGATACTGAGACAAAACTTTATTACAATCAAGCCTTTTTATCCCCTTGTTCGGTACTTTCCCAACCTCCACTGTCACGCCAAGTTCAATCTCATTGGCTTCTTTAAAAATCTCCCAGGTAAATAGTCCAATCACAGTTCTGATCATGCGCTGTTCATTGGGCAACATTTTCACCTTCTTGCTTCACTTCTCACATCCCCCAGGTCCTCTGGCCTTCAACTGAAATTCTTTGTTACAACGGCATCCTGGCTTATCACTCCAAGGCTTGCTTGTTTACATTTCCTGTCTTTCAACATTCCAACTTATTGCCCCAAGGCTTGTTTGGTATCTGAGCCTCAGAGCTTGTTCCCAGAGTGTTTCTCAAGCTCATCATGCAAATCCCATCACCTTCACCTCCCACATCTTTGTTTTGTACATCTACTACCAATACCTGTTTAAGGGCTCGATCAATAAGAGATAGTATAAGTTTCATTAAACAAGGAATACAAATTAACAAGCTAATAAACACTAACAAAACAAAAGCTCTTAATACAATCAATTTTTTTACCCATGCTCCTACAATGCTCCTAGTCCAGCAAATAAACCTGAAAAAAGGTTCCAGTCATCCTCAACCTGAAGTTTTCCTACATGTTCTTTGAGAGTTTGTATACTTTCCTGAACCGATTCAGAGTGGTCTAAAAGGTTCATGCAACATAGGCTTTCAAAGTCCTCACACCTATAGAATCATAGAATAGTTAGGGTTGGAAAGGACCTTAAGATCATCTAGTTCCAACCCCCCTGCCATGGGCAGGGACACCTCACACTAAACCATGCCATCCAAGGCTATGTCTAACCCCACCTTGAATGCCACCAGGGATGAAGCATTCACAACTTCCCTGGGCAACCCATTCCAGGGCCTCACCACCCTTACAGTAAAGAATTTCTTCCTCATATCCAATCTAAACATCCCCTGTTTAAGTTTGAACCCATTACCCCTTGTTCTATCACTACAGTCCCTAATGAAGAGTCCCTCCCCAGCATCCTTATAGGCCGTCAGATACTGGAAGGCTGCTATGAGGTCTCCACGCAGCCTTCTCTTCTCCAGGCTGAACAGCCCCAATTTTCTCAGCCTATCTTCATATGGGAGGTGCTCCAGTCCCCTGATCGTCCTCGTGGACCTCCTTTGGACTTGTTCCAACAGTTCCATGTCCTTTTTATGTTGAGGACACCAGAACTGCACACAATACTCCAAGTGAGGTCTCACAAGAGCAGAGTAGAGGGGCAGGAGCACCTCCCTCGACCTGCTGGTCAAGCTCCTTTTGATGCAGCCCAGGATACGGTTGGCTTTCTGGGCTGTGAGTGCACACTGCCAGCTCATGTTCATTTTTTCATCGACCAGCACTCCCTAGTCCTTCTCTGCAGGGCTGCTCTGAATCTCTTTTCAGCCCAACCTGTAGCTGTGCCTGGGATTGCTCCGACCCAGGTGTAGGACCTTGCACTTCACAGAGTTAAACTTCATTAGGTTGGCATCAGCCCACCTCACAAGTGTGTCAAGGTCCCTCTGGATGGCATTCCTTCCCTCCAATGTATCAACCGAACCACACAGCTTGGTGTCATTGGCAAACTTGCTGAGGGCACACTCAATCCCAATGTCCATGTCACCGACAAAGATGTTGAACAAGACTGGTCCCAACACCGATCCCTGGGGGACACCACTCGTTACTGGTCTCCTGCTGGACATTGAGCCATTGACCACAACTCTTTGCGTGCAGCCATACAGCCAGTTTTTTATCCACCGAGTGGTCCACCTATCAAATTGATGTCTCTCCGACTAAGAGACAAAGATGTCATGTGAGACAGTGTCAAACGCTTTGCACAAGTCCAGGTAGATGACATCAACTGCTCTATCCCTGTCCATCCATTCTGTAGCCCCATCATAGAAGGCCACCAGATTGGTCAGGCAGGATTTCCCCTTAGTGAAGCCATGCTGGCTGTCACCAAGCACCTTGTTGGTTTTCATGTGCCTTAGCATGCCTTCCAGGAGAATCTGCTCCAAGATTTTGCCAGGCACAGAGGTGAGACTGACTGGTCTGTAATTCCCTGGGTCTTCCATTTCCCCCTTCTTGAAAATGGGGGTTATATTTCCCTTTTTCCAGTCATCAGGAACTTCACCTGACTGCCATGATTTTTCAAATATGATGGACAGTGGCTTAGCAACTTCATTTGCCAGCTCCTTCAGGACCCGTGGATGGATTTCATCAGGTCCCACGGACTTGTATACGTTCAGGTTCCTAAGACGGTCTCGAACCAGATGCTCTCCTACAGTGGGCCCAGGGTCTTCATTCTCACTGTCCCTGCGTCTGCCTTCCATGACTTGGGTGGTGTGGTCAGGGCATTTGCCAATGAAGACTGAGGCAAAGAAGTCATTAAGAACCTCAGCCTTCTCCAAATCCAGGGTAGCCAGTTCTCCCGATAGCTTCTGGAGGGGTCCCACATTGTCCCTAGTCTGTCTTTTATTGGCAATGTGCCTATAGAATCCCTTCCTGTTATCTTTAACATCCCTAGCCAAGTTTAATTCTAACTGGGCCTTAGCTTTCCTAGCCTGGTTCCTAGCTTCCTGGACAACATCCCTGTATTCTTCCCAGGCTGCCTGTCCTTGCTTCCATCTTTTATAAGCTTCTTTTTTCCTTTGAATTTTCCTCAGCAGCTCCTTATCCATCCAAGGAGGTCTCCTGGCCCTCCTGCTGAACTTCCTTCTAGTTGGGATGCATCGCTCCTGAGCTTGCAGCAGGTGATCCTTGAATATCAACCAACAGTCTTGGGCCCCCCTGCCCTCTAGGGCTATAGCCCATGGAATCTTACTGAGCAGGTTCCTGAAGAGGCCAATATCTGCTCTCTTGAAGTCCAGGGCAGTGAGCTTGCTGCACACTCTTCTCACTGTCCTGAGGATCTCGAATTCGACCATCAAGTTGCAATCAAGGCTGCCCTGGAGCGTCACATTTCCAACCAGCCCTTCCCTGTTGGTGAGGACGAGGTCAAGCATGGCACCTCTCCTTGTCCATGACTATGGGCAAGGAGAAGAAAATCTATGGAAGCCCAATTTTGTAAGGTTGCATGTCTTACAGAATCTACATCAAGGAGGAGACTGGAAAGAGCATTAGATGTAGCATTTGTTTGCTTTGCAGGCCAACATCCCAATTTGTTTAAAGTTCCAAGAGATTTTGCAGCAGTTACTCCTGGTGCAAAAAGGTATGCTGAGATTATCTCTGTAGGATTCCAGAATGTAGCCCTGTCATTGCAATCGTGAGTAAAAGCATGAGCAGATCCTTTTACCCTGTGGAGATGGTGAAACTTAGTATAATTCAGTATCATAGTTATATTTGGGGTTAACATTGTTAATCTGCCTAGGCTACAAGTGCCTCCTTGTAGGTGAGAAGGGATGCCAGGCCATGCTTCATCTCCACAGATTAAAAAGATACCCCGAGGAAGTGATATCGGTACGTTAGAAGAGCAGGAAAGTTGACTGAAGTATAATTACACCACACAGAAGCATTTTGATAAACAGCTAAAGAAGAGTTCACATTTTGCACTACTGATTGGTTTTGTCCTGTATAATGAAAATATAAACACATATCCATTTTTATAGTTCCTAACAAATCAATTTCTTGTGGTTCTAAAAATGCTACTGGTCATTGCACCACGCAGCCATCCCATGTGTCCGCAGGGTTTGAAGCTGCCATTGCTTGGGCTGTTAAGGGGGTGTCAGCCACCATCCATTTGTCCAATGGCAGTCCTACCAGGCATGTACTGAAAGGATTCATAGATGTGGCAACAGACAGGCATAGGGTGTCTTGTCCTGTTGTATTGGCTAATGTTACCCAGATGTTTTCTTTTGGCTGGGCGGGAAGCCATGGTAGGGTCAATCCTCCTGTGATGAAGAGGCAGAAGACAAGGCCAGATGAACCAATCGTGCAGGGACCCAACGAGGTCCTTTATCTGTGGAAACGCAAGCATAACCTCATCCCCAGGTTATTAAAGGGAACAGGTCTTCCCATTTATAAGTTTCAAGGTTACGTACTTTAACATGAGCTTTCCCCTGTTTAAAATCCTTAGAACCCCCGAAATGGTGCTGTATAGGAGGTCCATCCTCCATCCAGAGATTTAAAAAATTCAAAACATAACAGGCTTTCACTATACATTCTTGTGGGGTTAACCCTGAACTCCCCTTTTTTGTTTCTACAACATGGTTTTAAGGGTGCTATGTATGCATTCAATAATGGCTTGGCCTGTGGGAGAATGTGGAATATCTGTGATATGTTGAATACCCCATTGTTGAAAAAATGTTTGTGTTTTGTGTGCTATATAGCCTGGGCCATAATCTGTTTTTATGGTTTTTGGGACTCCTAGGGTATAAAAAGCTGTAATAAAATGTCAACAAACATCTTTGACCTTTTCACCTGAGTGTACTGATGCATAAATGCAAGATGAAAAAGTGTCGATAGAAACATGGACATATTTGTATTTGCCAAATTCTGGTACATGAGTAACATCTGTCTGACAAATTTCAAGTGACAAAAGAGCGCGAGGATTAGTTCCAGTCGTCGATGTGGGCAAAATTTGTTGACAATCGGGACACGATTGTATGATTTGCCTCACCTGGCCCTGAGTCAGTTGAAAAGCACGTTGCAGAGCTTTTGAATTTTGATGATAAAATTCATGGGATAAACAAGCTTGTGCAAAACGGTCAGGTAAGACCATAATACCTGCAAGCCTATCAGCCTGTGTATTTCCTTTGCTTATGGGTCCAGGTAGGGAGGTATGTGAGCGTACGTGTTGTATAAAGTATGGGTGTGCCCATCAATCTAGGAGCCACTTGAGCTCCCAGAGAAGGGCAAATAAGGTTCCATTGGAAACTTCCTTCAGAAAAGCGTGCTCTAGCCTAGAAACAAGGCCTGCCACATAGGCGGAATCTGTGATAATATTTATAGGAGTAGTCAATAATTTGAAAACACGGACTACAGCAGAGAGCTCTACTACCTGAGGTCATCCTGTGACAGTATGTATATCACTTTTCCAGTTTCCTTCACTATCTCTCCAAACTATTACTGCTCGGCCTATCTTGCCAGACCCATCAGTAAATACTGTGAGGGCTTCAGCTATTGGTGTAATAGCTAATTGTGAAGTAGGTAAAAGGGGAAGAGAGTATAGGGATTGTATAATTTTATGCCCTGGGAAATGAATACTTATTTGTCCTGTAAAATCCACTAGAGCACACTGAAAAACAAAAGACTGGTGAGTTAAAAAGGTTAGTTGTTTTGTATCAAGAGGCAGATATATAATTAGGTTCAACACCATCTTGAGTCAATAACTGCTCTCTTCCTTTCTGAATGACCATAGCTATCATTTCAATGGCTGTTGTAACTGTTTTTCCAAAATTATGTGGCAAAAATATCCATTCCAGGATAATCAATGGATGCATGTCCTGTGGAACCCACTGTGCTAAGCCCATAGGGTTGAAAAGATGAATAAAAAATGAAAAGGCTAATAGGGTGGTCTATTTTTCACCAGTGAGTGACTTGACTGATCAATTTTACAATCACTTTATCAAGAGCAGTTCTCCCAGAGGGGGTGAGCATTCGAGGAGACGTTCAACACGGGTCCCCTCCAATAGTTTAAAGAGGGGATGGAGCTCTTCCGTAGATATTCCCAAGAGAGGACGGATCCAGTTTATGGTTCCTAAAAGCTTTTGGAAATCATTTAGAGTCTTTATTTCTGTCCGCAGGGTGATATTTTGAGGTTGAATGTTTTGTTCAGATATTTTCCATCCTAAATATTTTCAAGGTGGAATTTCTTGAATTTTTTCTAATGCAATTTTGAACCCTGCTGTTGAGACTGCTTGGATCACTTGCCATTTCACTTTTTGAGCTGTTTGTTTCGATTCTGCAGCAATTAAGATGTCATCCATACAATGGTGGATTAAAACATTCTCAAAGCACTCTTGTATTGGGCTCAAAACTGCCACTACAAATTACTGGCATAGTGTGGGACTGTTTTTCATGCCTTGCAGCAACACTTTCCTATGATATCTTTTATGCGGCTCTGCAGCATTGATAGAAGGCACAGAAAAGGCAAATCAGGGTGCATCTTGTGGAGCAAGTGGTATCATGAAAAAACTGTCTTTTAAGACAATGGCTATGAGAGTCCATGTTTGTGGTAACATTGTTGGCGAGGGGAGCCTGGGTTGTAAAGTTCCCATATCCTCAATGACCTCATTTATCTTTCTTAGGTTGTGTAAAAGCCTCCAAGAATTATTTTTCTTCTGATTCACAAAGACAGGTGTGTTCCATGGGCTGGTTGTGGGGATTGTGTGACCAGCCTTCAGCTGTTCATCCACCAATTTGTGTAATTGTAGCAGTTTTTCTTTTGGGGGGGGGGGGCACTGATCTACCCACAGGGGCTCATCTGATTTCCAGGTTAAAGGTGGGATCTGCTGCAGAACAGTGGCCCCTAGGAAAAATCTGTGCTTAAGTGCATTCCCCATTGGCTTAGACAGTCTCTGTCCTATAGGGTAGGATATCCAGGTAACACATAGGGCTTGATCAAAGCAGATCTTCCTTCTAGTCCAAAAATAACAACAAGTTCTTTGCTGTTTTGGAGATGTTTGACCACCAGTACCTGATAAGGAAGCACCGATTGGGCCACTGTGGTGCAGAAATGACTGTAACAACCGCTCCACTGTCAACGATCCCTCACAAAGTAATTTTTGTCCCTCCTGATTTTAAAGTACAGGACAGTTGGAGTCAGTCCATAGTTAATTGTTGGGTCCAATAAATTTCAGGCATCCCTGTGGATCCAAAACATCCTGAGCCCCTCACAGTGTGGACAGCACCCGGTGACTGGGGTGAAAATTATATTAATTGTGCCATTTGGCTTCCTGCTGGTATAGTACATGGTGGCATTGGAGTCCACGCCATTATTTTAATTTCTCCTTCAAAATCAGTATCTATGATCCCTGGCAGCACAAAAAGGCCTCTTATTGTTGTAGAGGATCGTCCAATTAACAATACTACCTTTCCATGACCGAGTGGGCCATATGTGCCCATTGGAACAAGCACAACTGATATGTCTTGAATTATTGTCTCTCCTGAGGTGGCCATGTCCACTCTGGCGCTGCCGCTTGTGCTGGCACACAAACTGTGGCAGCTCTGCAAGGGGGCCATTAGGAGGGGTAATTTGCTG